>JAZGTN010000043.1:0-600000 GCA_037783415.1 Leptasterias polaris
TTGGCCCTATTTGACCGGGGAAGTGGAGAAGTGCTTCACGAAAACTGGCAGCAAGTCGGTTTAGGGAAAATTTCATTTTCTGGTGTGTTTTTTTCTGGGGTCGCTAGAAAAAATTCCAAACGGCTGACCTGCCAAAAATTGAAAAGAATTCTGAAGTTAATAGTTGTCCGGAGACTTACACGATTTTTAGCATTGGTTCCTATGGGAGTTTATTTAGTGGGGAGTCCAAGGCCCGTCTATAGTTTGTTTCCTTCCAAGTGAAAACACCTCAACGCCGGTGAAGGTTTCCCTACGTCCGGGCATCAATCTTGAAAAATTTCCCTACCCAAAAAATTAATAAATAAAAATTATATATTAATTGCAACGGAAAAGAAAATTAAATGCTACGCGGCAATTAAACCAACAAATTATGTTGCATTATTCTGATTTGTGTTTTTCGTACAGATGAAAAAAACAAAAAATACGGCTTGGGTAAACAATGTAAAAATTACGGGGTGACATGTCATGCTTATAAAGCGCCGCGAGTCCGGTTTCACGGACTGACCGGCTGATATCTAGTTCCCATCATGGTGTGGCGACCGAGTCACAGCATTTCCTTTCCTGTCTTGAGCACCCAACTAAATGCACTCCCACTTGCCCACTTCTCCAGCAGAGTCCACTTGCCAAGTAAAATAGGGCCAACTTTAAAAGCCTAAATTTATCAAGTCTCCCCTGCACTGCGTGGCTCTATATGCATGTGTACAAGTCCAGCCCCAACAATGAAACCGCAGTCACATGCATACAGTCACCAATTATTTTAAAATACTAGAGAGGGTTACGATCATCGCAACTAATAAGCCATTTGCGAGTTACATTTGAATAATGTCTGGTACAATGACTTGTTTAGTCACAAGTTACCGCTTAAATTTGAATTCCTCAGACTATCGAGACAGTTGCTATGTCACATGATTAGGGGCAAGCTTTTGCTTAGTTACGTAAGAGACGGTGAACACCCATACACAATTCTGAATGGATGTGTATGACACAATGGTACCAGGGTTTGCTCATCTGGAGGTTGCTATGCAAAAGCTTGCCCCGAACCATGTGACATAGCAACTGTCTCGATAGTCTGAGGAATTCAAATTTAAGCGGTAACTTGTGACTAAACTAGTCATTGTACCAGACATTATTCAAATTTAACTCGCAAATGGCTTATTCTGATACAGTGTTTTGGGTTTCTTTTTTTGCAATTGTTTCTTCAATAAAATGTTTTTTGCAGTATTTCATGTAACTTTTATTGCGTAGTTGCATCAACAAATGACAAAAATGAAAATAATAAACAATAAATAAATAAATAAAATAACCAAAAAAGCGTCACAGTAAAATCTCATACCTTATATTATATTTAAAAAAAGATTAAAAAGTTACGTTGCTGGTAGTGTCAGGCGTTCACGCGCTGGAGAGGTTTAGATAGCGCACACTACGCCCCTCTTCTGCAGCAACGATTAGTTCCCTTATTTTGTGGCAAATTGACCCAGCAGCATATCCTCCCCTGTCTCCCCTGCCTAGCCACTAGGGCCCTGACCACTTTAGGGGAGGAAGCAAGGCAGATCCCAATCACACTGTTGCCACAGACAGCAAAAGGCCTTGAACCTATATTAGTGCAGACGGCATTCGAACCCGGATCGCGTGGTCCAAGTGTTGAGACAGTCCCAGCACCTTATCCCACTGCGCTAGTAAGGTGTTGGTACTTTTACCCGTGAGTTTACAATGTATAGCCATACGAGTGCACCCAACCAGACTGGGAGAAAACAACAGACGGCAACATGTATCTATACTGAATGGAGACTCAAAAATTAACAAAATGAAAAAGGAAGAAGAAATATATAAGCAAATCAATGAAATAAACAATTCAATAAATGAAGCAAACCAAAAACAAAAAAGATTAATCTTAAAAGTTGAGACCCCCCCCCCACCAAAAAAAATAAATAAATAAAATAAAAAATAATAAATAAAAAAAACACCCAATAAACGGTATAATTATTTTGAATTAGAACGTTTTGGGGGTCATGCTATTAATAGATTGCGTAAATATAAGAATCTATCACAACCTGGGGGTTCTGTGCTTCAACTTTTGAGGAGACTTGATCAATTTAGGCGTTAAAGTTGGCCCTATTTGACCGGGGAAGTGGAGAAGTGCTTCACGAAAACTGGCAGCAAGTCGGTTTAGGGAAAATTTCATTTTCTGGTGTGTTTTTTTCTGGGGTCGCTAGAAAAAATTCCAAACGGCTGACCTGCCAAAAATTGAAAAGAATTCTGAAGTTAATAGTTGTCCGGAGACTTACACGATTTTTAGCATTGGTTCCTATGGGAGTTTATTTAGTGGGGAGTCCAAGGCCCGTCTATAGTTTGTTTCCTTCCAAGTGAAAACACCTCAACGCCGGTGAAGGTTTCCCTACGTCCGGGCATCAATCTTGAAAAATTTCCCTACCCCAAAAATTAATAAATAAAAATTATATATTAATTGCAACGGAAAAGAAAATTAAATGCTACGCGGCAATTAAACCAACAAATTATGTTGCATTATTCTGATTTGTGTTTTTCGTACAGATGAAAAAAACAAAAAATACGGCTTGGGTAAACAATGTAAAAATTACGGGGTGACATGTCATGCTTATAAAGCGCCGCGAGTCCGGTTTCACGGACTGACCGGCTGATATCTAGTTCCCATCATGGTGTGGCGACCGAGTCACAGCATTTCCTTTCCTGTCTTGAGCACCCAACTAAATGCACTCCCACTTGCCCACTTCTCCAGCAGAGTCCACTTGCCAAGTAAAATAGGGCCAACTTTAAAAGCCTAAATTTATCAAGTCTCCCCTGCACTGCGTGGCTCTATATGCATGTGTACAAGTCCAGCCCCAACAATGAAACCGCAGTCACATGCATACAGTCACCAATTATTTTAAAATACTAGAGAGGGTTACGATCATCGCAACTAATAAGCCATTTGCGAGTTACATTTGAATAATGTCTGGTACAATGACTTGTTTAGTCACAAGTTACCGCTTAAATTTGAATTCCTCAGACTATCGAGACAGTTGCTATGTCACATGATTAGGGGCAAGCTTTTGCTTAGTTACGTAAGAGACGGTGAACACCCATACACAATTCTGAATGGATGTGTATGACACAATGGTACCAGGGTTTGCTCATCTGGAGGTTGCTATGCAAAAGCTTGCCCCGAACCATGTGACATAGCAACTGTCTCGATAGTCTGAGGAATTCAAATTTAAGCGGTAACTTGTGACTAAACTAGTCATTGTACCAGACATTATTCAAATTTAACTCGCAAATGGCTTATTCTGATACAGTGTTTTGGGTTTCTTTTTTTGCAATTGTTTCTTCAATAAAATGTTTTTTGCAGTATTTCATGTAACTTTTATTGCGTAGTTGCATCAACAAATGACAAAAATGAAAATAATAAACAATAAATAAATAAATAAAATAACCAAAAAAGCGTCACAGTAAAATCTCATACCTTATATTATATTTAAAAAAAGATTAAAAAGTTACGTTGCTGGTAGTGTCAGGCGTTCACGCGCTGGAGAGGTTTAGATAGCGCACACTACGCCCCTCTTCTGCAGCAACGATTAGTTCCCTTATTTTGTGGCAAATTGACCCAGCAGCATATCCTCCCCTGTCTCCCCTGCCTAGCCACTAGGGCCCTGACCACTTTAGGGGAGGAAGCAAGGCAGATCCCAATCACACTGTTGCCACAGACAGCAAAAGGCCTTGAACCTATATTAGTGCAGACGGCATTCGAACCCGGATCGCGTGGTCCAAGTGTTGAGACAGTCCCAGCACCTTATCCCACTGCGCTAGTAAGGTGTTGGTACTTTTACCCGTGAGTTTACAATGTATAGCCATACGAGTGCACCCAACCAGACTGGGAGAAAACAACAGACGGCAACATGTATCTATACTGAATGGAGACTCAAAAATTAACAAAATGAAAAAGGAAGAAGAAATATATAAGCAAATCAATGAAATAAACAATTCAATAAATGAAGCAAACCAAAAACAAAAAAGATTAATCTTAAAAGTTGAGACCCCCCCCCCCAAAAAAAAATTAAATAAATAAAATAAAAAATAATAAATAAAAAAAACACCCAATAAACGGTATAATTATTTTGAATTAGAACGTTTTGGGGGTCATGCTATTAATAGATTGCGTAAATATAAGAATCTATCACAACCTGGGGGTTCTGTGCTTCAACTTTTGAGGAGACTTGATCAATTTAGGCGTTAAAGTTGGCCCTATTTGACCGGGGAAGTGGAGAAGTGCTTCACGAAAACTGGCAGCAAGTCGGTTTAGGGAAAATTTCATTTTCTGGTGTGTTTTTTTCTGGGGTCGCTAGAAAAAATTCCAAACGGCTGACCTGCCAAAAATTGAAAAGAATTCTGAAGTTAATAGTTGTCCGGAGACTTACACGATTTTTAGCATTGGTTCCTATGGGAGTTTATTTAGTGGGGAGTCCAAGGCCCGTCTATAGTTTGTTTCCTTCCAAGTGAAAACACCTCAACGCCGGTGAAGGTTTCCCTACGTCCGGGCATCAATCTTGAAAAATTTCCCTACCCAAAAAATTAATAAATAAAAATTATATATTAATTGCAACGGAAAAGAAAATTAAATGCTACGCGGCAATTAAACCAACAAATTATGTTGCATTATTCTGATTTGTGTTTTTCGTACAGATGAAAAAAACAAAAAATACGGCTTGGGTAAACAATGTAAAAATTACGGGGTGACATGTCATGCTTATAAAGCGCCGCGAGTCCGGTTTCACGGACTGACCGGCTGATATCTAGTTCCCATCATGGTGTGGCGACCGAGTCACAGCATTTCCTTTCCTGTCTTGAGCACCCAACTAAATGCACTCCCACTTGCCCACTTCTCCAGCAGAGTCCACTTGCCAAGTAAAATAGGGCCAACTTTAAAAGCCTAAATTTATCAAGTCTCCCCTGCACTGCGTGGCTCTATATGCATGTGTACAAGTCCAGCCCCAACAATGAAACCGCAGTCACATGCATACAGTCACCAATTATTTTAAAATACTAGAGAGGGTTACGATCATCGCAACTAATAAGCCATTTGCGAGTTACATTTGAATAATGTCTGGTACAATGACTTGTTTAGTCACAAGTTACCGCTTAAATTTGAATTCCTCAGACTATCGAGACAGTTGCTATGTCACATGATTAGGGGCAAGCTTTTGCTTAGTTACGTAAGAGACGGTGAACACCCATACACAATTCTGAATGGATGTGTATGACACAATGGTACCAGGGTTTGCTCATCTGGAGGTTGCTATGCAAAAGCTTGCCCCGAACCATGTGACATAGCAACTGTCTCGATAGTCTGAGGAATTCAAATTTAAGCGGTAACTTGTGACTAAACTAGTCATTGTACCAGACATTATTCAAATTTAACTCGCAAATGGCTTATTCTGATACAGTGTTTTGGGTTTCTTTTTTTGCAATTGTTTCTTCAATAAAATGTTTTTTGCAGTATTTCATGTAACTTTTATTGCGTAGTTGCATCAACAAATGACAAAAATGAAAATAATAAACAATAAATAAATAAATAAAATAACCAAAAAAGCGTCACAGTAAAATCTCATACCTTATATTATATTTAAAAAAAGATTAAAAAGTTACGTTGCTGGTAGTGTCAGGCGTTCACGCGCTGGAGAGGTTTAGATAGCGCACACTACGCCCCTCTTCTGCAGCAACGATTAGTTCCCTTATTTTGTGGCAAATTGACCCAGCAGCATATCCTCCCCTGTCTCCCCTGCCTAGCCACTAGGGCCCTGACCACTTTAGGGGAGGAAGCAAGGCAGATCCCAATCACACTGTTGCCACAGACAGCAAAAGGCCTTGAACCTATATTAGTGCAGACGGCATTCGAACCCGGATCGCGTGGTCCAAGTGTTGAGACAGTCCCAGCACCTTATCCCACTGCGCTAGTAAGGTGTTGGTACTTTTACCCGTGAGTTTACAATGTATAGCCATACGAGTGCACCCAACCAGACTGGGAGAAAACAACAGACGGCAACATGTATCTATACTGAATGGAGACTCAAAAATTAACAAAATGAAAAAGGAAGAAGAAATATATAAGCAAATCAATGAAATAAACAATTCAATAAATGAAGCAAACCAAAAACAAAAAAGATTAATCTTAAAAGTTGAGACCCCCCCCCCCCAAAAAAAATAAATAAATAAAATAAAAAATAATAAATAAAAAAAACACCCAATAAACGGTATAATTATTTTGAATTAGAACGTTTTGGGGGTCATGCTATTAATAGATTGCGTAAATATAAGAATCTATCACAACCTGGGGGTTCTGTGCTTCAACTTTTGAGGAGACTTGATCAATTTAGGCGTTAAAGTTGGCCCTATTTGACCGGGGAAGTGGAGAAGTGCTTCACGAAAACTGGCAGCAAGTCGGTTTAGGGAAAATTTCATTTTCTGGTGTGTTTTTTTCTGGGGTCGCTAGAAAAAATTCCAAACGGCTGACCTGCCAAAAATTGAAAAGAATTCTGAAGTTAATAGTTGTCCGGAGACTTACACGATTTTTAGCATTGGTTCCTAT
Organism: Leptasterias polaris; assembly: GCA_037783415.1. Lineage (NCBI taxonomy): Eukaryota > Metazoa > Echinodermata > Asteroidea > Forcipulatida > Asteriidae > Leptasterias > Leptasterias polaris. The sequence goes on from JAZGTN010000043.1 coordinate 6,638, forward strand.
GGGAGTTTATTTAGTGGGGAGTCCAAGGCCCGTCTATAGTTTGTTTCCTTCCAAGTGAAAACACCTCAACGCCGGTGAAGGTTTCCCTACGTCCGGGCATCAATCTTGAAAAATTTCCCTACCCAAAAAATTAATAAATAAAAATTATATATTAATTGCAACGGAAAAGAAAATTAAATGCTACGCGGCAATTAAACCAACAAATTATGTTGCATTATTCTGATTTGTGTTTTTCGTACAGATGAAAAAAACAAAAAATACGGCTTGGGTAAACAATGTAAAAATTACGGGGTGACATGTCATGCTTATAAAGCGCCGCGAGTCCGGTTTCACGGACTGACCGGCTGATATCTAGTTCCCATCATGGTGTGGCGACCGAGTCACAGCATTTCCTTTCCTGTCTTGAGCACCCAACTAAATGCACTCCCACTTGCCCACTTCTCCAGCAGAGTCCACTTGCCAAGTAAAATAGGGCCAACTTTAAAAGCCTAAATTTATCAAGTCTCCCCTGCACTGCGTGGCTCTATATGCATGTGTACAAGTCCAGCCCCAACAATGAAACCGCAGTCACATGCATACAGTCACCAATTATTTTAAAATACTAGAGAGGGTTACGATCATCGCAACTAATAAGCCATTTGCGAGTTACATTTGAATAATGTCTGGTACAATGACTTGTTTAGTCACAAGTTACCGCTTAAATTTGAATTCCTCAGACTATCGAGACAGTTGCTATGTCACATGATTAGGGGCAAGCTTTTGCTTAGTTACGTAAGAGACGGTGAACACCCATACACAATTCTGAATGGATGTGTATGACACAATGGTACCAGGGTTTGCTCATCTGGAGGTTGCTATGCAAAAGCTTGCCCCGAACCATGTGACATAGCAACTGTCTCGATAGTCTGAGGAATTCAAATTTAAGCGGTAACTTGTGACTAAACTAGTCATTGTACCAGACATTATTCAAATTTAACTCGCAAATGGCTTATTCTGATACAGTGTTTTGGGTTTCTTTTTTTGCAATTGTTTCTTCAATAAAATGTTTTTTGCAGTATTTCATGTAACTTTTATTGCGTAGTTGCATCAACAAATGACAAAAATGAAAATAATAAACAATAAATAAATAAATAAAATAACCAAAAAAGCGTCACAGTAAAATCTCATACCTTATATTATATTTAAAAAAATATTAAAAAGTTACGTTGCTGGTAGTGTCAGGCGTTCACGCGCTGGAGAGGTTTAGATAGCGCACACTACGCCCCTCTTCTGCAGCAACGATTAGTTCCCTTATTTTGTGGCAAATTGACCCAGCAGCATATCCTCCCCTGTCTCCCCTGCCTAGCCACTAGGGCCCTGACCACTTTAGGGGAGGAAGCAAGGCAGATCCCAATCACACTGTTGCCACAGACAGCAAAAGGCCTTGAACCTATATTAGTGCAGACGGCATTCGAACCCGGATCGCGTGGTCCAAGTGTTGAGACAGTCCCAGCACCTTATCCCACTGCGCTAGTAAGGTGTTGGTACTTTTACCCGTGAGTTTACAATGTATAGCCATACGAGTGCACCCAACCAGACTGGGAGAAAACAACAGACGGCAACATGTATCTATACTGAATGGAGACTCAAAAATTAACAAAATGAAAAAGGAAGAAGAAATATATAAGCAAATCAATGAAATAAACAATTCAATAAATGAAGCAAACCAAAAACAAAAAAGATTAATCTTAAAAGTTGAGACCCCCCCCCCCAAAAAAAAATAAATAAATAAAATAAAAAATAATAAATAAAAAAAACACCCAATAAACGGTATAATTATTTTGAATTAGAACGTTTTGGGGGTCATGCTATTAATAGATTGCGTAAATATAAGAATCTATCACAACCTGGGGGTTCTGTGCTTCAACTTTTGAGGAGACTTGATCAATTTAGGCGTTAAAGTTGGCCCTATTTGACCGGGGAAGTGGAGAAGTGCTTCACGAAAACTGGCAGCAAGTCGGTTTAGGGAAAATTTCATTTTCTGGTGTGTTTTTTTCTGGGGTCGCTAGAAAAAATTCCAAACGGCTGACCTGCCAAAAATTGAAAAGAATTCTGAAGTTAATAGTTGTCCGGAGACTTACACGATTTTTAGCATTGGTTCCTATGGGAGTTTATTTAGTGGGGAGTCCAAGGCCCGTCTATAGTTTGTTTCCTTCCAAGTGAAAACACCTCAACGCCGGTGAAGGTTTCCCTACGTCCGGGCATCAATCTTGAAAAATTTCCCTACCCAAAAAATTAATAAATAAAAATTATATATTAATTGCAACGGAAAAGAAAATTAAATGCTACGCGGCAATTAAACCAACAAATTATGTTGCATTATTCTGATTTGTGTTTTTCGTACAGATGAAAAAAACAAAAAATACGGCTTGGGTAAACAATGTAAAAATTACGGGGTGACATGTCATGCTTATAAAGCGCCGCGAGTCCGGTTTCACGGACTGACCGGCTGATATCTAGTTCCCATCATGGTGTGGCGACCGAGTCACAGCATTTCCTTTCCTGTCTTGAGCACCCAACTAAATGCACTCCCACTTGCCCACTTCTCCAGCAGAGTCCACTTGCCAAGTAAAATAGGGCCAACTTTAAAAGCCTAAATTTATCAAGTCTCCCCTGCACTGCGTGGCTCTATATGCATGTGTACAAGTCCAGCCCCAACAATGAAACCGCAGTCACATGCATACAGTCACCAATTATTTTAAAATACTAGAGAGGGTTACGATCATCGCAACTAATAAGCCATTTGCGAGTTACATTTGAATAATGTCTGGTACAATGACTTGTTTAGTCACAAGTTACCGCTTAAATTTGAATTCCTCAGACTATCGAGACAGTTGCTATGTCACATGATTAGGGGCAAGCTTTTGCTTAGTTACGTAAGAGACGGTGAACACCCATACACAATTCTGAATGGATGTGTATGACACAATGGTACCAGGGTTTGCTCATCTGGAGGTTGCTATGCAAAAGCTTGCCCCGAACCATGTGACATAGCAACTGTCTCGATAGTCTGAGGAATTCAAATTTAAGCGGTAACTTGTGACTAAACTAGTCATTGTACCAGACATTATTCAAATTTAACTCGCAAATGGCTTATTCTGATACAGTGTTTTGGGTTTCTTTTTTTGCAATTGTTTCTTCAATAAAATGTTTTTTGCAGTATTTCATGTAACTTTTATTGCGTAGTTGCATCAACAAATGACAAAAATGAAAATAATAAACAATAAATAAATAAATAAAATAACCAAAAAAGCGTCACAGTAAAATCTCATACCTTATATTATATTTAAAAAAAGATTAAAAAGTTACGTTGCTGGTAGTGTCAGGCGTTCACGCGCTGGAGAGGTTTAGATAGCGCACACTACGCCCCTCTTCTGCAGCAACGATTAGTTCCCTTATTTTGTGGCAAATTGACCCAGCAGCATATCCTCCCCTGTCTCCCCTGCCTAGCCACTAGGGCCCTGACCACTTTAGGGGAGGAAGCAAGGCAGATCCCAATCACACTGTTGCCACAGACAGCAAAAGGCCTTGAACCTATATTAGTGCAGACGGCATTCGAACCCGGATCGCGTGGTCCAAGTGTTGAGACAGTCCCAGCACCTTATCCCACTGCGCTAGTAAGGTGTTGGTACTTTTACCCGTGAGTTTACAATGTATAGCCATACGAGTGCACCCAACCAGACTGGGAGAAAACAACAGACGGCAACATGTATCTATACTGAATGGAGACTCAAAAATTAACAAAATGAAAAAGGAAGAAGAAATATATAAGCAAATCAATGAAATAAACAATTCAATAAATGAAGCAAACCAAAAACAAAAAAGATTAATCTTAAAAGTTGAGACCCCCCCCCCCAAAAAAAAAATAAATAAATAAAATAAAAAATAATAAATAAAAAAAACACCCAATAAACGGTATAATTATTTTGAATTAGAACGTTTTGGGGGTCATGCTATTAATAGATTGCGTAAATATAAGAATCTATCACAACCTGGGGGTTCTGTGCTTCAACTTTTGAGGAGACTTGATCAATTTAGGCGTTAAAGTTGGCCCTATTTGACCGGGGAAGTGGAGAAGTGCTTCACGAAAACTGGCAGCAAGTCGGTTTAGGGAAAATTTCATTTTCTGGTGTGTTTTTTTCTGGGGTCGCTAGAAAAAATTCCAAACGGCTGACCTGCCAAAAATTGAAAAGAATTCTGAAGTTAATAGTTGTCCGGAGACTTACACGATTTTTAGCATTGGTTCCTATGGGAGTTTATTTAGTGGGGAGTCCAAGGCCCGTCTATAGTTTGTTTCCTTCCAAGTGAAAACACCTCAACGCCGGTGAAGGTTTCCCTACGTCCGGGCATCAATCTTGAAAAATTTCCCTACCCAAAAAATTAATAAATAAAAATTATATATTAATTGCAACGGAAAAGAAAATTAAATGCTACGCGGCAATTAAACCAACAAATTATGTTGCATTATTCTGATTTGTGTTTTTCGTACAGATGAAAAAAACAAAAAATACGGCTTGGGTAAACAATGTAAAAATTACGGGGTGACATGTCATGCTTATAAAGCGCCGCGAGTCCGGTTTCACGGACTGACCGGCTGATATCTAGTTCCCATCATGGTGTGGCGACCGAGTCACAGCATTTCCTTTCCTGTCTTGAGCACCCAACTAAATGCACTCCCACTTGCCCACTTCTCCAGCAGAGTCCACTTGCCAAGTAAAATAGGGCCAACTTTAAAAGCCTAAATTTATCAAGTCTCCCCTGCACTGCGTGGCTCTATATGCATGTGTACAAGTCCAGCCCCAACAATGAAACCGCAGTCACATGCATACAGTCACCAATTATTTTAAAATACTAGAGAGGGTTACGATCATCGCAACTAATAAGCCATTTGCGAGTTACATTTGAATAATGTCTGGTACAATGACTTGTTTAGTCACAAGTTACCGCTTAAATTTGAATTCCTCAGACTATCGAGACAGTTGCTATGTCACATGATTAGGGGCAAGCTTTTGCTTAGTTACGTAAGAGACGGTGAACACCCATACACAATTCTGAATGGATGTGTATGACACAATGGTACCAGGGTTTGCTCATCTGGAGGTTGCTATGCAAAAGCTTGCCCCGAACCATGTGACATAGCAACTGTCTCGATAGTCTGAGGAATTCAAATTTAAGCGGTAACTTGTGACTAAACTAGTCATTGTACCAGACATTATTCAAATTTAACTCGCAAATGGCTTATTCTGATACAGTGTTTTGGGTTTCTTTTTTTGCAATTGTTTCTTCAATAAAATGTTTTTTGCAGTATTTCATGTAACTTTTATTGCGTAGTTGTATCAACAAATGACAAAAATGAAAATAATAAACAATAAATAAATAAATAAAATAACCAAAAAAGCGTCACAGTAAAATCTCATACCTTATATTATATTTAAAAAAAGATTAAAAAGTTACGTTGCTGGTAGTGTCAGGCGTTCACGCGCTGGAGAGGTTTAGATAGCGCACACTACGCCCCTCTTCTGCAGCAACGATTAGTTCCCTTATTTTGTGGCAAATTGACCCAGCAGCATATCCTCCCCTGTCTCCCCTGCCTAGCCACTAGGGCCCTGACCACTTTAGGGGAGGAAGCAAGGCAGATCCCAATCACACTGTTGCCACAGACAGCAAAAGGCCTTGAACCTATATTAGTGCAGACGGCATTCGAACCCGGATCGCGTGGTCCAAGTGTTGAGACAGTCCCAGCACCTTATCCCACTGCGCTAGTAAGGTGTTGGTACTTTTACCCGTGAGTTTACAATGTATAGCCATACGAGTGCACCCAACCAGACTGGGAGAAAACAACAGACGGCAACATGTATCTATACTGAATGGAGACTCAAAAATTAACAAAATGAAAAAGGAAGAAGAAATATATAAGCAAATCAATGAAATAAACAATTCAATAAATGAAGCAAACCAAAAACAAAAAAGATTAATCTTAAAAGTTGAGACCCCCCCCCCCCAAAAAAAATAAATAAATAAAATAAAAAATAATAAATAAAAAAAACACCCAATAAACGGTATAATTATTTTGAATTAGAACGTTTTGGGGGTCATGCTATTAATAGATTGCGTAAATATAAGAATCTATCACAACCTGGGGGTTCTGTGCTTCAACTTTTGAGGAGACTTGATCAATTTAGGCGTTAAAGTTGGCCCTATTTGACCGGGGAAGTGGAGAAGTGCTTCACGAAAACTGGCAGCAAGTCGGTTTAGGGAAAATTTCATTTTCTGGTGTGTTTTTTTCTGGGGTCGCTAGAAAAAATTCCAAACGGCTGACCTGCCAAAAATTGAAAAGAATTCTGAAGTTAATAGTTGTCCGGAGACTTACACGATTTTTAGCATTGGTTCCTATGGGAGTTTATTTAGTGGGGAGTCCAAGGCCCGTCTATAGTTTGTTTCCTTCCAAGTGAAAACACCTCAACGCCGGTGAAGGTTTCCCTACGTCCGGGCATCAATCTTGAAAAATTTCCCTACCCAAAAAATTAATAAATAAAAATTATATATTAATTGCAACGGAAAAGAAAATTAAATGCTACGCGGCAATTAAACCAACAAATTATGTTGCATTATTCTGATTTGTGTTTTTCGTACAGATGAAAAAAACAAAAAATACGGCTTGGGTAAACAATGTAAAAATTACGGGGTGACATGTCATGCTTATAAAGCGCCGCGAGTCCGGTTTCACGGACTGACCGGCTGATATCTAGTTCCCATCATGGTGTGGCGACCGAGTCACAGCATTTCCTTTCCTGTCTTGAGCACCCAACTAAATGCACTCCCACTTGCCCACTTCTCCAGCAGAGTCCACTTGCCAAGTAAAATAGGGCCAACTTTAAAAGCCTAAATTTATCAAGTCTCCCCTGCACTGCGTGGCTCTATATGCATGTGTACAAGTCCAGCCCCAACAATGAAACCGCAGTCACATGCATACAGTCACCAATTATTTTAAAATACTAGAGAGGGTTACGATCATCGCAACTAATAAGCCATTTGCGAGTTACATTTGAATAATGTCTGGTACAATGACTTGTTTAGTCACAAGTTACCGCTTAAATTTGAATTCCTCAGACTATCGAGACAGTTGCTATGTCACATGATTAGGGGCAAGCTTTTGCTTAGTTACGTAAGAGACGGTGAACACCCATACACAATTCTGAATGGATGTGTATGACACAATGGTACCAGGGTTTGCTCATCTGGAGGTTGCTATGCAAAAGCTTGCCCCGAACCATGTGACATAGCAACTGTCTCGATAGTCTGAGGAATTCAAATTTAAGCGGTAACTTGTGACTAAACTAGTCATTGTACCAGACATTATTCAAATTTAACTCGCAAATGGCTTATTCTGATACAGTGTTTTGGGTTTCTTTTTTTGCAATTGTTTCTTCAATAAAATGTTTTTTGCAGTATTTCATGTAACTTTTATTGCGTAGTTGCATCAACAAATGACAAAAATGAAAATAATAAACAATAAATAAATAAATAAAATAACCAAAAAAGCGTCACAGTAAAATCTCATACCTTATATTATATTTAAAAAAAGATTAAAAAGTTACGTTGCTGGTAGTGTCAGGCGTTCACGCGCTGGAGAGATGTAGATAGCGCACACTACGCCCCTCTTCTGCAGCAACGATTAGTTCCCTTATTTTGTGGCAAATTGACCCAGCAGCATATCCTCCCCTGTCTCCCCTGCCTAGCCACTAGGGCCCTGACCACTTTAGGGGAGGAAGCAAGGCAGATCCCAATCACACTGTTGCCACAGACAGCAAAAGGCCTTGAACCTATATTAGTGCAGACGGCATTCGAACCCGGATCGCGTGGTCCAAGTGTTGAGACAGTCCCAGCACCTTATCCCACTGCGCTAGTAAGGTGTTGGTACTTTTACCCGTGAGTTTACAATGTATAGCCATACGAGTGCACCCAACCAGACTGGGAGAAAACAACAGACGGCAACATGTATCTATACTGAATGGAGACTCAAAAATTAACAAAATGAAAAAGGAAGAAGAAATATATAAGCAAATCAATGAAATAAACAATTCAATAAATGAAGCAAACCAAAAACAAAAAAGATTAATCTTAAAAGTTGAGACCCCCCCCCCCAAAAAAAAATAAATAAATAAAATAAAAAATAATAAATAAAAAAAACACCCAATAAACGGTATAATTATTTTGAATTAGAACGTTTTGGGGGTCATGCTATTAATAGATTGCGTAAATATAAGAATCTATCACAACCTGGGGGTTCTGTGCTTCAACTTTTGAGGAGACTTGATCAATTTAGGCGTTAAAGTTGGCCCTATTTGACCGGGGAAGTGGAGAAGTGCTTCACGAAAACTGGCAGCAAGTCGGTTTAGGGAAAATTTCATTTTCTGGTGTGTTTTTTTCTGGGGTCGCTAGAAAAAATTCCAAACGGCTGACCTGCCAAAAATTGAAAAGAATTCTGAAGTTAATAGTTGTCCGGAGACTTACACGATTTTTAGCATTGGTTCCTATGGGAGTTTATTTAGTGGGGAGTCCAAGGCCCGTCTATAGTTTGTTTCCTTCCAAGTGAAAACACCTCAACGCCGGTGAAGGTTTCCCTACGTCCGGGCATCAATCTTGAAAAATTTCCCTACCCAAAAAATTAATAAATAAAAATTATATATTAATTGCAACGGAAAAGAAAATTAAATGCTACGCGGCAATTAAACCAACAAATTATGTTGCATTATTCTGATTTGTGTTTTTCGTACAGATGAAAAAAACAAAAAATACGGCTTGGGTAAACAATGTAAAAATTACGGGGTGACATGTCATGCTTATAAAGCGCCGCGAGTCCGGTTTCACGGACTGACCGGCTGATATCTAGTTCCCATCATGGTGTGGCGACCGAGTCACAGCATTTCCTTTCCTGTCTTGAGCACCCAACTAAATGCACTCCCACTTGCCCACTTCTCCAGCAGAGTCCACTTGCCAAGTAAAATAGGGCCAACTTTAAAAGCCTAAATTTATCAAGTCTCCCCTGCACTGCGTGGCTCTATATGCATGTGTACAAGTCCAGCCCCAACAATGAAACCGCAGTCACATGCATACAGTCACCAATTATTTTAAAATACTAGAGAGGGTTACGATCATCGCAACTAATAAGCCATTTGCGAGTTACATTTGAATAATGTCTGGTACAATGACTTGTTTAGTCACAAGTTACCGCTTAAATTTGAATTCCTCAGACTATCGAGACAGTTGCTATGTCACATGATTAGGGGCAAGCTTTTGCTTAGTTACGTAAGAGACGGTGAACACCCATACACAATTCTGAATGGATGTGTATGACACAATGGTACCAGGGTTTGCTCATCTGGAGGTTGCTATGCAAAAGCTTGCCCCGAACCATGTGACATAGCAACTGTCTCGATAGTCTGAGGAATTCAAATTTAAGCGGTAACTTGTGACTAAACTAGTCATTGTACCAGACATTATTCAAATTTAACTCGCAAATGGCTTATTCTGATACAGTGTTTTGGGTTTCTTTTTTTGCAATTGTTTCTTCAATAAAATGTTTTTTGCAGTATTTCATGTAACTTTTATTGCGTAGTTGCATCAACAAATGACAAAAATGAAAATAATAAACAATAAATAAATAAATAAAATAACCAAAAAAGCGTCACAGTAAAATCTCATACCTTATATTATATTTAAAAAAAGATTAAAAAGTTACGTTGCTGGTAGTGTCAGGCGTTCACGCGCTGGAGAGATGTAGATAGCGCACACTACGCCCCTCTTCTGCAGCAACGATTAGTTCCCTTATTTTGTGGCAAATTGACCCAGCAGCATATCCTCCCCTGTCTCCCCTGCCTAGCCACTAGGGCCCTGACCACTTTAGGGGAGGAAGCAAGGCAGATCCCAATCACACTGTTGCCACAGACAGCAAAAGGCCTTGAACCTATATTAGTGCAGACGGCATTCGAACCCGGATCGCGTGGTCCAAGTGTTGAGACAGTCCCAGCACCTTATCCCACTGCGCTAGTAAGGTGTTGGTACTTTTACCCGTGAGTTTACAATGTATAGCCATACGAGTGCACCCAACCAGACTGGGAGAAAACAACAGACGGCAACATGTATCTATACTGAATGGAGACTCAAAAATTAACAAAATGAAAAAGGAAGAAGAAATATATAAGCAAATCAATGAAATAAACAATTCAATAAATGAAGCAAACCAAAAACAAAAAAGATTAATCTTAAAAGTTGAGACCCCCCCCCCCCAAAAAAAAATAAATAAATAAAATAAAAAATAATAAATAAAAAAAACACCCAATAAACGGTATAATTATTTTGAATTAGAACGTTTTGGGGGTCATGCTATTAATAGATTGCGTAAATATAAGAATCTATCACAACCTGGGGGTTCTGTGCTTCAACTTTTGAGGAGACTTGATCAATTTAGGCGTTAAAGTTGGCCCTATTTGACCGGGGAAGTGGAGAAGTGCTTCACGAAAACTGCCAGCAAGTCGGTTTAGGGAAAATTTCATTTTCTGGTGTGTTTTTTTCTGGGGTCGCTAGAAAAAATTCCAAACGGCTGACCTGCCAAAAATTGAAAAGAATTCTGAAGTTAATAGTTGTCCGGAGACTTACACGATTTTTAGCATTGGTTCCTATGGGAGTTTATTTAGTGGGGAGTCCAAGGCCCGTCTATAGTTTGTTTCCTTCCAAGTGAAAACACCTCAACGCCGGTGAAGGTTTCCCTACGTCCGGGCATCAATCTTGAAAAATTTCCCTACCCAAAAAATTAATAAATAAAAATTATATATTAATTGCAACGGAAAAGAAAATTAAATGCTACGCGGCAATTAAACCAACAAATTATGTTGCATTATTCTGATTTGTGTTTTTCGTACAGATGAAAAAAACAAAAAATACGGCTTGGGTAAACAATGTAAAAATTACGGGGTGACATGTCATGCTTATAAAGCGCCGCGAGTCCGGTTTCACGGACTGACCGGCTGATATCTAGTTCCCATCATGGTGTGGCGACCGAGTCACAGCATTTCCTTTCCTGTCTTGAGCACCCAACTAAATGCACTCCCACTTGCCCACTTCTCCAGCAGAGTCCACTTGCCAAGTAAAATAGGGCCAACTTTAAAAGCCTAAATTTATCAAGTCTCCCCTGCACTGCGTGGCTCTATATGCATGTGTACAAGTCCAGCCCCAACAATGAAACCGCAGTCACATGCATACAGTCACCAATTATTTTAAAATACTAGAGAGGGTTACGATCATCGCAACTAATAAGCCATTTGCGAGTTACATTTGAATAATGTCTGGTACAATGACTTGTTTAGTCACAAGTTACCGCTTAAATTTGAATTCCTCAGACTATCGAGACAGTTGCTATGTCACATGATTAGGGGCAAGCTTTTGCTTAGTTACGTAAGAGACGGTGAACACCCATACACAATTCTGAATGGATGTGTATGACACAATGGTACCAGGGTTTGCTCATCTGGAGGTTGCTATGCAAAAGCTTGCCCCGAACCATGTGACATAGCAACTGTCTCGATAGTCTGAGGAATTCAAATTTAAGCGGTAACTTGTGACTAAACTAGTCATTGTACCAGACATTATTCAAATTTAACTCGCAAATGGCTTATTCTGATACAGTGTTTTGGGTTTCTTTTTTTGCAATTGTTTCTTCAATAAAATGTTTTTTGCAGTATTTCATGTAACTTTTATTGCGTAGTTGCATCAACAAATGACAAAAATGAAAATAATAAACAATAAATAAATAAATAAAATAACCAAAAAAGCGTCACAGTAAAATCTCATACCTTATATTATATTTAAAAAAAGATTAAAAAGTTACGTTGCTGGTAGTGTCAGGCGTTCACGCGCTGGAGAGGTTTAGATAGCGCACACTACGCCCCTCTTCTGCAGCAACGATTAGTTCCCTTATTTTGTGGCAAATTGACCCAGCAGCATATCCTCCCCTGTATCCCCTGCCTAGCCACTAGGGCCCTGACCACTTTAGGGGAGGAAGCTAGGCAGATCCCAATCACACTGTTGCCACAGACAGCAAAAGGCCTTGAACCTATATTAGTGCAGACGGCATTCGAACCCGGATCGCGTGGTCCAAGTGTTGAGACAGTCCCAGCACCTTATCCCACTGCGCTAGTAAGGTGTTGGTACTTTTACCCGTGAGTTTACAATGTATAGCCATACGAGTGCACCCAACCAGACTGGGAGAAAACAACAGACGGCAACATGTATCTATACTGAATGGAGACTCAAAAATTAACAAAATGAAAAAGGAAGAAGAAATATATAAGCAAATCAATGAAATAAACAATTCAATAAATGAAGCAAACCAAAAACAAAAAAGATTAATCTTAAAAGTTGAGACCCCCCCCCCCCCAAAAAAAAATAAATAAATAAAATAAAAAATAATAAATAAAAAAAACACCCAATAAACGGTATAATTATTTTGAATTAGAACGTTTTGGGGGTCATGCTATTAATAGATTGCGTAAATATAAGAATCTATCACAACCTGGGGGTTCTGTGCTTCAACTTTTGAGGAGACTTGATCAATTTAGGCGTTAAAGTTGGCCCTATTTGACCGGGGAAGTGGAGAAGTGCTTCACGAAAACTGGCAGCAAGTCGGTTTAGGGAAAATTTCATTTTCTGGTGTGTTTTTTTCTGGGGTCGCTAGAAAAAATTCCAAACGGCTGACCTGCCAAAAATTGAAAAGAATTCTGAAGTTAATAGTTGTCCGGAGACTTACACGATTTTTAGCATTGGTTCCTATGGGAGTTTATTTAGTGGGGAGTCCAAGGCCCGTCTATAGTTTGTTTCCTTCCAAGTGAAAACACCTCAACGCCGGTGAAGGTTTCCCTACGTCCGGGCATCAATCTTGAAAAATTTCCCTACCCAAAAAATTAATAAATAAAAATTATATATTAATTGCAACGGAAAAGAAAATTAAATGCTACGCGGCAATTAAACCAACAAATTATGTTGCATTATTCTGATTTGTGTTTTTCGTACAGATGAAAAAAACAAAAAATACGGCTTGGGTAAACAATGTAAAAATTACGGGGTGACATGTCATGCTTATAAAGCGCCGCGAGTCCGGTTTCACGGACTGACCGGCTGATATCTAGTTCCCATCATGGTGTGGCGACCGAGTCACAGCATTTCCTTTCCTGTCTTGAGCACCCAACTAAATGCACTCCCACTTGCCCACTTCTCCAGCAGAGTCCACTTGCCAAGTAAAATAGGGCCAACTTTAAAAGCCTAAATTTATCAAGTCTCCCCTGCACTGCGTGGCTCTATATGCATGTGTACAAGTCCAGCCCCAACAATGAAACCGCAGTCACATGCATACAGTCACCAATTATTTTTAAATACTAGAGAGGGTTACGATCATCGCAACTAATAAGCCATTTGCGAGTTACATTTGAATAATGTCTGGTACAATGACTTGTTTAGTCACAAGTTACCGCTTAAATTTGAATTCCTCAGACTATCGAGACAGTTGCTATGTCACATGATTAGGGGCAAGCTTTTGCTTAGTTACGTAAGAGACGGTGAACACCCATACACAATTCTGAATGGATGTGTATGACACAATGGTACCAGGGTTTGCTCATCTGGAGGTTGCTATGCAAAAGCTTGCCCCGAACCATGTGACATAGCAACTGTCTCGATAGTCTGAGGAATTCAAATTTAAGCGGTAACTTGTGACTAAACTAGTCATTGTACCAGACATTATTCAAATTTAACTCGCAAATGGCTTATTCTGATACAGTGTTTTGGGTTTCTTTTTTTGCAATTGTTTCTTCAATAAAATGTTTTTTGCAGTATTTCATGTAACTTTTATTGCGTAGTTGCATCAACAAATGACAAAAATGAAAATAATAAACAATAAATAAATAAATAAAATAACCAAAAAAGCGTCACAGTAAAATCTCATACCTTATATTATATTTAAAAAAAGATTAAAAAGTTACGTTGCTGGTAGTGTCAGGCGTTCACGCGCTGGAGAGGTTTAGATAGCGCACACTACGCCCCTCTTCTGCAGCAACGATTAGTTCCCTTATTTTGTGGCAAATTGACCCAGCAGCATATCCTCCCCTGTCTCCCCTGCCTAGCCACTAGGGCCCTGACCACTTTAGGGGAGGAAGCAAGGCAGATCCCAATCACACTGTTGCCACAGACAGCAAAAGGCCTTGAACCTATATTAGTGCAGACGGCATTCGAACCCGGATCGCGTGGTCCAAGTGTTGAGACAGTCCCAGCACCTTATCCCACTGCGCTAGTAAGGTGTTGGTACTTTTACCCGTGAGTTTACAATGTATAGCCATACGAGTGCACCCAACCAGACTGGGAGAAAACAACAGACGGCAACATGTATCTATACTGAATGGAGACTCAAAAATTAACAAAATGAAAAAGGAAGAAGAAATATATAAGCAAATCAATGAAATAAACAATTCAATAAATGAAGCAAACCAAAAACAAAAAAGATTAATCTTAAAAGTTGAGACCCCCCCCCCCCAAAAAAAAAAATATAAATAAAATAAAAAATAATAAATAAAAAAAACACCCAATAAACGGTATAATTATTTTGAATTAGAACGTTTTGGGGGTCATGCTATTAATAGATTGCGTAAATATAAGAATCTATCACAACCTGGGGGTTCTGTGCTTCAACTTTTGAGGAGACTTGATCAATTTAGGCGTTAAAGTTGGCCCTATTTGACCGGGGAAGTGGAGAAGTGCTTCACGAAAACTGGCAGCAAGTCGGTTTAGGGAAAATTTCATTTTCTGGTGTGTTTTTTTCTGGGGTCGCTAGAAAAAATTCCAAACGGCTGACCTGCCAAAAATTGAAAAGAATTCTGAAGTTAATAGTTGTCCGGAGACTTACACGATTTTTAGCATTGGTTCCTATGGGAGTTTATTTAGTGGGGAGTCCAAGGCCCGTCTATAGTTTGTTTCCTTCCAAGTGAAAACACCTCAACGCCGGTGAAGGTTTCCCTACGTCCGGGCATCAATCTTGAAAAATTTCCCTACCCAAAAAATTAATAAATAAAAATTATATATTAATTGCAACGGAAAAGAAAATTAAATGCTACGCGGCAATTAAACCAACAAATTATGTTGCATTATTCTGATTTGTGTTTTTCGTACAGATGAAAAAAACAAAAAATACGGCTTGGGTAAACAATGTAAAAATTACGGGGTGACATGTCATGCTTATAAAGCGCCGCGAGTCCGGTTTCACGGACTGACCGGCTGATATCTAGTTCCCATCATGGTGTGGCGACCGAGTCACAGCATTTCCTTTCCTGTCTTGAGCACCCAACTAAATGCACTCCCACTTGCCCACTTCTCCAGCAGAGTCCACTTGCCAAGTAAAATAGGGCCAACTTTAAAAGCCTAAATTTATCAAGTCTCCCCTGCACTGCGTGGCTCTATATGCATGTGTACAAGTCCAGCCCCAACAATGAAACCGCAGTCACATGCATACAGTCACCAATTATTTTAAAATACTAGAGAGGGTTACGATCATCGCAACTAATAAGCCATTTGCGAGTTACATTTGAATAATGTCTGGTACAATGACTTGTTTAGTCACAAGTTACCGCTTAAATTTGAATTCCTCAGACTATCGAGACAGTTGCTATGTCACATGATTAGGGGCAAGCTTTTGCTTAGTTACGTAAGAGACGGTGAACACCCATACACAATTCTGAATGGATGTGTATGACACAATGGTACCAGGGTTTGCTCATCTGGAGGTTGCTATGCAAAAGCTTGCCCCGAACCATGTGACATAGCAACTGTCTCGATAGTCTGAGGAATTCAAATTTAAGCGGTAACTTGTGACTAAACTAGTCATTGTACCAGACATTATTCAAATTTAACTCGCAAATGGCTTATTCTGATACAGTGTTTTGGGTTTCTTTTTTTGCAATTGTTTCTTCAATAAAATGTTTTTTGCAGTATTTCATGTAACTTTTATTGCGTAGTTGCATCAACAAATGACAAAAATGAAAATAATAAACAATAAATAAATAAATAAAATAACCAAAAAAGCGTCACAGTAAAATCTCATACCTTATATTATATTTAAAAAAAGATTAAAAAGTTACGTTGCTGGTAGTGTCAGGCGTTCACGCGCTGGAGAGGTTTAGATAGCGCACACTACGCCCCTCTTCTGCAGCAACGATTAGTTCCCTTATTTTGTGGCAAATTGACCCAGCAGCATATCCTCCCCTGTCTCCCCTGCCTAGCCACTAGGGCCCTGACCACTTTAGGGGAGGAAGCAAGGCAGATCCCAATCACACTGTTGCCACAGACAGCAAAAGGCCTTGAACCTATATTAGTGCAGACGGCATTCGAACCCGGATCGCGTGGTCCAAGTGTTGAGACAGTCCCAGCACCTTATCCCACTGCGCTAGTAAGGTGTTGGTACTTTTACCCGTGAGTTTACAATGTATAGCCATACGAGTGCACCCAACCAGACTGGGAGAAAACAACAGACGGCAACATGTATCTATACTGAATGGAGACTCAAAAATTAACAAAATGAAAAAGGAAGAAGAAATATATAAGCAAATCAATGAAATAAACAATTCAATAAATGAAGCAAACCAAAAACAAAAAAGATTAATCTTAAAAGTTGAGACCCCCCCCCCCAAAAAAAAATAAATAAATAAAATAAAAAATAATAAATAAAAAAAACACCCAATAAACGGTATAATTATTTTGAATTAGAACGTTTTGGGGGTCATGCTATTAATAGATTGCGTAAATATAAGAATCTATCACAACCTGGGGGTTCTGTGCTTCAACTTTTGAGGAGACTTGATCAATTTAGGCGTTAAAGTTGGCCCTATTTGACCGGGGAAGTGGAGAAGTGCTTCACGAAAACTGGCAGCAAGTCGGTTTAGGGAAAATTTCATTTTCTGGTGTGTTTTTTTCTGGGGTCGCTAGAAAAAATTCCAAACGGCTGACCTGCCAAAAATTGAAAAGAATTCTGAAGTTAATAGTTGTCCGGAGACTTACACGATTTTTAGCATTGGTTCCTATGGGAGTTTATTTAGTGGGGAGTCCAAGGCCCGTCTATAGTTTGTTTCCTTCCAAGTGAAAACACCTCAACGCCGGTGAAGGTTTCCCTACGTCCGGGCATCAATCTTGAAAAATTTCCCTACCCAAAAAATTAATAAATAAAAATTATATATTAATTGCAACGGAAAAGAAAATTAAATGCTACGCGGCAATTAAACCAACAAATTATGTTGCATTATTCTGATTTGTGTTTTTCGTACAGATGAAAAAAACAAAAAATACGGCTTGGGTAAACAATGTAAAAATTACGGGGTGACATGTCATGCTTATAAAGCGCCGCGAGTCCGGTTTCACGGACTGACCGGCTGATATCTAGTTCCCATCATGGTGTGGCGACCGAGTCACAGCATTTCCTTTCCTGTCTTGAGCACCCAACTAAATGCACTCCCACTTGCCCACTTCTCCAGCAGAGTCCACTTGCCAAGTAAAATAGGGCCAACTTTAAAAGCCTAAATTTATCAAGTCTCCCCTGCACTGCGTGGCTCTATATGCATGTGTACAAGTCCAGCCCCAACAATGAAACCGCAGTCACATGCATACAGTCACCAATTATTTTAAAATACTAGAGAGGGTTACGATCATCGCAACTAATAAGCCATTTGCGAGTTACATTTGAATAATGTCTGGTACAATGACTTGTTTAGTCACAAGTTACCGCTTAAATTTGAATTCCTCAGACTATCGAGACAGTTGCTATGTCACATGATTAGGGGCAAGCTTTTGCTTAGTTACGTAAGAGACGGTGAACACCCATACACAATTCTGAATGGATGTGTATGACACAATGGTACCAGGGTTTGCTCATCTGGAGGTTGCTATGCAAAAGCTTGCCCCGAACCATGTGACATAGCAACTGTCTCGATAGTCTGAGGAATTCAAATTTAAGCGGTAACTTGTGACTAAACTAGTCATTGTACCAGACATTATTCAAATTTAACTCGCAAATGGCTTATTCTGATACAGTGTTTTGGGTTTCTTTTTTTGCAATTGTTTCTTCAATAAAATGTTTTTTGCAGTATTTCATGTAACTTTTATTGCGTAGTTGCATCAACAAATGACAAAAATGAAAATAATAAACAATAAATAAATAAATAAAATAACCAAAAAAGCGTCACAGTAAAATCTCATACCTTATATTATATTTAAAAAAAGATTAAAAAGTTACGTTGCTGGTAGTGTCAGGCGTTCACGCGCTGGAGAGGTTTAGATAGCGCACACTACGCCCCTCTTCTGCAGCAACGATTAGTTCCCTTATTTTGTGGCAAATTGACCCAGCAGCATATCCTCCCCTGTCTCCCCTGCCTAGCCACTAGGGCCCTGACCACTTTAGGGGAGGAAGCAAGGCAGATCCCAATCACACTGTTGCCACAGACAGCAAAAGGCCTTGAACCTATATTAGTGCAGACGGCATTCGAACCCGGATCGCGTGGTCCAAGTGTTGAGACAGTCCCAGCACCTTATCCCACTGCGCTAGTAAGGTGTTGGTACTTTTACCCGTGAGTTTACAATGTATAGCCATACGAGTGCACCCAACCAGACTGGGAGAAAACAACAGACGGCAACATGTATCTATACTGAATGGAGACTCAAAAATTAACAAAATGAAAAAGGAAGAAGAAATATATAAGCAAATCAATGAAATAAACAATTCAATAAATGAAGCAAACCAAAAACAAAAAAGATTAATCTTAAAAGTTGAGACCCCCCCCCCCCAAAAAAAAATAAATAAATAAAATAAAAAATAATAAATAAAAAAAACACCCAATAAACGGTATAATTATTTTGAATTAGAACGTTTTGGGGGTCATGCTATTAATAGATTGCGTAAATATAAGAATCTATCACAACCTGGGGGTTCTGTGCTTCAACTTTTGAGGAGACTTGATCAATTTAGGCGTTAAAGTTGGCCCTATTTGACCGGGGAAGTGGAGAAGTGCTTCACGAAAACTGGCAGCAAGTCGGTTTAGGGAAAATTTCATTTTCTGGTGTTTTTTTCTGGGGTCGCTAGAAAAAATTCCAAACGGCTGACCTGCCAAAAATTGAAAAGAATTCTGAAGTTAATAGTTGTCCGGAGACTTACACGATTTTTAGCATTGGTTCCTATGGGAGTTTATTTAGTGGGGAGTCCAAGGCCCGTCTATAGTTTGTTTCCTTCCAAGTGAAAACACCTCAACGCCGGTGAAGGTTTCCCTACGTCCGGGCATCAATCTTGAAAAATTTCCCTACCCAAAAAATTAATAAATAAAAATTATATATTAATTGCAACGGAAAAGAAAATTAAATGCTACGCGGCAATTAAACCAACAAATTATGTTGCATTATTCTGATTTGTGTTTTTCGTACAGATGAAAAAAACAAAAAATACGGCTTGGGTAAACAATGTAAAAATTACGGGGTGACATGTCATGCTTATAAAGCGCCGCGAGTCCGGTTTCACGGACTGACCGGCTGATATCTAGTTCCCATCATGGTGTGGCGACCGAGTCACAGCATTTCCTTTCCTGTCTTGAGCACCCAACTAAATGCACTCCCACTTGCCCACTTCTCCAGCAGAGTCCACTTGCCAAGTAAAATAGGGCCAACTTTAAAAGCCTAAATTTATCAAGTCTCCCCTGCACTGCGTGGCTCTATATGCATGTGTACAAGTCCAGCCCCAACAATGAAACCGCAGTCACATGCATACAGTCACCAATTATTTTAAAATACTAGAGAGGGTTACGATCATCGCAACTAATAAGCCATTTGCGAGTTACATTTGAATAATGTCTGGTACAATGACTTGTTTAGTCACAAGTTACCGCTTAAATTTGAATTCCTCAGACTATCGAGACAGTTGCTATGTCACATGATTAGGGGCAAGCTTTTGCTTAGTTACGTAAGAGACGGTGAACACCCATACACAATTCTGAATGGATGTGTATGACACAATGGTACCAGGGTTTGCTCATCTGGAGGTTGCTATGCAAAAGCTTGCCCCGAACCATGTGACATAGCAACTGTCTCGATAGTCTGAGGAATTCAAATTTAAGCGGTAACTTGTGACTAAACTAGTCATTGTACCAGACATTATTCAAATTTAACTCGCAAATGGCTTATTCTGATACAGTGTTTTGGGTTTCTTTTTTTGCAATTGTTTCTTCAATAAAATGTTTTTTGCAGTATTTCATGTAACTTTTATTGCGTAGTTGCATCAACAAATGACAAAAATGAAAATAATAAACAATAAATAAATAAATAAAATAACCAAAAAAGCGTCACAGTAAAATCTCATACCTTATATTATATTTAAAAAAAGATTAAAAAGTTACGTTGCTGGTAGTGTCAGGCGTTCACGCGCTGGAGAGGTTTAGATAGCGCACACTACGCCCCTCTTCTGCAGCAACGATTAGTTCCCTTATTTTGTGGCAAATTGACCCAGCAGCATATCCTCCCCTGTCTCCCCTGCCTAGCCACTAGGGCCCTGACCACTTTAGGGGAGGAAGCAAGGCAGATCCCAATCACACTGTTGCCACAGACAGCAAAAGGCCTTGAACCTATATTAGTGCAGACGGCATTCGAACCCGGATCGCGTGGTCCAAGTGTTGAGACAGTCCCAGCACCTTATCCCACTGCGCTAGTAAGGTGTTGGTACTTTTACCCGTGAGTTTACAATGTATAGCCATACGAGTGCACCCAACCAGACTGGGAGAAAACAACAGACGGCAACATGTATCTATACTGAATGGAGACTCAAAAATTAACAAAATGAAAAAGGAAGAAGAAATATATAAGCAAATCAATGAAATAAACAATTCAATAAATGAAGCAAACCAAAAACAAAAAAGATTAATCTTAAAAGTTGAGACCCCCCCCCCCCAAAAAAAAAATTAATAAATAAAATAAAAAATAATAAATAAAAAAAACACCCAATAAACGGTATAATTATTTTGAATTAGAACGTTTTGGGGGTCATGCTATTAATAGATTGCGTAAATATAAGAATCTATCACAACCTGGGGGTTCTGTGCTTCAACTTTTGAGGAGACTTGATCAATTTAGGCGTTAAAGTTGGCCCTATTTGACCGGGGAAGTGGAGAAGTGCTTCACGAAAACTGGCAGCAAGTCGGTTTAGGGAAAATTTCATTTTCTGGTGTGTTTTTTTCTGGGGTCGCTAGAAAAAATTCCAAACGGCTGACCTGCCAAAAATTGAAAAGAATTCTGAAGTTAATAGTTGTCCGGAGACTTACACGATTTTTAGCATTGGTTCCTATGGGAGTTTATTTAGTGGGGAGTCCAAGGCCCGTCTATAGTTTGTTTCCTTCCAAGTGAAAACACCTCAACGCCGGTGAAGGTTTCCCTACGTCCGGGCATCAATCTTGAAAAATTTCCCTACCCAAAAAATTAATAAATAAAAATTATATATTAATTGCAACGGAAAAGAAAATTAAATGCTACGCGGCAATTAAACCAACAAATTATGTTGCATTATTCTGATTTGTGTTTTTCGTACAGATGAAAAAAACAAAAAATACGGCTTGGGTAAACAATGTAAAAATTACGGGGTGACATGTCATGCTTATAAAGCGCCGCGAGTCCGGTTTCACGGACTGACCGGCTGATATCTAGTTCCCATCATGGTGTGGCGACCGAGTCACAGCATTTCCTTTCCTGTCTTGAGCACCCAACTAAATGCACTCCCACTTGCCCACTTCTCCAGCAGAGTCCACTTGCCAAGTAAAATAGGGCCAACTTTAAAAGCCTAAATTTATCAAGTCTCCCCTGCACTGCGTGGCTCTATATGCATGTGTACAAGTCCAGCCCCAACAATGAAACCGCAGTCACATGCATACAGTCACCAATTATTTTAAAATACTAGAGAGGGTTACGATCATCGCAACTAATAAGCCATTTGCGAGTTACATTTGAATAATGTCTGGTACAATGACTTGTTTAGTCACAAGTTACCGCTTAAATTTGAATTCCTCAGACTATCGAGACAGTTGCTATGTCACATGATTAGGGGCAAGCTTTTGCTTAGTTACGTAAGAGACGGTGAACACCCATACACAATTCTGAATGGATGTGTATGACACAATGGTACCAGGGTTTGCTCATCTGGAGGTTGCTATGCAAAAGCTTGCCCCGAACCATGTGACATAGCAACTGTCTCGATAGTCTGAGGAATTCAAATTTAAGCGGTAACTTGTGACTAAACTAGTCATTGTACCAGACATTATTCAAATTTAACTCGCAAATGGCTTATTCTGATACAGTGTTTTGGGTTTCTTTTTTTGCAATTGTTTCTTCAATAAAATGTTTTTTGCAGTAATTCATGTAACTTTTATTGCGTAGTTGCATCAACAAATGACAAAAATGAAAATAATAAACAATAAATAAATAAATAAAATAACCAAAAAAGCGTCACAGTAAAATCTCATACCTTATATTATATTTAAAAAAAGATTAAAAAGTTACGTTGCTGGTAGTGTCAGGCGTTCACGCGCTGGAGAGGTTTAGATAGCGCACACTACGCCCCTCTTCTGCAGCAACGATTAGTTCCCTTATTTTGTGGCAAATTGACCCAGCAGCATATCCTCCCCTGTCTCCCCTGCCTAGCCACTAGGGCCCTGACCACTTTAGGGGAGGAAGCAAGGCAGATCCCAATCACACTGTTGCCACAGACAGCAAAAGGCCTTGAACCTATATTAGTGCAGACGGCATTCGAACCCGGATCGCGTGGTCCAAGTGTTGAGACAGTCCCAGCACCTTATCCCACTGCGCTAGTAAGGTGTTGGTACTTTTACCCGTGAGTTTACAATGTATAGCCATACGAGTGCACCCAACCAGACTGGGAGAAAACAACAGACGGCAACATGTATCTATACTGAATGGAGACTCAAAAATTAACAAAATGAAAAAGGAAGAAGAAATATATAAGCAAATCAATGAAATAAACAATTCAATAAATGAAGCAAACCAAAAACAAAAAAGATTAATCTTAAAAGTTGAGACCCCCCCCCCCCAAAAAAAAATAAATAAATAAAATAAAAAATAATAAATAAAAAAAACACCCAATAAACGGTATAATTATTTTGAATTAGAACGTTTTGGGGGTCATGCTATTAATAGATTGCGTAAATATAAGAATCTATCACAACCTGGGGGTTCTGTGCTTCAACTTTTGAGGAGACTTGATCAATTTAGGCGTTAAAGTTGGCCCTATTTGACCGGGGAAGTGGAGAAGTGCTTCACGAAAACTGGCAGCAAGTCGGTTTAGGGAAAATTTCATTTTCTGGTGTGTTTTTTTCTGGGGTCGCTAGAAAAAATTCCAAACGGCTGACCTGCCAAAAATTGAAAAGAATTCTGAAGTTAATAGTTGTCCGGAGACTTACACGATTTTTAGCATTGGTTCCTATGGGAGTTTATTTAGTGGGGAGTCCAAGGCCCGTCTATAGTTTGTTTCCTTCCAAGTGAAAACACCTCAACGCCGGTGAAGGTTTCCCTACGTCCGGGCATCAATCTTGAAAAATTTCCCTACCCAAAAAATTAATAAATAAAAATTATATATTAATTGCAACGGAAAAGAAAATTAAATGCTACGCGGCAATTAAACCAACAAATTATGTTGCATTATTCTGATTTGTGTTTTTCGTACAGATGAAAAAAACAAAAAATACGGCTTGGGTAAACAATGTAAAAATTACGGGGTGACATGTCATGCTTATAAAGCGCCGCGAGTCCGGTTTCACGGACTGACCGGCTGATATCTAGTTCCCATCATGGTGTGGCGACCGAGTCACAGCATTTCCTTTCCTGTCTTGAGCACCCAACTAAATGCACTCCCACTTGCCCACTTCTCCAGCAGAGTCCACTTGCCAAGTAAAATAGGGCCAACTTTAAAAGCCTAAATTTATCAAGTCTCCCCTGCACTGCGTGGCTCTATATGCATGTGTACAAGTCCAGCCCCAACAATGAAACCGCAGTCACATGCATACAGTCACCAATTATTTTAAAATACTAGAGAGGGTTACGATCATCGCAACTAATAAGCCATTTGCGAGTTACATTTGAATAATGTCTGGTACAATGACTTGTTTAGTCACAAGTTACCGCTTAAATTTGAATTCCTCAGACTATCGAGACAGTTGCTATGTCACATGATTAGGGGCAAGCTTTTGCTTAGTTACGTAAGAGACGGTGAACACCCATACACAATTCTGAATGGATGTGTATGACACAATGGTACCAGGGTTTGCTCATCTGGAGGTTGCTATGCAAAAGCTTGCCCCGAACCATGTGACATAGCAACTGTCTCGATAGTCTGAGGAATTCAAATTTAAGCGGTAACTTGTGACTAAACTAGTCATTGTACCAGACATTATTCAAATTTAACTCGCAAATGGCTTATTCTGATACAGTGTTTTGGGTTTCTTTTTTTGCAATTGTTTCTTCAATAAAATGTTTTTTGCAGTATTTCATGTAACTTTTATTGCGTAGTTGCATCAACAAATGACAAAAATGAAAATAATAAACAATAAATAAATAAATAAAATAACCAAAAAAGCGTCACAGTAAAATCTCATACCTTATATTATATTTAAAAAAAGATTAAAAAGTTACGTTGCTGGTAGTGTCAGGCGTTCACGCGCTGGAGAGGTTTAGATAGCGCACACTACGCCCCTCTTCTGCAGCAACGATTAGTTCCCTTATTTTGTGGCAAATTGACCCAGCAGCATATCCTCCCCTGTCTCCCCTGCCTAGCCACTAGGGCCCTGACCACTTTAGGGGAGGAAGCAAGGCAGATCCCAATCACACTGTTGCCACAGACAGCAAAAGGCCTTGAACCTATATTAGTGCAGACGGCATTCGAACCCGGATCGCGTGGTCCAAGTGTTGAGACAGTCCCAGCACCTTATCCCACTGCGCTAGTAAGGTGTTGGTACTTTTACCCGTGAGTTTACAATGTATAGCCATACGAGTGCACCCAACCAGACTGGGAGAAAACAACAGACGGCAACATGTATCTATACTGAATGGAGACTCAAAAATTAACAAAATGAAAAAGGAAGAAGAAATATATAAGCAAATCAATGAAATAAACAATTCAATAAATGAAGCAAACCAAAAACAAAAAAGATTAATCTTAAAAGTTGAGACCCCCCCCCCCCAAAAAAAAATAAATAAATAAAATAAAAAATAATAAATAAAAAAAACACCCAATAAACGGTATAATTATTTTGAATTAGAACGTTTTGGGGGTCATGCTATTAATAGATTGCGTAAATATAAGAATCTATCACAACCTGGGGGTTCTGTGCTTCAACTTTTGAGGAGACTTGATCAATTTAGGCGTTAAAGTTGGCCCTATTTGACCGGGGAAGTGGAGAAGTGCTTCACGAAAACTGGCAGCAAGTCGGTTTAGGGAAAATTTCATTTTCTGGTGTGTTTTTTTCTGGGGTCGCTAGAAAAAATTCCAAACGGCTGACCTGCCAAAAATTGAAAAGAATTCTGAAGTTAATAGTTGTCCGGAGACTTACACGATTTTTAGCATTGGTTCCTATGGGAGTTTATTTAGTGGGGAGTCCAAGGCCCGTCTATAGTTTGTTTCCTTCCAAGTGAAAACACCTCAACGCCGGTGAAGGTTTCCCTACGTCCGGGCATCAATCTTGAAAAATTTCCCTACCCAAAAAATTAATAAATAAAAATTATATATTAATTGCAACGGAAAAGAAAATTAAATGCTACGCGGCAATTAAACCAACAAATTATGTTGCATTATTCTGATTTGTGTTTTTCGTACAGATGAAAAAAACAAAAAATACGGCTTGGGTAAACAATGTAAAAATTACGGGGTGACATGTCATGCTTATAAAGCGCCGCGAGTCCGGTTTCACGGACTGACCGGCTGATATCTAGTTCCCATCATGGTGTGGCGACCGAGTCACAGCATTTCCTTTCCTGTCTTGAGCACCCAACTAAATGCACTCCCACTTGCCCACTTCTCCAGCAGAGTCCACTTGCCAAGTAAAATAGGGCCAACTTTAAAAGCCTAAATTTATCAAGTCTCCCCTGCACTGCGTGGCTCTATATGCATGTGTACAAGTCCAGCCCCAACAATGAAACCGCAGTCACATGCATACAGTCATCAATTATTTTAAAATACTAGAGAGGGTTACGATCATCGCAACTAATAAGCCATTTGCGAGTTACATTTGAATAATGTCTGGTACAATGACTTGTTTAGTCACAAGTTACCGCTTAAATTTGAATTCCTCAGACTATCGAGACAGTTGCTATGTCACATGATTAGGGGCAAGCTTTTGCTTAGTTACGTAAGAGACGGTGAACACCCATACACAATTCTGAATGGATGTGTATGACACAATGGTACCAGGGTTTGCTCATCTGGAGGTTGCTATGCAAAAGCTTGCCCCGAACCATGTGACATAGCAACTGTCTCGATAGTCTGAGGAATTCAAATTTAAGCGGTAACTTGTGACTAAACTAGTCATTGTACCAGACATTATTCAAATTTAACTCGCAAATGGCTTATTCTGATACAGTGTTTTGGGTTTCTTTTTTTGCAATTGTTTCTTCAATAAAATGTTTTTTGCAGTATTTCATGTAACTTTTATTGCGTAGTTGCATCAACAAATGACAAAAATGAAAATAATAAACAATAAATAAATAAATAAAATAACCAAAAAAGCGTCACAGTAAAATCTCATACCTTATATTATATTTAAAAAAAGATTAAAAAGTTACGTTGCTGGTAGTGTCAGGCGTTCACGCGCTGGAGAGGTTTAGATAGCGCACACTACGCCCCTCTTCTGCAGCAACGATTAGTTCCCTTATTTTGTGGCAAATTGACCCAGCAGCATATCCTCCCCTGTCTCCCCTGCCTAGCCACTAGGGCCCTGACCACTTTAGGGGAGGAAGCAAGGCAGATCCCAATCACACTGTTGCCACAGACAGCAAAAGGCCTTGAACCTATATTAGTGCAGACGGCATTCGAACCCGGATCGCGTGGTCCAAGTGTTGAGACAGTCCCAGCACCTTATCCCACTGCGCTAGTAAGGTGTTGGTACTTTTACCCGTGAGTTTACAATGTATAGCCATACGAGTGCACCCAACCAGACTGGGAGAAAACAACAGACGGCAACATGTATCTATACTGAATGGAGACTCAAAAATTAACAAAATGAAAAAGGAAGAAGAAATATATAAGCAAATCAATGAAATAAACAATTCAATAAATGAAGCAAACCAAAAACAAAAAAGATTAATCTTAAAAGTTGAGACCCCCCCCCCCCCAAAAAAAATAAATAAATAAAATAAAAAATAATAAATAAAAAAAACACCCAATAAACGGTATAATTATTTTGAATTAGAACGTTTTGGGGGTCATGCTATTAATAGATTGCGTAAATATAAGAATCTATCACAACCTGGGGGTTCTGTGCTTCAACTTTTGAGGAGACTTGATCAATTTAGGCGTTAAAGTTGGCCCTATTTGACCGGGGAAGTGGAGAAGTGCTTCACGAAAACTGGCAGCAAGTCGGTTTAGGGAAAATTTCATTTTCTGGTGTGTTTTTTTCTGGGGTCGCTAGAAAAAATTCCAAACGGCTGACCTGCCAAAAATTGAAAAGAATTCTGAAGTTAATAGTTGTCCGGAGACTTACACGATTTTTAGCATTGGTTCCTATGGGAGTTTATTTAGTGGGGAGTCCAAGGCCCGTCTATAGTTTGTTTCCTTCCAAGTGAAAACACCTCAACGCCGGTGAAGGTTTCCCTACGTCCGGGCATCAATCTTGAAAAATTTCCCTACCCAAAAAATTAATAAATAAAAATTATATATTAATTGCAACGGAAAAGAAAATTAAATGCTACGCGGCAATTAAACCAACAAATTATGTTGCATTATTCTGATTTGTGTTTTTCGTACAGATGAAAAAAACAAAAAATACGGCTTGGGTAAACAATGTAAAAATTACGGGGTGACATGTCATGCTTATAAAGCGCCGCGAGTCCGGTTTCACGGACTGACCGGCTGATATCTAGTTCCCATCATGGTGTGGCGACCGAGTCACAGCATTTCCTTACCTGTCTTGAGCACCCAACTAAATGCACTCCCACTTGCCCACTTCTCCAGCAGAGTCCACTTGCCAAGTAAAATAGGGCCAACTTTAAAAGCCTAAATTTATCAAGTCTCCCCTGCACTGCGTGGCTCTATATGCATGTGTACAAGTCCAGCCCCAACAATGAAACCGCAGTCACATGCATACAGTCACCAATTATTTTAAAATACTAGAGAGGGTTACGATCATCGCAACTAATAAGCCATTTGCGAGTTACATTTGAATAATGTCTGGTACAATGACTTGTTTAGTCACAAGTTACCGCTTAAATTTGAATTCCTCAGACTATCGAGACAGTTGCTATGTCACATGATTAGGGGCAAGCTTTTGCTTAGTTACGTAAGAGACGGTGAACACCCATACACAATTCTGAATGGATGTGTATGACACAATGGTACCAGGGTTTGCTCATCTGGAGGTTGCTATGCAAAAGCTTGCCCCGAACCATGTGACATAGCAACTGTCTCGATAGTCTGAGGAATTCAAATTTAAGCGGTAACTTGTGACTAAACTAGTCATTGTACCAGACATTATTCAAATTTAACTCGCAAATGGCTTATTCTGATACAGTGTTTTGGGTTTCTTTTTTTGCAATTGTTTCTTCAATAAAATGTTTTTTGCAGTATTTCATGTAACTTTTATTGCGTAGTTGCATCAACAAATGACAAAAATGAAAATAATAAACAATAAATAAATAAATAAAATAACCAAAAAAGCGTCACAGTAAAATCTCATACCTTATATTATATTTAAAAAAAGATTAAAAAGTTACGTTGCTGGTAGTGTCAGGCGTTCACGCGCTGGAGAGGTTTAGATAGCGCACACTACGCCCCTCTTCTGCAGCAACGATTAGTTCCCTTATTTTGTGGCAAATTGACCCAGCAGCATATCCTCCCCTGTCTCCCCTGCCTAGCCACAAGGGCCCTGACCACTTTAGGGGAGGAAGCAAGGCAGATCCCAATCACACTGTTGCCACAGACAGCAAAAGGCCTTGAACCTATATTAGTGCAGACGGCATTCGAACCCGGATCGCGTGGTCCAAGTGTTGAGACAGTCCCAGCACCTTATCCCACTGCGCTAGTAAGGTGTTGGTACTTTTACCCGTGAGTTTACAATGTATAGCCATACGAGTGCACCCAACCAGACTGGGAGAAAACAACAGACGGCAACATGTATCTATACTGAATGGAGACTCAAAAATTAACAAAATGAAAAAGGAAGAAGAAATATATAAGCAAATCAATGAAATAAACAATTCAATAAATGAAGCAAACCAAAAACAAAAAAGATTAATCTTAAAAGTTGAGACCCCCCCCCCCCCCAAAAAAAATAAATAAATAAAATAAAAAATAATAACTAAAAAAAACACCCAATAAACGGTATAATTATTTTGAATTAGAACGTTTTGGGGGTCATGCTATTAATAGATTGCGTAAATATAAGAATCTATCACAACCTGGGGGTTCTGTGCTTCAACTTTTGAGGAGACTTGATCAATTTAGGCGTTAAAGTTGGCCCTATTTGACCGGGGAAGTGGAGAAGTGCTTCACGAAAACTGGCAGCAAGTCGGTTTAGGGAAAATTTCATTTTCTGGTGTGTTTTTTTCTGGGGTCGCTAGAAAAAATTCCAAACGGCTGACCTGCCAAAAATTGAAAAGAATTCTGAAGTTAATAGTTGTCCGGAGACTTACACGATTTTTAGCATTGGTTCCTATGGGAGTTTATTTAGTGGGGAGTCCAAGGCCCGTCTATAGTTTGTTTCCTTCCAAGTGAAAACACCTCAACGCCGGTGAAGGTTTCCCTACGTCCGGGCATCAATCTTGAAAAATTTCCCTACCCAAAAAATTAATAAATAAAAATTATATATTAATTGCAACGGAAAAGAAAATTAAATGCTACGCGGCAATTAAACCAACAAATTATGTTGCATTATTCTGATTTGTGTTTTTCGTACAGATGAAAAAAACAAAAAATACGGCTTGGGTAAACAATGTAAAAATTACGGGGTGACATGTCATGCTTATAAAGCGCCGCGAGTCCGGTTTCACGGACTGACCGGCTGATATCTAGTTCCCATCATGGTGTGGCGACCGAGTCACAGCATTTCCTTTCCTGTCTTGAGCACCCAACTAAATGCACTCCCACTTGCCCACTTCTCCAGCAGAGTCCACTTGCCAAGTAAAATAGGGCCAACTTTAAAAGCCTAAATTTATCAAGTCTCCCCTGCACTGCGTGGCTCTATATGCATGTGTACAAGTCCAGCCCCAACAATGAAACCGCAGTCACATGCATACAGTCACCAATTATTTAAAAATACTAGAGAGGGTTACGATCATCGCAACTAATAAGCCATTTGCGAGTTACATTTGAATAATGTCTGGTACAATGACTTGTTTAGTCACAAGTTACCGCTTAAATTTGAATTCCTCAGACTATCGAGACAGTTGCTATGTCACATGATTAGGGGCAAGCTTTTGCTTAGTTACGTAAGAGACGGTGAACACCCATACACAATTCTGAATGGATGTGTATGACACAATGGTACCAGGGTTTGCTCATCTGGAGGTTGCTATGCAAAAGCTTGCCCCGAACCATGTGACATAGCAACTGTCTCGATAGTCTGAGGAATTCAAATTTAAGCGGTAACTTGTGACTAAACTAGTCATTGTACCAGACATTATTCAAATTTAACTCGCAAATGGCTTATTCTGATACAGTGTTTTGGGTTTCTTTTTTTGCAATTGTTTCTTCAATAAAATGTTTTTTGCAGTATTTCATGTAACTTTTATTGCGTAGTTGCATCAACAAATGACAAAAATGAAAATAATAAACAATAAATAAATAAATAAAATAACTAAAAAAGCGTCACAGTAAAATCTCATACCTTATATTATATTTAAAAAAAGATTAAAAAGTTACGTTGCTGGTAGTGTCAGGCGTTCACGCGCTGGAGAGGTTTAGATAGCGCACACTACGCCCCTCTTCTGCAGCAACGATTAGTTCCCTTATTTTGTGGCAAATTGACCCAGCAGCATATCCTCCCCTGTCTCCCCTGCCTAGCCACTAGGGCCCTGACCACTTTAGGGGAGGAAGCAAGGCAGATCCCAATCACACTGTTGCCACAGACAGCAAAAGGCCTTGAACCTATATTAGTGCAGACGGCATTCGAACCCGGATCGCGTGGTCCAAGTGTTGAGACAGTCCCAGCACCTTATCCCACTGCGCTAGTAAGGTGTTGGTACTTTTACCCGTGAGTTTACAATGTATAGCCATACGAGTGCACCCAACCAGACTGGGAGAAAACAACAGACGGCAACATGTATCTATACTGAATGGAGACTCAAAAATTAACAAAATGAAAAAGGAAGAAGAAATATATAAGCAAATCAATGAAATAAACAATTCAATAAATGAAGCAAACCAAAAACAAAAAAGATTAATCTTAAAAGTTGAGACCCCCCCCCCCCAAAAAAAAATAAATAAATAAAATAAAAAATAATAAATAAAAAAAACACCCAATAAACGGTATAATTATTTTGAATTAGAACGTTTTGGGGGTCATGCTATTAATAGATTGCGTAAATATAAGAATCTATCACAACCTGGGGGTTCTGTGCTTCAACTTTTGAGGAGACTTGATCAATTTAGGCGTTAAAGTTGGCCCTATTTGACCGGGGAAGTGGAGAAGTGCTTCACGAAAACTGGCAGCAAGTCGGTTTAGGGAAAATTTCATTTTCTGGTGTGTTTTTTTCTGGGGTCGCTAGAAAAAATTCCAAACGGCTGACCTGCCAAAAATTGAAAAGAATTCTGAAGTTAATAGTTGTCCGGAGACTTACACGATTTTTAGCATTGGTTCCTATGGGAGTTTATTTAGTGGGGAGTCCAAGGCCCGTCTATAGTTTGTTTCCTTCCAAGTGAAAACACCTCAACGCCGGTGAAGGTTTCCCTACGTCCGGGCATCAATCTTGAAAAATTTCCCTACCCAAAAAATTAATAAATAAAAATTATATATTAATTGCAACGGAAAAGAAAATTAAATGCTACGCGGCAATTAAACCAACAAATTATGTTGCATTATTCTGATTTGTGTTTTTCGTACAGATGAAAAAAACAAAAAATACGGCTTGGGTAAACAATGTAAAAATTACGGGGTGACATGTCATGCTTATAAAGCGCCGCGAGTCCGGTTTCACGGACTGACCGGCTGATATCTAGTTCCCATCATGGTGTGGCGACCGAGTCACAGCATTTCCTTTCCTGTCTTGAGCACCCAACTAAATGCACTCCCACTTGCCCACTTCTCCAGCAGAGTCCACTTGCCAAGTAAAATAGGGCCAACTTTAAAAGCCTAAATTTATCAAGTCTCCCCTGCACTGCGTGGCTCTATATGCATGTGTACAAGTCCAGCCCCAACAATGAAACCGCAGTCACATGCATACAGTCACCAATTATTTTAAAATACTAGAGAGGGTTACGATCATCGCAACTAATAAGCCATTTGCGAGTTACATTTGAATAATGTCTGGTACAATGACTTGTTTAGTCACAAGTTACCGCTTAAATTTGAATTCCTCAGACTATCGAGACAGTTGCTATGTCACATGATTAGGGGCAAGCTTTTGCTTAGTTACGTAAGAGACGGTGAACACCCATACACAATTCTGAATGGATGTGTATGACACAATGGTACCAGGGTTTGCTCATCTGGAGGTTGCTATGCAAAAGCTTGCCCCGAACCATGTGACATAGCAACTGTCTCGATAGTCTGAGGAATTCAAATTTAAGCGGTAACTTGTGACTAAACTAGTCATTGTACCAGACATTATTCAAATTTAACTCGCAAATGGCTTATTCTGATACAGTGTTTTGGGTTTCTTTTTTTGCAATTGTTTCTTCAATAAAATGTTTTTTGCAGTATTTCATGTAACTTTTATTGCGTAGTTGCATCAACAAATGACAAAAATGAAAATAATAAACAATAAATAAATAAATAAAATAACCAAAAAAGCGTCACAGTAAAATCTCATACCTTATATTATATTTAAAAAAAGATTAAAAAGTTACGTTGCTGGTAGTGTCAGGCGTTCACGCGCTGGAGAGGTTTAGATAGCGCACACTACGCCCCTCTTCTGCAGCAACGATTAGTTCCCTTATTTTGTGGCAAATTGACCCAGCAGCATATCCTCCCCTGTCTCCCCTGCCTAGCCACTAGGGCCCTGACCACTTTAGGGGAGGAAGCAAGGCAGATCCCAATCACACTGTTGCCACAGACAGCAAAAGGCCTTGAACCTATATTAGTGCAGACGGCATTCGAACCCGGATCGCGTGGTCCAAGTGTTGAGACAGTCCCAGCACCTTATCCCACTGCGCTAGTAAGGTGTTGGTACTTTTACCCGTGAGTTTACAATGTATAGCCATACGAGTGCACCCAACCAGACTGGGAGAAAACAACAGACGGCAACATGTATCTATACTGAATGGAGACTCAAAAATTAACAAAATGAAAAAGGAAGAAGAAATATATAAGCAAATCAATGAAATAAACAATTCAATAAATGAAGCAAACCAAAAACAAAAAAGATTAATCTTAAAAGTTGAGACCCCCCCCCCCCCCAAAAAAAATAAATAAATAAAATAAAAAATAATAAATAAAAAAAACACCCAATAAACGGTATAATTATTTTGAATTAGAACGTTTTGGGGGTCATGCTATTAATAGATTGCGTAAATATAAGAATCTATCACAACCTGGGGGTTCTGTGCTTCAACTTTTGAGGAGACTTGATCAATTTAGGCGTTAAAGTTGGCCCTATTTGACCGGGGAAGTGGAGAAGTGCTTCACGAAAACTGGCAGCAAGTCGGTTTAGGGAAAATTTCATTTTCTGGTGTGTTTTTTTCTGGGGTCGCTAGAAAAAATTCCAAACGGCTGACCTGCCAAAAATTGAAAAGAATTCTGAAGTTAATAGTTGTCCGGAGACTTACACGATTTTTAGCATTGGTTCCTATGGGAGTTTATTTAGTGGGGAGTCCAAGGCCCGTCTATAGTTTGTTTCCTTCCAAGTGAAAACACCTCAACGCCGGTGAAGGTTTCCCTACGTCCGGGCATCAATCTTGAAAAATTTCCCTACCCAAAAAATTAATAAATAAAAATTATATATTAATTGCAACGGAAAAGAAAATTAAATGCTACGCGGCAATTAAACCAACAAATTATGTTGCATTATTCTGATTTGTGTTTTTCGTACAGATGAAAAAAACAAAAAATACGGCTTGGGTAAACAATGTAAAAATTACGGGGTGACATGTCATGCTTATAAAGCGCCGCGAGTCCGGTTTCACGGACTGACCGGCTGATATCTAGTTCCCATCATGGTGTGGCGACCGAGTCACAGCATTTCCTTTCCTGTCTTGAGCACCCAACTAAATGCACTCCCACTTGCCCACTTCTCCAGCAGAGTCCACTTGCCAAGTAAAATAGGGCCAACTTTAAAAGCCTAAATTTATCAAGTCTCCCCTGCACTGCGTGGCTCTATATGCATGTGTACAAGTCCAGCCCCAACAATGAAACCGCAGTCACATGCATACAGTCACCAATTATTTTAAAATACTAGAGAGGGTTACGATCATCGCAACTAATAAGCCATTTGCGAGTTACATTTGAATAATGTCTGGTACAATGACTTGTTTAGTCACAAGTTACCGCTTAAATTTGAATTCCTCAGACTATCGAGACAGTTGCTATGTCACATGATTAGGGGCAAGCTTTTGCTTAGTTACGTAAGAGACGGTGAACACCCATACACAATTCTGAATGGATGTGTATGACACAATGGTACCAGGGTTTGCTCATCTGGAGGTTGCTATGCAAAAGCTTGCCCCGAACCATGTGACATAGCAACTGTCTCGATAGTCTGAGGAATTCAAATTTAAGCGGTAACTTGTGACTAAACTAGTCATTGTACCAGACATTATTCAAATTTAACTCGCAAATGGCTTATTCTGATACAGTGTTTTGGGTTTCTTTTTTTGCAATTGTTTCTTCAATAAAATGTTTTTTGCAGTATTTCATGTAACTTTTATTGCGTAGTTGCATCAACAAATGACAAAAATGAAAATAATAAACAATAAATAAATAAATAAAATAACCAAAAAAGCGTCACAGTAAAATCTCATACCTTATATTATATTTAAAAAAAGATTAAAAAGTTACGTTGCTGGTAGTGTCAGGCGTTCACGCGCTGGAGAGGTTTAGATAGCGCACACTACGCCCCTCTTCTGCAGCAACGATTAGTTCCCTTATTTTGTGGCAAATTGACCCAGCAGCATATCCTCCCCTGTCTCCCCTGCCTAGCCACTAGGGCCCTGACCACTTTAGGGGAGGAAGCAAGGCAGATCCCAATCACACTGTTGCCACAGACAGCAAAAGGCCTTGAACCTATATTAGTGCAGACGGCATTCGAACCCGGATCGCGTGGTCCAAGTGTTGAGACAGTCCCAGCACCTTATCCCACTGCGCTAGTAAGGTGTTGGTACTTTTACCCGTGAGTTTACAATGTATAGCCATACGAGTGCACCCAACCAGACTGGGAGAAAACAACAGACGGCAACATGTATCTATACTGAATGGAGACTCAAAAATTAACAAAATGAAAAAGGAAGAAGAAATATATAAGCAAATCAATGAAATAAACAATTCAATAAATGAAGCAAACCAAAAACAAAAAAGATTAATCTTAAA
Organism: Leptasterias polaris; assembly: GCA_037783415.1. NCBI lineage: Eukaryota > Metazoa > Echinodermata > Asteroidea > Forcipulatida > Asteriidae > Leptasterias > Leptasterias polaris. Next base: position 42,688 of record JAZGTN010000043.1, read on the forward strand.
AGTTGAGACCCCCCCCCCCCCCAAAAAAAAATAAATAAATAAAATAAAAAATAATAAATAAAAAAAACACCCAATAAACGGTATAATTATTTTGAATTAGAACGTTTTGGGGGTCATGCTATTAATAGATTGCGTAAATATAAGAATCTATCACAACCTGGGGGTTCTGTGCTTCAACTTTTGAGGAGACTTGATCAATTTAGGCGTTAAAGTTGGCCCTATTTGACCGGGGAAGTGGAGAAGTGCTTCACGAAAACTGGCAGCAAGTCGGTTTAGGGAAAATTTCATTTTCTGGTGTGTTTTTTTCTGGGGTCGCTAGAAAAAATTCCAAACGGCTGACCTGCCAAAAATTGAAAAGAATTCTGAAGTTAATAGTTGTCCGGAGACTTACACGATTTTTAGCATTGGTTCCTATGGGAGTTTATTTAGTGGGGAGTCCAAGGCCCGTCTATAGTTTGTTTCCTTCCAAGTGAAAACACCTCAACGCCGGTGAAGGTTTCCCTACGTCCGGGCATCAATCTTGAAAAATTTCCCTACCCAAAAAATTAATAAATAAAAATTATATATTAATTGCAACGGAAAAGAAAATTAAATGCTACGCGGCAATTAAACCAACAAATTATGTTGTATTATTCTGATTTGTGTTTTTCGTACAGATGAAAAAAACAAAAAATACGGCTTGGGTAAACAATGTAAAAATTACGGGGTGACATGTCATGCTTATAAAGCGCCGCGAGTCCGGTTTCACGGACTGACCGGCTGATATCTAGTTCCCATCATGGTGTGGCGACCGAGTCACAGCATTTCCTTTCCTGTCTTGAGCACCCAACTAAATGCACTCCCACTTGCCCACTTCTCCAGCAGAGTCCACTTGCCAAGTAAAATAGGGCCAACTTTAAAAGCCTAAATTTATCAAGTCTCCCCTGCACTGCGTGGCTCTATATGCATGTGTACAAGTCCAGCCCCAACAATGAAACCGCAGTCACATGCATACAGTCACCAATTATTTTAAAATACTAGAGAGGGTTACGATCATCGCAACTAATAAGCCATTTGCGAGTTACATTTGAATAATGTCTGGTACAATGACTTGTTTAGTCACAAGTTACCGCTTAAATTTGAATTCCTCAGACTATCGAGACAGTTGCTATGTCACATGATTAGGGGCAAGCTTTTGCTTAGTTACGTAAGAGACGGTGAACACCCATACACAATTCTGAATGGATGTGTATGACACAATGGTACCAGGGTTTGCTCATCTGGAGGTTGCTATGCAAAAGCTTGCCCCGAACCATGTGACATAGCAACTGTCTCGATAGTCTGAGGAATTCAAATTTAAGCGGTAACTTGTGACTAAACTAGTCATTGTACCAGACATTATTCAAATTTAACTCGCAAATGGCTTATTCTGATACAGTGTTTTGGGTTTCTTTTTTTGCAATTGTTTCTTCAATAAAATGTTTTTTGCAGTATTTCATGTAACTTTTATTGCGTAGTTGCATCAACAAATGACAAAAATGAAAATAATAAACAATAAATAAATAAATAAAATAACCAAAAAAGCGTCACAGTAAAATCTCATACCTTATATTATATTTAAAAAAAGATTAAAAAGTTACGTTGCTGGTAGTGTCAGGCGTTCACGCGCTGGAGAGGTTTAGATAGCGCACACTACGCCCCTCTTCTGCAGCAACGATTAGTTCCCTTATTTTGTGGCAAATTGACCCAGCAGCATATCCTCCCCTGTCTCCCCTGCCTAGCCACTAGGGCCCTGACCACTTTAGGGGAGGAAGCAAGGCAGATCCCAATCACACTGTTGCCACAGACAGCAAAAGGCCTTGAACCTATATTAGTGCAGACGGCATTCGAACCCGGATCGCGTGGTCCAAGTGTTGAGACAGTCCCAGCACCTTATCCCACTGCGCTAGTAAGGTGTTGGTACTTTTACCCGTGAGTTTACAATGTATAGCCATACGAGTGCACCCAACCAGACTGGGAGAAAACAACAGACGGCAACATGTATCTATACTGAATGGAGACTCAAAAATTAACAAAATGAAAAAGGAAGAAGAAATATATAAGCAAATCAATGAAATAAACAATTCAATAAATGAAGCAAACCAAAAACAAAAAAGATTAATCTTAAAAGTTGAGACCCCCCCCCCCCAAAAAAAAAATAAATAAATAAAATAAAAAATAATAAATAAAAAAAACACCCAATAAACGGTATAATTATTTTGAATTAGAACGTTTTGGGGGTCATGCTATTAATAGATTGCGTAAATATAAGAATCTATCACAACCTGGGGGTTCTGTGCTTCAACTTTTGAGGAGACTTGATCAATTTAGGCGTTAAAGTTGGCCCTATTTGACCGGGGAAGTGGAGAAGTGCTTCACGAAAACTGGCAGCAAGTCGGTTTAGGGAAAATTTCATTTTCTGGTGTGTTTTTTTCTGGGGTCGCTAGAAAAAATTCCAAACGGCTGACCTGCCAAAAATTGAAAAGAATTCTGAAGTTAATAGTTGTCCGGAGACTTACACGATTTTTAGCATTGGTTCCTATGGGAGTTTATTTAGTGGGGAGTCCAAGGCCCGTCTATAGTTTGTTTCCTTCCAAGTGAAAACACCTCAACGCCGGTGAAGGTTTCCCTACGTCCGGGCATCAATCTTGAAAAATTTCCCTACCCAAAAAATTAATAAATAAAAATTATATATTAATTGCAACGGAAAAGAAAATTAAATGCTACGCGGCAATTAAACCAACAAATTATGTTGCATTATTCTGATTTGTGTTTTTCGTACAGATGAAAAAAACAAAAAATACGGCTTGGGTAAACAATGTAAAAATTACGGGGTGACATGTCATGCTTATAAAGCGCCGCGAGTCCGGTTTCACGGACTGACCGGCTGATATCTAGTTCCCATCATGGTGTGGCGACCGAGTCACAGCATTTCCTTTCCTGTCTTGAGCACCCAACTAAATGCACTCCCACTTGCCCACTTCTCCAGCAGAGTCCACTTGCCAAGTAAAATAGGGCCAACTTTAAAAGCCTAAATTTATCAAGTCTCCCCTGCACTGCGTGGCTCTATATGCATGTGTACAAGTCCAGCCCCAACAATGAAACCGCAGTCACATGCATACAGTCACCAATTATTTTAAAATACTAGAGAGGGTTACGATCATCGCAACTAATAAGCCATTTGCGAGTTACATTTGAATAATGTCTGGTACAATGACTTGTTTAGTCACAAGTTACCGCTTAAATTTGAATTCCTCAGACTATCGAGACAGTTGCTATGTCACATGATTAGGGGCAAGCTTTTGCTTAGTTACGTAAGAGACGGTGAACACCCATACACAATTCTGAATGGATGTGTATGACACAATGGTACCAGGGTTTGCTCATCTGGAGGTTGCTATGCAAAAGCTTGCCCCGAACCATGTGACATAGCAACTGTCTCGATAGTCTGAGGAATTCAAATTTAAGCGGTAACTTGTGACTAAACTAGTCATTGTACCAGACATTATTCAAATTTAACTCGCAAATGGCTTATTCTGATACAGTGTTTTGGGTTTCTTTTTTTGCAATTGTTTCTTCAATAAAATGTTTTTTGCAGTATTTCATGTAACTTTTATTGCGTAGTTGCATCAACAAATGACAAAAATGAAAATAATAAACAATAAATAAATAAATAAAATAACCAAAAAAGCGTCACAGTAAAATCTCATACCTTATATTATATTTAAAAAAAGATTAAAAAGTTACGTTGCTGGTAGTGTCAGGCGTTCACGCGCTGGAGAGGTTTAGATAGCGCACACTACGCCCCTCTTCTGCAGCAACGATTAGTTCCCTTATTTTGTGGCAAATTGACCCAGCAGCATATCCTCCCCTGTCTCCCCTGCCTAGCCACTAGGGCCCTGACCACTTTAGGGGAGGAAGCAAGGCAGATCCCAATCACACTGTTGCCACAGACAGCAAAAGGCCTTGAACCTATATTAGTGCAGACGGCATTCGAACCCGGATCGCGTGGTCCAAGTGTTGAGACAGTCCCAGCACCTTATCCCACTGCGCTAGTAAGGTGTTGGTACTTTTACCCGTGAGTTTACAATGTATAGCCATACGAGTGCACCCAACCAGACTGGGAGAAAACAACAGACGGCAACATGTATCTATACTGAATGGAGACTCAAAAATTAACAAAATGAAAAAGGAAGAAGAAATATATAAGCAAATCAATGAAATAAACAATTCAATAAATGAAGCAAACCAAAAACAAAAAAGATTAATCTTAAAAGTTGAGACCCCCCCCCCCCAAAAAAAAATAAATAAATAAAATAAAAAATAATAAATAAAAAAAACACCCAATAAACGGTATAATTATTTTGAATTAGAACGTTTTGGGGGTCATGCTATTAATAGATTGCGTAAATATAAGAATCTATCACAACCTGGGGGTTCTGTGCTTCAACTTTTGAGGAGACTTGATCAATTTAGGCGTTAAAGTTGGCCCTATTTGACCGGGGAAGTGGAGAAGTGCTTCACGAAAACTGGCAGCAAGTCGGTTTAGGGAAAATTTCATTTTCTGGTGTGTTTTTTTCTGGGGTCGCTAGAAAAAATTCCAAACGGCTGACCTGCCAAAAATTGAAAAGAATTCTGAAGTTAATAGTTGTCCGGAGACTTACACGATTTTTAGCATTGGTTCCTATGGGAGTTTATTTAGTGGGGAGTCCAAGGCCCGTCTATAGTTTGTTTCCTTCCAAGTGAAAACACCTCAACGCCGGTGAAGGTTTCCCTACGTCCGGGCATCAATCTTGAAAAATTTCCCTACCCAAAAAATTAATAAATAAAAATTATATATTAATTGCAACGGAAAAGAAAATTAAATGCTACGCGGCAATTAAACCAACAAATTATGTTGCATTATTCTGATTTGTGTTTTTCGTACAGATGAAAAAAACAAAAAATACGGCTTGGGTAAACAATGTAAAAATTACGGGGTGACATGTCATGCTTATAAAGCGCCGCGAGTCCGGTTTCACGGACTGACCGGCTGATATCTAGTTCCCATCATGGTGTGGCGACCGAGTCACAGCATTTCCTTTCCTGTCTTGAGCACCCAACTAAATGCACTCCCACTTGCCCACTTCTCCAGCAGAGTCCACTTGCCAAGTAAAATAGGGCCAACTTTAAAAGCCTAAATTTATCAAGTCTCCCCTGCACTGCGTGGCTCTATATGCATGTGTACAAGTCCAGCCCCAACAATGAAACCGCAGTCACATGCATACAGTCACCAATTATTTTAAAATACTAGAGAGGGTTACGATCATCGCAACTAATAAGCCATTTGCGAGTTACATTTGAATAATGTCTGGTACAATGACTTGTTTAGTCACAAGTTACCGCTTAAATTTGAATTCCTCAGACTATCGAGACAGTTGCTATGTCACATGATTAGGGGCAAGCTTTTGCTTAGTTACGTAAGAGACGGTGAACACCCATACACAATTCTGAATGGATGTGTATGACACAATGGTACCAGGGTTTGCTCATCTGGAGGTTGCTATGCAAAAGCTTGCCCCGAACCATGTGACATAGCAACTGTCTCGATAGTCTGAGGAATTCAAATTTAAGCGGTAACTTGTGACTAAACTAGTCATTGTACCAGACATTATTCAAATTTAACTCGCAAATGGCTTATTCTGATACAGTGTTTTGGGTTTCTTTTTTTGCAATTGTTTCTTCAATAAAATGTTTTTTGCAGTATTTCATGTAACTTTTATTGCGTAGTTGCATCAACAAATGACAAAAATGAAAATAATAAACAATAAATAAATAAATAAAATAACCAAAAAAGCGTCACAGTAAAATCTCATACCTTATATTATATTTAAAAAAAGATTAAAAAGTTACGTTGCTGGTAGTGTCAGGCGTTCACGCGCTGGAGAGGTTTAGATAGCGCACACTACGCCCCTCTTCTGCAGCAACGATTAGTTCCCTTATTTTGTGGCAAATTGACCCAGCAGCATATCCTCCCCTGTCTCCCCTGCCTAGCCACTAGGGCCCTGACCACTTTAGGGGAGGAAGCAAGGCAGATCCCAATCACACTGTTGCCACAGACAGCAAAAGGCCTTGAACCTATATTAGTGCAGACGGCATTCGAACCCGGATCGCGTGGTCCAAGTGTTGAGACAGTCCCAGCACCTTATCCCACTGCGCTAGTAAGGTGTTGGTACTTTTACCCGTGAGTTTACAATGTATAGCCATACGAGTGCACCCAACCAGACTGGGAGAAAACAACAGACGGCAACATGTATCTATACTGAATGGAGACTCAAAAATTAACAAAATGAAAAAGGAAGAAGAAATATATAAGCAAATCAATGAAATAAACAATTCAATAAATGAAGCAAACCAAAAACAAAAAAGATTAATCTTAAAAGTTGAGACCCCCCCCCCCCCAAAAAAAATAAATAAATAAAATAAAAAATAATAAATAAAAAAAACACCCAATAAACGGTATAATTATTTTGAATTAGAACGTTTTGGGGGTCATGCTATTAATAGATTGCGTAAATATAAGAATCTATCACAACCTGGGGGTTCTGTGCTTCAACTTTTGAGGAGACTTGATCAATTTAGGCGTTAAAGTTGGCCCTATTTGACCGGGGAAGTGGAGAAGTGCTTCACGAAAACTGGCAGCAAGTCGGTTTAGGGAAAATTTCATTTTCTGGTGTGTTTTTTTCTGGGGTCGCTAGAACAAATTCCAAACGGCTGACCTGCCAAAAATTGAAAAGAATTCTGAAGTTAATAGTTGTCCGGAGACTTACACGATTTTTAGCATTGGTTCCTATGGGAGTTTATTTAGTGGGGAGTCCAAGGCCCGTCTATAGTTTGTTTCCTTCCAAGTGAAAACACCTCAACGCCGGTGAAGGTTTCCCTACGTCCGGGCATCAATCTTGAAAAATTTCCCTACCCAAAAAATTAATAAATAAAAATTATATATTAATTGCAACGGAAAAGAAAATTAAATGCTACGCGGCAATTAAACCAACAAATTATGTTGCATTATTCTGATTTGTGTTTTTCGTACAGATGAAAAAAACAAAAAATACGGCTTGGGTAAACAATGTAAAAATTACGGGGTGACATGTCATGCTTATAAAGCGCCGCGAGTCCGGTTTCACGGACTGACCGGCTGATATCTAGTTCCCATCATGGTGTGGCGACCGAGTCACAGCATTTCCTTTCCTGTCTTGAGCACCCAACTAAATGCACTCCCACTTGCCCACTTCTCCAGCAGAGTCCACTTGCCAAGTAAAATAGGGCCAACTTTAAAAGCCTAAATTTATCAAGTCTCCCCTGCACTGCGTGGCTCTATATGCATGTGTACAAGTCCAGCCCCAACAATGAAACCGCAGTCACATGCATACAGTCACCAATTATTTTAAAATACTAGAGAGGGTTACGATCATCGCAACTAATAAGCCATTTGCGAGTTACATTTGAATAATGTCTGGTACAATGACTTGTTTAGTCACAAGTTACCGCTTAAATTTGAATTCCTCAGACTATCGAGACAGTTGCTATGTCACATGATTAGGGGCAAGCTTTTGCTTAGTTACGTAAGAGACGGTGAACACCCATACACAATTCTGAATGGATGTGTATGACACAATGGTACCAGGGTTTGCTCATCTGGAGGTTGCTATGCAAAAGCTTGCCCCGAACCATGTGACATAGCAACTGTCTCGATAGTCTGAGGAATTCAAATTTAAGCGGTAACTTGTGACTAAACTAGTCATTGTACCAGACATTATTCAAATTTAACTCGCAAATGGCTTATTCTGATACAGTGTTTTGGGTTTCTTTTTTTGCAATTGTTTCTTCAATAAAATGTTTTTTGCAGTATTTCATGTAACTTTTATTGCGTAGTTGCATCAACAAATGACAAAAATGAAAATAATAAACAATAAATAAATAAATAAAATAACCAAAAAAGCGTCACAGTAAAATCTCATACCTTATATTATATTTAAAAAAAGATTAAAAAGTTACGTTGCTGGTAGTGTCAGGCGTTCACGCGCTGGAGAGGTTTAGATAGCGCACACTACGCCCCTCTTCTGCAGCAACGATTAGTTCCCTTATTTTGTGGCAAATTGACCCAGCAGCATATCCTCCCCTGTCTCCCCTGCCTAGCCACTAGGGCCCTGACCACTTTAGGGGAGGAAGCAAGGCAGATCCCAATCACACTGTTGCCACAGACAGCAAAAGGCCTTGAACCTATATTAGTGCAGACGGCATTCGAACCCGGATCGCGTGGTCCAAGTGTTGAGACAGTCCCAGCACCTTATCCCACTGCGCTAGTAAGGTGTTGGTACTTTTACCCGTGAGTTTACAATGTATAGCCATACGAGTGCACCCAACCAGACTGGGAGAAAACAACAGACGGCAACATGTATCTATACTGAATGGAGACTCAAAAATTAACAAAATGAAAAAGGAAGAAGAAATATATAAGCAAATCAATGAAATAAACAATTCAATAAATGAAGCAAACCAAAAACAAAAAAGATTAATCTTAAAAGTTGAGACCCCCCCCCCAAAAAAAAATAAATAAATAAAATAAAAAATAATAAATAAAAAAAACACCCAATAAACGGTATAATTATTTTGAATTAGAACGTTTTGGGGGTCATGCTATTAATAGATTGCGTAAATATAAGAATCTATCACAACCTGGGGGTTCTGTGCTTCAACTTTTGAGGAGACTTGATCAATTTAGGCGTTAAAGTTGGCCCTATTTGACCGGGGAAGTGGAGAAGTGCTTCACGAAAACTGGCAGCAAGTCGGTTTAGGGAAAATTTCATTTTCTGGTGTGTTTTTTTCTGGGGTCGCTAGAAAAAATTCCAAACGGCTGACCTGCCAAAAATTGAAAAGAATTCTGAAGTTAATAGTTGTCCGGAGACTTACACGATTTTTAGCATTGGTTCCTATGGGAGTTTATTTAGTGGGGAGTCCAAGGCCCGTCTATAGTTTGTTTCCTTCCAAGTGAAAACACCTCAACGCCGGTGAAGGTTTCCCTACGTCCGGGCATCAATCTTGAAAAATTTCCCTACCCAAAAAATTAATAAATAAAAATTATATATTAATTGCAACGGAAAAGAAAATTAAATGCTACGCGGCAATTAAACCAACAAATTATGTTGCATTATTCTGATTTGTGTTTTTCGTACAGATGAAAAAAACAAAAAATACGGCTTGGGTAAACAATGTAAAAATTACGGGGTGACATGTCATGCTTATAAAGCGCCGCGAGTCCGGTTTCACGGACTGACCGGCTGATATCTAGTTCCCATCATGGTGTGGCGACCGAGTCACAGCATTTCCTTTCCTGTCTTGAGCACCCAACTAAATGCACTCCCACTTGCCCACTTCTCCAGCAGAGTCCACTTGCCAAGTAAAATAGGGCCAACTTTAAAAGCCTAAATTTATCAAGTCTCCCCTGCACTGCGTGGCTCTATATGCATGTGTACAAGTCCAGCCCCAACAATGAAACCGCAGTCACATGCATACAGTCACCAATTATTTTAAAATACTAGAGAGGGTTACGATCATCGCAACTAATAAGCCATTTGCGAGTTACATTTGAATAATGTCTGGTACAATGACTTGTTTAGTCACAAGTTACCGCTTAAATTTGAATTCCTCAGACTATCGAGACAGTTGCTATGTCACATGATTAGGGGCAAGCTTTTGCTTAGTTACGTAAGAGACGGTGAACACCCATACACAATTCTGAATGGATGTGTATGACACAATGGTACCAGGGTTTGCTCATCTGGAGGTTGCTATGCAAAAGCTTGCCCCGAACCATGTGACATAGCAACTGTCTCGATAGTCTGAGGAATTCAAATTTAAGCGGTAACTTGTGACTAAACTAGTCATTGTACCAGACATTATTCAAATTTAACTCGCAAATGGCTTATTCTGATACAGTGTTTTGGGTTTCTTTTTTTGCAATTGTTTCTTCAATAAAATGTTTTTTGCAGTATTTCATGTAACTTTTATTGCGTAGTTGCATCAACAAATGACAAAAATGAAAATAATAAACAATAAATAAATAAATAAAATAACCAAAAAAGCGTCACAGTAAAATCTCATACCTTATATTATATTTAAAAAAAGATTAAAAAGTTACGTTGCTGGTAGTGTCAGGCGTTCACGCGCTGGAGAGGTTTAGATAGCGCACACTACGCCCCTCTTCTGCAGCAACGATTAGTTCCCTTATTTTGTGGCAAATTGACCCAGCAGCATATCCTCCCCTGTCTCCCCTGCCTAGCCACTAGGGCCCTGACCACTTTAGGGGAGGAAGCAAGGCAGATCCCAATCACACTGTTGCCACAGACAGCAAAAGGCCTTGAACCTATATTAGTGCAGACGGCATTCGAACCCGGATCGCGTGGTCCAAGTGTTGAGACAGTCCCAGCACCTTATCCCACTGCGCTAGTAAGGTGTTGGTACTTTTACCCGTGAGTTTACAATGTATAGCCATACGAGTGCACCCAACCAGACTGGGAGAAAACAACAGACGGCAACATGTATCTATACTGAATGGAGACTCAAAAATTAACAAAATGAAAAAGGAAGAAGAAATATATAAGCAAATCAATGAAATAAACAATTCAATAAATGAAGCAAACCAAAAACAAAAAAGATTAATCTTAAAAGTTGAGACCCCCCCCCCCCAAAAAAAAAAAAAATAAATAAAATAAAAAATAATAAATAAAAAAAACACCCAATAAACGGTATAATTATTTTGAATTAGAACGTTTTGGGGGTCATGCTATTAATAGATTGCGTAAATATAAGAATCTATCACAACCTGGGGGTTCTGTGCTTCAACTTTTGAGGAGACTTGATCAATTTAGGCGTTAAAGTTGGCCCTATTTGACCGGGGAAGTGGAGAAGTGCTTCACGAAAACTGGCAGCAAGTCGGTTTAGGGAAAATTTCATTTTCTGGTGTGTTTTTTTCTGGGGTCGCTAGAAAAAATTCCAAACGGCTGACCTGCCAAAAATTGAAAAGAATTCTGAAGTTAATAGTTGTCCGGAGACTTACACGATTTTTAGCATTGGTTCCTATGGGAGTTTATTTAGTGGGGAGTCCAAGGCCCGTCTATAGTTTGTTTCCTTCCAAGTGAAAACACCTCAACGCCGGTGAAGGTTTCCCTACGTCCGGGCATCAATCTTGAAAAATTTCCCTACCCAAAAAATTAATAAATAAAAATTATATATTAATTGCAACGGAAAAGAAAATTAAATGCTACGCGGCAATTAAACCAACAAATTATGTTGCATTATTCTGATTTGTGTTTTTCGTACAGATGAAAAAAACAAAAAATACGGCTTGGGTAAACAATGTAAAAATTACGGGGTGACATGTCATGCTTATAAAGCGCCGCGAGTCCGGTTTCACGGACTGACCGGCTGATATCTAGTTCCCATCATGGTGTGGCGACCGAGTCACAGCATTTCCTTTCCTGTCTTGAGCACCCAACTAAATGCACTCCCACTTGCCCACTTCTCCAGCAGAGTCCACTTGCCAAGTAAAATAGGGCCAACTTTAAAAGCCTAAATTTATCAAGTCTCCCCTGCACTGCGTGGCTCTATATGCATGTGTACAAGTCCAGCCCCAACAATGAAACCGCAGTCACATGCATACAGTCACCAATTATTTTAAAATACTAGAGAGGGTTACGATCATCGCAACTAATAAGCCATTTGCGAGTTACATTTGAATAATGTCTGGTACAATGACTTGTTTAGTCACAAGTTACCGCTTAAATTTGAATTCCTCAGACTATCGAGACAGTTGCTATGTCACATGATTAGGGGCAAGCTTTTGCTTAGTTACGTAAGAGACGGTGAACACCCATACACAATTCTGAATGGATGTGTATGACACAATGGTACCAGGGTTTGCTCATCTGGAGGTTGCTATGCAAAAGCTTGCCCCGAACCATGTGACATAGCAACTGTCTCGATAGTCTGAGGAATTCAAATTTAAGCGGTAACTTGTGACTAAACTAGTCATTGTACCAGACATTATTCAAATTTAACTCGCAAATGGCTTATTCTGATACAGTGTTTTGGGTTTCTTTTTTTGCAATTGTTTCTTCAATAAAATGTTTTTTGCAGTATTTCATGTAACTTTTATTGCGTAGTTGCATCAACAAATGACAAAAATGAAAATAATAAACAATAAATAAATAAATAAAATAACCAAAAAAGCGTCACAGTAAAATCTCATACCTTATATTATATTTAAAAAAAGATTAAAAAGTTACGTTGCTGGTAGTGTCAGGCGTTCACGCGCTGGAGAGGTTTAGATAGCGCACACTACGCCCCTCTTCTGCAGCAACGATTAGTTCCCTTATTTTGTGGCAAATTGACCCAGCAGCATATCCTCCCCTGTCTCCCCTGCCTAGCCACTAGGGCCCTGACCACTTTAGGGGAGGAAGCAAGGCAGATCCCAATCACACTGTTGCCACAGACAGCAAAAGGCCTTGAACCTATATTAGTGCAGACGGCATTCGAACCCGGATCGCGTGGTCCAAGTGTTGAGACAGTCCCAGCACCTTATCCCACTGCGCTAGTAAGGTGTTGGTACTTTTACCCGTGAGTTTACAATGTATAGCCATACGAGTGCACCCAACCAGACTGGGAGAAAACAACAGACGGCAACATGTATCTATACTGAATGGAGACTCAAAAATTAACAAAATGAAAAAGGAAGAAGAAATATATAAGCAAATCAATGAAATAAACAATTCAATAAATGAAGCAAACCAAAAACAAAAAAGATTAATCTTAAAAGTTGAGACCCCCCCCCCCCCCAAAAAAAAATAAATAAATAAAATAAAAAATAATAAATAAAAAAAACACCCAATAAACGGTATAATTATTTTGAATTAGAACGTTTTGGGGGTCATGCTATTAATAGATTGCGTAAATATAAGAATCTATCACAACCTGGGGGTTCTGTGCTTCAACTTTTGAGGAGACTTGATCAATTTAGGCGTTAAAGTTGGCCCTATTTGACCGGGGAAGTGGAGAAGTGCTTCACGAAAACTGGCAGCAAGTCGGTTTAGGGAAAATTTCATTTTCTGGTGTGTTTTTTTCTGGGGTCGCTAGAAAAAATTCCAAACGGCTGACCTGCCAAAAATTGAAAAGAATTCTGAAGTTAATAGTTGTCCGGAGACTTACACGATTTTTAGCATTGGTTCCTATGGGAGTTTATTTAGTGGGGAGTCCAAGGCCCGTCTATAGTTTGTTTCCTTCCAAGTGAAAACACCTCAACGCCGGTGAAGGTTTCCCTACGTCCGGGCATCAATCTTGAAAAATTTCCCTACCCAAAAAATTAATAAATAAAAATTATATATTAATTGCAACGGAAAAGAAAATTAAATGCTACGCGGCAATTAAACCAACAAATTATGTTGCATTATTCTGATTTGTGTTTTTCGTACAGATGAAAAAAACAAAAAATACGGCTTGGGTAAACAATGTAAAAATTACGGGGTGACATGTCATGCTTATAAAGCGCCGCGAGTCCGGTTTCACGGACTGACCGGCTGATATCTAGTTCCCATCATGGTGTGGCGACCGAGTCACAGCATTTCCTTTCCTGTCTTGAGCACCCAACTAAATGCACTCCCACTTGCCCACTTCTCCAGCAGAGTCCACTTGCCAAGTAAAATAGGGCCAACTTTAAAAGCCTAAATTTATCAAGTCTCCCCTGCACTGCGTGGCTCTATATGCATGTGTACAAGTCCAGCCCCAACAATGAAACCGCAGTCACATGCATACAGTCACCAATTATTTTAAAATACTAGAGAGGGTTACGATCATCGCAACTAATAAGCCATTTGCGAGTTACATTTGAATAATGTCTGGTACAATGACTTGTTTAGTCACAAGTTACCGCTTAAATTTGAATTCCTCAGACTATCGAGACAGTTGCTATGTCACATGATTAGGGGCAAGCTTTTGCTTAGTTACGTAAGAGACGGTGAACACCCATACACAATTCTGAATGGATGTGTATGACACAATGGTACCAGGGTTTGCTCATCTGGAGGTTGCTATGCAAAAGCTTGCCCCGAACCATGTGACATAGCAACTGTCTCGATAGTCTGAGGAATTCAAATTTAAGCGGTAACTTGTGACTAAACTAGTCATTGTACCAGACATTATTCAAATTTAACTCGCAAATGGCTTATTCTGATACAGTGTTTTGGGTTTCTTTTTTTGCAATTGTTTCTTCAATAAAATGTTTTTTGCAGTATTTCATGTAACTTTTATTGCGTAGTTGCATCAACAAATGACAAAAATGAAAATAATAAACAATAAATAAATAAATAAAATAACCAAAAAAGCGTCACAGTAAAATCTCATACCTTATATTATATTTAAAAAAAGATTAAAAAGTTACGTTGCTGGTAGTGTCAGGCGTTCACGCGCTGGAGAGGTTTAGATAGCGCACACTACGCCCCTCTTCTGCAGCAACGATTAGTTCCCTTATTTTGTGGCAAATTGACCCAGCAGCATATCCTCCCCTGTCTCCCCTGCCTAGCCACTAGGGCCCTGACCACTTTAGGGGAGGAAGCAAGGCAGATCCCAATCACACTGTTGCCACAGACAGCAAAAGGCCTTGAACCTATATTAGTGCAGACGGCATTCGAACCCGGATCGCGTGGTCCAAGTGTTGAGACAGTCCCAGCACCTTATCCCACTGCGCTAGTAAGGTGTTGGTACTTTTACCCGTGAGTTTACAATGTATAGCCATACGAGTGCACCCAACCAGACTGGGAGAAAACAACAGACGGCAACATGTATCTATACTGAATGGAGACTCAAAAATTAACAAAATGAAAAAGGAAGAAGAAATATATAAGCAAATCAATGAAATAAACAATTCAATAAATGAAGCAAACCAAAAACAAAAAAGATTAATCTTAAAAGTTGAGACCCCCCCCCCCCCAAAAAAAAATAAATAAATAAAATAAAAAATAATAAATAAAAAAAACACCCAATAAACGGTATAATTATTTTGAATTAGAACGTTTTGGGGGTCATGCTATTAATAGATTGCGTAAATATAAGAATCTATCACAACCTGGGGGTTCTGTGCTTCAACTTTTGAGGAGACTTGATCAATTTAGGCGTTAAAGTTGGCCCTATTTGACCGGGGAAGTGGAGAAGTGCTTCACGAAAACTGGCAGCAAGTCGGTTTAGGGAAAATTTCATTTTCTGGTGTGTTTTTTTCTGGGGTCGCTAGAAAAAATTCCAAACGGCTGACCTGCCAAAAATTGAAAAGAATTCTGAAGTTAATAGTTGTCCGGAGACTTACACGATTTTTAGCATTGGTTCCTATGGGAGTTTATTTAGTGGGGAGTCCAAGGCCCGTCTATAGTTTGTTTCCTTCCAAGTGAAAACACCTCAACGCCGGTGAAGGTTTCCCTACGTCCGGGCATCAATCTTGAAAAATTTCCCTACCCAAAAAATTAATAAATAAAAATTATATATTAATTGCAACGGAAAAGAAAATTAAATGCTACGCGGCAATTAAACCAACAAATTATGTTGCATTATTCTGATTTGTGTTTTTCGTACAGATGAAAAAAACAAAAAATACGGCTTGGGTAAACAATGTAAAAATTACGGGGTGACATGTCATGCTTATAAAGCGCCGCGAGTCCGGTTTCACGGACTGACCGGCTGATATCTAGTTCCCATCATGGTGTGGCGACCGAGTCACAGCATTTCCTTTCCTGTCTTGAGCACCCAACTAAATGCACTCCCACTTGCCCACTTCTCCAGCAGAGTCCACTTGCCAAGTAAAATAGGGCCAACTTTAAAAGCCTAAATTTATCAAGTCTCCCCTGCACTGCGTGGCTCTATATGCATGTGTACAAGTCCAGCCCCAACAATGAAACCGCAGTCACATGCATACAGTCACCAATTATTTTAAAATACTAGAGAGGGTTACGATCATCGCAACTAATAAGCCATTTGCGAGTTACATTTGAATAATGTCTGGTACAATGACTTGTTTAGTCACAAGTTACCGCTTAAATTTGAATTCCTCAGACTATCGAGACAGTTGCTATGTCACATGATTAGGGGCAAGCTTTTGCTTAGTTACGTAAGAGACGGTGAACACCCATACACAATTCTGAATGGATGTGTATGACACAATGGTACCAGGGTTTGCTCATCTGGAGGTTGCTATGCAAAAGCTTGCCCCGAACCATGTGACATAGCAACTGTCTCGATAGTCTGAGGAATTCAAATTTAAGCGGTAACTTGTGACTAAACTAGTCATTGTACCAGACATTATTCAAATTTAACTCGCAAATGGCTTATTCTGATACAGTGTTTTGGGTTTCTTTTTTTGCAATTGTTTCTTCAATAAAATGTTTTTTGCAGTATTTCATGTAACTTTTATTGCGTAGTTGCATCAACAAATGACAAAAATGAAAATAATAAACAATAAATAAATAAATAAAATAACCAAAAAAGCGTCACAGTAAAATCTCATACCTTATATTATATTTAAAAAAAGATTAAAAAGTTACGTTGCTGGTAGTGTCAGGCGTTCACGCGCTGGAGAGGTTTAGATAGCGCACACTACGCCCCTCTTCTGCAGCAACGATTAGTTCCCTTATTTTGTGGCAAATTGACCCAGCAGCATATCCTCCCCTGTCTCCCCTGCCTAGCCACTAGGGCCCTGACCACTTTAGGGGAGGAAGCAAGGCAGATCCCAATCACACTGTTGCCACAGACAGCAAAAGGCCTTGAACCTATATTAGTGCAGACGGCATTCGAACCCGGATCGCGTGGTCCAAGTGTTGAGACAGTCCCAGCACCTTATCCCACTGCGCTAGTAAGGTGTTGGTACTTTTACCCGTGAGTTTACAATGTATAGCCATACGAGTGCACCCAACCAGACTGGGAGAAAACAACAGACGGCAACATGTATCTATACTGAATGGAGACTCAAAAATTAACAAAATGAAAAAGGAAGAAGAAATATATAAGCAAATCAATGAAATAAACAATTCAATAAATGAAGCAAACCAAAAACAAAAAAGATTAATCTTAAAAGTTGAGACCCCCCCCCCCCCAAAAAAAATAAATAAATAAAATAAAAAATAATAAATAAAAAAAACACCCAATAAACGGTATAATTATTTTGAATTAGAACGTTTTGGGGGTCATGCTATTAATAGATTGCGTAAATATAAGAATCTATCACAACCTGGGGGTTCTGTGCTTCAACTTTTGAGGAGACTTGATCAATTTAGGCGTTAAAGTTGGCCCTATTTGACCGGGGAAGTGGAGAAGTGCTTCACGAAAACTGGCAGCAAGTCGGTTTAGGGAAAATTTCATTTTCTGGTGTGTTTTTTTCTGGGGTCGCTAGAAAAAATTCCAAACGGCTGACCTGCCAAAAATTGAAAAGAATTCTGAAGTTAATAGTTGTCCGGAGACTTACACGATTTTTAGCATTGGTTCCTATGGGAGTTTATTTAGTGGGGAGTCCAAGGCCCGTCTATAGTTTGTTTCCTTCCAAGTGAAAACACCTCAACGCCGGTGAAGGTTTCCCTACGTCCGGGCATCAATCTTGAAAAATTTCCCTACCCAAAAAATTAATAAATAAAAATTATATATTAATTGCAACGGAAAAGAAAATTAAATGCTACGCGGCAATTAAACCAACAAATTATGTTGCATTATTCTGATTTGTGTTTTTCGTACAGATGAAAAAAACAAAAAATACGGCTTGGGTAAACAATGTAAAAATTACGGGGTGACATGTCATGCTTATAAAGCGCCGCGAGTCCGGTTTCACGGACTGACCGGCTGATATCTAGTTCCCATCATGGTGTGGCGACCGAGTCACAGCATTTCCTTTCCTGTCTTGAGCACCCAACTAAATGCACTCCCACTTGCCCACTTCTCCAGCAGAGTCCACTTGCCAAGTAAAATAGGGCCAACTTTAAAAGCCTAAATTTATCAAGTCTCCCCTGCACTGCGTGGCTCTATATGCATGTGTACAAGTCCAGCCCCAACAATGAAACCGCAGTCACATGCATACAGTCACCAATTATTTTAAAATACTAGAGAGGGTTACGATCATCGCAACTAATAAGCCATTTGCGAGTTACATTTGAATAATGTCTGGTACAATGACTTGTTTAGTCACAAGTTACCGCTTAAATTTGAATTCCTCAGACTATCGAGACAGTTGCTATGTCACATGATTAGGGGCAAGCTTTTGCTTAGTTACGTAAGAGACGGTGAACACCCATACACAATTCTGAATGGATGTGTATGACACAATGGTACCAGGGTTTGCTCATCTGGAGGTTGCTATGCAAAAGCTTGCCCCGAACCATGTGACATAGCAACTGTCTCGATAGTCTGAGGAATTCAAATTTAAGCGGTAACTTGTGACTAAACTAGTCATTGTACCAGACATTATTCAAATTTAACTCGCAAATGGCTTATTCTGATACAGTGTTTTGGGTTTCTTTTTTTGCAATTGTTTCTTCAATAAAATGTTTTTTGCAGTATTTCATGTAACTTTTATTGCGTAGTTGCATCAACAAATGACAAAAATGAAAATAATAAACAATAAATAAATAAATAAAATAACCAAAAAAGCGTCACAGTAAAATCTCATACCTTATATTATATTTAAAAAAAGATTAAAAAGTTACGTTGCTGGTAGTGTCAGGCGTTCACGCGCTGGAGAGGTTTAGATAGCGCACACTACGCCCCTCTTCTGCAGCAACGATTAGTTCCCTTATTTTGTGGCAAATTGACCCAGCAGCATATCCTCCCCTGTCTCCCCTGCCTAGCCACTAGGGCCCTGACCACTTTAGGGGAGGAAGCAAGGCAGATCCCAATCACACTGTTGCCACAGACAGCAAAAGGCCTTGAACCTATATTAGTGCAGACGGCATTCGAACCCGGATCGCGTGGTCCAAGTGTTGAGACAGTCCCAGCACCTTATCCCACTGCGCTAGTAAGGTGTTGGTACTTTTACCCGTGAGTTTACAATGTATAGCCATACGAGTGCACCCAACCAGACTGGGAGAAAACAACAGACGGCAACATGTATCTATACTGAATGGAGACTCAAAAATTAACAAAATGAAAAAGGAAGAAGAAATATATAAGCAAATCAATGAAATAAACAATTCAATAAATGAAGCAAACCAAAAACAAAAAAGATTAATCTTAAAAGTTGAGACCCCCCCCCCCCCAAAAAAATAAATAAATAAAATAAAAAATAATAAATAAAAAAAACACCCAATAAACGGTATAATTATTTTGAATTAGAACGTTTTGGGGGTCATGCTATTAATAGATTGCGTAAATATAAGAATCTATCACAACCTGGGGGTTCTGTGCTTCAACTTTTGAGGAGACTTGATCAATTTAGGCGTTAAAGTTGGCCCTATTTGACCGGGGAAGTGGAGAAGTGCTTCACGAAAACTGGCAGCAAGTCGGTTTAGGGAAAATTTCATTTTCTGGTGTGTTTTTTTCTGGGGTCGCTAGAAAAAATTCCAAACGGCTGACCTGCCAAAAATTGAAAAGAATTCTGAAGTTAATAGTTGTCCGGAGACTTACACGATTTTTAGCATTGGTTCCTATGGGAGTTTATTTAGTGGGGAGTCCAAGGCCCGTCTATAGTTTGTTTCCTTCCAAGTGAAAACACCTCAACGCCGGTGAAGGTTTCCCTACGTCCGGGCATCAATCTTGAAAAATTTCCCTACCCAAAAAATTAATAAATAAAAATTATATATTAATTGCAACGGAAAAGAAAATTAAATGCTACGCGGCAATTAAACCAACAAATTATGTTGCATTATTCTGATTTGTGTTTTTCGTACAGATGAAAAAAACAAAAAATACGGCTTGGGTAAACAATGTAAAAATTACGGGGTGACATGTCATGCTTATAAAGCGCCGCGAGTCCGGTTTCACGGACTGACCGGCTGATATCTAGTTCCCATCATGGTGTGGCGACCGAGTCACAGCATTTCCTTTCCTGTCTTGAGCACCCAACTAAATGCACTCCCACTTGCCCACTTCTCCAGCAGAGTCCACTTGCCAAGTAAAATAGGGCCAACTTTAAAAGCCTAAATTTATCAAGTCTCCCCTGCACTGCGTGGCTCTATATGCATGTGTACAAGTCCAGCCCCAACAATGAAACCGCAGTCACATGCATACAGTCACCAATTATTTTAAAATACTAGAGAGGGTTACGATCATCGCAACTAATAAGCCATTTGCGAGTTACATTTGAATAATGTCTGGTACAATGACTTGTTTAGTCACAAGTTACCGCTTAAATTTGAATTCCTCAGACTATCGAGACAGTTGCTATGTCACATGATTAGGGGCAAGCTTTTGCTTAGTTACGTAAGAGACGGTGAACACCCATACACAATTCTGAATGGATGTGTATGACACAATGGTACCAGGGTTTGCTCATCTGGAGGTTGCTATGCAAAAGCTTGCCCCGAACCATGTGACATAGCAACTGTCTCGATAGTCTGAGGAATTCAAATTTAAGCGGTAACTTGTGACTAAACTAGTCATTGTACCAGACATTATTCAAATTTAACTCGCAAATGGCTTATTCTGATACAGTGTTTTGGGTTTCTTTTTTTGCAATTGTTTCTTCAATAAAATGTTTTTTGCAGTATTTCATGTAACTTTTATTGCGTAGTTGCATCAACAAATGACAAAAATGAAAATAATAAACAATAAATAAATAAATAAAATAACCAAAAAAGCGTCACAGTAAAATCTCATACCTTATATTATATTTAAAAAAAGATTAAAAAGTTACGTTGCTGGTAGTGTCAGGCGTTCACGCGCTGGAGAGGTTTAGATAGCGCACACTACGCCCCTCTTCTGCAGCAACGATTAGTTCCCTTATTTTGTGGCAAATTGACCCAGCAGCATATCCTCCCCTGTCTCCCCTGCCTAGCCACTAGGGCCCTGACCACTTTAGGGGAGGAAGCAAGGCAGATCCCAATCACACTGTTGCCACAGACAGCAAAAGGCCTTGAACCTATATTAGTGCAGACGGCATTCGAACCCGGATCGCGTGGTCCAAGTGTTGAGACAGTCCCAGCACCTTATCCCACTGCGCTAGTAAGGTGTTGGTACTTTTACCCGTGAGTTTACAATGTATAGCCATACGAGTGCACCCAACCAGACTGGGAGAAAACAACAGACGGCAACATGTATCTATACTGAATGGAGACTCAAAAATTAACAAAATGAAAAAGGAAGAAGAAATATATAAGCAAATCAATGAAATAAACAATTCAATAAATGAAGCAAACCAAAAACAAAAAAGATTAATCTTAAAAGTTGAGACCCCCCCCCCCAAAAAAAAAATAAATAAATAAAATAAAAAATAATAAATAAAAAAAACACCCAATAAACGGTATAATTATTTTGAATTAGAACGTTTTGGGGGTCATGCTATTAATAGATTGCGTAAATATAAGAATCTATCACAACCTGGGGGTTCTGTGCTTCAACTTTTGAGGAGACTTGATCAATTTAGGCGTTAAAGTTGGCCCTATTTGACCGGGGAAGTGGAGAAGTGCTTCACGAAAACTGGCAGCAAGTCGGTTTAGGGAAAATTTCATTTTCTGGTGTGTTTTTTTCTGGGGTCGCTAGAAAAAATTCCAAACGGCTGACCTGCCAAAAATTGAAAAGAATTCTGAAGTTAATAGTTGTCCGGAGACTTACACGATTTTTAGCATTGGTTCCTATGGGAGTTTATTTAGTGGGGAGTCCAAGGCCCGTCTATAGTTTGTTTCCTTCCAAGTGAAAACACCTCAACGCCGGTGAAGGTTTCCCTACGTCCGGGCATCAATCTTGAAAAATTTCCCTACCCAAAAAATTAATGAATAAAAATTATATATTAATTGCAACGGAAAAGAAAATTAAATGCTACGCGGCAATTAAACCAACAAATTATGTTGCATTATTCTGATTTGTGTTTTTCGTACAGATGAAAAAAACAAAAAATACGGCTTGGGTAAACAATGTAAAAATTACGGGGTGACATGTCATGCTTATAAAGCGCCGCGAGTCCGGTTTCACGGACTGACCGGCTGATATCTAGTTCCCATCATGGTGTGGCGACCGAGTCACAGCATTTCCTTTCCTGTCTTGAGCACCCAACTAAATGCACTCCCACTTGCCCACTTCTCCAGCAGAGTCCACTTGCCAAGTAAAATAGGGCCAACTTTAAAAGCCTAAATTTATCAAGTCTCCCCTGCACTGCGTGGCTCTATATGCATGTGTACAAGTCCAGCCCCAACAATGAAACCGCAGTCACATGCATACAGTCACCAATTATTTTAAAATACTAGAGAGGGTTACGATCATCGCAACTAATAAGCCATTTGCGAGTTACATTTGAATAATGTCTGGTACAATGACTTGTTTAGTCACAAGTTACCGCTTAAATTTGAATTCCTCAGACTATCGAGACAGTTGCTATGTCACATGATTAGGGGCAAGCTTTTGCTTAGTTACGTAAGAGACGGTGAACACCCATACACAATTCTGAATGGATGTGTATGACACAATGGTACCAGGGTTTGCTCATCTGGAGGTTGCTATGCAAAAGCTTGCCCCGAACCATGTGACATAGCAACTGTCTCGATAGTCTGAGGAATTCAAATTTAAGTGGTAACTTGTGACTAAACTAGTCATTGTACCAGACATTATTCAAATTTAACTCGCAAATGGCTTATTCTGATACAGTGTTTTGGGTTTCTTTTTTTGCAATTGTTTCTTCAATAAAATGTTTTTTGCAGTATTTCATGTAACTTTTATTGCGTAGTTGCATCAACAAATGACAAAAATGAAAATAATAAACAATAAATAAATAAATAAAATAACCAAAAAAGCGTCACAGTAAAATCTCATACCTTATATTATATTTAAAAAAAGATTAAAAAGTTACGTTGCTGGTAGTGTCAGGCGTTCACGCGCTGGAGAGGTTTAGATAGCGCACACTACGCCCCTCTTCTGCAGCAACGATTAGTTCCCTTATTTTGTGGCAAATTGACCCAGCAGCATATCCTCCCCTGTCTCCCCTGCCTAGCCACTAGGGCCCTGACCACTTTAGGGGAGGAAGCAAGGCAGATCCCAATCACACTGTTGCCACAGACAGCAAAAGGCCTTGAACCTATATTAGTGCAGACGGCATTCGAACCCGGATCGCGTGGTCCAAGTGTTGAGACAGTCCCAGCACCTTATCCCACTGCGCTAGTAAGGTGTTGGTACTTTTACCCGTGAGTTTACAATGTATAGCCATACGAGTGCACCCAACCAGACTGGGAGAAAACAACAGACGGCAACATGTATCTATACTGAATGGAGACTCAAAAATTAACAAAATGAAAAAGGAAGAAGAAATATATAAGCAAATCAATGAAATAAACAATTCAATAAATGAAGCAAACCAAAAACAAAAAAGATTAATCTTAAAAGTTGAGACCCCCCCCCCCCCCCAAAAAATAAATAAATAAAATAAAAAATAATAAATAAAAAAAACACCCAATAAACGGTATAATTATTTTGAATTAGAACGTTTTGGGGGTCATGCTATTAATAGATTGCGTAAATATAAGAATCTATCACAACCTGGGGGTTCTGTGCTTCAACTTTTGAGGAGACTTGATCAATTTAGGCGTTAAAGTTGGCCCTATTTGACCGGGGAAGTGGAGAAGTGCTTCACGAAAACTGGCAGCAAGTCGGTTTAGGGAAAATTTCATTTTCTGGTGTGTTTTTTTCTGGGGTCGCTAGAAAAAATTCCAAACGGCTGACCTGCCAAAAATTGAAAAGAATTCTGAAGTTAATAGTTGTCCGGAGACTTACACGATTTTTAGCATTGGTTCCTATGGGAGTTTATTTAGTGGGGAGTCCAAGGCCCGTCTATAGTTTGTTTCCTTCCAAGTGAAAACACCTCAACGCCGGTGAAGGTTTCCCTACGTCCGGGCATCAATCTTGAAAAATTTCCCTACCCAAAAAATTAATGAATAAAAATTATATATTAATTGCAACGGAAAAGAAAATTAAATGCTACGCGGCAATTAAACCAAAAAATTATGTTGCATTATTCTGATTTGTGTTTTTCGTACAGATGAAAAAAACAAAAAATACGGCTTGGGTAAACAATGTAAAAATTACGGGGTGACATGTCATGCTTATAAAGCGCCGCGAGTCCGGTTTCACGGACTGACCGGCTGATATCTAGTTCCCATCATGGTGTGGCGACCGAGTCACAGCATTTCCTTTCCTGTCTTGAGCACCCAACTAAATGCACTCCCACTTGCCCACTTCTCCAGCATATACCCAGCAAGATCTGCGGAAGAAAAAACAGTACATGTGTTGTGTAGGACTACAACATCCTACACCATTGAACTGTGTACAAACCGAGGCTCCTAAATCCTACACCATTGAACTGTGTACAAAACGAATGCAACACATTGCGCATGCTCGAGTGCTAGTGCCATTTAGTGGCATAGGTAGCATACAGTGGTCTATGGTATAAAATTCCTACACACAACATTATACACTATACAAATTGTCCTACACGAGTTCTACACAACTCCAAAAAATCCTACACGCATTATACAATGCACTTAAATGTTTTATTTTTCTGGGGGTAGGTGGTTGAAAAGTCCTACACCATTATACACTGTACAAAATGTCCTACACGAGTTCTACACAACTCCAAAAAATCCTACACGCATTATACAATGCACTTAAAAGTTTTATTTTTCTGGGGGTAGGTGGTTGAAAAGTCCTACACCATTATACACTGTACAAAATGTCCTACACGAGTTCTACACAACTCCAAAAAATCCTACACGCATTATACAATGCACTTAAAAGTTTTATTTTTCTGGGGGTATGTGGTTGAAAAGTCCTACACCATTATACACTGTACAAAATGTCCTACACGAGTTCTACACGACTCCAAAAAATCCTACACACATTATACAATGCACTTAAAAGTTTTATTTTTCTGGGGGTAGGTGGTTGAAAAGTCCTACACCATTATACACTGTACAAAATGTCCTACACGAGTTCTACACAACTCCAAAAAATCCTACACGCATTATACAATGCACTTAAAAGTTTTATTTTTCTGGGGGTAGGTGGTTGAAAAGTCCTACACCATTATACACTGTACAAAATGTCCTACACGAGTTCTACACGACTCCAAAAAATCCTACACACATTATACAATGCACTTAAAAGTTTTATTTTTCTGGGGGTATGTGGTTGAAAAGTCCTACACCATTATACACTGTACAAAATGTCCTACACGAGTTCTACACGACTCCAAAAAATCCTACACGCATTATACAATGCACTTAAAAGTTTTATTTTTCTGGGGGTAGGTGGTTGAAAAGTCCTACACCATTATACACTGTACAAAATGTCCTACACGAGTTCTACACAACTCCAAAAAATCCTACACGCATTATACAATGCACTTAAAAGTTTTATTTTTCTGGGGGTATGTGGTTGAAAAGTCCTACACCATTATACACTGTACAAAATGTCCTACACGAGTTCTACACAACTCCAAAAAATCCTACACGCATTATACAATGCACTTAAAAGTTTTATTTTTCTGGGGGTATGTGGTTGAAAAGTCCTACACCATTATACACTGTACAAAATGTCCTACACGAGTTCTACACAACTCCAAAAAATCCTACACGCATTATACAATGCACTTAAAAGTTTTATTTTTCTGGGGGTAGGTGGTTGAAAAGTCCTACACCATTATACACTGTACAAAATGTCCTACACGAGTTCTACACAACTCCAAAAAAATCCTACACGCATTATACAATGCACTTAAAAGTTTTATTTTTCTGGGGGTAGGTGGTTGAAAAGTCCTACACCATTATACACTGTACAAAATGTCCTACACGAGTTCTACACGACTCCAAAAAATCCTACACACATTATACAATGCACTTAAAAGTTTTATTTTTCTGGGGGTATGTGGTTGAAAAGTCCTACACCATTATACACTGTACAAAATGTCCTACACGAGTTCTACACGACTCCAAAAAATCCTACACGCATTATACAATGCACTTAAAAGTTTTATTTTTCTGGGGGTAGGTGGTTGAAAAGTCCTACACCATTATACACTGTACAAAATGTCCTACACGAGTTCTACACGACTCCAAAAAATCCTACACTGTATGGGTAAAACGAAAAGTTGGGAATTATTTTATTTCCTTATTACCTATGTCAGTCTGTTGACTCTGCATACTATAACAGAGTCGGACCTTTGTCATTTTGCAGTGATTTTATCAACTTTGTGCTTTAATTTGTAATGGAAACTGAATAATCTTCTTTGTTCGTACAGAACCGATGGTTTGTTTCATAATCACCCTGCCCATCAATTAAACCCATTAAAAACATGTTTTGTATGATTAATTAATCATATCAATAATGACTGAAGTCGCCATGGGTGTAATGATTTCGTGGCATGTCAGGGGGCAATCGGATCGCAGACGGGGGTGGCTCTGGGGCGGGACAGTGATTACAGGGAGAGCTTGAGTAGTTTGTGCTTTGGTCTCTGATACTATAGTGATAGTAGTTAGTATTACTTTTTAGCTTCAAACTTCCAAGTGAGTTAGGATTTATTTAGTTGTTTTATTCCCCAATTAAAATACAAAACTGTCGTAATAGTTTACAAAGAACAAAAACAAACAAGGTTCGGTACAATACTTAATACCCAATAGTTTGTGTACAACATTTAGCAGTTCTGGTATTCAACTATACAAAAATATGACAGTAAAATTGTTCATAAATACATTGAGAGGCTAATAATTTTTGAGTACATAAAATTAGATGAAACAGTTTTAATTTGTCAAAATCACAAAGTTAGCTAATATTTTTATGAAGTAATGTGCGTTTTCCAGAGGTCATTAATTTTCATAAGTAATCAGTGTCATAATGTAGCCCCATAGAAATAGTTGTACTTTACAAGTATAAAGTGGAGAAATTGTTTCTGCCTGAATCGATAGTTATAGCACACATTAACAAATTAGTGTAGGCCTAATCATCTTTTGACCCGAAAATGAGTCAGTCTGCTGTGCCTGATGACTGCAATTCAATTTGTGCCCTTCGTTTTTAGTAGTTTGTCATTTCTCACGGGTTTTGTTGTATTTTCTTGATAGGCCTACCCTCTCATGGTGTGTAACAAATACATGTGTGAAACGCACACAAATAATTATTGTTCATCGGTAAAAAATGAAAAAAACTTACAAAACTGGCCTTCCATCCCTCTACCGAGAACTGTTTTTTCCAATTTCAAACAATAATGTTGAATAACTATGCAGAGAGATGGTAAATATAATGCGGCCAGCCAGTTGAACGGAAACAACCAAAGCTTAGAGACTGTTGTCTGTTGATTTATGTTGTTTGTAGATTGGGTACATCACTAAGGCTAGGAATGCCCAAGCATAAGCTACTGATACCTCAATTAAAAGACTGACAGGTCTTTATATATTTCACAATAGAACTAGACACGGCGGCTAAACTTTCTTCTACAAAGGCTATTCTAACGCACACCATGTACGCACCTTTTATAAAATCTTTTTGATGGTTTTACAATTTTTTTTATGAAGATTGTAATCTCCAATTATGGTTAACGTTTCACGATAACATTATGTTTAACAGCTAATAATTACATTTATGTTATTTACATGTATTATGTTCATGTTAGGATACTTGCAGGCTAATGAGGGGTCAAGTGGATACAATGATTCGTATTAGAGTCGCTTTATCGGGAGTGGTACACAATGCAACACGAATGATAACATTTAAATTTAATGAAATAATATTTTTAAGAAATTAAAAAACATTTCGAGAAAATGAAATTGTTTCAATATGTGTTTACCTTTTCAATTTGTTTTTTTACCTGTACCTTCTCAGTTCAGGGGCTACGTAATAATTACAGGCCATGGGATGATATCGTTTCTTATTTAAATTTTGTAGTCTACCCCCTGCAACTACCTGATTTTTTGACAAGATCTACTTCTGATAGTCCAAATGGCATGTGAATTTCGTCAAGAGCAAAACCGGAACACTAATGAGTTATCTTAATTAGAAATAATTATAGGAAAAAGCGCCCTCTGTTGATCAAAGCCGGAGAACTGTGCACAAACTCTTTTGGGAAACGAACTAATCACTTGTGCACAAAGGAACGGGGAAGTTACCCTGACCATGTAGGAAGGAAAGGTCCAAACAATGTCATATTGCTTTCTTTGACATGTATTAGAATACTTTTTGCCCAGATGTCAAGAAATTAATTTTTTATATTATTACTTAGAAATCTTTCAAAGACTTCTTTTTCTGCAAGTAATGAATAATTTCCCTCATTTTCAAAATTACCGTTACCAACAAACTTTCTGGACCTCAATTTGTTCATTTGCAAAGTCAATAGAATTTAAAGAGACATTAGTTAGATTAAAATTAAACAAATAATTTGACACAGGCTAGTATTGCTGACAAGTGATACACATTTGCATGATCTCATGGCGTTTTTTATTTTTTATTCCTTCCTTTCAGATGTCACATTTCTGGTACAATAAACATCGTTTGTTTACAAACATTTTGTAAGTTTTACAAAACATTATTTGCATTAAAAGTGTGATTCAATTTCCTTTGTTACTTAGTTAACATTGAAAATTAATTGTTATTCCCATGATGAATTATGCTCTGTTCTAAGCGAAAGTTCTTCCCCAACACCACAATTCCAACAATGTAAACAGACACCTTTAAATGTGACCTCTCACTAGTTAATTCATTGTTTGTCATGTTTTCATTCCCCCACTTTTTCCACTGGTCATCATTGTTTGGAGAACAAAAATCCAGAATTGGAACCTCTTGCCTATTGTACCTTCTTTGTATGCATATGTAAAAATACACGTGATTCCTAGCATAGCAATTTACAGATTATTTTTCACACTTTGGGAGTTGCACCAAGTGGAAATCTTCTGTTATCTGTCAAAACAAAACAATTAAAGTATTTAAGATACATTGCCTCATCTTCTGCATTTTGTCCTCCCCAAATATGATTTAAAATTCAAAAATGCTTTATATCATCAATAAAGTTTCAAGCTGTAATTTGAGTTGTTACAATTGAAGTTAAAATTGGGGTCTTTATTTCTACTTCTTGACTTTAACATAATTTCAAACATACACATAACTATTTCTATTGGAGTCTGGTTGGTATGAACTTCAGTCAGTTTTCACACACACAAAAATAAAGAAAAAAAATGCAAGCATACCAATATTTACCTTCTAGCCATTCAACAGAAGAAAAAAAAATGGCGAAAATGTGTCTCTTTAATAGACTGCAAATATTGTTCATGTGAAAATAATCAGAAAACAGAGAGGTTAAATTTCATTTTTGAAATTGTGGTAGCTCTGAGAGGAGCTGGTTTGTTGGTTGATTGCAGTTGTTTCACATCGGCGGGTGGGTCAGGTGTTCACAGGCAGACAAACTAACTGCAAGTCTGGAGCGGAGCCCCCCTGATTTATAACGGTCCCACAGCTTGAATATCTTCCCTTGTACTGCCTTGACCTGTTTCCGCTTGTTGTAGTTTGGACTACTTTTCTGAACTGCATCTGGAAAATGACCAATAATATAATATTATTGTATGACTAAGTTAGACGCTACGAGGTGACTTTAAATGCTTAAAAAATATAAAATCAAGAGATTTCTATTTTAACAAAAACACAAGTTTGGTCTAACTTTAAAATGATTTTGGAAAAAGTCAGTAGATTGCTTGCAGAATGAACAACTTTCTTTACCTTGTTGTTTTTCCCCCTGTGGCTTCCTCAGATTATGTTCTGCCTTCCTCTGCCCCCTTTATCGTAGTTTTGTTGCAGAAGTGCCGATAACGCTGGATATGGTATCCTGGATGCCCATGTCTTGTATTAAAAAATAAAAACGAAATAAATTAGGCCCTTATTTCTAATTTTATTAAAAATAGGCTTAATCCTTATAATACTTAATAGTGAACCTCTAACAAAACTGTTTTTCTGCTTCTGGAATGTGACAATGGAATGAAGATGGTGATGTTATTCATGTTCATTACTCCCGCATAGGGCCACATCGTATTCAGGGGAGGGGGGGGAGGGTTCGGCCATATAGCGTAATTGGAGGGTATGTGTAATTCACAAAATCCTTCCTAGACCCAGTAATTGGGGCCATGTTCTCCTTTTTGCGCCCCAACACCATCGTTAATTTACTATGATTTTCCAATGAATACACCCAGCCACAAAAAATGCCCCCAAATGACAAAAAGACAAACAAAATAGCTCAAATATTGCCCAACTAGATTTTCAATCCCTCAAACATGCAACATCAGGCATTTAATTCACGATAATTTTGTGTGCTCCAAATCGATGATTTTTAAGTCTACATCGAAGAAATGATGTAGTCTGCCCTTCTCATCGGCTATCAATGATGTGAACATTGGTGGTTGAAATCAATGACTGTTCAACGGCACACTGCAGTGAGTGCACATGCCACCCGCCCCGCAGAAGTTAAGTTGCTCATGAATTAACGCACGCACTCGTTGCAGCACCTGTATAATCAGTGTGCTGTTAAACAGTTGTTGATTTACATCCACGACTGATACACATGTGTACACACCAGAGAACCAACAGTGACAGCAGGGCACCAGTGATAGCCCAATGAGAAGGGCAGACTTATTGACATAATTTCTCTGATGTACACTTAAAATTCATTGATTTGGAGCACAATAAATGATCATGAGTACAATTAAATGCCTGATGTTGCATCTTCGACGAATTGAGAATGTTCAATGTAGTAGGTGATTTTCAAGCTATTTTGTAAGTAATTTGGGGAATTTTTTGTGGCTGGGAGTTCAGAAAATCATAGCAAATTGACGATAGTGTTGTTAGACTAAAGACTTTTCTTAGGCGCTAAAAATATTATGACCGAAGATGTCAACATTTCAAAAAAGGAGTACAGCGCCCCAGTTACTGGGTCTAGCCTTCTCCTAGAACTACACGGTTCGTTCTGCTATCGTCTCCATGAACCTCATGACATGTACAAACTCCTATTCAAAACCTTTTTGCCTTCACGTTTGTTGCCTATAGTTCTTTTTTGAAATCAGATCTTGCGCTGGTCCAGAAAATCCACTTCGCAAAATATTTTTGCACAAATTGATAAATTCTCACCGTTTGTCAGAATCCTCGCTTTCCAAACAAATATGGCTGCTTCCGTTGTTAATAATTGGTATGCTGCGCGCAATGCTGGTCCACGATAACCAAAGGTTCAAACATGCACCATTGGTTAATGAAATTTTGCGGAGTTGATTTTCTGAACCAGTGCAACGCTCAATGAGAGTACAAACAACAAATAAATACTAATTTTGGCAAGATCCAATTTCCAAGAAGAACTGTAGGTATGTAAACGTGAAGGGCAAAAACAAATTGAGTATTATTTTCTACATGTCATACTGTGACTATGAGGTTCGTGGAGACGATAGCGGATCAAACCTTTAGTTCTAGGAGGTCTAGCCTAGTACGTAGGCCCTTCCCTGGACCCAGTAACTATCGCCCCAGAGAATTAACCTAGATTTTCAATTTGCTATGATTTTGCAAACATCCAGCTACAAAAAATTCCTTAGAATGACAAAAGACACAACAAAATAGCTTAAAGACCGCCTTCTGGCTTCTTGATATGTCTAAGAATGAAGATGCAACATCAGGCATTTAATTGTACTCAAGATCATGTTTTGTGATCCACGTCGTCATTGTCGAGGCAAGGCACCAGCAAATTTTCAGAGTTTGCATCTTAGACATATATCCAGAAGCCAGAGTGCGGTTTTAAGCTACTTTGTTGGGTATGTTTGTCATTCTCAGGCATTTTTTGTGGCTGGATGTTTGCAAAGTCATAGCAAATTTAGGTATTTTTATTGTACCTACATGTACGATAAATTCTCGGGGCGCTAGTACGACCGCATATGTCAAAATTTTGAGAAAGAAAAGTACAGCGCCCCAGTTTCTGGGGCGCTGTACTTCCAATCGTAGTGTTTAAAATTGGGCCCGTCAAATTTTCATGAAACATTTATTTGAAATGCTTATTATTTAATTGGATGTATATAAAATAATCTTTAGGAAGAAATTAGAAAAGTACCCCCCCCCCCCTCCAAAAAGGGCATTTGTTTGTCTGAAAATAAACCCATTTACAATGTTACTTCCCATATCAATCATATCATATGGTGGTTTAACTTAAGCATGGAGGTAGAATTTACTAGAAATAGATTTCTACAGGTACGGTTTAAGTTAAATTAAGGGATGTACAACATTGGTAAATGCCAAAGACCAGTATCCACACTTTATTTCATGTGACCCAATATATATATATACATGAATAGGGTAATAATGATTACAAACCTGTGAAAGTTTCAGCTAAATCGGTCTTCGGAGTCATGAGAAAACACAGCTTGGCCACAATGAAGTGGGGCTAGAGAAAACAGTGAAAAACCCCATTAAAAGCATTATAAATATACTAATAATGTTTCCACCGTTTACAAACATCGGATAAGTCTTTTCACTTACTTTAAGTTTAAAGACTATTTAATTGTTTTACTCATTTCCTAAAAACTATAGCATTTCAAAATTCAAGCAAAAATATTTCAAGGGAAGTTTTCTACCATGACCATGTTGTAAGTTATGTGCAAATCTGTGAACATTTATTGTTCAATCAAAGTTTAACTAACTCCCCAATAACGTTGCCAATGCAGAAATAAACATGATAAATTTTAAACTGTTAAAATAATAAATAAATACTTTTGTATTGTACTAAAGCTGGGCCAACATTAATGAATATAATTTATTTAAAATACCTTCGACTTCCACTAACTGTGGTCCTACGATAATCAGCAACTGTGGCTGTGCTTGAGCAAGTTGAAATTTGAGCCTTGAAGGTCTGCACCGGAATCTTGTCCTCCGACATGTCCGAGTATTTTCGCAAATAAAAACTTTATGATTATGTCATGTGCAGATTTGGCATGGTATAGGGCTTGCCGAATTTTGAGACGTGCTAAAGAATATTCCTCCAAATTATACGCCCAGAAAAGTAGTTGTGCGGGGTAGACTAAACTTGAGCATCATTCAGCAGTCTTGAAATGTGTTAAATTTGTAAAGTGTAGTAGAATTCCTCCAAATTATAAGCCCAGAAAAGTAAATTGTGCCAGGACTGGTGTGGTGGTGGACTAAACTTAAAAATCATTCTGCAGTTAAGTTGTTGTGTACACACGTGATTGAACCACGCACAACCTATGGTCACCATGCGTACGATGGTACTCAATTATTTACATTGACTCAGCACAGTGGCACGAAGAGTACCAGTCGTGTAGGATGTAGGATTCCTACACGACATATGCCTTGTTATTCTTTCCGCAGATCTTGCAGCAATTGCTCCAGCAGAGTCCACTTGCCAAGTAAAATAGGGCCAACTTTAAAAGCCTAAATTTATCAAGTCTCCCCTGCACTGCGTGGCTCTATATGCATGTGTACAAGTCCAGCCCCAACAATGAAACCGCAGTCACATGCATACAGTCACCAATTATTTTAAAATACTAGAGAGGGTTACGATCATCGCAACTAATAAGCCATTTGCGAGTTACATTTGAATAATGTCTGGTACAATGACTTGTTTAGTCACAAGTTACCGCTTAAATTTGAATTCCTCAGACTATCGAGACAGTTGCTATGTCACATGATTAGGGGCAAGCTTTTGCTTAGTTACGTAAGAGACGGTGAACACCCATACACAATTCTGAATGGATGTGTATGACACAATGGTACCAGGGTTTGCTCATCTGGAGGTTGCTATGCAAAAGCTTGCCCCGAACCATGTGACATAGCAACTGTCTCGATAGTCTGAGGAATTCAAATTTAAGCGGTAACTTGTGACTAAACTAGTCATTGTACCAGACATTATTCAAATTTAACTCGCAAATGGCTTATTCTGATACAGTGTTTTGGGTTTCTTTTTTTGCAATTGTTTCTTCAATAAAATGTTTTTTGCAGTATTTCATGTAACTTTTATTGCGTAGTTGCATCAACAAATGACAAAAATGAAAATAATAAACAATAAATAAATAAATAAAATAACCAAAAAAGCGTCACAGTAAAATCTCATACCTTATATTATATTTAAAAAAAGATTAAAAAGTTACGTTGCTGGTAGTGTCAGGCGTTCACGCGCTGGAGAGGTTTAGATAGCGCACACTACGCCCCTCTTCTGCAGCAACGATTAGTTCCCTTATTTTGTGGCAAATTGACCCAGCAGCATATCCTCCCCTGTCTCCCCTGCCTAGCCACTAGGGCCCTGACCACTTTAGGGGAGGAAGCAAGGCAGATCCCAATCACACTGTTGCCACAGACAGCAAAAGGCCTTGAACCTATATTAGTGCAGACGGCATTCGAACCCGGATCGCGTGGTCCAAGTGTTGAGACAGTCCCAGCACCTTATCCCACTGCGCTAGTAAGGTGTTGGTACTTTTACCCGTGAGTTTACAATGTATAGCCATACGAGTGCACCCAACCAGACTGGGAGAAAACAACAGACGGCAACATGTATCTATACTGAATGGAGACTCAAAAATTAACAAAATGAAAAAGGAAGAAGAAATATATAAGCAAATCAATGAAATAAACAATTCAATAAATGAAGCAAACCAAAAACAAAAAAGATTAATCTTAAAAGTTGAGACCCCCCCCCCCCAAAAAAAAATAAATAAATAAAATAAAAAATAATAAATAAAAAAAACACCCAATAAACGGTATAATTATTTTGAATTAGAACGTTTTGGGGGTCATGCTATTAATAGATTGCGTAAATATAAGAATCTATCACAACCTGGGGGTTCTGTGCTTCAACTTTTGAGGAGACTTGATCAATTTAGGCGTTAAAGTTGGCCCTATTTGACCGGGGAAGTGGAGAAGTGCTTCACGAAAACTGGCAGCAAGTCGGTTTAGGGAAAATTTCATTTTCTGGTGTGTTTTTTTCTGGGGTCGCTAGAAAAAATTCCAAACGGCTGACCTGCCAAAAATTGAAAAGAATTCTGAAGTTAATAGTTGTCCGGAGACTTACACGATTTTTAGCATTGGTTCCTATGGGAGTTTATTTAGTGGGGAGTCCAAGGCCCGTCTATAGTTTGTTTCCTTCCAAGTGAAAACACCTCAACGCCGGTGAAGGTTTCCCTACGTCCGGGCATCAATCTTGAAAAATTTCCCTACCCAA
Organism: Leptasterias polaris; assembly: GCA_037783415.1. Classification (NCBI taxonomy): domain Eukaryota; kingdom Metazoa; phylum Echinodermata; class Asteroidea; order Forcipulatida; family Asteriidae; genus Leptasterias; species Leptasterias polaris. The sequence continues at coordinate 78,131 of JAZGTN010000043.1, forward strand.
AAAATTAATGAATAAAAATTATATATTAATTGCAACGGAAAAGAAAATTAAATGCTACGCGGCAATTAAACCAACAAATTATGTTGCATTATTCTGATTTGTGTTTTTCGTACAGATGAAAAAAACAAAAAATACGGCTTGGGTAAACAATGTAAAAATTACGGGGTGACATGTCATGCTTATAAAGCGCCGCGAGTCCGGTTTCACGGACTGACCGGCTGATATCTAGTTCCCATCATGGTGTGGCGACCGAGTCACAGCATTTCCTTTCCTGTCTTGAGCACCCAACTAAATGCACTCCCACTTGCCCACTTCTCCAGCAGAGTCCACTTGCCAAGTAAAATAGGGCCAACTTTAAAAGCCTAAATTTATCAAGTCTCCCCTGCACTGCGTGGCTCTATATGCATGTGTACAAGTCCAGCCCCAACAATGAAACCGCAGTCACATGCATACAGTCACCAATTATTTTAAAATACTAGAGAGGGTTACGATCATCGCAACTAATAAGCCATTTGCGAGTTACATTTGAATAATGTCTGGTACAATGACTTGTTTAGTCACAAGTTACCGCTTAAATTTGAATTCCTCAGACTATCGAGACAGTTGCTATGTCACATGATTAGGGGCAAGCTTTTGCTTAGTTACGTAAGAGACGGTGAACACCCATACACAATTCTGAATGGATGTGTATGACACAATGGTACCAGGGTTTGCTCATCTGGAGGTTGCTATGCAAAAGCTTGCCCCGAACCATGTGACATAGCAACTGTCTCGATAGTCTGAGGAATTCAAATTTAAGCGGTAACTTGTGACTAAACTAGTCATTGTACCAGACATTATTCAAATTTAACTCGCAAATGGCTTATTCTGATACAGTGTTTTGGGTTTCTTTTTTTGCAATTGTTTCTTCAATAAAATGTTTTTTGCAGTATTTCATGTAACTTTTATTGCGTAGTTGCATCAACAAATGACAAAAATGAAAATAATAAACAATAAATAAATAAATAAAATAACCAAAAAAGCGTCACAGTAAAATCTCATACCTTATATTATATTTAAAAAAAGATTAAAAAGTTACGTTGCTGGTAGTGTCAGGCGTTCACGCGCTGGAGAGGTTTAGATAGCGCACACTACGCCCCTCTTCTGCAGCAACGATTAGTTCCCTTATTTTGTGGCAAATTGACCCAGCAGCATATCCTCCCCTGTCTCCCCTGCCTAGCCACTAGGGCCCTGACCACTTTAGGGGAGGAAGCAAGGCAGATCCCAATCACACTGTTGCCACAGACAGCAAAAGGCCTTGAACCTATATTAGTGCAGACGGCATTCGAACCCGGATCGCGTGGTCCAAGTGTTGAGACAGTCCCAGCACCTTATCCCACTGCGCTAGTAAGGTGTTGGTACTTTTACCCGTGAGTTTACAATGTATAGCCATACGAGTGCACCCAACCAGACTGGGAGAAAACAACAGACGGCAACATGTATCTATACTGAATGGAGACTCAAAAATTAACAAAATGAAAAAGGAAGAAGAAATATATAAGCAAATCAATGAAATAAACAATTCAATAAATGAAGCAAACCAAAAACAAAAAAGATTAATCTTAAAAGTTGAGACCCCCCCCCCCAAAAAAAAAATAAATAAATAAAATAAAAAATAATAAATAAAAAAAACACCCAATAAACGGTATAATTATTTTGAATTAGAACGTTTTGGGGGTCATGCTATTAATAGATTGCGTAAATATAAGAATCTATCACAACCTGGGGGTTCTGTGCTTCAACTTTTGAGGAGACTTGATCAATTTAGGCGTTAAAGTTGGCCCTATTTGACCGGGGAAGTGGAGAAGTGCTTCACGAAAACTGGCAGCAAGTCGGTTTAGGGGAAATTTCATTTTCTGGTGTGTTTTTTTCTGGGGTCGCTAGAAAAAATTCCAAACGGCTGACCTGCCAAAAATTGAAAAGAATTCTGAAGTTAATAGTTGTCCGGAGACTTACACGATTTTTAGCATTGGTTCCTATGGGAGTTTATTTAGTGGGGAGTCCAAGGCCCGTCTATAGTTTGTTTCCTTCCAAGTGAAAACACCTCAACGCCGGTGAAGGTTTCCCTACGTCCGGGCATCAATCTTGAAAAATTTCCCTACCCAAAAAATTAATAAATAAAAATTATATATTAATTGCAACGGAAAAGAAAATTAAATGCTACGCGGCAATTAAACCAACAAATTATGTTGCATTATTCTGATTTGTGTTTTTCGTACAGATGAAAAAAACAAAAAATACGGCTTGGGTAAACAATGTAAAAATTACGGGGTGACATGTCATGCTTATAAAGCGCCGCGAGTCCGGTTTCACGGACTGACCGGCTGATATCTAGTTCCCATCATGGTGTGGCGACCGAGTCACAGCATTTCCTTTCCTGTCTTGAGCACCCAACTAAATGCACTCCCACTTGCCCACTTCTCCAGCAGAGTCCACTTGCCAAGTAAAATAGGGCCAACTTTAAAAGCCTAAATTTATCAAGTCTCCCCTGCACTGCGTGGCTCTATATGCATGTGTACAAGTCCAGCCCCAACAATGAAACCGCAGTCACATGCATACAGTCACCAATTATTTTAAAATACTAGAGAGGGTTACGATCATCGCAACTAATAAGCCATTTGCGAGTTACATTTGAATAATGTCTGGTACAATGACTTGTTTAGTCACAAGTTACCGCTTAAATTTGAATTCCTCAGACTATCGAGACAGTTGCTATGTCACATGATTAGGGGCAAGCTTTTGCTTAGTTACGTAAGAGACGGTGAACACCCATACACAATTCTGAATGGATGTGTATGACACAATGGTACCAGGGTTTGCTCATCTGGAGGTTGCTATGCAAAAGCTTGCCCCGAACCATGTGACATAGCAACTGTCTCGATAGTCTGAGGAATTCAAATTTAAGCGGTAACTTGTGACTAAACTAGTCATTGTACCAGACATTATTCAAATTTAACTCGCAAATGGCTTATTCTGATACAGTGTTTTGGGTTTCTTTTTTTGCAATTGTTTCTTCAATAAAATGTTTTTTGCAGTATTTCATGTAACTTTTATTGCGTAGTTGCATCAACAAATGACAAAAATGAAAATAATAAACAATAAATAAATAAATAAAATAACCAAAAAAGCGTCACAGTAAAATCTCATACCTTATATTATATTTAAAAAAAGATTAAAAAGTTACGTTGCTGGTAGTGTCAGGCGTTCACGCGCTGGAGAGGTTTAGATAGCGCACACTACGCCCCTCTTCTGCAGCAACGATTAGTTCCCTTATTTTGTGGCAAATTGACCCAGCAGCATATCCTCCCCTGTCTCCCCTGCCTAGCCACTAGGGCCCTGACCACTTTAGGGGAGGAAGCAAGGCAGATCCCAATCACACTGTTGCCACAGACAGCAAAAGGCCTTGAACCTATATTAGTGCAGACGGCATTCGAACCCGGATCGCGTGGTCCAAGTGTTGAGACAGTCCCAGCACCTTATCCCACTGCGCTAGTAAGGTGTTGGTACTTTTACCCGTGAGTTTACAATGTATAGCCATACGAGTGCACCCAACCAGACTGGGAGAAAACAACAGACGGCAACATGTATCTATACTGAATGGAGACTCAAAAATTAACAAAATGAAAAAGGAAGAAGAAATATATAAGCAAATCAATGAAATAAACAATTCAATAAATGAAGCAAACCAAAAACAAAAAAGATTAATCTTAAAAGTTGAGACCCCCCCCCCCAAAAAAAAAATAAATAAATAAAATAAAAAATAATAAATAAAAAAAACACCCAATAAACGGTATAATTATTTTGAATTAGAACGTTTTGGGGGTCATGCTATTAATAGATTGCGTAAATATAAGAATCTATCACAACCTGGGGGTTCTGTGCTTCAACTTTTGAGGAGACTTGATCAATTTAGGCGTTAAAGTTGGCCCTATTTGACCGGGGAAGTGGAGAAGTGCTTCACGAAAACTGGCAGCAAGTCGGTTTAGGGAAAATTTCATTTTCTGGTGTGTTTTTTTCTGGGGTCGCTAGAACAAATTCCAAACGGCTGACCTGCCAAAAATTGAAAAGAATTCTGAAGTTAATAGTTGTCCGGAGACTTACACGATTTTTAGCATTGGTTCCTATGGGAGTTTATTTAGTGGGGAGTCCAAGGCCCGTCTATAGTTTGTTTCCTTCCAAGTGAAAACACCTCAACGCCGGTGAAGGTTTCCCTACGTCCGGGCATCAATCTTGAAAAATTTCCCTACCCAAAAAATTAATAAATAAAAATTATATATTAATTGCAACGGAAAAGAAAATTAAATGCTACGCGGCAATTAAACCAACAAATTATGTTGCATTATTCTGATTTGTGTTTTTCGTACAGATGAAAAAAACAAAAAATACGGCTTGGGTAAACAATGTAAAAATTACGGGGTGACATGTCATGCTTATAAAGCGCCGCGAGTCCGGTTTCACGGACTGACCGGCTGATATCTAGTTCCCATCATGGTGTGGCGACCGAGTCACAGCATTTCCTTTCCTGTCTTGAGCACCCAACTAAATGCACTCCCACTTGCCCACTTCTCCAGCAGAGTCCACTTGCCAAGTAAAATAGGGCCAACTTTAAAAGCCTAAATTTATCAAGTCTCCCCTGCACTGCGTGGCTCTATATGCATGTGTACAAGTCCAGCCCCAACAATGAAACCGCAGTCACATGCATACAGTCACCAATTATTTTAAAATACTAGAGAGGGTTACGATCATCGCAACTAATAAGCCATTTGCGAGTTACATTTGAATAATGTCTGGTACAATGACTTGTTTAGTCACAAGTTACCGCTTAAATTTGAATTCCTCAGACTATCGAGACAGTTGCTATGTCACATGATTAGGGGCAAGCTTTTGCTTAGTTACGTAAGAGACGGTGAACACCCATACACAATTCTGAATGGATGTGTATGACACAATGGTACCAGGGTTTGCTCATCTGGAGGTTGCTATGCAAAAGCTTGCCCCGAACCATGTGACATAGCAACTGTCTCGATAGTCTGAGGAATTCAAATTTAAGCGGTAACTTGTGACTAAACTAGTCATTGTACCAGACATTATTCAAATTTAACTCGCAAATGGCTTATTCTGATACAGTGTTTTGGGTTTCTTTTTTTGCAATTGTTTCTTCAATAAAATGTTTTTTGCAGTATTTCATGTAACTTTTATTGCGTAGTTGCATCAACAAATGACAAAAATGAAAATAATAAACAATAAATAAATAAATAAAATAACCAAAAAAGCGTCACAGTAAAATCTCATACCTTATATTATATTTAAAAAAAGATTAAAAAGTTACGTTGCTGGTAGTGTCAGGCGTTCACGCGCTGGAGAGGTTTAGATAGCGCACACTACGCCCCTCTTCTGCAGCAACGATTAGTTCCCTTATTTTGTGGCAAATTGACCCAGCAGCATATCCTCCCCTGTCTCCCCTGCCTAGCCACTAGGGCCCTGACCACTTTAGGGGAGGAAGCAAGGCAGATCCCAATCACACTGTTGCCACAGACAGCAAAAGGCCTTGAACCTATATTAGTGCAGACGGCATTCGAACCCGGATCGCGTGGTCCAAGTGTTGAGACAGTCCCAGCACCTTATCCCACTGCGCTAGTAAGGTGTTGGTACTTTTACCCGTGAGTTTACAATGTATAGCCATACGAGTGCACCCAACCAGACTGGGAGAAAACAACAGACGGCAACATGTATCTATACTGAATGGAGACTCAAAAATTAACAAAATGAAAAAGGAAGAAGAAATATATAAGCAAATCAATGAAATAAACAATTCAATAAATGAAGCAAACCAAAAACAAAAAAGATTAATCTTAAAAGTTGAGACCCCCCCCCCCCAAAAAAAAATAAATAAATAAAATAAAAAATAATAAATAAAAAAAACACCCAATAAACGGTATAATTATTTTGAATTAGAACGTTTTGGGGGTCATGCTATTAATAGATTGCGTAAATATAAGAATCTATCACAACCTGGGGGTTCTGTGCTTCAACTTTTGAGGAGACTTGATCAATTTAGGCGTTAAAGTTGGCCCTATTTGACCGGGGAAGTGGAGAAGTGCTTCACGAAAACTGGCAGCAAGTCGGTTTAGGGGAAATTTCATTTTCTGGTGTGTTTTTTTCTGGGGTCGCTAGAAAAAATTCCAAACGGCTGACCTGCCAAAAATTGAAAAGAATTCTGAAGTTAATAGTTGTCCGGAGACTTACACGATTTTTAGCATTGGTTCCTATGGGAGTTTATTTAGTGGGGAGTCCAAGGCCCGTCTATAGTTTGTTTCCTTCCAAGTGAAAACACCTCAACGCCGGTGAAGGTTTCCCTACGTCCGGGCATCAATCTTGAAAAATTTCCCTACCCAAAAAATTAATAAATAAAAATTATATATTAATTGCAACGGAAAAGAAAATTAAATGCTACGCGGCAATTAAACCAACAAATTATGTTGCATTATTCTGATTTGTGTTTTTCGTACAGATGAAAAAAACAAAAAATACGGCTTGGGTAAACAATGTAAAAATTACGGGGTGACATGTCATGCTTATAAAGCGCCGCGAGTCCGGTTTCACGGACTGACCGGCTGATATCTAGTTCCCATCATGGTGTGGCGACCGAGTCACAGCATTTCCTTTCCTGTCTTGAGCACCCAACTAAATGCACTCCCACTTGCCCACTTCTCCAGCAGAGTCCACTTGCCAAGTAAAATAGGGCCAACTTTAAAAGCCTAAATTTATCAAGTCTCCCCTGCACTGCGTGGCTCTATATGCATGTGTACAAGTCCAGCCCCAACAATGAAACCGCAGTCACATGCATACAGTCACCAATTATTTTAAAATACTAGAGAGGGTTACGATCATCGCAACTAATAAGCCATTTGCGAGTTACATTTGAATAATGTCTGGTACAATGACTTGTTTAGTCACAAGTTACCGCTTAAATTTGAATTCCTCAGACTATCGAGACAGTTGCTATGTCACATGATTAGGGGCAAGCTTTTGCTTAGTTACGTAAGAGACGGTGAACACCCATACACAATTCTGAATGGATGTGTATGACACAATGGTACCAGGGTTTGCTCATCTGGAGGTTGCTATGCAAAAGCTTGCCCCGAACCATGTGACATAGCAACTGTCTCGATAGTCTGAGGAATTCAAATTTAAGCGGTAACTTGTGACTAAACTAGTCATTGTACCAGACATTATTCAAATTTAACTCGCAAATGGCTTATTCTGATACAGTGTTTTGGGTTTCTTTTTTTGCAATTGTTTCTTCAATAAAATGTTTTTTGCAGTATTTCATGTAACTTTTATTACGTAGTTGCATCAACAAATGACAAAAATGAAAATAATAAACAATAAATAAATAAATAAAATAACCAAAAAAGCGTCACAGTAAAATCTCATACCTTATATTATATTTAAAAAAAGATTAAAAAGTTACGTTGCTGGTAGTGTCAGGCGTTCACGCGCTGGAGAGGTTTAGATAGCGCACACTACGCCCCTCTTCTGCAGCAACGATTAGTTCCCTTATTTTGTGGCAAATTTACCCAGCAGCATATCCTCCCCTGTCTCCCCTGCCTAGCCACTAGGGCCCTGACCACTTTAGGGGAGGAAGCAAGGCAGATCCCAATCACACTGTTGCCACAGACAGCAAAAGGCCTTGAACCTATATTAGTGCAGACGGCATTCGAACCCGGATCGCGTGGTCCAAGTGTTGAGACAGTCCCAGCACCTTATCCCACTGCGCTAGTAAGGTGTTGGTACTTTTACCCGTGAGTTTACAATGTATAGCCATACGAGTGCACCCAACCAGACTGGGAGAAAACAACAGACGGCAACATGTATCTATACTGAATGGAGACTCAAAAATTAACAAAATGAAAAAGGAAGAAGAAATATATAAGCAAATCAATGAAATAAACAATTCAATAAATGAAGCAAACCAAAAACAAAAAAGATTAATCTTAAAAGTTGAGACCCCCCCCCCCCCCAAAAAAAATAAATAAATAAAATAAAAAATAATAAATAAAAAAAACACCCAATAAACGGTATAATTATTTTGAATTAGAACGTTTTGGGGGTCATGCTATTAATAGATTGCGTAAATATAAGAATCTATCACAACCTGGGGGTTCTGTGCTTCAACTTTTGAGGAGACTTGATCAATTTAGGCGTTAAAGTTGGCCCTATTTGACCGGGGAAGTGGAGAAGTGCTTCACGAAAACTGGCAGCAAGTCGGTTTAGGGAAAATTTCATTTTCTGGTGTGTTTTTTTCTGGGGTCGCTAGAAAAAATTCCAAACGGCTGACCTGCCAAAAATTGAAAAGAATTCTGAAGTTAATAGTTGTCCGGAGACTTACACGATTTTTAGCATTGGTTCCTATGGGAGTTTATTTAGTGGGGAGTCCAAGGCCCGTCTATAGTTTGTTTCCTTCCAAGTGAAAACACCTCAACGCCGGTGAAGGTTTCCCTACGTCCGGGCATCAATCTTGAAAAATTTCCCTACCCAAAAAATTAATAAATAAAAATTATATATTAATTGCAACGGAAAAGAAAATTAAATGCTACGCGGCAATTAAACCAACAAATTATGTTGCATTATTCTGATTTGTGTTTTTCGTACAGATGAAAAAAACAAAAAATACGGCTTGGGTAAACAATGTAAAAATTACGGGGTGACATGTCATGCTTATAAAGCGCCGCGAGTCCGGTTTCACGGACTGACCGGCTGATATCTAGTTCCCATCATGGTGTGGCGACCGAGTCACAGCATTTCCTTTCCTGTCTTGAGCACCCAACTAAATGCACTCCCACTTGCCCACTTCTCCAGCAGAGTCCACTTGCCAAGTAAAATAGGGCCAACTTTAAAAGCCTAAATTTATCAAGTCTCCCCTGCACTGCGTGGCTCTATATGCATGTGTACAAGTCCAGCCCCAACAATGAAACCGCAGTCACATGCATACAGTCACCAATTATTTTAAAATACTAGAGAGGGTTACGATCATCGCAACTAATAAGCCATTTGCGAGTTACATTTGAATAATGTCTGGTACAATGACTTGTTTAGTCACAAGTTACCGCTTAAATTTGAATTCCTCAGACTATCGAGACAGTTGCTATGTCACATGATTAGGGGCAAGCTTTTGCTTAGTTACGTAAGAGACGGTGAACACCCATACACAATTCTGAATGGATGTGTATGACACAATGGTACCAGGGTTTGCTCATCTGGAGGTTGCTATGCAAAAGCTTGCCCCGAACCATGTGACATAGCAACTGTCTCGATAGTCTGAGGAATTCAAATTTAAGCGGTAACTTGTGACTAAACTAGTCATTGTACCAGACATTATTCAAATTTAACTCGCAAATGGCTTATTCTGATACAGTGTTTTGGGTTTCTTTTTTTGCAATTGTTTCTTCAATAAAATGTTTTTTGCAGTATTTCATGTAACTTTTATTGCGTAGTTGCATCAACAAATGACAAAAATGAAAATAATAAACAATAAATAAATAAATAAAATAACCAAAAAAGCGTCACAGTAAAATCTCATACCTTATATTATATTTAAAAAAAGATTAAAATGTTACGTTGCTGGTAGTGTCAGGCGTTCACGCGCTGGAGAGGTTTAGATAGCGCACACTACGCCCCTCTTCTGCAGCAACGATTAGTTCCCTTATTTTGTGGCAAATTGACCCAGCAGCATATCCTCCCCTGTCTCCCCTGCCTAGCCACTAGGGCCCTGACCACTTTAGGGGAGGAAGCAAGGCAGATCCCAATCACACTGTTGCCACAGACAGCAAAAGGCCTTGAACCTATATTAGTGCAGACGGCATTCGAACCCGGATCGCGTGGTCCAAGTGTTGAGACAGTCCCAGCACCTTATCCCACTGCGCTAGTAAGGTGTTGGTACTTTTACCCGTGAGTTTACAATGTATAGCCATACGAGTGCACCCAACCAGACTGGGAGAAAACAACAGACGGCAACATGTATCTATACTGAATGGAGACTCAAAAATTAACAAAATGAAAAAGGAAGAAGAAATATATAAGCAAATCAATGAAATAAACAATTCAATAAATGAAGCAAACCAAAAACAAAAAAGATTAATCTTAAAAGTTGAGACCCCCCCCCCAAAAAAAAAATAAATAAATAAAATAAAAAATAATAAATAAAAAAAACACCCAATAAACGGTATAATTATTTTGAATTAGAACGTTTTGGGGGTCATGCTATTAATAGATTGCGTAAATATAAGAATCTATCACAACCTGGGGGTTCTGTGCTTCAACTTTTGAGGAGACTTGATCAATTTAGGCGTTAAAGTTGGCCCTATTTGACCGGGGAAGTGGAGAAGTGCTTCACGAAAACTGGCAGCAAGTCGGTTTAGGGAAAATTTCATTTTCTGGTGTGTTTTTTTCTGGGGTCGCTAGAAAAAATTCCAAACGGCTGACCTGCCAAAAATTGAAAAGAATTCTGAAGTTAATAGTTGTCCGGAGACTTACACGATTTTTAGCATTGGTTCCTATGGGAGTTTATTTAGTGGGGAGTCCAAGGCCCGTCTATAGTTTGTTTCCTTCCAAGTGAAAACACCTCAACGCCGGTGAAGGTTTCCCTACGTCCGGGCATCAATCTTGAAAAATTTCCCTACCCAAAAAATTAATAAATAAAAATTATATATTAATTGCAACGGAAAAGAAAATTAAATGCTACGCGGCAATTAAACCAACAAATTATGTTGCATTATTCTGATTTGTGTTTTTCGTACAGATGAAAAAAACAAAAAATACGGCTTGGGTAAACAATGTAAAAATTACGGGGTGACATGTCATGCTTATAAAGCGCCGCGAGTCCGGTTTCACGGACTGACCGGCTGATATCTAGTTCCCATCATGGTGTGGCGACCGAGTCACAGCATTTCCTTTCCTGTCTTGAGCACCCAACTAAATGCACTCCCACTTGCCCACTTCTCCAGCAGAGTCCACTTGCCAAGTAAAATAGGGCCAACTTTAAAAGCCTAAATTTATCAAGTCTCCCCTGCACTGCGTGGCTCTATATGCATGTGTACAAGTCCAGCCCCAACAATGAAACCGCAGTCACATGCATACAGTCACCAATTATTTTAAAATACTAGAGAGGGTTACGATCATCGCAACTAATAAGCCATTTGCGAGTTACATTTGAATAATGTCTCGCACAATGACTTGTTTAGTCACAAGTTACCGCTTAAATTTGAATTCCTCAGACTATCGAGACAGTTGCTATGTCACATGATTAGGGGCAAGCTTTTGCTTAGTTACGTAAGAGACGGTGAACACCCATACACAATTCTGAATGGATGTGTATGACACAATGGTACCAGGGTTTGCTCATCTGGAGGTTGCTATGCAAAAGCTTGCCCCGAACCATGTGACATAGCAACTGTCTCGATAGTCTGAGGAATTCAAATTTAAGCGGTAACTTGTGACTAAACTAGTCATTGTACCAGACATTATTCAAATTTAACTCGCAAATGGCTTATTCTGATACAGTGTTTTGGGTTTCTTTTTTTGCAATTGTTTCTTCAATAAAATGTTTTTTGCAGTATTTCATGTAACTTTTATTGCGTAGTTGCATCAACAAATGACAAAAATGAAAATAATAAACAATAAATAAATAAATAAAATAACCAAAAAAGCGTCACAGTAAAATCTCATACCTTATATTATATTTAAAAAAAGATTAAAAAGTTACGTTGCTGGTAGTGTCAGGCGTTCACGCGCTGGAGAGGTTTAGATAGCGCACACTACGCCCCTCTTCTGCAGCAACGATTAGTTCCCTTATTTTGTGGCAAATTGACCCAGCAGCATATCCTCCCCTGTCTCCCCTGCCTAGCCACTAGGGCCCTGACCACTTTAGGGGAGGAAGCAAGGCAGATCCCAATCACACTGTTGCCACAGACAGCAAAAGGCCTTGAACCTATATTAGTGCAGACGGCATTCGAACCCGGATCGCGTGGTCCAAGTGTTGAGACAGTCCCAGCACCTTATCCCACTGCGCTAGTAAGGTGTTGGTACTTTTACCCGTGAGTTTACAATGTATAGCCATACGAGTGCACCCAACCAGACTGGGAGAAAACAACAGACGGCAACATGTATCTATACTGAATGGAGACTCAAAAATTAACAAAATGAAAAAGGAAGAAGAAATATATAAGCAAATCAATGAAATAAACAATTCAATAAATGAAGCAAACCAAAAACAAAAAAGATTAATCTTAAAAGTTGAGACCCCCCCCCAAAAAAAAAAAATAAATAAATAAAATAAAAAATAATAAATAAAAAAAACACCCAATAAACGGTATAATTATTTTGAATTAGAACGTTTTGGGGGTCATGCTATTAATAGATTGCGTAAATATAAGAATCTATCACAACCTGGGGGTTCTGTGCTTCAACTTTTGAGGAGACTTGATCAATTTAGGCGTTAAAGTTGGCCCTATTTGACCGGGGAAGTGGAGAAGTGCTTCACGAAAACTGGCAGCAAGTCGGTTTAGGGAAAATTTCATTTTCTGGTGTGTTTTTTTCTGGGGTCGCTAGAAAAAATTCCAAACGGCTGACCTGCCAAAAATTGAAAAGAATTCTGAAGTTAATAGTTGTCCGGAGACTTACACGATTTTTAGCATTGGTTCCTATGGGAGTTTATTTAGTGGGGAGTCCAAGGCCCGTCTATAGTTTGTTTCCTTCCAAGTGAAAACACCTCAACGCCGGTGAAGGTTTCCCTACGTCCGGGCATCAATTTTGAAAAATTTCCCTACCCAAAAAATTAATAAATAAAAATTATATATTAATTGCAACGGAAAAGAAAATTAAATGCTACGCGGCAATTAAACCAACAAATTATGTTGCATTATTCTGATTTGTGTTTTTCGTACAGATGAAAAAAACAAAAAATACGGCTTGGGTAAACAATGTAAAAATTACGGGGTGACATGTCATGCTTATAAAGCGCCGCGAGTCCGGTTTCACGGACTGACCGGCTGATATCTAGTTCCCATCATGGTGTGGCGACCGAGTCACAGCATTTCCTTTCCTGTCTTGAGCACCCAACTAAATGCACTCCCACTTGCCCACTTCTCCAGCAGAGTCCACTTGCCAAGTAAAATAGGGCCAACTTTAAAAGCCTAAATTTATCAAGTCTCCCCTGCACTGCGTGGCTCTATATGCATGTGTACAAGTCCAGCCCCAACAATGAAACCGCAGTCACATGCATACAGTCACCAATTATTTTAAAATACTAGAGAGGGTTACGATCATCGCAACTAATAAGCCATTTGCGAGTTACATTTGAATAATGTCTCGCACAATGACTTGTTTAGTCACAAGTTACCGCTTAAATTTGAATTCCTCAGACTATCGAGACAGTTGCTATGTCACATGATTAGGGGCAAGCTTTTGCTTAGTTACGTAAGAGACGGTGAACACCCATACACAATTCTGAATGGATGTGTATGACACAATGGTACCAGGGTTTGCTCATCTGGAGGTTGCTATGCAAAAGCTTGCCCCGAACCATGTGACATAGCAACTGTCTCGATAGTCTGAGGAATTCAAATTTAAGCGGTAACTTGTGACTAAACTAGTCATTGTACCAGACATTATTCAAATTTAACTCGCAAATGGCTTATTCTGATACAGTGTTTTGGGTTTCTTTTTTTGCAATTGTTTCTTCAATAAAATGTTTTTTGCAGTATTTCATGTAACTTTTATTGCGTAGTTGCATCAACAAATGACAAAAATGAAAATAATAAACAATAAATAAATAAATAAAATAACCAAAAAAGCGTCACAGTAAAATCTCATACCTTATATTATATTTAAAAAAAGATTAAAAAGTTACGTTGCTGGTAGTGTCAGGCGTTCACGCGCTGGAGAGGTTTAGATAGCGCACACTACGCCCCTCTTCTGCAGCAACGATTAGTTCCCTTATTTTGTGGCAAATTGACCCAGCAGCATATCCTCCCCTGTCTCCCCTGCCTAGCCACTAGGGCCCTGACCACTTTAGGGGAGGAAGCAAGGCAGATCCCAATCACACTGTTGCCACAGACAGCAAAAGGCCTTGAACCTATATTAGTGCAGACGGCATTCGAACCCGGATCGCGTGGTCCAAGTGTTGAGACAGTCCCAGCACCTTATCCCACTGCGCTAGTAAGGTGTTGGTACTTTTACCCGTGAGTTTACAATGTATAGCCATACGAGTGCACCCAACCAGACTGGGAGAAAACAACAGACGGCAACATGTATCTATACTGAATGGAGACTCAAAAATTAACAAAATGAAAAAGGAAGAAGAAATATATAAGCAAATCAATGAAATAAACAATTCAATAAATGAAGCAAACCAAAAACAAAAAAGATTAATCTTAAAAGTTGAGACCCCCCCCCAAAAAAAAAAAATAAATAAATAAAATAAAAAATAATAAATAAAAAAAACACCCAATAAACGGTATAATTATTTTGAATTAGAACGTTTTGGGGGTCATGCTATTAATAGATTGCGTAAATATAAGAATCTATCACAACCTGGGGGTTCTGTGCTTCAACTTTTGAGGAGACTTGATCAATTTAGGCGTTAAAGTTGGCCCTATTTGACCGGGGAAGTGGAGAAGTGCTTCACGAAAACTGGCAGCAAGTCGGTTTAGGGAAAATTTCATTTTCTGGTGTGTTTTTTTCTGGGGTCGCTAGAAAAAATTCCAAACGGCTGACCTGCCAAAAATTGAAAAGAATTCTGAAGTTAATAGTTGTCCGGAGACTTACACGATTTTTAGCATTGGTTCCTATGGGAGTTTATTTAGTGGGGAGTCCAAGGCCCGTCTATAGTTTGTTTCCTTCCAAGTGAAAACACCTCAACGCCGGTGAAGGTTTCCCTACGTCCGGGCATCAATTTTGAAAAATTTCCCTACCCAAAAAATTAATAAATAAAAATTATATATTAATTGCAACGGAAAAGAAAATTAAATGCTACGCGGCAATTAAACCAACAAATTATGTTGCATTATTCTGATTTGTGTTTTTCGTACAGATGAAAAAAACAAAAAATACGGCTTGGGTAAACAATGTAAAAATTACGGGGTGACATGTCATGCTTATAAAGCGCCGCGAGTCCGGTTTCACGGACTGACCGGCTGATATCTAGTTCCCATCATGGTGTGGCGACCGAGTCACAGCATTTCCTTTCCTGTCTTGAGCACCCAACTAAATGCACTCCCACTTGCCCACTTCTCCAGCAGAGTCCACTTGCCAAGTAAAATAGGGCCAACTTTAAAAGCCTAAATTTATCAAGTCTCCCCTGCACTGCGTGGCTCTATATGCATGTGTACAAGTCCAGCCCCAACAATGAAACCGCAGTCACATGCATACAGTCACCAATTATTTTAAAATACTAGAGAGGGTTACGATCATCGCAACTAATAAGCCATTTGCGAGTTACATTTGAATAATGTCTGGTACAATGACTTGTTTAGTCACAAGTTACCGCTTAAATTTGAATTCCTCAGACTATCGAGACAGTTGCTATGTCACATGATTAGGGGCAAGCTTTTGCTTAGTTACGTAAGAGACGGTGAACACCCATACACAATTCTGAATGGATGTGTATGACACAATGGTACCAGGGTTTGCTCATCTGGAGGTTGCTATGCAAAAGCTTGCCCCGAACCATGTGACATAGCAACTGTCTCGATAGTCTGAGGAATTCAAATTTAAGCGGTAACTTGTGACTAAACTAGTCATTGTACCAGACATTATTCAAATGTAACTCGCAAATGGCTTATTCTGATACAGTGTTTTGGGTTTCTTTTTTTGCAATTGTTTCTTCAATAAAATGTTTTTTGCAGTATTTCATGTAACTTTTATTGCGTAGTTGCATCAACAAATGACAAAAATGAAAATAATAAACAATAAATAAATAAATAAAATAACCAAAAAAGCGTCACAGTAAAATCTCATACCTTATATTATATTTAAAAAAAGATTAAAAAGTTACGTTGCTGGTAGTGTCAGGCGTTCACGCGCTGGAGAGGTTTAGATAGCGCACACTACGCCCCTCTTCTGCAGCAACGATTAGTTCCCTTATTTTGTGGCAAATTGACCCAGCAGCATATCCTCCCCTGTCTCCCCTGCCTAGCCACTAGGGCCCTGACCACTTTAGGGGAGGAAGCAAGGCAGATCCCAATCACACTGTTGCCACAGACAGCAAAAGGCCTTGAACCTATATTAGTGCAGACGGCATTCGAACCCGGATCGCGTGGTCCAAGTGTTGAGACAGTCCCAGCACCTTATCCCACTGCGCTAGTAAGGTGTTGGTACTTTTACCCGTGAGTTTACAATGTATAGCCATACGAGTGCACCCAACCAGACTGGGAGAAAACAACAGACGGCAACATGTATCTATACTGAATGGAGACTCAAAAATTAACAAAATGAAAAAGGAAGAAGAAATATATAAGCAAATCAATGAAATAAACAATTCAATAAATGAAGCAAACCAAAAACAAAAAAGATTAATCTTAAAAGTTGAGACCCCCCCCCCAAAAAAAATAAAAAATAAATAAAATAAAAAATAATAAATAAAAAAAACACCCAATAAACGGTATAATTATTTTGAATTAGAACGTTTTGGGGGTCATGCTATTAATAGATTGCGTAAATATAAGAATCTATCACAACCTGGGGGTTCTGTGCTTCAACTTTTGAGGAGACTTGATCAATTTAGGCGTTAAAGTTGGCCCTATTTGACCGGGGAAGTGGAGAAGTGCTTCACGAAAACTGGCAGCAAGTCGGTTTAGGGAAAATTTCATTTTCTGGTGTGTTTTTTTCTGGGGTCGCTAGAAAAAATTCCAAACGGCTGACCTGCCAAAAATTGAAAAGAATTCTGAAGTTAATAGTTGTCCGGAGACTTACACGATTTTTAGCATTGGTTCCTATGGGAGTTTATTTAGTGGGGAGTCCAAGGCCCGTCTATAGTTTGTTTCCTTCCAAGTGAAAACACCTCAACGCCGGTGAAGGTTTCCCTACGTCCGGGCATCAATCTTGAAAAATTTCCCTACCCAAAAAATTAATAAATAAAAAATTTATATTAATTGCAACGGAAAAGAAAATTAAATGCTACGCGGCAATTAAACCAACAAATTATGTTGCATTATTCTGATTTGTGTTTTTCGTACAGATGAAAAAAACAAAAAATACGGCTTGGGTAAACAATGTAAAAATTACGGGGTGACATGTCATGCTTATAAAGCGCCGCGAGTCCGGTTTCACGGACTGACCGGCTGATATCTAGTTCCCATCATGGTGTGGCGACCGAGTCACAGCATTTCCTTTCCTGTCTTGAGCACCCAACTAAATGCACTCCCACTTGCCCACTTCTCCAGCAGAGTCCACTTGCCAAGTAAAATAGGGCCAACTTTAAAAGCCTAAATTTATCAAGTCTCCCCTGCACTGCGTGGCTCTATATGCATGTGTACAAGTCCAGCCCCAACAATGAAACCGCAGTCACATGCATACAGTCACCAATTATTTTAAAATACTAGAGAGGGTTACGATCATCGCAACTAATAAGCCATTTGCGAGTTACATTTGAATAATGTCTGGTACAATGACTTGTTTAGTCACAAGTTACCGCTTAAATTTGAATTCCTCAGACTATCGAGACAGTTGCTATGTCACATGATTAGGGGCAAGCTTTTGCTTAGTTACGTAAGAGACGGTGAACACCCATACACAATTCTGAATGGATGTGTATGACACAATGGTACCAGGGTTTGCTCATCTGGAGGTTGCTATGCAAAAGCTTGCCCCGAACCATGTGACATAGCAACTGTCTCGATAGTCTGAGGAATTCAAATTTAAGCGGTAACTTGTGACTAAACTAGTCATTGTACCAGACATTATTCAAATTTAACTCGCAAATGGCTTATTCTGATACAGTGTTTTGGGTTTCTTTTTTTGCAATTGTTTCTTCAATAAAATGTTTTTTGCAGTATTTCATGTAACTTTTATTGCGTAGTTGCATCAACAAATGACAAAAATGAAAATAATAAACAATAAATAAATAAATAAAATAACCAAAAAAGCGTCACAGTAAAATCTCATACCTTATATTATATTTAAAAAAAGATTAAAAAGTTACGTTGCTGGTAGTGTCAGGCGTTCACGCGCTGGAGAGGTTTAGATAGCGCACACTACGCCCCTCTTCTGCAGCAACGATTAGTTCCCTTATTTTGTGGCAAATTGACCCAGCAGCAGCATATCCTCCCCTGTCTCCCCTGCCTAGCCACTAGGGCCCTGACCACTTTAGGGGAGGAAGCAAAGCAGATCCCAATCACACTGTTGCCACAGACAGCAAAAGGCCTTGAACCTATATTAGTGCAGACGGCATTCGAACCCGGATCGCGTGGTCCAAGTGTTGAGACAGTCCCAGCACCTTATCCCACTGCGCTAGTAAGGTGTTGGTACTTTTACCCGTGAGTTTACAATGTATAGCCATACGAGTGCACCCAACCAGACTGGGAGAAAACAACAGACGGCAACATGTATCTATACTGAATGGAGACTCAAAAATTAACAAAATGAAAAAGGAAGAAGAAATATATAAGCAAATCAATGAAATAAACAATTCAATAAATGAAGCAAACCAAAAACAAAAAAGATTAATCTTAAAAGTTGAGACCCCCCCCCCCAAAAAAAAATAAATAAATAAAATAAAAAATAATAAATAAAAAAAACACCCAATAAACGGTATAATTATTTTGAATTAGAACGTTTTGGGGGTCATGCTATTAATAGATTGCGTAAATATAAGAATCTATCACAACCTGGGGGTTCTGTGCTTCAACTTTTGAGGAGACTTGATCAATTTAGGCGTTAAAGTTGGCCCTATTTGACCGGGGAAGTGGAGAAGTGCTTCACGAAAACTGGCAGCAAGTCGGTTTAGGGAAAATTTCATTTTCTGGTGTGTTTTTTTCTGGGGTCGCTAGAAAAAATTCCAAACGGCTGACCTGCCAAAAATTGAAAAGAATTCTGAAGTTAATAGTTGTCCGGAGACTTACACGATTTTTAGCATTGGTTCCTATGGGAGTTTATTTAGTGGGGAGTCCAAGGCCCGTCTATAGTTTGTTTCCTTCCAAGTGAAAACACCTCAACGCCGGTGAAGGTTTCCCTACGTCCGGGCATCAATCTTGAAAAATTTCCCTACCCAAAAAATTAATAAATAAAAAATATATATTAATTGCAACGGAAAAGAAAATTAAATGCTACGCGGCAATTAAACCAACAAATTATGTTGCATTATTCTGATTTGTGTTTTTCGTACAGATGAAAAAAACAAAAAATACGGCTTGGGTAAACAATGTAAAAATTACGGGGTGACATGTCATGCTTATAAAGCGCCGCGAGTCCGGTTTCACGGACTGACCGGCTGATATCTAGTTCCCATCATGGTGTGGCGACCGAGTCACAGCATTTCCTTTCCTGTCTTGAGCACCCAACTAAATGCACTCCCACTTGCCCACTTCTCCAGCAGAGTCCACTTGCCAAGTAAAATAGGGCCAACTTTAAAAGCCTAAATTTATCAAGTCTCCCCTGCACTGCGTGGCTCTATATGCATGTGTACAAGTCCAGCCCCAACAATGAAACCGCAGTCACATGCATACAGTCACCAATTATTTTAAAATACTAGAGAGGGTTACGATCATCGCAACTAATAAGCCATTTGCGAGTTACATTTGAATAATGTCTGGTACAATGACTTGTTTAGTCACAAGTTACCGCTTAAATTTGAATTCCTCAGACTATCGAGACAGTTGCTATGTCACATGATTAGGGGCAAGCTTTTGCTTAGTTACGTAAGAGACGGTGAACACCCATACACAATTCTGAATGGATGTGTATGACACAATGGTACCAGGGTTTGCTCATCTGGAGGTTGCTATGCAAAAGCTTGCCCCGAACCATGTGACATAGCAACTGTCTCGATAGTCTGAGGAATTCAAATTTAAGCGGTAACTTGTGACTAAACTAGTCATTGTACCAGACATTATTCAAATTTAACTCGCAAATGGCTTATTCTGATACAGTGTTTTGGGTTTCTTTTTTTGCAATTGTTTCTTCAATAAAATGTTTTTTGCAGTATTTCATGTAACTTTTATTGCGTAGTTGCATCAACAAATGACAAAAATGAAAATAATAAACAATAAATAAATAAATAAAATAACCAAAAAAGCGTCACAGTAAAATCTCATACCTTATATTATATTTAAAAAAAGATTAAAAAGTTACGTTGCTGGTAGTGTCAGGCGTTCACGCGCTGGAGAGGTTTAGATAGCGCACACTACGCCCCTCTTCTGCAGCAACGATTAGTTCCCTTATTTTGTGGCAAATTGACCCAGCAGCATATCCTCCCCTGTCTCCCCTGCCTAGCCACTAGGGCCCTGACCACTTTAGGGGAGGAAGCAAGGCAGATCCCAATCACACTGTTGCCACAGACAGCAAAAGGCCTTGAACCTATATTAGTGCAGACGGCATTCGAACCCGGATCGCGTGGTCCAAGTGTTGAGACAGTCCCAGCACCTTATCCCACTGCGCTAGTAAGGTGTTGGTACTTTTACCCGTGAGTTTACAATGTATAGCCATACGAGTGCACCCAACCAGACTGGGAGAAAACAACAGACGGCAACATGTATCTATACTGAATGGAGACTCAAAAATTAACAAAATTAAAAAGGAAGAAGAAATATATAAGCAAATCAATGAAATAAACAATTCAATAAATGAAGCAAACCAAAAACAAAAAAGATTAATCTTAAAAGTTGAGACCCCCCCCCCCAAAAAAAAAATAAATAAATAAAATAAAAAATAATAAATAAAAAAAACACCCAATAAACGGTATAATTATTTTGAATTAGAACGTTTTGGGGGTCATGCTATTAATAGATTGCGTAAATATAAGAATCTATCACAACCTGGGGGTTCTGTGCTTCAACTTTTGAGGAGACTTGATCAATTTAGGCGTTAAAGTTGGCCCTATTTGACCGGGGAAGTGGAGAAGTGCTTCACGAAAACTGGCAGCAAGTCGGTTTAGGGAAAATTTCATTTTCTGGTGTGTTTTTTTCTGGGGTCGCTAGAAAAAATTCCAAACGGCTGACCTGCCAAAAATTGAAAAGAATTCTGAAGTTAATAGTTGTCCGGAGACTTACACGATTTTTAGCATTGGTTCCTATGGGAGTTTATTTAGTGGGGAGTCCAAGGCCCGTCTATAGTTTGTTTCCTTCCAAGTGAAAACACCTCAACGCCGGTGAAGGTTTCCCTACGTCCGGGCATCAATCTTGAAAAATTTCCCTACCCAAAAAATTAATAAATAAAAATTATATATTAATTGCAACGGAAAAGAAAATTAAATGCTACGCGGCAATTAAACCAACAAATTATGTTGCATTATTCTGATTTGTGTTTTTCGTACAGATGAAAAAAACAAAAAATACGGCTTGGGTAAACAATGTAAAAATTACGGGGTGACATGTCATGCTTATAAAGCGCCGCGAGTCCGGTTTCACGGACTGACCGGCTGATATCTAGTTCCCATCATGGTGTGGCGACCGAGTCACAGCATTTCCTTTCCTGTCTTGAGCACCCAACTAAATGCACTCCCACTTGCCCACTATCCAGCAGAGTCCACTTGCCAAGTAAAATAGGGCCAACTTTAAAAGCCTAAATTTATCAAGTCTCCCCTGCACTGCGTGGCTCTATATGCATGTGTACAAGTCCAGCCCCAACAATGAAACCGCAGTCACATGCATACAGTCACCAATTATTTTAAAATACTAGAGAGGGTTACGATCATCGCAACTAATAAGCCATTTGCGAGTTACATTTGAATAATGTCTGGTACAATGACTTGTTTAGTCACAAGTTACCGCTTAAATTTGAATTCCTCAGACTATCGAGACAGTTGCTATGTCACATGATTAGGGGCAAGCTTTTGCTTAGTTACGTAAGAGACGGTGAACACCCATACACAATTCTGAATGGATGTGTATGACACAATGGTACCAGGGTTTGCTCATCTGGAGGTTGCTATGCAAAAGCTTGCCCCGAACCATGTGACATAGCAACTGTCTCGATAGTCTGAGGAATTCAAATTTAAGCGGTAACTTGTGACTAAACTAGTCATTGTACCAGACATTATTCAAATTTAACTCGCAAATGGCTTATTCTGATACAGTGTTTTGGGTTTCTTTTTTTGCAATTGTTTCTTCAATAAAATGTTTTTTGCAGTATTTCATGTAACTTTTATTGCGTAGTTGCATCAACAAATGACAAAAATGAAAATAATAAACAATAAATAAATAAATAAAATAACCAAAAAAGCGTCACAGTAAAATCTCATACCTTATATTATATTTAAAAAAAGATTAAAAAGTTACGTTGCTGGTAGTGTCAGGCGTTCACGCGCTGGAGAGGTTTAGATAGCGCACACTACGCCCCTCTTCTGCAGCAACGATTAGTTCCCTTATTTTGTGGCAAATTGACCCAGCAGCATATCCTCCCCTGTCTCCCCTGCCTAGCCACTAGGGCCCTGACCACTTTAGGGGAGGAAGCAAGGCAGATCCCAATCACACTGTTGCCACAGACAGCAAAAGGCCTTGAACCTATATTAGTGCAGACGGCATTCGAACCCGGATCGCGTGGTCCAAGTGTTGAGACAGTCCCAGCACCTTATCCCACTGCGCTAGTAAGGTGTTGGTACTTTTACCCGTGAGTTTACAATGTATAGCCATACGAGTGCACCCAACCAGACTGGGAGAAAACAACAGACGGCAACATGTATCTATACTGAATGGAGACTCAAAAATTAACAAAATGAAAAAGGAAGAAGAAATATATAAGCAAATCAATGAAATAAACAATTCAATAAATGAAGCAAACCAAAAACAAAAAAGATTAATCTTAAAAGTTGAGACCCCCCCCCCAAAAAAAAAAAAAATAAATAAAATAAAAAATAATAAATAAAAAAAACACCCAATAAACGGTATAATTATTTTGAATTAGAACGTTTTGGGGGTCATGCTATTAATAGATTGCGTAAATATAAGAATCTATCACAACCTGGGGGTTCTGTGCTTCAACTTTTGAGGAGACTTGATCAATTTAGGCGTTAAAGTTGGCCCTATTTGACCGGGGAAGTGGAGAAGTGCTTCACGAAAACTGGCAGCAAGTCGGTTTAGGGAAAATTTCATTTTCTGGTGTGTTTTTTTCTGGGGTCGCTAGAAAAAATTCCAAACGGCTGACCTGCCAAAAATTGAAAAGAATTCTGAAGTTAATAGTTGTCCGGAGACTTACACGATTTTTAGCATTGGTTCCTATGGGAGTTTATTTAGTGGGGAGTCCAAGGCCCGTCTATAGTTTGTTTCCTTCCAAGTGAAAACACCTCAACGCCGGTGAAGGTTTCCCTACGTCCGGGCATCAATCTTGAAAAATTTCCCTACCCAAAAAATTAATAAATAAAAATTATATATTAATTGCAACGGAAAAGAAAATTAAATGCTACGCGGCAATTAAACCAACAAATTATGTTGCATTATTCTGATTTGTGTTTTTCGTACAGATGAAAAAAACAAAAAATACGGCTTGGGTAAACAATGTAAAAATTACGGGGTGACATGTCATGCTTATAAAGCGCCGCGAGTCCGGTTTCACGGACTGACCGGCTGATATCTAGTTCCCATCATGGTGTGGCGACCGAGTCACAGCATTTCCTTTCCTGTCTTGAGCACCCAACTAAATGCACTCCCACTTGCCCACTTCTCCAGCAGAGTCCACTTGCCAAGTAAAATAGGGCCAACTTTAAAAGCCTAAATTTATCAAGTCTCCCCTGCACTGCGTGGCTCTATATGCATGTGTACAAGTCCAGCCCCAACAATGAAACCGCAGTCACATGCATACAGTCACCAATTATTTTAAAATACTAGAGAGGGTTACGATCATCGCAACTAATAAGCCATTTGCGAGTTACATTTGAATAATGTCTGGTACAATGACTTGTTTAGTCACAAGTTACCGCTTAAATTTGAATTCCTCAGACTATCGAGACAGTTGCTATGTCACATGATTAGGGGCAAGCTTTTGCTTAGTTACGTAAGAGACGGTGAACACCCATACACAATTCTGAATGGATGTGTATGACACAATGGTACCAGGGTTTGCTCATCTGGAGGTTGCTATGCAAAAGCTTGCCCCGAACCATGTGACATAGCAACTGTCTCGATAGTCTGAGGAATTCAAATTTAAGCGGTAACTTGTGACTAAACTAGTCATTGTACCAGACATTATTCAAATTTAACTCGCAAATGGCTTATTCTGATACAGTGTTTTGGGTTTCTTTTTTTGCAATTGTTTCTTCAATAAAATGTTTTTTGCAGTATTTCATGTAACTTTTATTGCGTAGTTGCATCAACAAATGACAAAAATGAAAATAATAAACAATAAATAAATAAATAAAATAACCAAAAAAGCGTCACAGTAAAATCTCATACCTTATATTATATTTAAAAAAAGATTAAAAAGTTACGTTGCTGGTAGTGTCAGGCGTTCACGCGCTGGAGAGGTTTAGATAGCGCACACTACGCCCCTCTTCTGCAGCAACGATTAGTTCCCTTATTTTGTGGCAAATTGACCCAGCAGCATATCCTCCCCTGTCTCCCCTGCCTAGCCACTAGGGCCCTGACGACTTTAGGGGAGGAAGCAAGGCAGATCCCAATCACACTGTTGCCACAGACAGCAAAAGGCCTTGAACCTATATTAGTGCAGACGGCATTCGAACCCGGATCGCGTGGTCCAAGTGTTGAGACAGTCCCAGCACCTTATCCCACTGCGCTAGTAAGGTGTTGGTACTTTTACCCGTGAGTTTACAATGTATAGCCATACGAGTGCACCCAACCAGACTGGGAGAAAACAACAGACGGCAACATGTATCTATACTGAATGGAGACTCAAAAATTAACAAAATGAAAAAGGAAGAAGAAATATATAAGCAAATCAATGAAATAAACAATTCAATAAATGAAGCAAACCAAAAACAAAAAAGATTAATCTTAAAAGTTGAGACCCCCCCCCCCAAAAAAAATTAAATAAATAAAATAAAAAATAATAAATAAAAAAAACACCCAATAAACGGTATAATTATTTTGAATTAGAACGTTTTGGGGGTCATGCTATTAATAGATTGCGTAAATATAAGAATCTATCACAACCTGGGGGTTCTGTGCTTCAACTTTTGAGGAGACTTGATCAATTTAGGCGTTAAAGTTGGCCCTATTTGACCGGGGAAGTGGAGAAGTGCTTCACGAAAACTGGCAGCAAGTCGGTTTAGGGAAAATTTCATTTTCTGGTGTGTTTTTTTCTGGGGTCGCTAGAAAAAATTCCAAACGGCTGACCTGCCAAAAATTGAAAAGAATTCTGAAGTTAATAGTTGTCCGGAGACTTACACGATTTTTAGCATTGGTTCCTATGGGAGTTTATTTAGTGGGGAGTCCAAGGCCCGTCTATAGTTTGTTTCCTTCCAAGTGAAAACACCTCAACGCCGGTGAAGGTTTCCCTACGTCCGGGCATCAATCTTGAAAAATTTCCCTACCCAAAAAATTAATAAATAAAAATTATATATTAATTGCAACGGAAAAGAAAATTAAATGCTACGCGGCAATTAAACCAACAAATTATGTTGCATTATTCTGATTTGTGTTTTTCGTACAGATGAAAAAAACAAAAAATACGGCTTGGGTAAACAATGTAAAAATTACGGGGTGACATGTCATGCTTATAAAGCGCCGCGAGTCCGGTTTCACGGACTGACCGGCTGATATCTAGTTCCCATCATGGTGTGGCGACCGAGTCACAGCATTTCCTTTCCTGTCTTGAGCACCCAACTAAATGCACTCCCACTTGCCCACTTCTCCAGCAGAGTCCACTTGCCAAGTAAAATAGGGCCAACTTTAAAAGCCTAAATTTATCAAGTCTCCCCTGCACTGCGTGGCTCTATATGCATGTGTACAAGTCCAGCCCCAACAATGAAACCGCAGTCACATGCATACAGTCACCAATTATTTTAAAATACTAGAGAGGGTTACGATCATCGCAACTAATAAGCCATTTGCGAGTTACATTTGAATAATGTCTGGTACAATGACTTGTTTAGTCACAAGTTACCGCTTAAATTTGAATTCCTCAGACTATCGAGACAGTTGCTATGTCACATGATTAGGGGCAAGCTTTTGCTTAGTTACGTAAGAGACGGTGAACACCCATACACAATTCTGAATGGATGTGTATGACACAATGGTACCAGGGTTTGCTCATCTGGAGGTTGCTATGCAAAAGCTTGCCCCGAACCATGTGACATAGCAACTGTCTCGATAGTCTGAGGAATTCAAATTTAAGCGGTAACTTGTGACTAAACTAGTCATTGTACCAGACATTATTCAAATTTAACTCGCAAATGGCTTATTCTGATACAGTGTTTTGGGTTTCTTTTTTTGCAATTGTTTCTTCAATAAAATGTTTTTTGCAGTATTTCATGTAACTTTTATTGCGTAGTTGCATCAACAAATGACAAAAATGAAAATAATAAACAATAAATAAATAAATAAAATAACCAAAAAAGCGTCACAGTAAAATCTCATACCTTATATTATATTTAAAAAAAGATTAAAAAGTTACGTTGCTGGTAGTGTCAGGCGTTCACGCGCTGGAGAGGTTTAGATAGCGCACACTACGCCCCTCTTCTGCAGCAACGATTAGTTCCCTTATTTTGTGGCAAATTGACCCAGCAGCATATCCTCCCCTGTCTCCCCTGCCTAGCCACTAGGGCCCTGACCACTTTAGGGGAGGAAGCAAGGCAGATCCCAATCACACTGTTGCCACAGACAGCAAAAGGCCTTGAACCTATATTAGTGCAGACGGCATTCGAACCCGGATCGCGTGGTCCAAGTGTTGAGACAGTCCCAGCACCTTATCCCACTGCGCTAGTAAGGTGTTGGTACTTTTACCCGTGAGTTTACAATGTATAGCCATACGAGTGCACCCAACCAGACTGGGAGAAAACAACAGACGGCAACATGTATCTATACTGAATGGAGACTCAAAAATTAACAAAATGAAAAAGGAAGAAGAAATATATAAGCAAATCAATGAAATAAACAATTCAATAAATGAAGCAAACCAAAAACAAAAAAGATTAATCTTAAAAGTTGAGACCCCCTCCCCCCAAAAAAAAAAAAAATAAATAAAATAAAAAATAATAAATAAAAAAAAAAACCAATAAACGGTATAATTATTTTGAATTAGAACGTTTTGGGGGTCATGCTATTAATAGATTGCGTAAATATAAGAATCTATCACAACCTGGGGGTTCTGTGCTTCAACTTTTGAGGAGACTTGATCAATTTAGGCGTTAAAGTTGGCCCTATTTGACCGGGGAAGTGGAGAAGTGCTTCACGAAAACTGGCAGCAAGTCGGTTTAGGGAAAATTTCATTTTCTGGTGTGTTTTTTTCTGGGGTCGCTAGAAAAAATTCCAAACGGCTGACCTGCCAAAAATTGAAAAGAATTCTGAAGTTAATAGTTGTCCGGAGACTTACACGATTTTTAGCATTGGTTCCTATGGGAGTTTATTTAGTGGGGAGTCCAAGGCCCGTCTATAGTTTGTTTCCTTCCAAGTGAAAACACCTCAACGCCGGTGAAGGTTTCCCTACGTCCGGGCATCAATCTTGAAAAATTTCCCTACCCAAAAAATTAATAAATAAAAATTATATATTAATTGCAACGGAAAAGAAAATTAAATGCTACGCGGCAATTAAACCAACAAATTATGTTGCATTATTCTGATTTGTGTTTTTCGTACAGATGAAAAAAACAAAAAATACGGCTTGGGTAAACAATGTAAAAATTACGGGGTGACATGTCATGCTTATAAAGCGCCGCGAGTCCGGTTTCACGGACTGACCGGCTGATATCTAGTTCCCATCATGGTGTGGCGACCGAGTCACAGCATTTCCTTTCCTGTCTTGAGCACCCAACTAAATGCACTCCCACTTGCCCACTTCTCCAGCAGAGTCCACTTGCCAAGTAAAATAGGGCCAACTTTAAAAGCCTAAATTTATCAAGTCTCCCCTGCACTGCGTGGCTCTATATGCATGTGTACAAGTCCAGCCCCAACAATGAAACCGCAGTCACATGCATACAGTCACCAATTATTTTAAAATACTAGAGAGGGTTACGATCATCGCAACTAATAAGCCATTTGCGAGTTACATTTGAATAATGTCTGGTACAATGACTTGTTTAGTCACAAGTTACCGCTTAAATTTGAATTCCTCAGACTATCGAGACAGTTGCTATGTCACATGATTAGGGGCAAGCTTTTGCTTAGTTACGTAAGAGACGGTGAACACCCATACACAATTCTGAATGGATGTGTATGACACAATGGTACCAGGGTTTGCTCATCTGGAGGTTGCTATGCAAAAGCTTGCCCCGAACCATGTGACATAGCAACTGTCTCGATAGTCTGAGGAATTCAAATTTAAGCGGTAACTTGTGACTAAACTAGTCATTGTACCAGACATTATTCAAATTTAACTCGCAAATGGCTTATTCTGATACAGTGTTTTGGGTTTCTTTTTTTGCAATTGTTTCTTCATTAAAATGTTTTTTGCAGTATTTCATGTAACTTTTATTGCGTAGTTGCATCAACAAATGACAAAAATGAAAATAATAAACAATAAATAAATAAATAAAATAACCAAAAAAGCGTCACAGTAAAATCTCATACCTTATATTATATTTAAAAAAAGATTAAAAAGTTACGTTGCTGGTAGTGTCAGGCGTTCACGCGCTGGAGAGGTTTAGATAGCGCACACTACGCCCCTCTTCTGCAGCAACGATTAGTTCCCTTATTTTGTGGCAAATTGACCCAGCAGCATATCCTCCCCTGTCTCCCCTGCCTAGCCACTAGGGCCCTGACCACTTTAGGGGAGGAAGCAAGGCAGATCCCAATCACACTGTTGCCACAGACAGCAAAAGGCCTTGAACCTATATTAGTGCAGACGGCATTCGAACCCGGATCGCGTGGTCCAAGTGTTGAGACAGTCCCAGCACCTTATCCCACTGCGCTAGTAAGGTGTTGGTACTTTTACCCGTGAGTTTACAATGTATAGCCATACGAGTGCACCCAACCAGACTGGGAGAAAACAACAGACGGCAACATGTATCTATACTGAATGGAGACTCAAAAATTAACAAAATGAAAAAGGAAGAAGAAATATATAAGCAAATCAATGAAATAAACAATTCAATAAATGAAGCAAACCAAAAACAAAAAAGATTAATCTTAAAAGTTGAGACCCCCCCCCCCCCAAAAAAAATAAATAAATAAAATAAAAAATAATAAATAAAAAAAACACCCAATAAACGGTATAATTATTTTGAATTAGAACGTTTTGGGGGTCATGCTATTAATAGATTGCGTAAATATAAGAATCTATCACAACCTGGGGGTTCTGTGCTTCAACTTTTGAGGAGACTTGATCAATTTAGGCGTTAAAGTTGGCCCTATTTGACCGGGGAAGTGGAGAAGTGCTTCACGAAAACTGGCAGCAAGTCGGTTTAGGGAAAATTTCATTTTCTGGTGTGTTTTTTTCTGGGGTCGCTAGAAAAAATTCCAAACGGCTGACCTGCCAAAAATTGAAAAGAATTCTGAAGTTAATAGTTGTCCGGAGACTTACACGATTTTTAGCATTGGTTCCTATGGGAGTTTATTTAGTGGGGAGTCCAAGGCCCGTCTATAGTTTGTTTCCTTCCAAGTGAAAACACCTCAACGCCGGTGAAGGTTTCCCTACGTCCGGGCATCAATCTTGAAAAATTTCCCTACCCAAAAAATTAATAAATAAAAATTATATATTAATTGCAACGGAAAAGAAAATTAAATGCTACGCGGCAATTAAACCAACAAATTATGTTGCATTATTCTGATTTGTGTTTTTCGTACAGATGAAAAAAACAAAAAATACGGCTTGGGTAAACAATGTAAAAATTACGGGGTGACATGTCATGCTTATAAAGCGCCGCGAGTCCGGTTTCACGGACTGACCGGCTGATATCTAGTTCCCATCATGGTGTGGCGACCGAGTCACAGCATTTCCTTTCCTGTCTTGAGCACCCAACTAAATGCACTCCCACTTGCCCACTTCTCCAGCAGAGTCCACTTGCCAAGTAAAATAGGGCCAACTTTAAAAGCCTAAATTTATCAAGTCTCCCCTGCACTGCGTGGCTCTATATGCATGTGTACAAGTCCAGCCCCAACAATGAAACCGCAGTCACATGCATACAGTCACCAATTATTTTAAAATACTAGAGAGGGTTACGATCATCGCAACTAATAAGCCATTTGCGAGTTACATTTGAATAATGTCTGGTACAATGACTTGTTTAGTCACAAGTTACCGCTTAAATTTGAATTCCTCAGACTATCGAGACAGTTGCTATGTCACATGATTAGGGGCAAGCTTTTGCTTAGTTACGTAAGAGACGGTGAACACCCATACACAATTCTGAATGGATGTGTATGACACAATGGTACCAGGGTTTGCTCATCTGGAGGTTGCTATGCAAAAGCTTGCCCCGAACCATGTGACATAGCAACTGTCTCGATAGTCTGAGGAATTCAAATTTAAGCGGTAACTTGTGACTAAACTAGTCATTGTACCAGACATTATTCAAATTTAACTCGCAAATGGCTTATTCTGATACAGTGTTTTGGGTTTCTTTTTTTGCAATTGTTTCTTCAATAAAATGTTTTTTGCAGTATTTCATGTAACTTTTATTGCGTAGTTGCATCAACAAATGACAAAAATGAAAATAATAAACAATAAATAAATAAATAAAATAACCAAAAAAGCGTCACAGTAAAATCTCATACCTTATATTATATTTAAAAAAAGATTAAAAAGTTACGTTGCTGGTAGTGTCAGGCGTTCACGCGCTGGAGAGGTTTAGATAGCGCACACTACGCCCCTCTTCTGCAGCAACGATTAGTTCCCTTATTTTGTGGCAAATTGACCCAGCAGCATATCCTCCCCTGTCTCCCCTGCCTAGCCACTAGGGCCCTGACCACTTTAGGGGAGGAAGCAAGGCAGATCCCAATCACACTGTTGCCACAGACAGCAAAAGGCCTTGAACCTATATTAGTGCAGACGGCATTCGAACCCGGATCGCGTGGTCCAAGTGTTGAGACAGTCCCAGCACCTTATCCCACTGCGCTAGTAAGGTGTTGGTACTTTTACCCGTGAGTTTACAATGTATAGCCATACGAGTGCACCCAACCAGACTGGGAGAAAACAACAGACGGCAACATGTATCTATACTGAATGGAGACTCAAAAATTAACAAAATGAAAAAGGAAGAAGAAATATATAAGCAAATCAATGAAATAAACAATTCAATAAATGAAGCAAACCAAAAACAAAAAAGATTAATCTTAAAAGTTGAGACCCCCCCCCCCCAAAAAAAAAAATAAATAAATAAATAAAAAATAATAAATAAAAAAAACACCCAATAAACGGTATAATTATTTTGAATTAGAACGTTTTGGGGGTCATGCTATTAATAGATTGCGTAAATATAAGAATCTATCACAACCTGGGGGTTCTGTGCTTCAACTTTTGAGGAGACTTGATCAATTTAGGCGTTAAAGTTGGCCCTATTTGACCGGGGAAGTGGAGAAGTGCTTCACGAAAACTGGCAGCAAGTCGGTTTAGGGAAAATTTCATTTTCTGGTGTGTTTTTTTCTGGGGTCGCTAGAAAAAATTCCAAACGGCTGACCTGCCAAAAATTGAAAAGAATTCTGAAGTTAATAGTTGTCCGGAGACTTACACGATTTTTAGCATTGGTTCCTATGGGAGTTTATTTAGTGGGGAGTCCAAGGCCCGTCTATAGTTTGTTTCCTTCCAAGTGAAAACACCTCAACGCCGGTGAAGGTTTCCCTACGTCCGGGCATCAATCTTGAAAAATTTCCCTACCCAAAAAATTAATAAATAAAAATTATATATTAATTGCAACGGAAAAGAAAATTAAATGCTACGCGGCAATTAAACCAACAAATTATGTTGCATTATTCTGATTTGTGTTTTTCGTACAGATGAAAAAAACAAAAAATACGGCTTGGGTAAACAATGTAAAAATTACGGGGTGACATGTCATGCTTATAAAGCGCCGCGAGTCCGGTTTCACGGACTGACCGGCTGATATCTAGTTCCCATCATGGTGTGGCGACCGAGTCACAGCATTTCCTTTCCTGTCTTGAGCACCCAACTAAATGCACTCCCACTTGCCCACTTCTCCAGCAGAGTCCACTTGCCAAGTAAAATAGGGCCAACTTTAAAAGCCTAAATTTATCAAGTCTCCCCTGCACTGCGTGGCTCTATATGCATGTGTACAAGTCCAGCCCCAACAATGAAACCGCAGTCACATGCATACAGTCACCAATTATTTTAAAATACTAGAGAGGGTTACGATCATCGCAACTAATAAGCCATTTGCGAGTTACATTTGAATAATGTCTGGTACAATGACTTGTTTAGTCACAAGTTACCGCTTAAATTTGAATTCCTCAGACTATCGAGACAGTTGCTATGTCACATGATTAGGGGCAAGCTTTTGCTTAGTTACGTAAGAGACGGTGAACACCCATACACAATTCTGAATGGATGTGTATGACACAATGGTACCAGGGTTTGCTCATCTGGAGGTTGCTATGCAAAAGCTTGCCCCGAACCATGTGACATAGCAACTGTCTCGATAGTCTGAGGAATTCAAATTTAAGCGGTAACTTGTGACTAAACTAGTCATTGTACCAGACATTATTCAAATTTAACTCGCAAATGGCTTATTCTGATACAGTGTTTTGGGTTTCTTTTTTTGCAATTGTTTCTTCATTAAAATGTTTTTTGCAGTATTTCATGTAACTTTTATTGCGTAGTTGCATCAACAAATGACAAAAATGAAAATAATAAACAATAAATAAATAAATAAAATAACCAAAAAAGCGTCACAGTAAAATCTCATACCTTATATTATATTTAAAAAAAGATTAAAAAGTTACGTTGCTGGTAGTGTCAGGCGTTCACGCGCTGGAGAGGTTTAGATAGCGCACACTACGCCCCTCTTCTGCAGCAACGATTAGTTCCCTTATTTTGTGGCAAATTGACCCAGCAGCATATCCTCCCCTGTCTCCCCTGCCTAGCCACTAGGGCCCTGACCACTTTAGGGGAGGAAGCAAGGCAGATCCCAATCACACTGTTGCCACAGACAGCAAAAGGCCTTGAACCTATATTAGTGCAGACGGCATTCGAACCCGGATCGCGTGGTCCAAGTGTTGAGACAGTCCCAGCACCTTATCCCACTGCGCTAGTAAGGTGTTGGTACTTTTACCCGTGAGTTTACAATGTATAGCCATACGAGTGCACCCAACCAGACTGGGAGAAAACAACAGACGGCAACATGTATCTATACTGAATGGAGACTCAAAAATTAACAAAATGAAAAAGGAAGAAGAAATATATAAGCAAATCAATGAAATAAACAATTCAATAAATGAAGCAAACCAAAAACAAAAAAGATTAATCTTAAAAGTTGAGACCCCCCCCCCCCCAAAAAAAATAAATAAATAAAATAAAAAATAATAAATAAAAAAAACACCCAATAAACGGTATAATTATTTTGAATTAGAACGTTTTGGGGGTCATGCTATTAATAGATTGCGTAAATATAAGAATCTATCACAACCTGGGGGTTCTGTGCTTCAACTTTTGAGGAGACTTGATCAATTTAGGCGTTAAAGTTGGCCCTATTTGACCGGGGAAGTGGAGAAGTGCTTCACGAAAACTGGCAGCAAGTCGGTTTAGGGAAAATTTCATTTTCTGGTGTGTTTTTTTCTGGGGTCGCTAGAAAAAATTCCAAACGGCTGACCTGCCAAAAATTGAAAAGAATTCTGAAGTTAATAGTTGTCCGGAGACTTACACGATTTTTAGCATTGGTTCCTATGGGAGTTTATTTAGTGGGGAGTCCAAGGCCCGTCTATAGTTTGTTTCCTTCCAAGTGAAAACACCTCAACGCCGGTGAAGGTTTCCCTACGTCCGGGCATCAATCTTGAAAAATTTCCCTACCCAAAAAATTAATAAATAAAAATTATATATTAATTGCAACGGAAAAGAAAATTAAATGCTACGCGGCAATTAAACCAACAAATTATGTTGCATTATTCTGATTTGTGTTTTTCGTACAGATGAAAAAAACAAAAAATACGGCTTGGGTAAACAATGTAAAAATTACGGGGTGACATGTCATGCTTATAAAGCGCCGCGAGTCCGGTTTCACGGACTGACCGGCTGATATCTAGTTCCCATCATGGTGTGGCGACCGAGTCACAGCATTTCCTTTCCTGTCTTGAGCACCCAACTAAATGCACTCCCACTTGCCCACTTCTCCAGCAGAGTCCACTTGCCAAGTAAAATAGGGCCAACTTTAAAAGCCTAAATTTATCAAGTCTCCCCTGCACTGCGTGGCTCTATATGCATGTGTACAAGTCCAGCCCCAACAATGAAACCGCAGTCACATGCATACAGTCACCAATTATTTTAAAATACTAGAGAGGGTTACGATCATCGCAACTAATAAGCCATTTGCGAGTTACATTTGAATAATGTCTGGTACAATGACTTGTTTAGTCACAAGTTACCGCTTAAATTTGAATTCCTCAGACTATCGAGACAGTTGCTATGTCACATGATTAGGGGCAAGCTTTTGCTTAGTTACGTAAGAGACGGTGAACACCCATACACAATTCTGAATGGATGTGTATGACACAATGGTACCAGGGTTTGCTCATCTGGAGGTTGCTATGCAAAAGCTTGCCCCGAACCATGTGACATAGCAACTGTCTCGATAGTCTGAGGAATTCAAATTTAAGCGGTAACTTGTGACTAAACTAGTCATTGTACCAGACATTATTCAAATTTAACTCGCAAATGGCTTATTCTGATACAGTGTTTTGGGTTTCTTTTTTTGCAATTGTTTCTTCAATAAAATGTTTTTTGCAGTATTTCATGTAACTTTTATTGCGTAGTTGCATCAACAAATGACAAAAATGAAAATAATAAACAATAAATAAATAAATAAAATAACCAAAAAAGCGTCACAGTAAAATCTCATACCTTATATTATATTTAAAAAAAGATTAAAAAGTTACGTTGCTGGTAGTGTCAGGCGTTCACGCGCTGGAGAGGTTTAGATAGCGCACACTACGCCCCTCTTCTGCAGCAACGATTAGTTCCCTTATTTTGTGGCAAATTGACCCAGCAGCATATCCTCCCCTGTCTCCCCTGCCTAGCCACTAGGGCCCTGACCACTTTAGGGGAGGAAGCAAGGCAGATCCCAATCACACTGTTGCCACAGACAGCAAAAGGCCTTGAACCTATATTAGTGCAGACGGCATTCGAACCCGGATCGCGTGGTCCAAGTGTTGAGACAGTCCCAGCACCTTATCCCACTGCGCTAGTAAGGTGTTGGTACTTTTACCCGTGAGTTTACAATGTATAGCCATACGAGTGCACCCAACCAGACTGGGAGAAAACAACAGACGGCAACATGTATCTATACTGAATGGAGACTCAAAAATTAACAAAATGAAAAAGGAAGAAGAAATATATAAGCAAATCAATGAAATAAACAATTCAATAAATGAAGCAAACCAAAAACAAAAAAGATTAATCTTAAAAGTTGAGACCCCCCCCCCCAAAAAAAAATAAATAAATAAAATAAAAAATAATAAATAAAAAAAAAAACCAATAAACGGTATAATTATTTTGAATTAGAACGTTTTGGGGGTCATGCTATTAATAGATTGCGTAAATATAAGAATCTATCACAACCTGGGGGTTCTGTGCTTCAACTTTTGAGGAGACTTGATCAATTTAGGCGTTAAAGTTGGCCCTATTTGACCGGGGAAGTGGAGAAGTGCTTCACGAAAACTGGCAGCAAGTCGGTTTAGGGAAAATTTCATTTTCTGGTGTGTTTTTTTCTGGGGTCGCTAGAAAAAATTCCAAACGGCTGACCTGCCAAAAATTGAAAAGAATTCTGAAGTTAATAGTTGTCCGGAGACTTACACGATTTTTAGCATTGGTTCCTATGGGAGTTTATTTAGTGGGGAGTCCAAGGCCCGTCTATAGTTTGTTTCCTTCCAAGTGAAAACACCTCAACGCCGGTGAAGGTTTCCCTACGTCCGGGCATCAATCTTGAAAAATTTCCCTACCCAAAAAATTAATAAATAAAAATTATATATTAATTGCAACGGAAAAGAAAATTAAATGCTACGCGGCAATTAAACCAACAAATTATGTTGCATTATTCTGATTTGTGTTTTTCGTACAGATGAAAAAAACAAAAAATACGGCTTGGGTAAACAATGTAAAAATTACGGGGTGACATGTCATGCTTATAAAGCGCCGCGAGTCCGGTTTCACGGACTGACCGGCTGATATCTAGTTCCCATCATGGTGTGGCGACCGAGTCACAGCATTTCCTTTCCTGTCTTGAGCACCCAACTAAATGCACTCCCACTTGCCCACTTCTCCAGCAGAGTCCACTTGCCAAGTAAAATAGGGCCAACTTTAAAAGCCTAAATTTATCAAGTCTCCCCTGCACTGCGTGGCTCTATATGCATGTGTACAAGTCCAGCCCCAACAATGAAACCGCAGTCACATGCATACAGTCACCAATTATTTTAAAATACTAGAGAGGGTTACGATCATCGCAACTAATAAGCCATTTGCGAGTTACATTTGAATAATGTCTGGTACAATGACTTGTTTAGTCACAAGTTACCGCTTAAATTTGAATTCCTCAGACTATCGAGACAGTTGCTATGTCACATGATTAGGGGCAAGCTTTTGCTTAGTTACGTAAGAGACGGTGAACACCCATACACAATTCTGAATGGATGTGTATGACACAATGGTACCAGGGTTTGCTCATCTGGAGGTTGCTATGCAAAAGCTTGCCCCGAACCATGTGACATAGCAACTGTCTCGATAGTCTGAGGAATTCAAATTTAAGCGGTAACTTGTGACTAAACTAGTCATTGTACCAGACATTATTCAAATTTAACTCGCAAATGGCTTATTCTGATACAGTGTTTTGGGTTTCTTTTTTTGCAATTGTTTCTTCAATAAAATGTTTTTTGCAGTATTTCATGTAACTTTTATTGCGTAGTTGCATCAACAAATGACAAAAATGAAAATAATAAACAATAAATAAATAAATAAAATAACCAAAAAAGCGTCACAGTAAAATCTCATACCTTATATTATATTTAAAAAAAGATTAAAAAGTTACGTTGCTGGTAGTGTCAGGCGTTCACGCGCTGGAGAGGTTTAGATAGCGCACACTACGCCCCTCTTCTGCAGCAACGATTAGTTCCCTTATTTTGTGGCAAATTGACCCAGCAGCATATCCTCCCCTGTCTCCCCTGCCTAGCCACTAGGGCCCTGACCACTTTAGGGGAGGAAGCAAGGCAGATCCCAATCACACTGTTGCCACAGACAGCAAAAGGCCTTGAACCTATATTAGTGCAGACGGCATTCGAACCCGGATCGCGTGGTCCAAGTGTTGAGACAGTCCCAGCACCTTATCCCACTGCGCTAGTAAGGTGTTGGTACTTTTACCCGTGAGTTTACAATGTATAGCCATACGAGTGCACCCAACCAGACTGGGAGAAAACAACAGACGGCAACATGTATCTATACTGAATGGAGACTCAAAAATTAACAAAATGAAAAAGGAAGAAGAAATATATAAGCAAATCAATGAAATAAACAATTCAATAAATGAAGCAAACCAAAAACAAAAAAGATTAATCTTAAAAGTTGAGACCCCCCCCCCCCCAAAAAAAATAAATAAATAAAATAAAAAATAATAAATAAAAAAAAAAAACAATAAACGGTACAATTATTTTGAATTAGAACGTTTTGGGGGTCATGCTATTAATAGATTGCGTAAATATAAGAATCTATCACAACCTGGGGGTTCTGTGCTTCAACTTTTGAGGAGACTTGATCAATTTAGGCGTTAAAGTTGGCCCTATTTGACCGGGGAAGTGGAGAAGTGCTTCACGAAAACTGGCAGCAAGTCGGTTTAGGGAAAATTTCATTTTCTGGTGTGTTTTTTTCTGGGGTCGCTAGAAAAAATTCCAAACGGCTGACCTGCCAAAAATTGAAAAGAATTCTGAAGTTAATAGTTGTCCGGAGACTTACACGATTTTTAGCATTGGTTCCTATGGGAGTTTATTTAGTGGGGAGTCCAAGGCCCGTCTATAGTTTGTTTCCTTCCAAGTGAAAACACCTCAACGCCGGTGAAGGTTTCCCTACGTCCGGGCATCAATCTTGAAAAATTTCCCTACCCAAAAAATTAATAAATAAAAATTATATATTAATTGCAACGGAAAAGAAAATTAAATGCTACGCGGCAATTAAACCAACAAATTATGTTGCATTATTCTGATTTGTGTTTTTCGTACAGATGAAAAAAACAAAAAATACGGCTTGGGTAAACAATGTAAAAATTACGGGGTGACATGTCATGCTTATAAAGCGCCGCGAGTCCGGTTTCACGGACTGACCGGCTGATATCTAGTTCCCATCATGGTGTGGCGACCGAGTCACAGCATTTCCTTTCCTGTCTTGAGCACCCAACTAAATGCACTCCCACTTGCCCACTTCTCCAGCAGAGTCCACTTGCCAAGTAAAATAGGGCCAACTTTAAAAGCCTAAATTTATCAAGTCTCCCCTGCACTGCGTGGCTCTATATGCATGTGTACAAGTCCAGCCCCAACAATGAAACCGCAGTCACATGCATACAGTCACCAATTATTTTAAAATACTAGAGAGGGTTACGATCATCGCAACTAATAAGCCATTTGCGAGTTACATTTGAATAATGTCTGGTACAATGACTTGTTTAGTCACAAGTTACCGCTTAAATTTGAATTCCTCAGACTATCGAGACAGTTGCTATGTCACATGATTAGGGGCAAGCTTTTGCTTAGTTACGTAAGAGACGGTGAACACCCATACACAATTCTGAATGGATGTGTATGACACAATGGTACCAGGGTTTGCTCATCTGGAGGTTGCTATGCAAAAGCTTGCCCCGAACCATGTGACATAGCAACTGTCTCGATAGTCTGAGGAATTCAAATTTAAGCGGTAACTTGTGACTAAACTAGTCATTGTACCAGACATTATTCAAATTTAACTCGCAAATGGCTTATTCTGATACAGTGTTTTGGGTTTCTTTTTTTGCAATTGTTTCTTCAATAAAATGTTTTTTGCAGTATTTCATGTAACTTTTATTGCGTAGTTGCATCAACAAATGACAAAAATGAAAATAATAAACAATAAATAAATAAATAAAATAACCAAAAAAGCGTCACAGTAAAATCTCATACCTTATATTATATTTAAAAAAAGATTAAAAAGTTACGTTGCTGGTAGTGTCAGGCGTTCACGCGCTGGAGAGGTTTAGATAGCGCACACTACGCCCCTCTTCTGCAGCAACGATTAGTTCCCTTATTTTGTGGCAAATTGACCCAGCAGCATATCCTCCCCTGTCTCCCCTGCCTAGCCACTAGGGCCCTGACCACTTTAGGGGAGGAAGCAAGGCAGATCCCAATCACACTGTTGCCACAGACAGCAAAAGGCCTTGAACCTATATTAGTGCAGACGGCATTCGAACCCGGATCGCGTGGTCCAAGTGTTGAGACAGTCCCAGCACCTTATCCCACTGCGCTAGTAAGGTGTTGGTACTTTTACCCGTGAGTTTACAATGTATAGCCATACGAGTGCACCCAACCAGACTGGGAGAAAACAACAGACGGCAACATGTATCTATACTGAATG
The DNA here is from genome assembly GCA_037783415.1 of Leptasterias polaris. Taxonomy (NCBI): domain Eukaryota; kingdom Metazoa; phylum Echinodermata; class Asteroidea; order Forcipulatida; family Asteriidae; genus Leptasterias; species Leptasterias polaris. Next base: position 118,235 of record JAZGTN010000043.1, read on the forward strand.
GAGACTCAAAAATTAACAAAATGAAAAAGGAAGAAGAAATATATAAGCAAATCAATGAAATAAACAATTCAATAAATGAAGCAAACCAAAAACAAAAAAGATTAATCTTAAAAGTTGAGACCCCCCCCCCCAAAAAAAAAAAAAAATAAATAAAATAAAAAATAATAAATAAAAAAAACACCCAATAAACGGTATAATTATTTTGAATTAGAACGTTTTGGGGGTCATGCTATTAATAGATTGCGTAAATATAAGAATCTATCACAACCTGGGGGTTCTGTGCTTCAACTTTTGAGGAGACTTGATCAATTTAGGCGTTAAAGTTGGCCCTATTTGACCGGGGAAGTGGAGAAGTGCTTCACGAAAACTGGCAGCAAGTCGGTTTAGGGAAAATTTCATTTTCTGGTGTGTTTTTTTCTGGGGTCGCTAGAAAAAATTCCAAACGGCTGACCTGCCAAAAATTGAAAAGAATTCTGAAGTTAATAGTTGTCCGGAGACTTACACGATTTTTAGCATTGGTTCCTATGGGAGTTTATTTAGTGGGGAGTCCAAGGCCCGTCTATAGTTTGTTTCCTTCCAAGTGAAAACACCTCAACGCCGGTGAAGGTTTCCCTACGTCCGGGCATCAATCTTGAAAAATTTCCCTACCCAAAAAATTAATAAATAAAAATTATATATTAATTGCAACGGAAAAGAAAATTAAATGCTACGCGGCAATTAAACCAACAAATTATGTTGCATTATTCTGATTTGTGTTTTTCGTACAGATGAAAAAAACAAAAAATACGGCTTGGGTAAACAATGTAAAAATTACGGGGTGACATGTCATGCTTATAAAGCGCCGCGAGTCCGGTTTCACGGACTGACCGGCTGATATCTAGTTCCCATCATGGTGTGGCGACCGAGTCACAGCATTTCCTTTCCTGTCTTGAGCACCCAACTAAATGCACTCCCACTTGCCCACTTCTCCAGCAGAGTCCACTTGCCAAGTAAAATAGGGCCAACTTTAAAAGCCTAAATTTATCAAGTCTCCCCTGCACTGCGTGGCTCTATATGCATGTGTACAAGTCCAGCCCCAACAATGAAACCGCAGTCACATGCATACAGTCACCAATTATTTTAAAATACTAGAGAGGGTTACGATCATCGCAACTAATAAGCCATTTGCGAGTTACATTTGAATAATGTCTGGTACAATGACTTGTTTAGTCACAAGTTACCGCTTAAATTTGAATTCCTCAGACTATCGAGACAGTTGCTATGTCACATGATTAGGGGCAAGCTTTTGCTTAGTTACGTAAGAGACGGTGAACACCCATACACAATTCTGAATGGATGTGTATGACACAATGGTACCAGGGTTTGCTCATCTGGAGGTTGCTATGCAAAAGCTTGCCCCGAACCATGTGACATAGCAACTGTCTCGATAGTCTGAGGAATTCAAATTTAAGCGGTAACTTGTGACTAAACTAGTCATTGTACCAGACATTATTCAAATTTAACTCGCAAATGGCTTATTCTGATACAGTGTTTTGGGTTTCTTTTTTTGCAATTGTTTCTTCAATAAAATGTTTTTTGCAGTATTTCATGTAACTTTTATTGCGTAGTTGCATCAACAAATGACAAAAATGAAAATAATAAACAATAAATAAATAAATAAAATAACCAAAAAAGCGTCACAGTAAAATCTCATACCTTATATTATATTTAAAAAAAGATTAAAAAGTTACGTTGCTGGTAGTGTCAGGCGTTCACGCGCTGGAGAGGTTTAGATAGCGCACACTACGCCCCTCTTCTGCAGCAACGATTAGTTCCCTTATTTTGTGGCAAATTGACCCAGCAGCATATCCTCCCCTGTCTCCCCTGCCTAGCCACTAGGGCCCTGACCACTTTAGGGGAGGAAGCAAGGCAGATCCCAATCACACTGTTGCCACAGACAGCAAAAGGCCTTGAACCTATATTAGTGCAGACGGCATTCGAACCCGGATCGCGTGGTCCAAGTGTTGAGACAGTCCCAGCACCTTATCCCACTGCGCTAGTAAGGTGTTGGTACTTTTACCCGTGAGTTTACAATGTATAGCCATACGAGTGCACCCAACCAGACTGGGAGAAAACAACAGACGGCAACATGTATCTATACTGAATGGAGACTCAAAAATTAACAAAATGAAAAAGGAAGAAGAAATATATAAGCAAATCAATGAAATAAACAATTCAATAAATGAAGCAAACCAAAAACAAAAAAGATTAATCTTAAAAGTTGAGACCCCCCCCCCCCAAAAAAAAATAAATAAATAAAAAAAAAAATAATAAATACAAAAAACACCCAATAAACGGTATAATTATTTTGAATTAGAACGTTTTGGGGGTCATGCTATTAATAGATTGCGTAAATATAAGAATCTATCACAACCTGGGGGTTCTGTGCTTCAACTTTTGAGGAGACTTGATCAATTTAGGCGTTAAAGTTGGCCCTATTTGACCGGGGAAGTGGAGAAGTGCTTCACGAAAACTGGCAGCAAGTCGGTTTAGGGAAAATTTCATTTTCTGGTGTGTTTTTTTCTGGGGTCGCTAGAAAAAATTCCAAACGGCTGACCTGCCAAAAATTGAAAAGAATTCTGAAGTTAATAGTTGTCCGGAGACTTACACGATGTTTAGCATTGGTTCCTATGGGAGTTTATTTAGTGGGGAGTCCAAGGCCCGTCTATAGTTTGTTTCCTTCCAAGTGAAAACACCTCAACGCCGGTGAAGGTTTCCCTACGTCCGGGCATCAATCTTGAAAAATTTCCCTACCCAAAAAATTAATAAATAAAAATTATATATTAATTGCAACGGAAAAGAAAATTAAATGCTACGCGGCAATTAAACCAACAAATTATGTTGCATTATTCTGATTTGTGTTTTTCGTACAGATGAAAAAAACAAAAAATACGGCTTGGGTAAACAATGTAAAAATTACGGGGTGACATGTCATGCTTATAAAGCGCCGCGAGTCCGGTTTCACGGACTGACCGGCTGATATCTAGTTCCCATCATGGTGTGGCGACCGAGTCACAGCATTTCCTTTCCTGTCTTGAGCACCCAACTAAATGCACTCCCACTTGCCCACTTCTCCAGCAGAGTCCACTTGCCAAGTAAAATAGGGCCAACTTTAAAAGCCTAAATTTATCAAGTCTCCCCTGCACTGCGTGGCTCTATATGCATGTGTACAAGTCCAGCCCCAACAATGAAACCGCAGTCACATGCATACAGTCACCAATTATTTTAAAATACTAGAGAGGGTTACGATCATCGCAACTAATAAGCCATTTGCGAGTTACATTTGAATAATGTCTGGTACAATGACTTGTTTAGTCACAAGTTACCGCTTAAATTTGAATTCCTCAGACTATCGAGACAGTTGCTATGTCACATGATTAGGGGCAAGCTTTTGCTTAGTTACGTAAGAGACGGTGAACACCCATACACAATTCTGAATGGATGTGTATGACACAATGGTACCAGGGTTTGCTCATCTGGAGGTTGCTATGCAAAAGCTTGCCCCGAACCATGTGACATAGCAACTGTCTCGATAGTCTGAGGAATTCAAATTTAAGCGGTAACTTGTGACTAAACTAGTCATTGTACCAGACATTATTCAAATTTAACTCGCAAATGGCTTATTCTGATACAGTGTTTTGGGTTTCTTTTTTTGCAATTGTTTCTTCAATAAAATGTTTTTTGCAGTATTTCATGTAACTTTTATTGCGTAGTTGCATCAACAAATGACAAAAATGAAAATAATAAACAATAAATAAATAAATAAAATAACCAAAAAAGCGTCACAGTAAAATCTCATACCTTATATTATATTTAAAAAAAGATTAAAAAGTTACGTTGCTGGTAGTGTCAGGCGTTCACGCGCTGGAGAGGTTTAGATAGCGCACACTACGCCCCTCTTCTGCAGCAACGATTAGTTCCCTTATTTTGTGGCAAATTGACCCAGCAGCATATCCTCCCCTGTCTCCCCTGCCTAGCCACTAGGGCCCTGACCACTTTAGGGGAGGAAGCAAGGCAGATCCCAATCACACTGTTGCCACAGACAGCAAAAGGCCTTGAACCTATATTAGTGCAGACGGCATTCGAACCCGGATCGCGTGGTCCAAGTGTTGAGACAGTCCCAGCACCTTATCCCACTGCGCTAGTAAGGTGTTGGTACTTTTACCCGTGAGTTTACAATGTATAGCCATACGAGTGCACCCAACCAGACTGGGAGAAAACAACAGACGGCAACATGTATCTATACTGAATGGAGACTCAAAAATTAACAAAATGAAAAAGGAAGAAGAAATATATAAGCAAATCAATGAAATAAACAATTCAATAAATGAAGCAAACCAAAAACAAAAAAGATTAATCTTAAAAGTTGAGACCCCCCCCCCCCCAAAAAAAAATAAATAAATAAAATAAAAAATAATAAATAAAAAAAACACCCAATAAACGGTATAATTATTTTGAATTAGAACGTTTTGGGGGTCATGCTATTAATAGATTGCGTAAATATAAGAATCTATCACAACCTGGGGGTTCTGTGCTTCAACTTTTGAGGAGACTTGATCAATTTAGGCGTTAAAGTTGGCCCTATTTGACCGGGGAAGTGGAGAAGTGCTTCACGAAAACTGGCAGCAAGTCGGTTTAGGGAAAATTTCATTTTCTGGTGTGTTTTTTTCTGGGGTCGCTAGAAAAAATTCCAAACGGCTGACCTGCCAAAAATTGAAAAGAATTCTGAAGTTAATAGTTGTCCGGAGACTTACACGATTTTTAGCATTGGTTCCTATGGGAGTTTATTTAGTGGGGAGTCCAAGGCCCGTCTATAGTTTGTTTCCTTCCAAGTGAAAACACCTCAACGCCGGTGAAGGTTTCCCTACGTCCGGGCATCAATCTTGAAAAATTTCCCTACCCAAAAAATTAATAAATAAAAATTATATATTAATTGCAACGGAAAAGAAAATTAAATGCTACGCGGCAATTAAACCAACAAATTATGTTGCATTATTCTGATTTGTGTTTTTCGTACAGATGAAAAAAACAAAAAATACGGCTTGGGTAAACAATGTAAAAATTACGGGGTGACATGTCATGCTTATAAAGCGCCGCGAGTCCGGTTTCACGGACTGACCGGCTGATATCTAGTTCCCATCATGGTGTGGCGACCGAGTCACAGCATTTCCTTTCCTGTCTTGAGCACCCAACTAAATGCACTCCCACTTGCCCACTTCTCCAGCAGAGTCCACTTGCCAAGTAAAATAGGGCCAACTTTAAAAGCCTAAATTTATCAAGTCTCCCCTGCACTGCGTGGCTCTATATGCATGTGTACAAGTCCAGCCCCAACAATGAAACCGCAGTCACATGCATACAGTCACCAATTATTTTAAAATACTAGAGAGGGTTACGATCATCGCAACTAATAAGCCATTTGCGAGTTACATTTGAATAATGTCTGGTACAATGACTTGTTTAGTCACAAGTTACCGCTTAAATTTGAATTCCTCAGACTATCGAGACAGTTGCTATGTCACATGATTAGGGGCAAGCTTTTGCTTAGTTACGTAAGAGACGGTGAACACCCATACACAATTCTGAATGGATGTGTATGACACAATGGTACCAGGGTTTGCTCATCTGGAGGTTGCTATGCAAAAGCTTGCCCCGAACCATGTGACATAGCAACTGTCTCGATAGTCTGAGGAATTCAAATTTAAGCGGTAACTTGTGACTAAACTAGTCATTGTACCAGACATTATTCAAATTTAACTCGCAAATGGCTTATTCTGATACAGTGTTTTGGGTTTCTTTTTTTGCAATTGTTTCTTCAATAAAATGTTTTTTGCAGTATTTCATGTAACTTTTATTGCGTAGTTGCATCAACAAATGACAAAAATGAAAATAATAAACAATAAATAAATAAATAAAATAACCAAAAAAGCGTCACAGTAAAATCTCATACCTTATATTATATTTAAAAAAAGATTAAAAAGTTACGTTGCTGGTAGTGTCAGGCGTTCACGCGCTGGAGAGGTTTAGATAGCGCACACTACGCCCCTCTTCTGCAGCAACGATTAGTTCCCTTATTTTGTGGCAAATTGACCCAGCAGCATATCCTCCCCTGTCTCCCCTGCCTAGCCACTAGGGCCCTGACCACTTTAGGGGAGGAAGCAAGGCAGATCCCAATCACACTGTTGCCACAGACAGCAAAAGGCCTTGAACCTATATTAGTGCAGACGGCATTCGAACCCGGATCGCGTGGTCCAAGTGTTGAGACAGTCCCAGCACCTTATCCCACTGCGCTAGTAAGGTGTTGGTACTTTTACCCGTGAGTTTACAATGTATAGCCATACGAGTGCACCCAACCAGACTGGGAGAAAACAACAGACGGCAACATGTATCTATACTGAATGGAGACTCAAAAATTAACAAAATGAAAAAGGAAGAAGAAATATATAAGCAAATCAATGAAATAAACAATTCAATAAATGAAGCAAACCAAAAACAAAAAAGATTAATCTTAAAAGTTGAGACCCCCCCCCCCCCCCAAAAAAAAATAAATAAATAAAATAAAAAATAATAAATAAAAAAAACACCCAATAAACGGTATAATTATTTTGAATTAGAACGTTTTGGGGGTCATGCTATTAATAGATTGCGTAAATATAAGAATCTATCACAACCTGGGGGTTCTGTGCTTCAACTTTTGAGGAGACTTGATCAATTTAGGCGTTAAAGTTGGCCCTATTTGACCGGGGAAGTGGAGAAGTGCTTCACGAAAACTGGCAGCAAGTCGGTTTAGGGAAAATTTCATTTTCTGGTGTGTTTTTTTCTGGGGTCGCTAGAAAAAATTCCAAACGGCTGACCTGCCAAAAATTGAAAAGAATTCTGAAGTTAATAGTTGTCCGGAGACTTACACGATTTTTAGCATTGGTTCCTATGGGAGTTTATTTAGTGGGGAGTCCAAGGCCCGTCTATAGTTTGTTTCCTTCCAAGTGAAAACACCTCAACGCCGGTGAAGGTTTCCCTACGTCCGGGCATCAATCTTGAAAAATTTCCCTACCCAAAAAATTAATAAATAAAAATTATATATTAATTGCAACGGAAAAGAAAATTAAATGCTACGCGGCAATTAAACCAACAAATTATGTTGCATTATTCTGATTTGTGTTTTTCGTACAGATGAAAAAAACAAAAAATACGGCTTGGGTAAACAATGTAAAAATTACGGGGTGACATGTCATGCTTATAAAGCGCCGCGAGTCCGGTTTCACGGACTGACCGGCTGATATCTAGTTCCCATCATGGTGTGGCGACCGAGTCACAGCATTTCCTTTCCTGTCTTGAGCACCCAACTAAATGCACTCCCACTTGCCCACTTCTCCAGCAGAGTCCACTTGCCAAGTAAAATAGGGCCAACTTTAAAAGCCTAAATTTATCAAGTCTCCCCTGCACTGCGTGGCTCTATATGCATGTGTACAAGTCCAGCCCCAACAATGAAACCGCAGTCACATGCATACAGTCACCAATTATTTTAAAATACTAGAGAGGGTTACGATCATCGCAACTAATAAGCCATTTGCGAGTTACATTTGAATAATGTCTGGTACAATGACTTGTTTAGTCACAAGTTACCGCTTAAATTTGAATTCCTCAGACTATCGAGACAGTTGCTATGTCACATGATTAGGGGCAAGCTTTTGCTTAGTTACGTAAGAGACGGTGAACACCCATACACAATTCTGAATGGATGTGTATGACACAATGGTACCAGGGTTTGCTCATCTGGAGGTTGCTATGCAAAAGCTTGCCCCGAACCATGTGACATAGCAACTGTCTCGATAGTCTGAGGAATTCAAATTTAAGCGGTAACTTGTGACTAAACTAGTCATTGTACCAGACATTATTCAAATTTAACTCGCAAATGGCTTATTCTGATACAGTGTTTTGGGTTTCTTTTTTTGCAATTGTTTCTTCAATAAAATGTTTTTTGCAGTATTTCATGTAACTTTTATTGCGTAGTTGCATCAACAAATGACAAAAATGAAAATAATAAACAATAAATAAATAAATAAAATAACCAAAAAAGCGTCACAGTAAAATCTCATACCTTATATTATATTTAAAAAAAGATTAAAAAGTTACGTTGCTGGTAGTGTCAGGCGTTCACGCGCTGGAGAGGTTTAGATAGCGCACACTACGCCCCTCTTCTGCAGCAACGATTAGTTCCCTTATTTTGTGGCAAATTGACCCAGCAGCATATCCTCCCCTGTCTCCCCTGCCTAGCCACTAGGGCCCTGACCACTTTAGGGGAGGAAGCAAGGCAGATCCCAATCACACTGTTGCCACAGACAGCAAAAGGCCTTGAACCTATATTAGTGCAGACGGCATTCGAACCCGGATCGCGTGGTCCAAGTGTTGAGACAGTCCCAGCACCTTATCCCACTGCGCTAGTAAGGTGTTGGTACTTTTACCCGTGAGTTTACAATGTATAGCCATACGAGTGCACCCAACCAGACTGGGAGAAAACAACAGACGGCAACATGTATCTATACTGAATGGAGACTCAAAAATTAACAAAATGAAAAAGGAAGAAGAAATATATAAGCAAATCAATGAAATAAACAATTCAATAAATGAAGCAAACCAAAAACAAAAAAGATTAATCTTAAAAGTTGAGACCCCCCCCCCAAAAAAAAATAAATAAATAAAATAAAAAATAATAAATAAAAAAAACACCCAATAAACGGTATAATTATTTTGAATTAGAACGTTTTGGGGGTCATGCTATTAATAGATTGCGTAAATATAAGAATCTATCACAACCTGGGGGTTCTGTGCTTCAACTTTTGAGGAGACTTGATCAATTTAGGCGTTAAAGTTGGCCCTATTTGACCGGGGAAGTGGAGAAGTGCTTCACGAAAACTGGCAGCAAGTCGGTTTAGGGAAAATTTCATTTTCTGGTGTTTTTTTTTCTGGGGTCGCTAGAAAAAATTCCAAACGGCTGACCTGCCAAAAATTGAAAAGAATTCTGAAGTTAATAGTTGTCCGGAGACTTACACGATTTTTAGCATTGGTTCCTATGGGAGTTTATTTAGTGGGGAGTCCAAGGCCCGTCTATAGTTTGTTTCCTTCCAAGTGAAAACACCTCAACGCCGGTGAAGGTTTCCCTACGTCCGGGCATCAATCTTGAAAAATTTCCCTACCCAAAAAATTAATAAATAAAAATTATATATTAATTGCAACGGAAAAGAAAATTAAATGCTACGCGGCAATTAAACCAACAAATTATGTTGCATTATTCTGATTTGTGTTTTTCGTACAGATGAAAAAAACAAAAAATACGGCTTGGGTAAACAATGTAAAAATTACGGGGTGACATGTCATGCTTATAAAGCGCCGCGAGTCCGGTTTCACGGACTGACCGGCTGATATCTAGTTCCCATCATGGTGTGGCGACCGAGTCACAGCATTTCCTTTCCTGTCTTGAGCACCCAACTAAATGCACTCCCACTTGCCCACTTCTCCAGCAGAGTCCACTTGCCAAGTAAAATAGGGCCAACTTTAAAAGCCTAAATTTATCAAGTCTCCCCTGCACTGCGTGGCTCTATATGCATGTGTACAAGTCCAGCCCCAACAATGAAACCGCAGTCACATGCATACAGTCACCAATTATTTTAAAATACTAGAGAGGGTTACGATCATCGCAACTAATAAGCCATTTGCGAGTTACATTTGAATAATGTCTGGTACAATGACTTGTTTAGTCACAAGTTACCGCTTAAATTTGAATTCCTCAGACTATCGAGACAGTTGCTATGTCACATGATTAGGGGCAAGCTTTTGCTTAGTTACGTAAGAGACGGTGAACACCCATACACAATTCTGAATGGATGTGTATGACACAATGGTACCAGGGTTTGCTCATCTGGAGGTTGCTATGCAAAAGCTTGCCCCGAACCATGTGACATAGCAACTGTCTCGATAGTCTGAGGAATTCAAATTTAAGCGGTAACTTGTGACTAAACTAGTCATTGTACCAGACATTATTCAAATTTAACTCGCAAATGGCTTATTCTGATACAGTGTTTTGGGTTTCTTTTTTTGCAATTGTTTCTTCAATAAAATGTTTTTTGCAGTATTTCATGTAACTTTTATTGCGTAGTTGCATCAACAAATGACAAAAATGAAAATAATAAACAATAAATAAATAAATAAAATAACCAAAAAAGCGTCACAGTAAAATCTCATACCTTATATTATATTTAAAAAAAGATTAAAAAGTTACGTTGCTGGTAGTGTCAGGCGTTCACGCGCTGGAGAGGTTTAGATAGCGCACACTACGCCCCTCTTCTGCAGCAACGATTAGTTCCCTTATTTTGTGGCAAATTGACCCAGCAGCATATCCTCCCCTGTCTCCCCTGCCTAGCCACTAGGGCCCTGACCACTTTAGGGGAGGAAGCAAGGCAGATCCCAATCACACTGTTGCCACAGACAGCAAAAGGCCTTGAACCTATATTAGTGCAGACGGCATTCGAACCCGGATCGCGTGGTCCAAGTGTTGAGACAGTCCCAGCACCTTATCCCACTGCGCTAGTAAGGTGTTGGTACTTTTACCCGTGAGTTTACAATGTATAGCCATACGAGTGCACCCAACCAGACTGGGAGAAAACAACAGACGGCAACATGTATCTATACTGAATGGAGACTCAAAAATTAACAAAATGAAAAAGGAAGAAGAAATATATAAGCAAATCAATGAAATAAACAATTCAATAAATGAAGCAAACCAAAAACAAAAAAGATTAATCTTAAAAGTTGAGACCCCCCCCCCCAAAAAAAAAAATAAATAAATAAAATAAAAAATAATAAATAAAAAAAACACCCAATAAACGGTATAATTATTTTGAATTAGAACGTTTTGGGGGTCATGCTATTAATAGATTGCGTAAATATAAGAATCTATCACAACCTGGGGGTTCTGTGCTTCAACTTTTGAGGAGACTTGATCAATTTAGGCGTTAAAGTTGGCCCTATTTGACCGGGGAAGTGGAGAAGTGCTTCACGAAAACTGGCAGCAAGTCGGTTTAGGGAAAATTTCATTTTCTGGTGTGTTTTTTTCTGGGGTCGCTAGAAAAAATTCCAAACGGCTGACCTGCCAAAAATTGAAAAGAATTCTGAAGTTAATAGTTGTCCGGAGACTTACACGATTTTTAGCATTGGTTCCTATGGGAGTTTATTTAGTGGGGAGTCCAAGGCCCGTCTAGTTTGTTTCCTTCCAAGTGAAAACACCTCAACGCCGGTGAAGGTTTCCCTACGTCCGGGCATCAATCTTGAAAAATTTCCCTACCCAAAAAATTAATAAATAAAAATTATATATTAATTGCAACGGAAAAGAAAATTAAATGCTACGCGGCAATTAAACCAACAAATTATGTTGCATTATTCTGATTTGTGTTTTTCGTACAGATGAAAAAAATAAAAAATACGGCTTGGGTAAACAATGTAAAAATTACGGGGTGACATGTCATGCTTATAAAGCGCCGCGAGTCCGGTTTCACGGACTGACCGGCTGATATCTAGTTCCCATCATGGTGTGGCGACCGAGTCACAGCATTTCCTTTCCTGTCTTGAGCACCCAACTAAATGCACTCCCACTTGCCCACTTCTCCAGCAGAGTCCACTTGCCAAGTAAAATAGGGCCAACTTTAAAAGCCTAAATTTATCAAGTCTCCCCTGCACTGCGTGGCTCTATATGCATGTGTACAAGTCCAGCCCCAACAATGAAACCGCAGTCACATGCATACAGTCACCAATTATTTTAAAATACTAGAGAGGGTTACGATCATCGCAACTAATAAGCCATTTGCGAGTTACATTTGAATAATGTCTGGTACAATGACTTGTTTAGTCACAAGTTACCGCTTAAATTTGAATTCCTCAGACTATCGAGACAGTTGCTATGTCACATGATTAGGGGCAAGCTTTTGCTTAGTTACGTAAGAGACGGTGAACACCCATACACAATTCTGAATGGATGTGTATGACACAATGGTACCAGGGTTTGCTCATCTGGAGGTTGCTATGCAAAAGCTTGCCCCGAACCATGTGACATAGCAACTGTCTCGATAGTCTGAGGAATTCAAATTTAAGCGGTAACTTGTGACTAAACTAGTCATTGTACCAGACATTATTCAAATTTAACTCGCAAATGGCTTATTCTGATACAGTGTTTTGGGTTTCTTTTTTTGCAATTGTTTCTTCAATAAAATGTTTTTTGCAGTATTTCATGTAACTTTTATTGCGTAGTTGCATCAACAAATGACAAAAATGAAAATAATAAACAATAAATAAATAAATAAAATAACCAAAAAAGCGTCACAGTAAAATCTCATACCTTATATTATATTTAAAAAAAGATTAAAAAGTTACGTTGCTGGTAGTGTCAGGCGTTCACGCGCTGGAGAGGTTTAGATAGCGCACACTACGCCCCTCTTCTGCAGCAACGATTAGTTCCCTTATTTTGTGGCAAATTGACCCAGCAGCATATCCTCCCCTGTCTCCCCTGCCTAGCCACTAGGGCCCTGACCACTTTAGGGGAGGAAGCAAGGCAGATCCCAATCACACTGTTGCCACAGACAGCAAAAGGCCTTGAACCTATATTAGTGCAGACGGCATTCGAACCCGGATCGCGTGGTCCAAGTGTTGAGACAGTCCCAGCACCTTATCCCACTGCGCTAGTAAGGTGTTGGTACTTTTACCCGTGAGTTTACAATGTATAGCCATACGAGTGCACCCAACCAGACTGGGAGAAAACAACAGACGGCAACATGTATCTATACTGAATGGAGACTCAAAAATTAACAAAATGAAAAAGGAAGAAGAAATATATAAGCAAATCAATGAAATAAACAATTCAATAAATGAAGCAAACCAAAAACAAAAAAGATTAATCTTAAAAGTTGAGACCCCCCCCAAAAAAAAAAAAAAAAATAAATAAAATAAAAAATAATACATAAATAAAACACCCAATGAAACGGTATAATTATTTTGAATTAGAACGTTTTGGGGGTCATGTTATTAATAGATTGCGTAAATATAAGAATCTATCACAACCTGGGGGTTCTGTGCTTCAACTTTTGAGGAGACTTGATAAATTCAGGCGTTAAAGTTGGCCCTATTTGACCGGGAAAGTGAAGAAGTGCTTCACGAAAACTGGCAGCAAGTCGGTTTTGGAAAAAAAATACATTTTCGTGGGGGTTTTTTCTGGGGTAGTTAGCAAAAATTCCAAACGGCTGACCTGCCAAAAATTGAAAAGAATTCTGAAGTTCAGTCGTCCGAAAATATGTTTGATTGGTTTTCAAGAGGCTGAGAGACTTACACGATTTTTGGAGTATTTTTGAATATTTATAATTTAGCATTAGTTCCTAGTTTATTTAGTGAGTGGTGCAATCCCATAAGGAATGTCGGCAAGCGCCCTCTTTCGACGGCTCTTCTCGTTTATTTTAAAAATTGTAACAAGTAGATGGTGACAAATAAAAATATCTTGGAAGAGTACAATAATTTGCTTCAATAATATATCGAAACACTGCAAACGCATTGTTGTTCAAGTAATTGTTTGTAATTTGTATTAAGCAAAAAGGTACATTACTTTCACAAACTAGAACTGTTTAATGTCAGTGTAATTTTTACCGCAAATGTAAAACAATCAAACTTCAAAGGCGCCATCAAACATTCAATTGAAAGTAAACTCTTTAGTACATCATCTCATCATTAATTTTCCTTTACTGTGCAGAAACCTCCTCCGTAATATACTTGCACACGTGAACAATGATAAGAAAACAACAACAAATGAAAAGAAAACACCCCAAAACCCGGAATTTCCATTTGCAATATAATACAAAACAACGAAAACATAATATATATCGATAAAGTTTGTTTTTATCATAGACACTGATACTCTGATACTAAAGAGTGATGACATGTGACACTAACTACACGGCCGTTTGTACACATTTCCCAAACAGTGTGTGCTGAGTGTAGATATATATTTGTGTACACAAAACGTGTGTTAGCCGAAGATGCCAATTTGAGGATCATTAAAACGTCTCTGAAATCCTTATTTTCTTGTATGGAATATTACACAATAGATACACGTTGTTAAATGGTCAAACGGACATGGAGAGAAATCCAGGAGAAAGCAGGACAGACATTTCGGAGAAATTCTGCGGTGGTCACACCGACTCGAGCAGCAGTTCGGACCGAGGATCGTCTGTGGGGAGCAGTTGTTCTGGGTCGTCTGCTGGGGATCACACGCATTGCGACTCCAACAGCACGAGCGAGGAAGGTAGATTGCGAAGACTTTTCCAGACGTGCGATAGCGATGGAGATGGATTTATAGATGGGTATGTAATTTACAGGCATGTTACGGAATTGTTGGGGATTAAATACAAAACTTCAGTATGGACAGCTGTTAAAAATGGTAGATTTTTAGTTATTTAATTTAGACCAGGTACCTCTCCATCCACATACATTCATTTGGATTAGGCCCTTTAATTAAAAAGTTTAACTGAGTGATAACTCAGTTATCAGAAAGAAATTAGTGATTATTAATTTATTTTTTTTACACAATTATTAAACGTGTAAAAACCAGCATTTCCCCATTGTTGTTCACCATGATTGTTCTTACCACCCAACCGAAAAATGAAGGTAAATACGTACATGTACTTACTGTAGGCCTACTGAGAATTTACTGGATATATGTAATTAACAAAGTGAAACATGTCACACAGCATGATCTACCAAGTGAGAGAGTACCGTTTTTCTTTGACATAAAATAAAGCAGAAAACTTGTAATAAACTGGTACCAGTCTGCCTGAGTACAGCCTCTCTCTTGAACGTACGCATTACTGCCAAATGAATGCCTTGTAGCAATAGACAAGATGGGCTGAGTTGAGTGCAAAGCAATCTTGAAAACAAAGTTTCCCAATGCAATGCTTACTTACATGTACATGTATAAAACAAATCCTAAGCCCCCTTCCCTTAGTTGTGATAATAATGTAACCCTCCATTCTCCCGATGGTCGCAGAGGACCGTCAGGAGGATGGAGGGTGAATTCGGGTCCTCTCGTATCCAAATCAATTTGTTGTACCCAAGTCAATTCATACCCGGGTGAACTCATACACCTAAGTGAACTTGTACCCAGGTGAACTCAGACCCTAGTCAACTTGTACCCAGGTGAACTCGTACCCAAGTCAACTCATACCCAAATCAAATTTTACCCAAGTCAACTCATACCAATTGAAAATGATACAAATTATGTATCAATCTTTTATCTAAATTATCTATACTTTGTTATCATTTTGTTCTCTTATATTTGAATGTTGCAGGTAATTAACTAGACTAAGCAGAACTTTAATTTTTTTTTATTGGGGTTGGAAAAAAAGTAATGAGGAAAATTATGTTTGAATTATTTCGATTTTTTTCCGGAAAATATTAACAAGATATTACTATAGTTGCACGATAGTAAGCGTAAGTAAAACATCATTCCGTATCGTTTATTATTTATTCTAACTTGAAATCATCATGCAGACGGGGGAAATTCACGCAGCACGGAACTTCTCCTCCGTTTCGGCATACAACATACTGTACGTTAGAGGGTACGAGTTGACTTGGCATGAGTTGACTTGGGTACGAATTAACCTGGGTACGAGTTAACTTGGGTACGAGTTAACTTGGGTACGAGTTAACTTGGGTACGAGTTAACTTGGGTACGAGTTAACTTGGGTACGAGTTCACTTGGGTACGAGTTCACCTGGGTACAAGTTGACTTGGGTGCAGGTTGACTTGGGTGCAGGTTGACTTTGGAACGAGTTGACTTGGGGTACAATTTTGTGGGTACGAGTTGACTTGGATACGAGTTGACTTGAGCCCTTTTCACACGAGAATCGGAAACTTACGTCCATCGTTTTGGGCGCCAGTTGTCTGTCCCAAAGGTTGTATGCGATATCATGACAAACATTCACACGATGACACTTCACGTTCCCAACGTCCCTCGTTTTCGTGAGATCGCTACGTATTGGGTCAAAGGTCATCATTGGTTATTTATTAGTTCGCTGGTGCTCTGTCGGTGTCCCGTTTAATGTTACGTAATTGCGTTTAGGGTACCATCGATCGCTTTCTCGGCGTAACATTTCTGCTTTTTCGCGCGAATTCTCAGTTTCCTGACAACTCCGAAGATGAATATAGCGGAAAGTATTTTGTCAGAGATGGGCAAGTGGAAGTGCCAAATCCAAAAACAAAGGTTAACATAATTTGCAACACGAACATTTCTTCCACCGACGCCATTTTAACGGAAGAAGGATCACTCGAACAAACAAACAACATTTCACCCGCTGCGCATGCTTGATCGTTGTGCGATTGCTTGGGACCTTGGTATCACAACGTGCGTCGTTTCACACGACCGATCTTGTCGATTCTAAACAGGGATGCGATTTTTGGAGGAGGTCTTGATCCCGGTTGTTTATAACGCGGGTCCCGGGTAATTTCATCACACGGATTCCTTTCACACGACTCAAATTTGCGATTTTATTACACCGATGCGATTTTGTTGCAAACGACCATTGTTTAGAGCGCTCGTGTGAAACGGGCTTTGGGTACGAGTTGACCTGGGAACGAGTTGACCTGATTCTTGGAGGGCAATGATAACAGGTCTGGTTAAATGAAGGCTGCTGAGGCTATGGCTTCTGTTGCTCCCGTGTTCCTGGCCTTGGTGCCCTTTCAAAAGTTTCCCATAGACCTTAACAGTTTCCAAATAGAACTGCCCTTTGCAATATTAAACTGGCCTTGCCCTCTAAAACTTGAAATTCCAGGTCTTTGATTATCACAACTAAAGCCTCCTAAAAAACTTTCATAATTACAGAAGTTAAATTTCCCTGGTTATGTTAAATGTGTAACATGGACAGACAGCAGGGACAAAAAATTGTTTGTTATATTTGGAACAAAAGTAAACCCTGCAATTTCTTAAATATTGTAACTAGAGAAACATCTCAGTTGTACTGTAGGTAACTATAATTCCATAATGCACATACCATACCAAAGGGGCTCATTATTAATTAGGCTACTACCGTTTTACAAAACATGATAATACACTTTAGGCCTACATGTACATCTGTATGTTGTTCCAACACATGTAATCAAGAATGTGAAATGATAGCATCATGGGAGTGAATAGCAGTTATGATAAAGAATTTGCGTAGGTACACCAGGTGGATGATTTAGTTTAGTTTAATGCCATGTAAACAAAAGTTGTTGGAACAAATTTGTGTTTCATTAAACAAAACTAGAAACTAGAAACTCAAGAACACATTGGCACACCTGCTTCATACACCTGCTTCATACACATGTACATGTACATGTAGAAGTGTAATTTGACCAGTGTGTACGTCATCTTCATGGACCGCAGTTGTTACTGTGATCATACATGTATGCTGTGATAACCGAAAACGAGCCCGACCTGGAATTAAGACTCATGAAGTTTGGTGCTCATGGCTGCGCAGTGCCAGATGGTCTGCATGAACTACCCATTTGTATCTGTTGTGGTAGTCTGGCTGCCAGCCTGTTTTCAAGCGCTATGCATGATGAGTTAATGTGAGTGCACATTGTGTTTGATGGTGTTACAGTATCGCCAAGGGTTTTCGGGTGAACACAGCAAAAATAATCAGCAATAATGTATAGGCCTTTGCAATTTGTTGTAGGCCTACTATTCACTAAAAAATTAGACCTTATCCATTGCCGATAATTACCGGCCAGTTTTTCTGCAATTACTGGGATGATATATTGCTTAGCATTAATTGTAATAGTCATCACAGCCAGGCCAATAATGTTGAAAGATATAACTATATAACACTAGCATGATATGAGTTTCCAAAAGCCTGCGAGCTACACATACATGTACATGTTACATGTATGTACCCGATCATCCTAGAAATAACTTATCTAGTAATGGTGGAAAACACTCGTGCAGGACATGTACAGTAAGGTATGAAATTTACCTAAATGGATAAATCTAAGATCACTCAAATTTGGATGTTTACTGTATTTGTACTAGACTGGTAGTATTAGACAAATTTAGCAAAAAAGTAAGGCCTTGGCTATAGGCAAACTATGTAAATGGAACGGGTACACCATGGAGGATGGGTACACATACATTAATATTTTTACACTGAAAGAAACAGGTTTTCAGCTGATTTGATTAAGCATTTAAATAATGGTTTGGTGTACATTTTCAAAAAGTAAAAACAATTTGTTTTGGCTCACAGCATGCTTCGACAAGAAAATAACCTTAAATCTGTTTGCATTTGTTGACCAGTTGAGGATCCACATAACTGAAGTTGTTATTTTCCCCCCCTGAGTTTGTTCTTAACTCCTAAGCGTGATCAGTATTACAGTAGGTTCCCTCCTAACTACAACACTCCTTTCCTACATTTTTTGTATGTACATTACAAGTCTGTGGTAACTCACTTCTGAAGCCGGGTAACTGATGAAAGCTACAGGGTTGGCCCATAACTTTTTAGTGACTAGCTGGCGAGACCAGTTACATGTAGCTTGTCATTTCACTAGTTCTGGCAGCTTTTTCGCTAACCCATATTTCATATTAAATTATAAATAGGGATAACTTTCAACACTAAACCAGCCAGCCGGACCACTTGAAGTAAATTGTGACTGCGCCTTACAGTGTAGGTGTTTTAACTAGCATTTTGCCAGTGGACCACTGTTAAGGGAGAACACTACAAGTACGCATTTACATGTATGTACAAGTATGTGGTACGGTATTGGTCAGTTTATCAGATTTGCACCGCATTGACCAGACTGAAAAAGAGAAGCATGATAAATGCTATCACTCCAAGTTCAAGGCTAAGCTTAACTTTGTACTTTTTTTATTGACTGGATATACCCCCAGACACTGAGACAGTCAATCCTTGATCTAGTCTAATCCTCCTTGTTAATCCCACACCGTCCCAGACAGACAAATGTTGTTTTGTAGTGTTTTCATTGAAGGTGGCTATATGATGTGCCATGCAGTACTTCTTAAAAAGTATAGAATGATTTTGTGTAGAACTCCTTAAGTGCTTTCATCGCAAGAATATTTTTTTAGGAAACTGTTTTTAAAATCATCATGATTCATAAAAACATTATGATGTTACTGGCCTGGAATTTCCTCTTTGAGAGGGCAAGGCCATTTTCATTTTGCAAGGGGCACTTCCATTGGAAAATCGTGAAGTCTATGGAAACTTTTTTAAGGGACACCAAGGCCAAGACAAGGGGCAGCAGAAACTATGGCCTCCATGGCCTTATTGTGTAATTCCAGGCCTGATGTTGTTTGTTGAGCATTTTCCCACTGTTTTCACTGTTTATCACCAAAAAGGTATTCGCATAGGTATATCATTAGTGTTATTAAAAGAGTGCAATATATTGGTGATTCATACATTAGCCTATGCATCATGACATAGTTTTTTAACAGACCAAAATTGCTTTAAAAAAGAAGTAAGTTTTGTGTCTTTAGTAGCCCTGTCTTTGATAATGTGTGTTCAGAGGTCAGCATACATTTGATATGTTCACAATAATTGCGCACACAAAATTCATCTTCTTTAAATACAAAGATTAAAAATGAGTGAAGAAATTTCTGTAGGAAAAAAAATTCAAATCTCTGATGGAATTGTAGCGCCAACCCCCAAATGATACCTGAAATCCCAAGTCACAGTACATTATCGAAAGTTGAGAAGACTTTGTCCACAATCTTTGTAGCCCTCGGCCAGTTGTGTATTCATGATCGATGTATACGCCCACCCCAGAAATTACTAACAAAACGAATCCCTTGTAGTTATAACAGCCCGCCAACGCACACCATTATTGCCGGGCACCGGTCGAAAAGAAATAGTATGACGCTGGAGGCAGCTGGGAAATTACACTTGGCCGTTATGATGACTAAAGAAATCAGAGCCACAAAAGTTTCTTGGGTCTTAGACAGTGTTACTGAAATTGGATATGATGATTACAGTTGCTTGGGGGGGGGGGGGGGGGGGGCATGCTGACTGGCTGGAGAGCTGGCTGTATGACAGGTATATGATATTAGATACTCATCATAAAGATAGGTCGAAATTTGGGACGCAAAAAGGTAGATTATTATGCCCTCAAACAATGTGCGCACTGGGAAAATTAGCCTCTTTGTGGAACGCAGTTAATAACATTCAAAGCAACGTTCAACAACGCATTGTATGTATGATGTACATGTGTGTGTATGTATTGTACTTGGTATAAAATTAATGAATACTTGGTACACTGTATAATGTACCTTGCTGCTGCTTTTCATATACATGTATGTACTGTAGTGACTGTACAAATGTAAGCATTTTACATTTAACACTATTGAATCAGTGAAAAATATTTGCTCATGATGTGTATTTTCAATAAATTTATCCTATTATCCTAGGGGAAAAAGTATTAAAGAAGAAATACACATAATTGTTGTATACCAACAAATACAAGAATACAATTCTTTTATTAAAACAAATTAAATACAGTACAGTCATCCCTTGTTGTAAAGAGGTGAAATGTTTATAAAGACTACTGAAGTCCCAAACTCATTTCTACTTTGTGTTTACTTTGTTTTGCTGTCCTCTTGTACATTGTTCCTGTTGCAAAATACACATGTAGGTAACTTGGCGAGTGCCAGCGACCTCAGTGTTGTAATGAGAGTTAAATGCAAGTGTTGATAACAAAAAAAGTGCGACTTGAAGCTTTGCATTTGTTGTCACCAGTATACTGCATTTAGTTGTTCCTAGTAATAGTAGTATGCATAGATTACAAAATGTTGGAATGAATCACAATGTCTGGATTTTCACAGTAGGCCATCTAAGCTATTACCTCTATTTTCTCCCAGTGTGATGCCCTTAAAAATGTTCCCATAGACTCCTGTTTCTCTATTGGAACTCGGCACCCTTTTGAAATTTCATAGATGGAATTGCAGGCGCTGATCTCCCAGGAGTGACTCATTTTTATTAGTCAACTAATTAAGTCACAATATTTACAAAGTGACAAATTGTCCGGCAGAATAACATTGTTGACACCAAGACTACATGTACATGTACATTGTATCTGTTAAAATACACTGTTTGTACTCCACAGCCTCATCCTCTGTGGCTAGGTTCAAAACATCTTAGAAAAAGTTCCTTATTTCCCAGTATGTAACATAGTTTCTATACCGTTCTTCTCCTTTTAGTTTTTGCATACTTTGTCATTGTCATTTTCTCCAGTAGTTTGTTTGTCTGTCTGTCTGTCTGTTTGTTTCGTCTTTGTATTGTCCTAAGCATGTACCCTTAGTTTATGTATTTTGTCATGTAAAGGCAAGCCGCTACAAGCTACCTGGCTTATTTTGGGCCTTGCCTCCACGCGCTTTCCCGCTAGTTTATTCTTATTCTGTCTTTTATGCATTATAATGTAGTTCTGTAATTTGTGGAAATATGTTAGTGGAAATAAATGTGAATTGAATTGGAAAAAAAATTGAATCTGGGTAATACCTCGCTGTGCTTAGCTACTTTTTTGTGCTTAGCTAATTTTGTGCTAAGCAGCTCTGTGGAATTGGACCCAGACTCGTAGCGTTTCAAGTTGGCATGTTTAATCCGTAAGATACCTCGAATACCCCAAGCATACTAATTGTAAACCCACTTAAATCAGCGAGGGAAATCGCTTCGACCAGGTGAAAAGGAGATCTTGAGTGATGCTTCTGATGAAAGTGTGTCCCAGCGAGGGGTCAAGCTCAATCCATTGCTGGCCATGCATCCCAGTGGGGCGGAGAATTAATGTCTTGCTGTGCAGTGTGCACAGGCAATTTACCAGCTCAATTGATATCTGTCTGTCATGAATTGATCTGGAAGATTGGTGAGCTGGTTTAAGAATCGGACCTGAGATGACATGACTTGAGGTGGTGCAGTGCAGTAGTTCGCAAAATTGCTAGAGGAAAAATTAACACGGATCGGAAACATAGAGCAGGGAATGCAAAAGCATGCCATGCCTTGTGACAACTGGCTGCTGTCATTGAACTTGACCCAATCCAGATAATGGCAAGGTATTCTAATCAGAAATAAACAATCTGAAGTGGACCAAGACAAATTGCCTGCCCAACAACCAAAGACCATCATGCACACAGTTGAAAACTGCACAGCGTTAAACTCTGTGAACACTATCTGGTGATGGGTTTACCCATAAAGTCAAAGAACGCCACAATGGCGAAATGAAGCTGCCTTTAAAAGCGGTCTTTTGTGCTAATGGGGGGTGATCGGTCTTGATAGAATATCACGGAGGCAAGGCTAGTGTCAATTTAAAAGCCTACACAGAGTAATTGAAAGCTGGGCTTCTGGGGGAAATCAACAAGGCCCAGCAATTTCTGTGTTGACAGTGACATTTTGGGAGTCAAGTGATTTAATATCCACTCGCAGTCAGTTTCAATGTTTCAATTGATATTACATGTAGTTAGAGTCGTACATTAGGTTGTGGTAATCTCTTTTTCTGCAGTTACTTGTTCTGTTGATTTTTGATAGAACATTTACAGGTACTTACTCTCAAACTCAATTGTTTGACCTAAATGCATGGTTTGTTCATAGAGCAATGATTCTGGTGCACTAAATATACTTGGGCTGATGTGTAATGAAGTACAGTTTATGAAATACACAATGGACCACTGGCCTGAGTCATATGGTTTTAGCATTGGGTCAGTATCACCAGTAATCACACATATCTTAACAAGTCCAGTGGCTCATTTTCATCCCCAAAAACACATAATACATTTTAAGATTGGTTAGGTTTTCAACTCTGAACCTCCCCCATTTAAAGGGAGTGCACAACATTGGTAAGAGTGGGAATATTTAATAAGGGAATCAATGTGTGGTGAAGAGGTTTTAAACTAGTGGTTTAAACCCGCCGAGGCCTGGTTCTTGATAATTTTACCGAGACGAAGTCGAGGTAAAATTTTCAAGAACCAGGCCTCGACGGGTTTAAACCACTAGTTTAAAACCGATTCAACACACTTTGATTCCCATTCATAAATATCTTCCCCTTGAAAATAAAGACAAAAACCTGAAAAAGTAAAGAACAAATCGGAGAGTTTTGCCCCTTCGGTCGTCCGCAGCTAGCTAGCTCACTTCGATTCTGCGTTAAATTTCTAGACCCATTGCACAACGCGGAACGCGGAAAGATGCACGCCCTTCCAGTTTGGGAGTTACATGTAACTCTGTGATTCTTGTGTACAGTTTGACTCCCAAAATGGAAGTGCGCGTATCATGTCTGAATGTGCGTTCCGCGTTGTGCAAACTGTGTTTAAACACTTCTAGTCGTGTTTATATCACTCGTTTAAACATGGCCACGTGATGTCCTCTCGACCAATCAGAATGAATAAACTGTCCCAGGTATTTATGAATACAGATTTGCACATAACTTACCTGTACATGGTATTGTCATGGTGGAAAATCATAATCTTAAATTATTTTTGCATTAAATGCTATAGTTTGTGAGAATGAGTCAGGCCTAAAACAGTTTACATGATATTTGAAAACGGTAAAAAATCCCCCCCCCCCCTCCTCACCATTTTCTTGTGACTCCAATGGTTAGTCCTACTTACCTATGGTCTTGACACCCCTATATTCTGATATCCCTAATGTATTTTCTTATAACCTCAACCCTAACCCTGGCGTGTAGATCACGAGGGGTTATCGGAACATTGGGTTATCGGAACATAGGGTTATTGGAACATTGGGTTATCGGAACATAGGGTTATTGGAACATTGGGTTATCGGAACATTGGGTTATCGGAACATTGGGTTATCGGAACATTGGGTTATCGGAACATTGGGTTATCGGAACATTGGGTTATCGGAACATTGGGTTGTCAGAACACAGCAGTAACCACTCCGATGACCAATAAGATCTTAAATTCTCATTTGCTATTTCATTGACTTATTAATTTCATTTTTTATTAATGTTGATTCACATAAAGTGTGGATACTGGTCTTTGACATTTCAATGTTGGCCATATAGGCTTTAAACTCAGAAAAGCACAAAAAGAAAACAGGGGGAAATTATTCTAAGAATACTTGCAAGCCCTGCTGTCTTAAGCATGGATATTTTCTTGAAATTTGAGCCCTGAAGTACAAATCGTACTTTATGTAGTACACACTTAGATTTTTGCTAGAACTGCATGAATTTATCTTATGAAACAGCCAAGTTAATTGGCATGACTCAAGTCACACTGCAATCAAGCTGTTACTAAACGACGCTCATCTATTTCTTCCTTTCCTTTCTGTTGTAAAATAAATAAATAACAAATCTGGGGAAAAAAAACCCAACAGAATGTACATGTAGACATGCTAACAAATAATTGTCCACACTGCATTCTGCAAAGTTGATGCATTTTAATCATGGATACTGGTTTCGGTTTTAACCTAAATTTGAGGGCTATGGTTAATCACAGTAGGCCATAATCATTTAACCATTTTTTGTAATGATTAATGTTAAAATTGTTTATTTTCCTTGTCTTCCTGGGAATATTTCCCGCGTTATATAAACTGTCAGAATTCAGAAGTCTAAACAAAACAATCCTTGCAGTAAGACTTATTCACCATGCTGCAATCATCTCTGTTAGGTTCCCGGACATGATAATACCGATTCTCATTAAAATACAAACAATGGGCCCGACTATTTCCCTTCGAGCCCAAGTTTGATTTCTTACATTATGAGAATTTGAGATATTTGGAGAACAACCATGACAAAAATAAAATTGAGAACTAATAAAGATGGAGTTTGTCGTCCATCGAGGCGTCAAAGTACAAATCCTTCATCAATGGGGATTTGCCTCCCCTTTTCTAATTAAAGGTACCTGTCAACCATCAAGCTGGGCAATTTTAAAGGGCAGTGACGATTGCCGTGCACAGTTTCATTGTTGATCAAGCGTTGCGAACTCGGGTTTCACCCTGGGTTTGGCTTATCATTTCCTGGAGGCATGCGCTCCCAATTTAGCGGGGGTTAAGTCTAGGCCTGGGGTATGATGTAGCTTGATTGATACAGGTGTGATGCCGGAATTAGAAACTTTTCGGATATTAAAGTACTGATGGGATGCACAGTTTTATACTCGGTGCTTTATGTGGACTATGTGTATCTGTTATGGAAGGGATGTTCTCTGTCTCTGTTGTCACGGCGGAGGATGGAACCACCGTGCTGGTTGCTACAGTACATCTACATTGCACAATCAGGAGTTTTGAAACAAAATTGTTTGGAATCTGACCCTAGTCTTTGCAATTTTACTAACGTGTTTTGTTATTGTTAATTTAGTAATGAGTTGTGCTTTGTGGTCTGTGGATTGTATGAAGTTAAAGCCCTTTTCACATGGCATCAATTTAGCAGGGGTTCCTTGCTTTATTTTAGCATGGTTGTGAAATTTTGCAAATTGGTAAATAAATTTATATCGAACACACTTGTGGTTAGCAGGACATAATGTTTAAAGTGCAGTACAAATTACATTTAGTCATCACTGAAGATTTTCTTTCCCAGTCTGTAGATGTCTGTCTTCATTGTACCATGGAAGTAAAATTCTACCTCCATGATTGTACACACATAGAGCTCCATGATTGTACTTGTAGTAAGTGCAGTAATTTATACAGGAACGCACATTACACATTTCTTGTGTATTACGAAAGATGCAGTTGCAATACAGTGCATGGGGAATTTCTTGAGTGCCTCAAAAGTGCAGCGAAATCGGATATGAAAAATAAATAGATCTCAGGGTCCCCAACAGTTTCTTGTAACACAAGATGGAATCTCTTGCCGTGGGCATTATCTCTGGCTCCCCCCTTTCTCGGGCCTGAGATGTCTGACCAAGATCCGTTTCGTCCGTACGGGACACCGCGGAAGTGCATCTCGCTGATTTGGCATAACTCTGCTGCCTCAGTATTGATTGGGCAGCTTTAAGCCGACTCTTCATCATTGTGGACATTAGAGGAGACAGAGACAGACGAGACGTTGGCTTTACATTGATCGGCCTGTCGCTTTGGATTGTCATTAGGCAGCTTTAATAGGCTTATTATGGGTTGGGGGGTCTTTGTTGTTGGGAACATGTGTTCACAAGATGTGATAACATCATATTGTTTTTGTTTTGTTGAGGAAACTTGTATGTCAAGAAAGCTACATGTATGTTGTAATACTATTTCTATACACATCACTATGTAGGGCCTACATGTTATAGCCGTAATGCTACACTATGTAGATTGTACATCAGCAGGATTCTCCCTATGCATAACCCTTAAGAGACCATAGCAGCCAAAAGCGGCTTGTACCAAACTGCCCATAGTGGCCGCAAATGGCCGCAAGGTTTGACCTATTTCCATTCACATAAAAAGGTCAAAGTAAAGGTAATTTCCAGAAATGAAATTTTCCAATGTAGTATGTTAACATAGCCCAATTTCTAAACACAAAACTAAATTTTCTGTTTCATGTTATTTTCTGTTTCATGTTGTTTCAAAATTTTATTTAAGAAATGAACAGTATTGGCAATATCTGGGCGTTTTGTGATGATTATACAGAAATGAATGGTCTCTGGAGGGATAAGCTAGCGTATCGACCGATACGTGCAAATAAAAAATAAAAAATTTCCCCCTTGTACTTTAGATCAAATTCACAAATATTTTAGACTGTTTTCACGGCTTTTAAAACCAAAAATAAACACAAAGTAGCAAACATTCTGAGGACCTCTGCCCCCTCTTCCAGTTTTGAAATCCTGGGAGAGCCCTTGACCAGTCTGTGTTTGTATTTAGTCTCATGAGTGTGCATGCCCTTGCACCATTTATTAGAATTACTTTTCCCCATAAACCATGCTTTCAAGGCATGTTTTTGCTTTACCTTGGTACAATGTACATTGTACATGTACATTTGTACATTACCAGTTGGTAACGCAACTGACACAAATTATAATAAAACCCCAAGCCAGACATAGGTGAGATGCTCACGCTCAGAATCTGATCAATAATTATATTCAGTATTTTCAGGCCTGCAATTTCATGTACCTAGGCGTTGTTGCCATATATCTTAGCTTTGCTTCCTTGTCAAAATATATTACCGTAGACTTTAAGATGTTCCACTTCCAACAGAAAGTTCCCATTCCAAAACGAAAATGACATTGCCCCTTCAATAGTGAAATTCCTGGCCTGGTACTTACACTTGGACCGTGAAGCGTGTTTTCTTCTGTTGACGATGCTTTGACATGCATGTATAGTTCTAAGATGGCAACCCAAATATTCCAGCAGGATTTGCGAGCATCGCAGACCCCTCTGCTTATTAATTAGTCTTGGGGCAAGACGTTATCAGCGGATGTTTGTTACATGATCAGCACACTTGTATTACTATACAAAACCATACTAGTCACTGCTAGCAGGGGATTAACAGCGGGTCGGTATGCGTGTAACGAACGGTAACTTAACAAATAACGTCTTGCACCAAGACTACGCTCCAAGACTACTTATTAAATAAACCCTCTAGTACTAGAGTGGAAGATTGATTCCTCTAGCTTCTGAGACATGCTGGAATGCAGATTGGTGAGAACACAGTGTGGTCCTCCAATTATATACACACTGATTGATTGACAGCTGGTCTCTATTTCATTGAGCTACTAACTGAGCACTGAGTACATGATTAGTTTGCTTAGCCTAGATTTACCAAAAGCTAAAGATGTGTACAATTTTGTGTTTGTTAAACCATACAGCAATGACCCTTGATGTATGGTGGTGTGACCAACCAAAATACCATGTGATATGTATTGGTTGTAAATGGTTCCCTGCTAATATCTCCTGAGGGAATTAGTTTTTAAGCAGCATTTTATTGTTAATGTTAAGCAGCTGTAGTCCTAAAATGCAGCCTACATGTAGTAGGTGTAGTGCTGAAAGCGGAAATAGTCCTCTTCGCTTTGTAAAATGCTTTTCAGCTGAAATGGCAAGATTTTATTTGTGATTTATTTGTTCTCTGTTTAATTTTTTTCTGAGCAAAGTAATGTGTTTGGCAACTTTTCTTGGTAAAATTTCTTTCAGCTGTTAAGTGGCTCTGTTTATTGAGGGTGCCCCCCCCCCCCTCCCTGGGCAGAATATCTTTTTCATAGTGTGGTATAAAACTGTTAGTGTTAGCAAGTTACATCATGTGACAGGTTTATATTGCAGACAAAATTAGAGTGACAAGACTGTATGAATGCACAGTGAAGGCCAACTGTAATATAAATCTTCCTTTGGGTTTGTTGACATTTTGCACAGATATACAACCCTGCTTATCCATGAAACTGGGCGCAGTGCACATAGTTGCTCAACACTTTGACCTTTATATACACGTACATGTACATATTAATGGTGTATATCTGGGTCAATGCCAGACCAATTCAGACTGTGGTCACCATCAATATTGATTCTAGGGTCAATAGAATTTCTCTCTTCCAGGCTGGTTTCCCCCCCCCCCCCCCCCCCTCTTGATTCTTAAATCTACTGCGGCTTATTTTCATAGAGTTCCATTTACTCAATGCACAGACTCCCCCAGCTCCTTAAAATGTTGTAGTTTTAACCATAGGTATAATGTCAGACTTTGGTACTGATCCCAAAAAGAAATGTTGTAATTTTTATCTGAAAGCCTATTTATTATAAAGATGGTAATTGGTAATGGTAGTAAGTATGCAATGCATCCTGCAAAATTATTTAGTCTGAAGTGCCCGTATTGATTAGAAATCAATAAAATTGTGTTGAAAAAATTGGATCTTCATCATCTGTTGGTGACTTTTTGTAATATGCATGTTGTCCGTTTGAATGCTGCCCTCAATACGGCCAGAGATGCGATTGTAAACAAGGATGGATTTAACATTCTTGATAACAGGTTTTTGCTTTTTTATCAACAAGTAGACACTGTTGTAACTGAAACTGTCACAGGTGACTTTTATTGTATATCTTTCTTGATAATTTTGCCTTTAAATCGGCAATATGTTGACAAAAACCAATCTATGACCCAACCTTTAAAGGCACTGGACACGTTTGGTAAATGTCAAAGACCAGTATTCTCACTTGGTGTATCCCAACATATGCATAAAATAACAAACCTGTGAAAACTTGGGCTCAATTGGTCATCGAAGTTGCAAGAAAATAATGAAAGAAAAAACACCCTTGTTTCACAAATTTGTGTGCTTTCAGATGCCTGAAAAGGGCTTCAGGCCTGAAGTCTTTTTCAGATTCAAATATTTTAGTGAGAAATTACCTCTTTCTTAAAAACTACGTTACTTCAGAGGGAGTCATTTCTCACAATGTTTTATACTATCAACAGCTCTCCGTTGTTCGTTACCAAGTAAGTTTTTATGCTAGTATATATTTTGAGTAATTACCAAACGTGTCCAGTGCCTTTAAGGGAAACAAAACATTTAGAAAATTGAAAGATACTTTGATGATAATCCATAGTCATTTTACAGAAACAACACCCTGCGGAGTCGGTGAACATACATTTAAGAATGTGCAACAGTGTTTTTTAATAGTTTTCAGAAAAAATTGATTTGAAAGAAATAACGTGCTTGGCATAATAATACATCAAAATAGAACTGTAAATACACACATTGGTAATAATGTCCTCTTTTTTCTACCCTACATGTAGTAGAGTCTTTCTCAAAGTCTAAATGTGCCTTTGGGGAAGATTCTCTTGTCAAAAAAGAGGCCATTAAACATTTTTGCCAAAAATATCATTAGTTTGAAATACATATTTTTCTTGAGCTCAAAATACTAAAGTGATAACTTTTAATTACAAAATACTGTATTTGATCTCCTTGATTTAATCTGCATGATTTTCCTTTGAATTCAAACAAACAACTCGGGTTCAAACAATTCAAACAACTCTGATGACAGTTCCTTGACAGTTTTCCCATCACATCCAAAACTACAATGTGTACACCATCACTTTCTTCCCCTCCTCCCCAACATACAACGATCATAATATGTGATGAAATCCCACAGAGAATGGTAAATCCAATTTTTTAAACACAGTCACTGGATTAATTTGTTAATTTCTAAAGAGCCGCCGACAGAAATTTTTATTTATCAGCCGCGATAGACCTAAATCCTCCTAAGTGAGAAAATAATAATTACGCGGGGTGATGCCTCTCGGATCGAGTGCAATCACGGCTGAGGTTTAATAGCCACAGGGCTGGAAAACAATTGAAATTCACCAAGATCCCTACGAATGTGCGAGCACGAATCCCTTGTAAAAGGCTCTTATTACTTAACCCCCCCCCCCTCTCTTTCTTTGCATGACGCGTCCGGACATTTCTCATATAATTTAAAATCAATAATGATCATGAACATCAGATCTGATGAAGAACGGGGGAAACGATAACCACAAAAGACACGGGCCATTGTGTAGTTAATGTACATGTACCCAGACCCTGAGATCACCTCTTGTTAGAGTGAAATCAAGTTGAAAGAAACAAACGTCTTGAGAGAATCTACACAGGGGAGAGAGAGGATGGTCTATAGTGTGTGTATCAGGTGCAGTGATTGGATGCATTGCTAGTGGATAAGGAGCAACATCTTGCCAGCGTCTTACTTCATCCATCAATTCATCTAGAGATGGCCTGTGTGGAGTGTTTTCAGTGAAAACAGAGCCCTATCGTCTGGTCTTTTTTTTTCTCTTCTCTTCTCTCTTCTTGAATCCGAGGAGCTCTGCCTTTGCTGTTCATGTGATCACGTACTGGGGACCATGAGAGTTTTGTTTGGCTGAATCTGTCTGGTGATTTATGATGTTATTTTGGTTGCTGATGTGGGGATTATCCAACTGAAGGTTCGCCATATGGATCCCTGACTTTGGCTTCTTAAAGATAAGGTACACCATTTGTAATGTTTAAAAGTTGGAATTTAACAAATCTGAGTTTGAATTCAATTATCAGCTCAGTGCTGTAAGATCTTTACTGCTCAGTGCATTGTTGAAGATGTCTACTTGAAATTTCAAAGTAATCAACTTGACTTTGAGTTTAAAATGGCAATAAATCAGGAACAAAATAACCAAAGACATTCCCAAAGGATGTATGGTATTTGCATCCAAACTACTTTGGGGAAGACACACAATATGATTTTTAAGCAGTTTTAGAACAAAGAAATAATCTTGATGAGAAGTTTGTACTTTGTAGTACTAGGCATTCAACTTTTCAGCTGATGGACTGATTTCCTCGTTCTTGGTTTCTTAGCCTTGCCATTGAACATGTTGAAGTTCTGAACATGTTGAAAGTCCTGCTGTGCCTTGCACTTTAACATGCCTGTATGTAGTACTGAAACAATGTTTGTACTGAATGTAAATTTGTACATATGCTAAATTATGCTGAGCAACAGTTTTGTAGTGTATTTATGTATCTCTTTGGAAGATCGTTGGTCATTGGTTCAAATCCCGCTCTAGTCAATTTTTCTTTGTTCAACCCAAAATCATTTAAACATTTACCCAGTCAGTTTCCCCTGTGGTTTATTATTTGATATCTGATATAAAAAGTCTCATCCCCTTAAGGTGATCCCCTGGCTGCCGCTTCCCAGGTTGTATCGTATACTTGGGTGTGATCCCTGGCTACACAGCAGTTTGCGGTTGAATGGCTTCTGACTGGCACCCCCCCCCCCCCCCCCCCGAACAAAGATATTGACAAAATAGGGAGACCGCCAACATAGGGCTAGATAGCTCAGTTGGTAGAGCGCCGGCACGTTAAACCGGAGGTCGTTGGTTCAAATCCCGCTCTAGTCAATTTTTCTTTGTTCAACCCAAAATCATTTAAACATTTACCCAGTCAGTTTCCCCTGTGGTTTATTATTTGATATCTGATATAAAAAGTCGCATCCCCTTAAGGTGATCCCCTGGCTGCCGCTTCCCAGGTTGTATCGTATACTTGGGTGTGATCCCTGGCTACACAGCAGTTTGCGGTTGAATGGCTTCTGACTGGCACCCCCCCCCCCCCGAACAAAGATATTGACAAAATAGGGAGACCGCCAACATAGGGCTAGATAGCTCAGTTGGTAGAGCGCCGGCACGTTAAACCTGAGGTCGTTGGTTCAAATCCCGCTCTAGTCAATTTTTCTTTGTTCAACCCAAAATCTTTGGAAGATCTGCAGATTTGATTCTAATGAGCATTGCTTGATAAGCCAACTTCTTTCTCATTTTAGGGGTCTACGAGGGAAACTAAAATGTCTACTGGAACATTTCAAGCGGCACCAATGCAATGACCAGGGGCATTGAAGGCAATTTCCTCTGTTGTCTCCATGATATATCAGTTTTTCGGTTTGAATTTATGGGGGAAAATTGCCTTTTTATTCTGAAGACAAAGATTTGACATTTAATGTTTCTGACTGTAGCCAGGACTCAGATTTTTGGCTCGCATTTTGCAACGTGGGTGTTTCAAAATTTTTTATTAGGTTATCAAATTGAAAGAATGTATTTGAAATAAGTATTTTTTAATAATGTTAACAAAACAAAACAAAAAATAATTATATTGATAATAAATAAAAAATTATAAACAAAAAACAAAAGTACATGTAGTAAAAGTAAAAACAAAAAACAAAAACAAAAGTTAATTAAAAGGTAACAAAATTATAAAGAATTAAATCAGAAAAAAACAATTCTGGTTATCAATAAATCTTAAGAAAACTGCTTGTAAAAGTAAACAAAATCAGTTGCTTGAATGAATTCATATTTGAATTCTAAAAGAACAAAGCAATGCACTTAATCTTCAGGAGGGAAAAATTAATAAATTCCGTATTATGCAAAGATTAATTTGCCAAATGAGTGAATTACTTGAGTTCCAGTAAAGCTCTCTCAGAATCTTTAGTAAATCTGCTGATGAAATTTACAATTTTTTTATTTTTTATAATTCCATAAACTGAAACCAACCATAAACTTGAAACAGATACTATCACCGAGCTCGGGTCGGGAGAGAGGAGGGAGAGAGATTGCCGCTGGGCAGCAACAATTAGCAAATGACTCAGCGACCCCTTGGGGTTTTAAATTTAGGAGGGATTTTACCGACTGGCTCAATTTTTTTTTATAGATATAATTATAGAAATGATGACTACCTCGAAAAAGAAAAAAAGAAAATTTGATAAGACCAGTGATTCATAATGCCGCCTGGTCTGGTTTGTCCTGTGAGATGCACTAAAAGCAAGCCCCCATCTTATTGGAAAGCCCTGGAGAGGTTTCGTGTGGCGAAGAAAGGGTCTCCTGCAAATATTGAGGCGGGAAAAGAAACCTAATTACTGGTTGTTTTTTCTTCTGCCTGGCCATTGAAAGCGTTACAGTTTGTTTTTCCGTCGTGATCGGTTTTAACTTAATAACCTTAGAATTATAGGTAGTTTTTTCTCTCCTGATTTTGTGGAAACCCTTTTTTTATTGAATATAGTTAGTTTGGGATTCAGATTTTGGAAATGTGTAAATTTTTACTGAGGAAGGTGTTTTGCCTATAAATTTAGCTTTCATACATCGGTACATGTACAACCAGGAGACATTTTAAAGAACAACATTGAGTAGTGGTATTTGAGTTTGTTATTGGAGATTCTAATAAAACACTCAAGTACATATGAATCAAAAGAAATATATACATGTATGTAATTTGTTCCTGAGTGATGGATTTTGTCTTTAAATGGAAGAAGTCAGGATTTTTGTGTGTGTTTTACGATTGTCAAATTTAAGGCAGAAGATAATGTATCATGGTTGACCCCATGCACAACACGTTACACACCTCCACACAATGCGCGTCGACCATTTTCACCAATTAGGCAGTCAATTCCTTTGTTTACATTTTGACTCCCAAATGTCAGACAAAATAGATGCATGTTAAGTGCGCTGCGCGTTGTGCGAGGGGTCAATACTTGCCACCCAGCAGGCCTTGAATTTCATCTTTGAGAAGGCAGGGCCATTTTCATTTTCCAAAGGGCTCTTCTATTAGAAAATTGTAAAAGTATGGGAAACTTTCAAAGGGGCTTCAAGGCCAAGACTAGGGGCAAGAGAGGCCGTAGTCTCCACATAGAGAAAGGCATAGAGAAAGGAACCTTTCTCTATGGTCTCCGTTATACCTCTGTGCATGGAGGTACATGTAGAGTTATACTCTGTGTAATTCCCGGGCCTAATTTCATGGCTTTGCTTACCACTGAATTCTACGCTTGCGATCACCATTCTCTGCTTACCGAGCTAGCGCCAAATTTCTGCGCTAGCTGTGTAAGTGTAGAATGCCTAGTAACGTGGACTACGCAAGCGCACAAGCAAAAATTCCCTGCTAACCCGTGAAATACGCTTGACATAAGCACAGAATTTCCTGCTTCTGTAAGCGCAGATTCTTTGCTTAAGGTAAGCAGAGCCATGAAATTGGGCCCAGATCTGACCCAGAAGCATCTTGTTTTGAAGGGAATTGGACACGGTTTCGAAGGAGTGGATTCTTACGTAACTCAGTAAGTGTGTAGTTTGGGTCAAACACAGTGCTGAAAACGAGTGGGGATAAAGAAATGATTTGTGTGTACACATGTGTACTGTTAAATCCATAGTACTTTTAGTAGTTGGATGTAGTACATACATGTACACATGTTGGCACGGATGCATGTTCACGTAGCTGTATAATGCACATTAATTAGACCCTTTCAATCAATCAATTAATCAATCAGTCGTGATTATGTTCACATTTACAGCTAATTACATGTACATAAAGGTCTCGAACACATGTTTCGTTAACACGCGTGCATGATACATATTGTATACATATTGTATACCATGAGCGTCTTCTGGCCCTTGCTCTGTGCCACAACTGGCAGGTTTAGACTTGACAAAGTCCCATACTGTTTGTGTAAAAGTAAATAATAATAATAATAATAATAACTAGTTCTTATATAGCACATTTCACAATACAATGTAACGTCTCGATGCGCTTTACATTAGTGCCCTGGTCATTGGGCCAATAACATTCCTTTAATCTTTCTCAGCTCCCTGGGGAGTATACAACCCTGTGCTGCCGTAGCGCTCCGAAGGTTTTTTCAAACACAATATCAACCTCTACCCTTGCAGGTACCCATTTATACCCCTGGGTGAAGAGAAGCAATTATAGTAAAGTGTCTTGCTCAAGGACACAAGCGTCATGACCGGGACTCGAACCCACACCCCAATGATTAAACCACCAGAACTTGAATCCGATGCTCTTAACCACTCGGCCACGACACGCTACAAACTGTGGATCTTGTATCTCATTCCGCCAAACCAGTACCGATGATGTCATTACAGTGTAGAGTGTGTTTCATGTTTTCCCCTTAACTTAATTTCAACACCATCCTTTAATGAAACTCTCACAGATCCTTGGCTTGTAACCTTGAAGTCGATTGGAAATAGGATTAGTATCTCTCCATACATGTATATCCTTCACTCTCTAAACTTATTGCTGGATCGGGGATTGTTTGATCCTACCGTCACAGCTAAACACACGGATGATTTAACCTAAAGACCAAACATTTCGGCAAACATTGCAGAGACAAGACTTCAGAGAGTGCCGACCAACTTGGGGAAAATATCAACCTGTGAGTTTTTATCCGATTCGTGCGCCATGAACACCACACAAAAAACGATTTTCTTTCTCTGTGTTTCTGGGGCGGCTTTTTATAGCCGCGTTAGGTTGGAATTTGCATGAAACAACATTCCTCTCATGATTTCATGTGGTAAACATGATTGATTCATAACATTCAGATCATGTGGCTTGAATTTCTGAGGATGTCATGCGTGGACCGTCTACTCATGCTTGGGGAGGGGTCATTGTAGGTCAACCCTCCTCGGCAGGGCTCTTCTAATCCAGAAAATGTGCAAAATCCATCGGTTGGGATGTTGCATTAAGGGACCATCAGATGTAGTCTATATTTTCCTGGCACAGAGTTTTAAGTAACATACTCACTGATTCAGAAAGGGCTGGTGTTTGTAAACAGATGAACAAGGGTTCACCCTATTCTAGGTTTTCATGAGAACTTGGGACCTGCGCTGCAGCATTTTGTTAAGTAGCCCACTGGGCTAGTAAACTGTGCATTTTACTTGCCCCCAGGATGTTTTAGTAGCCCATACTTAAAAGCATGTATTGTCATAAATGCATCTTTCTAATATATTACTGGTAGCGATCACAACCAGTTTAATGGTCAAATAAAGTTGCGTTCACACACTAAAAAAATGAAGTTGCACATTTAAAAAAAGTATTAATCACATCTGAAAAGAAAGAAATACAAGCATTTCAAACAAGTAGTTTGCACTGTTTTTAGTAGCCCACAGGGCAAGTTGAGAAGTGGTTTTTAGCAGTTACTCTGGGCTAAGAAAGTTTATCAGCAAATCGCAATTTTTTTTTAAATATCAAGTGATTAACCTCAAGAGAAACTGACTTGATAAATTTTAGTTGATTTTTTACTAAATTTGACTTGAGCGGGATTTGAACCTGCGATCGCCGGATTAACGTTCACTGCGCTCTACCAACTCAGCTATCTAGCCCTAATGTTGGTGGTCTCCCTGTAGACTACATGTATGTAGAGCTATCTAGCCCTAATGTCTCCCAGTCTCCACATTAATTTAATTAATTGGTTTGTGAAGTGGGGGAACAAGAATTGTTTTGATAGGGTTGGGGGGATATGAGAGGAAATATTAAGGAAAATTTTGCAGGCATTGTTGAGGCAACCAACACACTGCATGGAAAAAGATTGATTCAATAGCACAAGAGACATTTCATATTATCTTTTCTTTACATTTCCCAAAGAAATTATGGAAACTGAATTCTGAATGTTTTTTCTTCTTGGAGATTGCGTTGAACTGGTTTCCTTTAAATTGCCTAAATATGTGACACAGCCTAAACTCCTGGGGCCTCTGGCCAGTGGTTCTTTTGGGTAATTCAAGCTCTACTTTATTAAATGATGCACAATGTACATGTGTTGTACAATCACAAGCATGGAGATATTGTACAAGGCAAGTCTTATTGTATTTTCATTTGATGTTTTGGTGTTAATTTAAACGATCTGGGCCCAATTCCATGGCTCAGCTTACTGCGGAATTCTGCGCTTATGGCCTATAGACCTATGTGCTTTATATATACATTGTAGGGTAGGGTCCATAATGTAAGTGCAGAATTCCACAATGATCAGAGCCATGGGATTGGGCTCAGTAGGGCCGGGGGGTTTTTGGAAGGGAGGTTTGGCAACGGCAAAAATCAGTAGTACATCACTTACTTAAATTTGTTAATTTTAAACCCAATTTCAGCTCAAACTCTATTTTGAGATGTGAGATATTGTTGGCTTACAGTGAATTCTGTCCTTGTATAAAGCCTATGGGCGAGGTTATTTTCATTCTTCAGAATGAAAATAGTTTATTTAGAGTGAGAACATCTGAAGGGGCCTCAAATTCCAAGACCTGGGAAGTGGCGGCCAAAGCCTCTTTGCTCTCCATTTTCTTCAAGCTTTCCTTTTTTCCTTTTTCGGATGCCCTGTTCCCTGGAAAAAAACTCAGACTTAGCGAAGTGTTTGGTTGCCCCCTAACATAACATCAGCCATCGATGCGCCGCTGATGTCAGAGGCCTCCTTTGTGTGGGATGTCTGAGGGAGGGTTAGGGAGGGGAGAGACGAGGCGCTGGCAATGATTGGGCTCGGCAGCTGCTCTTACCCACTGCATTGTCAAAGGTGGGAAGTGGGTCTGTTGGAAATTACATTGCTGTCTGCTGACATGGCTATTGAAATGAGTCTAAAGGCAAAATGCTGCAGGGGGCTCTGTCTTGTGGCAATGCATTTTGTTTTTCTTCTTCTGGTCTGTCGTTTCCTGTAATAATGTACAATAGAAAACTGAAAATGAATGATCCTTTAAAAATTGTACCCTTTCTTAATAAAATGATCTGATACCTACTCTTTGATACTCCCAACGGCTTTTAATGATTAAAATGTCATTAAGAAGTTTATACAGTAGCATACCAAAAAGAAGCAAAAGATTATTGTTTGTATGAAATATTTTTTTCTCAAAAATAAAAACTGTCAAATATACGTTAAAATGTATATAGGCCTATGTATATATATATAGTATTTGTTTTTTATAGGGTTGGTGTTTTCCCAGTGCATTCACTCCAACTTGTTCAGAAATATATTTCTCTTAAAAATGACACCTGGGGCCCAATTTTGTGGAGCTGCTTTTAAAAATCTCTACTAAGCAAAAATGAGCAGGAAACCAGTCACAGATGGTACATGTGGCATGGTACTTTGGCGTGTAACCTTTTTCTGCTCAGCATAATTTTTTCTTGTGCTTAGCTACTTTTGGCAGCTTTATGAAATCGTGCACAATTGCAAAGAGCTGCTGAAGTACACAAAGTAGCTTGAAAATGCTTACTACAATAAGGTTACCGGCCCAAATTTCAATTCCACATGTACCGTCTGTGACAGGTTTCCTGCATATTTTGTCTTAGCAGAATCTTGTTAAGCAACATTTTCTGCTTTTAAAAGCAGTTCTAAGAAGTTGGACTCTTATCTGGGCCCAATTTTAAAGAGCTGCTTAAGCACAAAAAGTAGCTAAGCGATTTTTTTGTATACTTACCAGAATAAGGTTACCAGCCAAACTACGGTACTAGATTCCAAATGTATCAGTTGTGAATGTTATCATACTTATTTTTGCTTGGCAGAAAATTGTTAAGCACTATTTTTCTGCTTAAGCAGCTCTATGAAATTAGCCCCAGAAATATTGAACTTGCTTTGACAGGTGGGGAAGAGGGGGGTGGGGTTGCAGGTCCTCCATGCCTCAACCATTGACAGATGGCCCACAGTGAGATGGCCAGACACCCAGCAATTGGGAGGCAATCAAGCCCTTTTACCTCTGATAGTCTTTTGTCAACCTCTGTGTGTCACCAGGGAGCCAGAGAACTGTGGCCTAGTCAATACAACATTGCTATGCTGGGGTGAAGCATTTCAAGAGATGGCCGTCCTTTGTGTGATGCACCTGCCAAGGACATACAATTTATAGGCCTCATAAATTATCGTCACCCCAACCCCCCCTTTGTGGCTTATTAAAATAAAAGTGTATTGACAGTTTAAATTTCTGAATAATTTTTTATTTTATTTTTGCTCGCCCTGAACAATCTTTGCAATTTTTTTTATATTTGTATTTATATATTTTTCTGTATTTACATTTAAAACAGATTTTGAAAATATTTTTGACAGAACAATGTAGATTCTCTATTGAAACATTCAATTAATTTAAAATTGACCTTGAATTACTATTCTGTTTCTTTTGTTCATCCTAAAAAAGACAGTACAATTAGGAGAATATTTTTAAACAACGAAACACAGTGTAACATGGTATTCAAGACAACTCAGTTTTTTATTCTGTTTTGGTCTTCATTTTTTACTCTGGTGTGTTGAAGGAGTATTGACGATGACACGCTCTTGAAAGGTGAAACTGCAGCGGTGTATTGTACACGTGTTTCTTTGTTGTTTTATCTTTTGTACAGGTACTGACTACATGTGTTCCCGACTAGTGTACACAACACAATGAGATATTTCTAATGAGGCTGTGTTATGACTAGAGACAGGATAATTTGAGTGTGATTGCTGTACATAAATGTTGTTGTATTATTAATTTTTTGTTACACTATAATTAATATTATAGTAAAAATATCAAAAAATAATGAGAAGTGGGTAGGTAGATTCTGTTAATAGAGATCATTGTCTGAAAAAGAAAAATGTATACAATACATTTATTTAGTTAATATCCGCAGCCATATTTGGCACAAATCATTGAAGGATTTTAAAATGAGTGGTATTTAAAAAAGGACATCTTTCTCAGCATTTTATGACAAAAGAAACCTGCAACATTGATCATGATGTATCTTTTAAAAGTATTGAAATCCAGTTACCAGTAATACAAATTCTAGAGGGAACCCTGAGATTGAGAGAGAGGGCAAAAAATATATTAATAAAATAAAATGGTGCCTGTTTTTCGGTTTATTGTTCAAATTGAACAAATTTGATGAACTCTTGGATGAATACAAGGTAGACAGCTACATTTTTGTCACCGAGTGAAAGAGCAGAGCGTCATCCCCAAGTATTTCTTCCCAAAGGATTTCTTCCCAAAGGATTTGACACTTACACCGATCTTAACATGTTCTCATTCTCTGAATGGCAAAATTGTAAATTCTGGCCATCCCAGCACTTTAACAGGTGGCACATCTGTCCCAAAAGATATCTCAGGGATTGCCAAGAAAGCCCTTAGAAAACAGAAGACAAAGCAGATGGATTCATAGGGAGCACACCAGGGGAGAGGATGCAAATGCAGGCTTCAGGTGATTGCCAATAATATGGGAGGAGACGGAACACTCGGGCTCTTTGTTAGCTTTCTTGGAGCTCATTAACGTCTTGACGGAACCTGATCGTCCCCTGTATGCAGTTAGGGATAGATGAGGAGTTGATAACCTCTGGGATGTGGTCTTAAAGGAGCAGCTGGCAACAGCGTTCTCCCTTAAACAGTGGTCCGCTGGCCAGATGATAGTTGAGGGGCCAAGTGGTCCACTGGCCAGATAATAGTCCAGGGGCTAAGTGGTCCGCTGGCCAGAAGATAATTGAGGGGCCAAGTGGTCCGCTGGCCAGATGATAGTTGAGGGGCCAAGTGTTCCGCTGGCCAGATGATAATTGAGGGGCCAAGTGGTCCACTGGCCAGATGATAATTGAGGGGCCAAGTGGTCCACTGGCCAGATGATAGTTGAGGGGCCAAGTGGTCCACTGGCCAGATGATAGTTGAGGGGCCAAGTGGTCCGCTGGCCAGATGATAGTTGAGGAGTCCAAGTAGTCCGAATGGCTAGTGCAATCAGTTAAGGCTTTTTTAGGTGCTGACTACGTTAACAAACCGAATGTAACCAATTAAGACCCTTACTATTGTTTGGACTTAATTTTTACAAATTGTTTGCGACCTCCCCATAGGTTTTGTATGTAGGGGAACCGAATTAAGGTCTTCATGTATTATTT
The DNA here is from genome assembly GCA_037783415.1 of Leptasterias polaris. Lineage (NCBI taxonomy): Eukaryota > Metazoa > Echinodermata > Asteroidea > Forcipulatida > Asteriidae > Leptasterias > Leptasterias polaris. The sequence continues at coordinate 159,328 of JAZGTN010000043.1, forward strand.
GATGATTTTAGTTGTACTGTACCAGCTTCTGACACAGTTGCAATCATAAACCAAATATCTATTTTCCATTTTTGTGAAAAGAGTTTTGTGAGAAAGAGGCTTGATTTCTCATGGAAGATGAACCCAGAGGAGGTCCTATATGTAAAGGAGGAAACCTGTTACTATTGTCATTAACCTTTTAATTAAGTTCTTACTGCGTGATGATGAATAGGGTGTATTTGTACAAAGTACATGTATGTGTGTAGAGCAGCCTCAAGCTTTTGACTGTACAATAAATCATGGAAGTACTATGGAAGTTTCTGAATTCATGAAGTCATACCCATGTGTGTAACATTAGAAAGGGCTTACTGTACAAACACAATCAAGGTGTAATAAGAAACGCCAACATTCCCAAGTGCAAAGATTGAATGTGCTGGCTGCCCATGAATATTCATCGCAATTCAAAATTGAACGCCGGCCAAGTAGACCCAGATACATTTTATGCGGGTAACAGAAGCCGCTGTAGTTTCTTAATAACATTATGTTGTGTGTTTGCACACCGGTGTCTGATTTTTGGGGGGGTATTGTGATGGTACTCAGCAGCGACCGAGCCAGTGTTTCCACCAAATGGATCTCTCTCCCTTTCCCTCCCTCGGTTTGGCCATAACCCCGTAGAGAATACAACCGAGAGAATAGACGTCGCATAGAGGGTAATAACATCCACTGTGTACTTAAGTCATTGTAAACAAATCCTGTCCATCTCATTTCATCAAAACGAAATTATGAATTTCGGAATCATCACCCCCCCCCCCCTACCTCGAGGAGTTCAAACCGAGAAGTGGATTGCACTTTTCTTCGCTTCCCCCTTGCCTCAAGATCAGCAGACCGATACATGGCCCCCATCTTGTTGTCAAACTGCCCGTTACTAATTCTATTAACCCATATATTTACGCTTGTGAATGTGCATTTTAGAAGTGCTTTGCTGTTCACCGGCGGGGGGTATGTGTGTTCATGATTCGATGGTTCCAAGCCCTTGTTTGGATTTTCTATGCCGATGAAGTCTAATTTGTGAAGAGTGGTTTTTTTTCAAGCCTGCCAGAACATTATAAACGTCAATTATTTATTGACAGCAATTTGGAAAGACAATATGTTATTGGATAGCAATCACTTAACCCTGTACTTAGCGAGTCAAAGTGAATTTAATGTTTTGATTTTTGTGTCTTAATTTTTCTTTGTCTGCCGTTTTATTATCACAACTCACTGCCAGGGTTAAAAATTGCGTCCTTGAGGGTTTTGCTTTGGGCAATATTTTGTAGTTTTGGAATTTAGTCTTGCAATTTCTCAAAAGATAGAAGTCCCTTTTGTTGCAGTACCAAACAATATCCGATGGTAATTTCCAAATACAAAAATTTACTTCACATATTTACATAAGATTTAAGTTTTTGACAAAGAAAGGATCTGCAAAAAGGATTTTTTGATTTGGAAGGCCATTTATAACCAGTGTGTTGTTTTTCTTTTGTTCCACACTTTCTTGAGGTTGGCTGACAGTTAACATTTTATTTGTCATAATTTTGAAACTAATTGTGGAGGGGGGGGGGGTTAGAAGGTGGTGGTTAAAATGTAAGCATCCCATTTTTTCGGGGTCATTACCAAATTAAGAGAAATAGAGAAACAGAAATAAAGAAGGGGGAAACATCATCAAGTACACGGCAAAATTATGAAGAAATAAATGTGTTTGCTATAAGGTAGGCCAACTTCCGTTGAGTTGAGTTGCTAAGCAGTTAGCATGCAACATTGAAGCAAACACGCTTGCTCAGAAAAACAAGTTACCAGCCAGAATAGTGTACAATGTTGACTGGTACTCCGGCTCTTTGTTTTGTATAGCAGGGATTTATAAGTCTTAACAGGCCTGGAATTACACAGAGCCCATGGCCTTTGTTGCCCCTGGTCTTGGCCTTGGAGCCCCTTCAAAAGTTTCCCATAGACTTTAAGAATTTCCAATGAAAATGGCCCTGCCCTCTCAAAGACGAAATTCCAGGCTTGCTTAGCTCATTTAATTTGCTACGCTGCTGTATGATTTTTTGGTCGCTGGTATTATTCTGTAACTTCTCCTTTAAGCATCTGTTTTCCCCGATACACATCAATTCATTCCAGCCTCACCTCCTTGTGATATGCATTCACACCCTTAATGACCAACCCCTCCCCCTACTTTATTTATTGCCCCGTTAATAAATGATGAGGTGTGGGAGAACCCTTTCCACCTGGTCAGACCGATGACCTTTTTTCTTTTTTTTTCTCACACGTGAGGAGCATTGAGCCAGTGGATGGTGTCTCCCATGGCTTCAACCTGCTCAGGTCATTATAGATGGATGATCACAACTGAAGGGTCGCATGAGACCACAGTCTTGTCTGAGTACATGTAGGTGCTGATTGTTTCAAGAGGTGGAATTTAACATTGTGGTAGACCACAGATCATCCAACAGACCAACTTGTCATGTGGATTTACAATTTGTGCATTTATTATAATGCTATTGGTTACAGTATCATATAATCTGGAAGGGGGCAATCTAATTGCACGTATTGTTCATATCATTTCAACAAGTCCTTATCTTGTTGGTAAGTCAATACATAGAACATCATGTGCGCACGCACTGGTGGCACGCTCAGGCTTTGTACTGTCACGGACTGAAACAGACTACTGATGCTGGCACACATCTGTGTGTAATTTAGCCCGAATTCCCTTGTTCCACTGTTTTAAAGTAAAACCTCAACAGTTATAGAGGCATTTACAATAGTCCTGCCACAATGAACAAGTTCGAGTGCACACGTTAAAACTACATGTAGGCCTTGAACCAAGGCTGGTCGACCATTGGTTGACTACTATGGTTGACCATTTTTGAACCAACCTCAGGAGCAAGTGTGCACACTCGAACTTGCTCAATGTGTCTTCTTTGGTCAACAGATTGGTATAATACCAGGCTCATTGACTAGCAGAAAATCCACCCTCAAGTATTTCATAGATGCCCTGGGGTCGATTTCACAAAGCACTAAGATCAATCTTAAGATGAGTTGTCAGTATTGCCATAGTGATTTGTATTGTGACATCACATTAGGATTGATTGGCAGTTAAGATCAATCTTAACTCTTTGTGAATTCGAGCCCAGGGACTATAAAGCTATTGAACCCTTGCACTGATGTCACATTTGGTTAACTGTCTGCCCATGGTCAGCCATTTTGGGAATCAAATTGTATGTAAAGATATGGGGAGAGTGTCCCATGCCATGTGCACATCTCAATGCACACTACATAGTATAACACATGGTAAACTGACTTCCTAAATGGCACAGCCAAGATTAATGGTGGTAATAGGACATCAGGTGAATTGGGTAAAAAAGTTCTATTCTGATACCAGGCCTGGAACTAAACAGACGCTAGGAGGCCATGGCCTCTGTTATCCTGGTATTTGCTTTAGTGCCTCTTTTCAAAGGTTTCCCATAGACTTTAAAGATTTTCCAACGGAAGTGTCCTCTGCAAAATGAAAAGGCCTTGCCCTCTCAAAGATGAAATTGCAGGTCTGTGATACATTGCAAGAACATGAACACGTAAATGCATTGCAGCTGCAACGAATGTCAAGATACCCAGCCTACATCATCTTCCATCACCTAGAACAAATGTGGATGTGTTCCCTGCGCAGGTTTACAATATGCCAGAAATTGTCACTTTTCATTATTTTCTCGGCAAGGAACATGGCCGGAGTTTAAGTGAAGGGGCAAAGGCCAACATTAAGCTTTGGATCTAAACCACTGTTTGAGTAATACACATGCTTAAAAGTAGAGAGAGTTACACATACTGTACATTGTTTTAGCATGTTGTCATACCTGTACAGTCGTCTGCTGTGCTGTGGTGTTTCATACACCAGAGGGGGTTAATGGCACCCGGGATGAAGCTAAGGGAGCCATTTAAAGAGAGTTCCTGTATGTATTGAAAAATTGAGTGGCCGAACTTTTGTTTTTGTCCCGACTTTGTTGGGTGTAGGGGCATCAGTCTAAAACATTTAATGGAGGATGTCATCATGGGTAATAGCGCCATCTGGGACATCAACCATCATTTATGAACCTTGAATCTTAAATCTTGAATCAATGATTACGAAGTACGACCACCTATTTTTTGTGATACCACGAAAACTGAATTTCTAGACTTCTAAATTTGCTATTGTATAAAACTTTCAATTGATGGAGCTGAAACAGCTTTGCTCGACAGGCTGTTTCACGGATCAGCTGAGCCCAATTTCATAGAGTTGCTTCGTAGAAAAATTGCTAAGCAGAAATGAGCAGGACACCGGTCAAAAATTGTACACGTGACATGGTAGCTTGGCTTGTTCTGGTTAGCATAATTTTGTTGTGCTTCGGTACTTTTTGGTGCTGTAAGCAGCTTAATGAAATTGGCCCCTCAGATACAAGGATCTCGTCACTGTCCTCTAATTATATGTTTAACAAAAACAGTTTTCCATGGAAACTCTTTTCATACAAATCCAAACCACATAGTAAGATTATTTCTTGTTTTCTCTTTTCAGACACGATCTCCTTGCTGTCTGTCGAGAGCTGAACATGGAGGAAGCAGTGCAGGACATCATGGAGCAGCTAGGAGCTGGGGAGACAGGTCGGATCTCCTGCCAGGAGTTCATCAGCTGCCAGCGTAAACTCAAGGGGGAGATCAGCTCCCTGGCCAAGCAGGACAGCGGCCTCTCGTCCCACCCAAGCCTCGGGGAGCTAGACGCCAAACTGGAGGGTCAGGGGTCGGTGGGCATGGGCAGTGATCCCAACCTACCGCAGAATTTAAACAAGTACGGGTCGTGGCCCAATAGTGATAACAGTCTAGGTGAGTTGGAACTTGATGTTTGAATGAAATTTTTGGATGGAGAATTAAAAACTCCTCAATGCCGTTGATAAATTCATTGTAATTTGTTTCTTTATTTTGCAAGTAAATTTTAACAGAGGAGGGTTTGTTGTTGTTGAGGAATCTTTGTTTTTACTTTACGTTGTGATGAACAGTACATGTATGAACAGTAAAGTTTATAAAAAGTGTCGCTGTAATAGTGTCAGTAGGGAATTCCCACAAGAGCATAGGATCTTCATCTTCCCCTTGGATCATTTCTAGACTGACTTAAGTACACACCGCCCTCTGTTGATCCAATTATAACAATACTGATACATTCACTTGAGTCACTGGTAATTATGTTGTGTTCAATACAACTGAACCAAATAATGGAGTAAGGGTTGGTTGGATAGATATGTTTAAAATGAACTGACGATTGTACTATGAGAAAAGAAAAAATAATTAGCATTTGACCATTATAATATGCTCACTTTAGGAATTTCTGTTGTACTGAGGTTGGCCTGTATTCCTGTTTGACAAAACTTTCTGGTTGACTTTAGAATTTGTAATGGAAGTGCACCCCGTTAAAGGCCCAAATTCCAAATTTAATGTGACACATATTTTTACATCGAACCAATTTCATACAGCTGCTCAAGCAGAAAAGTTAGCACAAAACAATTGTGCTAACCAGAATGAGGTTACCGGCCAAAATACCATGTCATACATATAGCAATTGGAAATGGTTTCCTGCTTATTTTTGCTTTGCAGAAAACTGTCTAGCACTTTTGTCTGCTCTTCGAAACTGAGCCTAGGCCTAAGTTTTTATGATTAAGGGTTGAATGAGATCAGGGAACGAGTTCGCCAAGCAGTTTCTTACAGCAAAATGTATGGACTGAACCTTGTTTGTACACACTGAATACAAATATTGAATAGCAATTGATGTTTTTTGAGTAGCAACTGGTACCTTTTGTGTAGCTTTTTAATATTCTACAGTATACATGGGAAGTCGTTTATTGGAGATACCAACAATTTCACATAGCATGTGCTGTTTTTACACACAACAAAAGAAATGCTCCTTTATTATTACTGTCACTATTTGAATAAGGTATTAATGAAGACATTTTAGTTTGTTTTAATGGTTTTGTCAATATTTAACTTTTTACTATTTGGCCCTTTCGTATGTGTTTGTTTGTATTTTTACCTGTGCTTATATTTTTATCATTGTTAGGTGACCCTTTCAGCTACTGCTGCTGGTCATTTTATATGTGAATACCAATAAATAAAAATAAGTAAATAAATTTTACTGAGAGTTGACCCTGACTCGTGGTCGGTTTACTTCATTTGTAGCTTCCTCAGCAGCAAGAGAGAGTTGGGAGCGAGATTCGGGGGCGAGGGACATGAGTCCGGAGCCAGGAGCCTTCCTTCAGAAGCTCATGGAGAGCGCCAACTCCTCGTCTGGTGGCAACTTTCTGGAAGTCGCTAACACGGTAAGAAGCCATGATTTCTCTTTGCTTTGGTTTGATGTGGTTTCCTTTGAAAAGTTCTTGTGTATCAGTCAGCCTTCCATTACTGTATGAAGGACCCTGGCTATAATTCTGAATACAATCAAGGCTCAGGCCGTGGCTACAACTACAGCTATGGCTAGATCGCCGCGTCGTCATGCTTTGGAAGTATAGGACGTCCATAGCAACACCCTTAGCAACAGTTGTAGCCGTAACTTAAGCTGCCAATTTGGATATGGCCTTAAACTTTAATAGTGCCCTCTTGTGGTGCAGACTTGTAAAAGTTTGTATCAAAGCATTCTTATCAACAGAGGGCAGTATTTCAATTGAGCAGTGCTGAATTCTGCATGACTTTCCTCACATCTGAAACATTCTTAACCTGAAAGTTATTTCAAATTCTTTAAATGAACATTTAGATTATATGTTTAATTGGATTTGTGTTTCGGGATCTTCTTGCCATGTGGTTTTAGTTGATGATGAAAGATATTTTGGTTTGTTTATTTTTATATCTCCTTGTTTATTTGTACATCTGTTTAATAGTTGAACATTCACCATTCAGATGATTAATTTACTTCAGGCGAATAGGCTATTACTTAGTTACATGTTGTACTTGGTTTCGGACAAATTTATGCGTGCATTCTTTAAATGTATTGTTTATGCCATCGAATTACTAAAATGACACATAGTGTATAGCATGACATGCATTGTTATCGAAGCGCACAGGGGCATGGAGACAGATGGTGCAAAATGGAAACATTGACTTTTCGTAGTGAACAATTAAAAATCAATTTTTTCCTAATTACCTCGTCACATTGGAAGTTAACAACTCCAGTCCGTCTCTGTAATGTGGCATCAATTGTATGTCAAACATTCTTAGGAAAAAACTGTACTAATGGGTTGCTACCTGTGGAGAAGCTTCAGATGTTGTTTTTTTGAAATTGTGTGCCTCTGGTATGGGGATTTGAATAGGTGGACAGAGCCAAAGGCCAGATCAGATTTATGGCTACGGCTACAGCTACGGCTAGATTTCAGCATCATCGTGCATTGAAGTGTAGGATGTTCTTAGCAACACCCTTAACAACAGTAGTAGGTGTAACCGTAGCCACCAATTTGGATTACTGCCTTTGACAGAGCCAAAGCTCAAGCCCTGTTCCCCAAAAAGGCAATATATTATTATCCGTAGTTCGGCCATCTTTTGTTCCACCTTTTAGATCAATGGAACCAAACAGAGGTTAGAATAAAAAATAGGGTGGCCCCTTTTTGTGTAATGAGGATCAGTATTAATGACTGCTATCGCAAACTGGGAACCCAACAAAGATGGCATCATTTTGAAGTGTTTTTTTTAGAATAAAGTACAATGCAACTTTTACCCTGCAGTTTTGAAACAGGCAGGTTGGGTTCTGAAAACGAACATTTTGCCAAGTTCTTCTACTCTCCGCTATCACCAGCACTATACAATTATTGCCATAAACCATCTCGCAATCTTCGCTCTGCCTCTTCATCCCAGCTCAAGACTCATGGTCATCGCTCTTTCTCAAACCATAGAGCAGGCTCAAACTCATCATCTGTACTCTAGAACTCTCTGCCAAATCACATAAAGACTGCCAAGACTGAAAATAAATTCAAATCCCAGCTGAAAACCCATTTTATTCCAGTATACCACAGTTGTTTCTGCTGCTTTCTTAATTGTGTTTATGGTTCCTTTTGTATTTTTTTTAGCTTCTGTATTTTGTATTGATTTTCCTTGTTAAGCGCTTCGAGACGCAGTGTGAGGGGCTATATAAAAGCTGTGTAGTGTTACTAGATCGAACATGTCAAATCCCACACATTCTCTTTTACAACATTAACCGTGGTTGAGTGGTTGAATGCCAACTCCCAGCATGAGATCTGAGCACAGTGATCACCATCAAGCAGCAATAGCAGAAATGTGAAACCCATTGCAGGTGCTTGCCCTCAATCATCCCAGGGAACATGACCGCTTTGGCACGTAGTCATTTCACTAATCCCTTCTGAGTAACTGAGACACGTGCTGCAAATGAGGACTCTTTAACATTGCCCCCCCCCCCCTAAGTAATACCTTTAAGTATTCTACTGTAAGAAATGAACGCAAAATTTGAATGTACATCAAAGGTAGGGTTATAGATTGGTTTTTGTCAATGTGCATGTACAATGTAATGCTGATTTAAAGGCAACATAAAGAAAGATACAACAAAAGTCATACTGTGTAAAAGTTTCAGTTGTTTTACAGTGTCTACTTGCTGAGAAAACAGCACAAAACTTAGGTACTTTCACAAGAGTATTGAATCCATCCGCGTTTACCGAGGTGACAATGGGTACCAACCGCATCTGTGGCCACAGTAACCGCAAACGGATACCAGTTCACAGAAATCTGAGGAAAGATTCAGACATGAATCGTTTCTCAGATTCAAACGTTTTTAGGGTGGAAAATTATCCAAACCATATTACTTCGAAGGGAATCTTTTCTCAAAATAGTTTATACTATTAACAGCTGCAGTGTTTCTCACCATGTAAATTTTTATGGTAATTATTTACTAATCTATGACCCTACCTTTAAATCAAACCAAAACAAACCCTGTACAGCTTTTGGGGTACATGTATGAGTACTTTACAGGTGACACCTCCTGACGATGACTAGAGCAAGCTAGTCGAAATGTTGAGACCAATTAAGAACTCACTCAACGGTAGTGAAGTTAAATAAGGAGAAGTCCCCTCAATCCACTAAGCGAAAGTAGTAGTCCCGGCCGATTAGTTCCTACCTTCCGCCCAGGTAGTGGTTAAAAAGCAGGACTGTTCTTTTCAGAACTGAGAAGTCTCCCGAAGCCTCCTGAATTCTGAAAAATCTACTCTGCGGCAGTAGAATAAACAGCAAGACAAGTTCTCTAAAGAACATAATCTACCCAGCAAGTAGATATACACATGGTGTTACAGCAAACCAAATATACAATTTCTAAATTGTTTGGTCACGACAATTGCCCATGAATGAGATTTTAAAAAGTTTTTCAAAAGGATTTATGCACTCTTATAAACTTTTAAATACTTGCTTATGTAAATCTAAAAAAGAAAAAAAGAAAGAAAAAAAAGTTGGACAATCCCTTTAAAATGGAGAATAGCAAAGGGCGTGCATCTAGAATAGAGGAGTTTGTGATCCCTGTGGCATATGTGTTTCATAAAGCTCCGTCTGTACACTCTAGAGTCATATCCTGTGAGTAAAGTTACTCCAACTTTGTCAAGATATTACGAACAGATTACAAAACTTTTCTTCAGTACTTCAGTACACAAAGTAAACTGTTGCTTTTGGCGAAGATTTGCCAGCAAGATTTTAAGTCGATATTGGTGAACTGCAGCGTTCTCCCTTAGTGGTCCGCTGGCCAGTTAAAACATCTGAGGACCAGTCAAAACTCTCTCCCAGTGGTCCTGCTGGATAGCTCAGTGTTAACAAGTATTCATATTTAATATAAATTATGGACAAGTGAAAAAGCTGACGTGCCAGTGAAATAAAAAGCTAACTAGTCCTGCTGGCTAGTCACTGAAAAAGTTCAGGGCAAACCCTGGAACTGTACCAGATTATATACAGAAAAGTGTATGTTGGGGACATGGCATTTTTCAGATTTTTTTTTTTGCAATTTAATCGTTTAAATAAATCTTCCATTCGCTGACCCTGTCCTGTCCCTTTGAACAACCTCCATCAGGAACCTGATAGTCCCTCTATCTTCAACAAACCCTGATTTCTTCCTATTGGATGGACTTGGATATTGCTGAAACTCTCTTTTTTCCTGGTCTTTTTTGTCAGTTAGGAGTAAATCACACTGAAAGTTGACACCATTTGAAACAAATCAGTGGATATTGATACTGATCATGTCCTTCATTATGCTGATGGGGTTTTTGTCATGTATGGTGTTTTTATGATCTATTGGGAGATGGGTTCATGTTCATAATTTGTTGGATATTATAATTTGAGTTATAAACCACAAGGGAAACTGACTGGGTTAAATTTGTTTTTTAAAGGGTGTGTACAACATTGGTAATTTCCAAAGACCTGTATCCAAACTTGATGTGACCCAACATATACATGAAATAACAAACCTGTGAAAGTTTAAGCTCAATCGGTCTTCAGAGTCATGAGAAAACAGTGAAAAAAAACCTTATGTGTTTAAAAAAAAATTCAAACATCAGAATTTATCCTTCAGGATAAAGACTATTATTTTACTCATTTCCAAAAAACTGTGGCATTTCAAGCAAAACTATTTCAAGGGAAGTTTTCCACCATGACCATCTTTATACCATGTAAGTTATGTGCAAATCTGTGAACATTTATATTTTCATTCTTACCAATGTTGTACACACCCTTTAATGATTTGGGGTTGAACAAAGAAAAATTGACCAGAGTAGGATTTGAACCAACGACCTCCTAGATATTATAACTTTACAGTGATATAACTTTGATGTTCATTTTCATCCTCGATTCTTTGAGATTTATGTATGTATTTGTATGTGTAGGCACGAGCATGCAAATGATTGCACAAAATCAATTTGAGGAAAAGAAGCAGATGGTAAACAGCTTCCTATCGACGACAAAGCAAAAATTCAATTTTTTATTATTTTATTACACTTCTGTGCTGGCACACCTCCACCATGTCAAACAAAGTCCCTACAAAAATGATATCTCTAAGAAATTCCTTTTGTTTTGTAAGTCCCAACAGAGTGATATTGGAGGGGGGGGGGGGGGGGGGTGGCACCTGTCTTGAATATGGTTTGTATGTCACAAGAACAATCAACTAGATTGAAAAAAGGGTCCCAGTTTTGTCTGTTTGTTTGGTGTTGACGGGGGTTTTTTTTTGGGGGGGGGGTAGTAAGAAAAAGATTACATAGAAGTACAATATTCACTTTTAAGAATTTACTGTTGTGAAATTACAGGCGTATAGTTTCATCTTTGAGTGGGCAAGGCCATTTTCCTTTTACAAATGGGTACTTCCATTGGAAGATCTTAAAGTATATGGGAAACTTTTGAAATGGGCACCAAGGCCAAGACCAGGGGCAACGGAGGCCATGGCCTTTGTGGCCTCTGTGTAATTCTAGGCTTGAAATTGAAATTTGTACGCTCATCAAGCAATGTCATGTTTTAAGGCTTGGGGCGAAAAACAAACAAATGTGTGTCAACTTCTGACTCATTTCAGAAGATTGGGTCGCCGACTCTGTAGGAAGGGCACCAGTGATTGAAAACAAATCTTGGTCCTGCTGTAATAAATGTAAATTGTTGCGGATAAAATTGCAAACGTGCTGAAATCACACATGTGGGAGTTTCTGGCGCTGAAATTTCTACCCCCTCAGAGAAATAACTTTGTGTCGGATGTTTTTTATCTAAGGAAAAATAAAATCACTTTGCGGTTTTTGTCCCACCTCTCTCCATACACTCATTGGCACTCCGGGCTACACTGCATTGTTTTGTCTTGCTAATGACATGTAATTTCCTGGATAGCCCCCCAAATGCATGTGGGGGATGCTAGCCAATTATTATTAACCTATTTAAAGTGATGCTGCAAGCTATGTGTGCTGGAGAAGCCATTTTATGCAAAACCTCTAATTTAAAGGGCAAACAAATCATAAAAATGAAAAAATTGAATACATGTAGGTGATCACATTAATGGGAGAAATATTTGTACGTATACAGTACTTAACAATGGGACACGTGTGTTGTTTTGGGTGTTGGTTTAGATTTTCATCATAAATTACATCACGTTTGGCTGTTGTCTGTCCATGGTCTGCCATTAATTTTTTTGGGGAGTAAACATTTACAGAAAAGATATGGTGTGCGTCGTTTAAATTGCTCATTGACTCCCATAATGGTGCAAGGAAGAGTTTATCAATTTAAAAAATTTAAAACATTACTATGTACAATGCACGTGATCTACTCTAACAAAGGAGTATAATTTCTGTTTTTGGGGGGGACATTTTAGTGTTTCTAAATTCATCAGTGAAAAGATCTCTGCAAAGGCATGAAACACTAATGTCTACATATCAATTATGATTTATCTTGGACAAATTCCAACATTCCGTTTCAGGCCTGATACCTCACTGATGTAACAAGTTCCTTAGCTGCCCCTGGTCATTGCCTGGATGCTCCTTGAAATATTCCACTAGATGTTTACATTTGTCTCATAGAGGTATCCCTTTACTATTAGGGAGAACTTCCTTGGCCTGACAAGGACAATATAGGATATCAGGCCCTTGTCGAGCCTGGAATTTCAACTTTGAGAGGGCAAGGCCATTTTCATTTTGCAAAGGGCACTTCCATTGGAAAATCTTAGAGTCTATGGACAACTTTTGAAGAGGCACCAATGTCAAGATGAGGGGAAACAGAGGTCATGGCCTCCATGGCCTCTGTGTAATTACAGGCTGCTGTATTTGTGTCAAATTTTTTACTTTATCAGAAAAGAGAACAGAGTGCCTCTTTCAAAATGTAACCTAATCTCTCCAGCTATAATTAAACAGAAATTATGGGAAACAAGTGCAGACACAACATTCCCCCTCCAGAAGTGGAAAGTTTAACCTCCATCATCATCCATCTCGGGAACCCCACCACTGAAAGACCCGCTTTGTCTTCATTCACCTGTTTTTTAAGTGATATTTATGAGGTGCGGTTTCTTCAAAGTCAAAATAGCAATTCAAATATTTGTAAAGAAAGGCATGTTTTCTAAACTTCCTATTTCAGGGAATACAGATTTGATTGTTGAGTTGTTTGGTGGACTTAGAATGTCACAGCTAGTGTCCTACATAACTCAAGCTCTCTTTTATTTGTATGGCCCCCTTTTTTGCCCAAGAGTTTCTAGCGATGTGAAAATGGTGAGCTAAGCAAAACTGTTTGTTCGGTCAGTGAATTTGAATGCTCTAAAGGCAAAGTATACCTTTTTTACATTTATTTTTTGACCGTTTTGATTGTTTCAATTCTATATACATTGTAAATGTAGCTATACAATAAAACTAACCTGTGAAAATTTCATTTCAAAAGGGGGTAGCATTTTTTGGATATCGCCGAAAATCTGGAGCAGTTATATTCACGCAGGAAGAATAATCCGTAATTGGAATACACAATCTAAGAAAGGTTTTCTCTCAGATAGATTTTTAAAAAATCCCTTTCTCTAAAACCACATTCCTCAGAAGGGAATCGTTTCTCAAAGTGTTATACGTTAATGCAATGCATCTTACCAAGTAAGTTTTTATGGTCATTCATTTTTGGAGTAATTACCAAAGGTATATACCCTGCTTTTAAATCAGCAGTATAGACCATGTTACCTTTGTTTACAGGAATAGTGACCTTGTACATTCTAATGCATTTCCTGACAGGCAAGATACTACACTGGCCATATGAGGAGATTTACATTTTGTGTCATAATTTTCACATAAATTCAAGAGTTACAAAAGCAACAGCTGTAGAGCTTTTGAGATGTCCCCCCCCCCTTTCTTCGTATCAAAATTTGTAAAAAAACAGACAGTGCAATCTCCATAAAATATAAAATGAATTGTATTCTTCCATTGAGCTGCGTACAAACTGTGCCTGCAGGAGGAAGTCCAGGCTCTGTGGCTCTTTTTGAAACATGTGATGTCACATGGGGGTTGTTCTAAAACCCCCTCGACCCCCTCGACCCCCACGACCCACGACCCCTCGACCCTCGACGTCCGCCCCGTAATCGAAACGTGTCCCAATTCCGAATTCATAAAAACATCGCTTTACGGCCGAGTAAGAATTAAGTCCCCGATTTAGAATTCACAGCGTGTGATCCAAAGAACAGGCGACGCGACTTCCTTCCGACGAACTGCTAATTTTAACATTCTGTGCCAACACCAAAATCCGAAAAGAAATGGTCTGCATATTTCCCCCAGGACAAATGAGGTCACTTATTAGCATAAAAAATGAGCGTATTTAATCCGCTTCCGCACGTCGTCACGTGCACACCAATCATGATCACGTTGGCCGGGGGTGTGGGAGACTGACAAAACCCCAAAACACGTCTGGGCCATGGTCGGTCGGGTCTACAACCTCGAGCTCCGCATAGAGCAAGTAGTAATTGTTGACACAGGACGGGAGCGATCAGCCGGAATTGAGTCTGCCTGATCATCACGTAATGAGTTGGCCTAAATCGTACTCGGGCGGTAAACGCAGGATCCCAGTTGGGATATACTCCTATTCAGGCTCGGGTCGGCCAAGAGATACGCTTGGAAATGCCGCGATTTTTTTTCTGTACACCAAAATTGCCACAGTACCCGATCTCAGCCAATCACGCGCAGTTTGCTTCGTGCGTGATTGGCTGAGATCGTGTCATGTGGCAATTTTGGTGTACATAAAAATAAATCAAGCATAAGTCGAGGGGGTCGTGGGGGTCGTGGGGGTCGAGGGGGTCGAGGGGGTTTTAGAACAACCCATCACATGGTCTATAGCATGGGTACTTTCTTTGGAGGTTGTATGGAAGCCATTCATTATCCACTATTTCATAAAGAAAAAACCTCCAAACAAACAAACAAACAAACAAAGTCAAGACTATAAAATGTGCAAACTCGCCCTCCTCAACCATTTAATAGAAGTCCAAACTTAAAAAAAAAAAATCTGATATTCTGAATCTGTGATTGTGAAATGAGGAAGTAAATGTAATCATTGCATTTTGTACAATTTATGATGACCTAGAAAATTGAGATTTTCTATCCATCCTAGACAGGAAATATTACCTTTCGCTGCCCATAACCACAGGATGTGAGCATTATGATTGTTAACAAAAGATTCTCATAATGATACTGAAGGACAAATAAGAAAAAAATTTATGTTCATGAAAAGAACGGAATTCAAACTGATCCAAAGTGACAGCACAACAATCGCATTATTAATATTATTCAAATTGTGCAGTTCCAAGTAAGATATCATTAGGTTGCACGGCCTGATTTTCACAAAAATATTTTTTTTGTTTAAGAATGCATTCTTCAAACGAATTTCTCAGATTTGTTGTGCAATACCTTAAATTAAAGAAATAACTATAACTAGCTTTCGGTTACCCGCAAGTTTACTAGTTATAGTTATTTCGTATTCTCCACACCATGCGAAGCTTCAAACACCACTTATACTTAAATTAAAGCTTGTCACTTTCTAAATTCTATAAAAAATAAAAATTCAAATATAAATTTTTGGGGTCAGATCTGCCAAAAATTTGATTTAGCATCTTAAATAATAAAGGCTAACATTTTTTGGTATTTTTTATTTTATTGCCCTAAAAATGCCGTATATTAATAATAAACGACATTAATTTTTTAGTTTTAACTAACTACCACAATTAAATCATTGGCAAATTTTTTCATGCAATACCTCAAAAGAAAATTACAACTTTCTTGAATCTACAAAATAAGCTATTTAAAGATTAAATCTAAATTTCTGGGTCAAATTGGCCTAAAATCAGACCAAGCACCTCTAAAAAGTTCATTTGACTGACCAGTTATTTAGCTGATAGACTCACTGAGTTTCCATCGTCCAAATTTGAGATGTAACTTAATTCCCAAATCTGTCGCTGACCTAAAGGTCAATTGTGAAATGTCAGGCTGTACTCTATTTCAGAAATTTTGGTTTTGTTATTGAATTAAAATATGATATCATCAGAACTTCCACAAAACTGTAGTTGCTTTTGAATATGATACCAATGCTTTAACATGACAGTAAAGTTAGTTTGATATTGGACATTGCACATTCACAAAGGTTCGTACAGCGAATATCGATGTTGCTTTTTTCGATATTGGAAATTGGACATCCACATAGGTTTGTACAGTGAATGTCCAATCTCCGATATCAAACTAAGTTTACTGTCATTGCTTTAACTTATCTTGATTCAAAGAGAGTAAGCTTGCCATCTAAGCTGTACTCTCTTTGAAACAAGATAAGGTGAAACATCGGCATCGCTGTTGACAGCAACTTCTGCTACAATAATGCTTTCTTTCTGTGAATTAAGATAAGACCCACCATTTGTTAATGTCAATGAAAGTGCTGCTTCTGTTATGCAAACTCTCTTTGAATCAAGATAATGTACAGCATCCGTAGTGCGAATAATTGAATCTTTCAAATTATGAGAGAAGTTCCCACTCAAAACCCTTGTCTTTTATTCATTCCTTTCTTTTAAAATGACATCTTCAGACACGTCATTTTCTGAAGAAGTTATAATTAAGCAACCATCATTTATTTGTGCCCGAAGAAATGTTTTCGCCCTAGAAAGGGCAAAGTGTACTTTTAACAGATGTGAAACCCTGTGGAAGTAATGCACAGACAGACTGCCTGCAATCATTGTACGGTCATATTTGTTTAGGTTGCTACCACACGCTGCTTGTCCAGAGAGACAGACAGAAACAGAGAGTGCTGGCATTGCATTAGGATGGTGGAAATAATGGAGAAGGAAATGACTTGGAAAGTTGATTAGTCCAAGTCAGGGGGGTTTGTGGTCGAGGACAACGTAGTCGCTGCAGAGTTGGAGATGGAAGACCAACACTGACTTAATTTATCTTCACAGCTCAGTGCTTTGTCTTCTCGTCCCTCTGCTTTATTTTTTTATTTTTTATAGTCTCCTACGTCAAGTTCATGAGGAAACTCAGATGCATGATAGCAGCAGTACTTAGATTGCTATTAACAGAGGCGTACCTACATGTAATTTGGAAGATTGGATTGCATGTGTTTGTTTACATTACGAGAACGTGTGATGTACCCTGGGCAACAATCTTGGGTGTCATTCATCGTTAAAAAAACCTTCTATTAGTCATCGGTTGTGTTAAGGGGGAACTCCAGTCTGGGACACCAGACCTGCAGTTAAAAAAAGAAAGAATAAAATTTCAGTTTTAGAAACATGAACTGATTCAATGACCAATGTTTATGATTCTTGGGGATACTGGATTTTGACTCGGTGCTGATGAAGATCGCACTTTGGGGGTATCATTATAGTATCCAGTCACATACTTGAGAGCTGGCTTCCTCCTGGGATGCGGCACCAGCACGATCCGCACGGAGCGTGATGAAAGCCGTCTCCCTCGGCGTGAATGTGTGTGTGTGCGTTCTGGATGCTTTGAGAGACAGCATATCATTGCCCCGGTACTAATGGGGAGGTCAGGTCTACCCTCAGACAGACAGTAGAGAGTGTTAACGACATCAGCTCGAAGCGGCTGTCCTCCGGAGGTTGGGGGGCATTGGGAAGAGAAATAAAGAGAAGAGGAGTGAATGAAGACGTCACATTATTTTTACCGCTGGATGACAGAAGGTGCTTTTTCACCCCTCCACATTATCCCGGAAAAGAAAAACCGATTAGGGATCAACAGATTAAACGGAATCTGATATCTTATTGATGAAGGGGGAAAAACAGTGAGAATGTAGCCTCTCCTTGGAGATTTAGACTCGTCAAGATTTGGTGATGTGCTGCCATGGTTACAGGAAGTTCCTCATTGCTCCGTCAAATGTGACTTGCAGGTGTGTTTTTATTGAAGGCTCATTCGGGTCCTGTGGGTTATTGATGAGATAAGCATACACTGGTCGCCGTATCGTCCATCTGTTGCTTTAATGCAGTCTTTAAGAAACGTTTCTTCTGCATTCTCCTTCTGACAAGGCTACATCTCAGCGACGTCGCTGCACTTTGTGAGAATGTATCGTATGTATCAAGGTGTTGTGTACTTTGCGCTGATGTGGACAGTGTGAACTCCTTCACTTTCTTGTAGCTCCGTTCCAGCCTGTATGTTTGTTAGGAGGAGGGAGGCTGACGTTATTAAAAAGCACTTCAGAGTCTAGACGTATGATAGATTCCTGATAGACGGAGTTGCTTCATTCTATCTGGGATCAATGCAGTAGCCGCTGCAGAAAAGTAATTTCGATGTGACACCCTCGTCTGAATGGTATAAATAGAAAAGAGTATCTAGAGTTCTGACATCTGTAGAAACATCAAGTAAAGTCCACATCAGAGAACTGAGCAACAAAATTGCTACATTGTTCTGTAGAGCTCCATGTATGTACAGTAAACTCTCCCTGTAACAAGATCGCTGGGACTGGCCAACTTTACGCTTTCTAACAGGAACGTTGTTATAAGAGGACAGCAAAACGAAGAAACACAAAGAAGAAATGAGATTTGGGACTTCCGAATGTACTCTTTATAATCAGAACGTCTTCATAACATAGCTCTTTATAACCAGGGTTGACTGTATGTAGAATTACGTGCTTCTACACAGTTAAATAGAATGTCAAGAAGATACACAGCGCTGTTGCAACTGTAGAAATTAAATTATCTGTGTTGATTCACAAGGGAGACCAGCTACGCTTCGCCATTGTGAGGACAAATTTGTAGTCTTAATCGGGAAAGCTGCAAAATCTGATTAGATTAACGACAAGGAGACACTAAGAAACACTTTGACTAATCAGACAGCGCTGATTGTCAAAAAGAACAAAAGCGACACATCATGCCAGCATCTGCCACAGCAACTTCCTGAGTAGATTGGTTACATTCTGATTTCCACACAGTGATTAGTGCATTTGATTAAGAGCGACCAACGGACAGAGCACTTAAAATCACGTTGTGTTGGTTTAAAGAAAGTTTCCTTCAGTGCTGTTGGCTACACTTGGGACCTATAAAAACACCACCCCAGCAAAATCTGAAGATAGCGTTACAACTTTGGTGAAATCAACCCTGTCAGAGCCCCAGTGTTAATAATACAATAATGATAATAATAGTAATATCATAACCACAGAACCCTTTACACTGTATGCATTGTGTCTCTCTCGCTCATGTGTGTGTGTGTGTGTGTGTGCATGTTAACGGGTCTCCTCAAAAACGACCCAGCAAGCCAGCCAGTGGGCTTAACATTGACATAATGATGTGGCCGTGAAGAGACAATTTCAGGCGGAGAGCCCTAATCATGTTACTGCATTAATTGATGACGGAGCACGCGTTGATGGCGAATCAAAAAACGGTGACAGTGATCCTGACAAGGATTACAGGACGAGAGAGCACCTGTCTCTGACAGCAGTTACAGTGAGGAAAAGAAAAACAAATCCTCGCTCGGATATAGTGTGACTACTAGCGGCTAACTATCCTGTCTACAGTTTAGTGTTCGCCGTTTTTTGATTTACGCAATTCACACAGGAAGAGTGTGCTTTTGAACATCACTTTTCGAAGGAGAGTAAATTGGAGTAAGTTTAAAGTTTGACTATACGCTGGATGTGGAAAGAGTGAAAGCAGTTCTCTTGGATCCCCTACATTTATTGAGTGTGGACAACTTTGTCATCTGCAGATTTGTTGATGAGTGCCCAATGGATTTTATGGAGGAACAGTAAAATGGCAGAGTGTGGTGATTTGAATACATTTGGCATACATTGATAGAAAAAAGAAACTTCTCTTCCATGCTGTTTTGTGTGGAACATCTTTATTTAGGTTTACCAAGCAAAGGATCACCTTGAATTTTCATTCACATTGAACCTTTTGTTGACAAACTGGAGTTCTGGAAGGACAAAAAGTAAAAACTAAAACCAAACCCTGAGGGATATTTAACTTCTGACCAAAGATCCTCCCCACAAATTTCGTGGTTACCGCTGGAAGTATTTTCACAGAGGGACAGCGTTGGGAGTCTTTGAGGTTGCCGCACGTTGATGATCATTCAAAATGGCCAATGTGGGTAATGGTAACACATGCCCTGCTGGACAGCGAACAAGAAGGACCAACGCAGACATGGTACGTAGGCAGCTCTGTCATATACACATAGATATAGATTTATCCAGTCAGTTTCATTTCAGGCCTACTTTTGTCATTTGAGTCTTTGTAAGTTCTGTTGTGTAATTTCGAGTGGAAGAGTTAAACCTAAATGAATTGAAAAATGAATTGAAATTGAACATACATAGGCCTGATATTTAATAGAGGCAATTGTCTACATGCCACTTGTCATTGCCTCCATGCTTCTGGCCATAACCACCATTCCCCTGGTCATTGCCTCCATTCCCCCTGGTCATTGCCTCCATGCCCCTGGTCATTGCCTCCATGCCCCTGGTCATTGCCTCCATGCCCCTGGTCATTGCCTCCATGCCCCTGGTCATTGCCTCCATGCCCCTGGTCATTGCCTCCTTGCCCCTGGTCATTGCCTCCTTGCCCCTGGTCATTGCCTCCTTGCCCCTGGTCATTGCCTCCATGCCCCTGGTCATTGCCTCCATGCCCCTGGTCATTGCCTCCATGCCCCCGGTCATTGCTTCCTTGCCCCCGGTCATTGCTTCCTTGCCCCTGGTCATTGCTTCCTTGCCCCTGGTCATTGCCTCCATGCCCCTGGTCATTGCCTCCATGCCCCCTGGTCATTGCTTCCTTGCCACTGGTCATTGCTTCCTTGCCCCTGGTCATTTCCTCCATGCCCCTGGTCACTGCCTCCATGCCCCTGGTCATTGCCTCCATGCCCCTGGTCATTGCCTCCATGCCCCTGGACATTGCCTCCATGCCCCTGGTCATTGCCTCCATGCCCCTGGTCATTGCCTCCTTGCCCCTGGTCATTGCCTCCATGCCCCTGGTCATTGCCTCCATGCCCCTGGACATTGCCTCCATGCCCCTGGACATTGCCTCCATGCCCCTGGACATTGCCTCCATGCCCCTGGTCATTGCCTCCTTGCCCCTGGTCATTGCCTCCTTGCCCCTGGTCATTGCCTCCATGCCCCTGGTCATTGCCTCCATGCCCCTGGTCATTTCCTCCATGACCATTGAAATGCCCCAGTAGACATGATAGAGATGCCCTTTATCAGGGAAAAACTGCCTTGCCCAAAACAGAATGAAATATGAGGCCTGCATACAATTTGTGTGTTCCTTTATCCTTCATAAATTGATTTTATCTCCATGTCTGAACATTTCCGCGTGCTCCTTAATTGCCTTAATTGGAATAACATTGAGAAGGGGTCGATATCAATCATGTGATTGTTTTAATTGATGTTATAATAGCATTAGGATGCTGTTCATAGGAGGTGCGTGAGAACACAAGTCTGCTGAGAACAGACAAATGTTTCTCAGCAGAATGGGGCTGTCAGCCAAAGTACCATGCAAAACAATACATTATGTCTGTGACTTGTTTCTTAATGAATTTGTAGTAGACAAAACTACTGGTGAACATTTGTTTAGTTCTTTGAATTTGGATTCCTGTATTTGAGTCTGATCCCTCCAAAAATCAAATAGAAAAAGAAAAAAAAAGAAATGGAAAAATAAGGATCTCCTTTTTAGATTTTGTGCATCATCCCTTTTATTGTACAAGCACATTACATGTAGTCCTTCATGATTTATTTATTTTCTGCAGTAGAATTCTAACCTAAAAACCTGAATAAAGAGTACATGTATATGAAAATAAAGGCAAGTTTAGAAGACAAGTTAATTGACCTAAATACAACAACACAGCCTTTTCATGCCCACAATAAACCTTCCTGACCCTATTTATAAATCAATATTAATTTATTTCTTCTCTCGGATCGATGTCCATATTTGCTCTTGACTAATTGGCTCGCAGCAATAAACAAAAACTCCAACAGACAGAGCTGATGACCTACAAATATTTCAGTCGTCCACTCAATCTAGTGTGTCAAATTCTGACATGTCCCGGTCCTAGTCATTATTTACAACTCTGAACATCAGCAACTGTTGCCGGCTTTGCGATAGAGTTGATCGCTGGTACCCGTTTTCTCGTACTTTTCAAGGTAGAAATCCAGGTTTGTTGAACAGAAACCAGTTGCTGAAATTCCGCTGCTGCACGAGACATGTGTTGGTGGTTTTGTCTTCGCTGGAATTTTCAATATCGTTATATTTCCTTTGCCAATTAAAATACATCCTTCCAGGTTTGTTTTTCTTTTCCTGAGGTCAGCACATTTGTTTATTTTCAAAATTCTTAATGAAATCCTGTTAACAATTAAAAGATACCTCGTCAATCATCTTAAATCAAGTCCCAGAGATAGAAAAACAAATTATCAGAATGAAAATAGAAAGATTGAGTCTAGCAATAAATTTTCAAGCTTGGAATTTTCATCTTTTAGAGGGCAAGGGCAAGGCCAAAGGGCACTTCCATTCGAAAATCTGAAAATCTGGAAATCTATGGGAGTTTTTGGAAGGGGCACCAAGGCCAAGACTAGGGCAACAGAGGCCATGGCCTGAATTGTAACACCCACATTCCCCAGTGAATAATTTCGTTTTACTTCCTTCAACAGGAAGTACCAAATAACAATCACATTAAAATTGTCTTGTACGAACATTACTCAGGGTGTAATGTTATACTGAACTGAGAAATGCTATCTATAAACCATGCCATTTCATTAAATGTAAATCCATCATCATTTTCACGTCTTCATTCGAAGACGTCATCAACGCCGGTTGTCGTATATTTGCCTCGAGCACATTATCTCGTATTATTTCAGGATTGTTTTAAGAACTCCTCCACCTTGTCCATAATATTTCATTCTTAAGGCTGTTGTCTTGAGCCGTCTCAGAGAGCTCTCCCCATACGGCTTCCATATGTCTCGTCTCACTGTGACCGTAGCGCTAGTCGGACGCAAACTGAATAATTCTGAATCAAGAAGGAATATTGCTTTATCCCATACATCATGGGTTTAGAATATGACTCATCCGACTGGAAGATGCCATATATATGTGTCGCTTCTTTTGAGTTTTCTTTTTAAAAAAATTTCCCCCATTTCCGTTTTGTTGTATTGGATTCCGTGTAGATCAATAAGTAATGATAATTTTCTTTTGTTCCGTTGGATGGATTGCAAGTCGATCCCTTGTGTCATTTCCTGATCACAGAATGCCAGTTACTGTGTTGTTTCTGCTAGGGATGCATGTTTATTTGAAGCTGGTACACTAGCACTCAGGTAGATACCTGTGAATAATTGCGTGCTGATACACCGATACGTAGAAAAGAAGAAACAATTTACTTTTTTCTTTCTTTTAATTGGGAGTGGGGGAGAATTTAGATCAAATTCACAAAAATCATTTTGATAAAAACCATTTAGAATGCCCCAGATTGACATTAGGGCTTTTAAAACCAACAAGTAAAAAACATTCCGAGGACCTCATTTCAATTTAGCGTACTTTGGCCAAACTTCCTAAATTTGGGTTCAGAATGCCCCTCATTTTTTTTGAAAAACAAACCGGTGTGGTATTTTGGTGTTAAATGCTGATAGCTTCTACTTGTTTAGAAAAAAAAGCAACAAACAAAAAACCTGATCTATACATTCTGTACTTGAAAGTCTGCAGTAAGTAATTTAGTTTTTGTTGGTCCCAATCAATACTGCAGAGATTTCACCACAGGTTACTCCAATGCACCACAGTATGTTAGCAATGAACCATAAAACTGATTGGCATTGATTTATGTGAATCATGGAAGATCACGGCTGCTGATGGGGGGAGAAGGAATTCGGCGTATAGCGATGAGGCTTTCTCAAAATGCCAACCTCTGGAATGAGCTACCGTCAAACATTGAATTCTCAGACACGGGTTTGGGGTTCAAAGAAACACACTAGACATTTCTCTGGATGTTTCTATATGTACTCGGCCATTAAAGAGGAAGGGAAGTGACCAATTCTATTTTGTTTCTATCATTTTCTCATAGATAGAGTCCTCATGTGAGTGGGGAAAAAATTACAAGTCTCTAACCTCACATTAAAATGGTGTAAATAGCCATTTTATTCAATACACTTCCAGTGCAAAAAATTGTCAATATCCAGAACATCTGATGACATCATTCTGAGAAAAATTGACCTCAACAACGGGAATGTTTTGGTTCAGTCCTGACTTTCAATAAAATTTAATTAAAACAGCCTTGAATGTGACATTATGACTGTCAAAAAATTCCTCCTGGAATGTAAAGATCCATTAGTTGTTCTTCTTCTTCTCTCATGTAACCAAAAGCTTCTGTCTTCTTCTGCCAAATGTGAGCAATTACATTCATGTACATACTTGTTTGAAAAGTTTCACTGTAAAAAGGCGACTCAAAACTCTGTTCATAATACGAAATAAATACATGTGTGCTTAAAGCAAACACCCATGAAGTTATCCCCGAATAATTCAACCCACCTACAGTGTACTTTATCATTGTAGTAAACTTGTTCATGTTTAATTCATTCACAAAAAAAGTAGTTGTAGAAATACGTGTTCCACGACTTAAAAGCGGAGCAAAGGAAAACAAACATCCCCATTTTTCCAGTGTTCCCACATGCTGTTTTCAGTAATATTTCGCGCTTCACCGGCCAACTATTTTATCACCCTCACGGTTCACTTGGCAACTCTTTTATGGCCCTCCTAATCATGCGAACCCTAATCCTTAACACAGCCAGATGAGCCTCTTTCTCAGCTCCCCCAACAGTTCTAGATTTCCCAGCGGAAAATGGATTTCCGGCGATGCTTGAATAGTGAGCGAAGTTTGTCTAAGCAACCGTGTGCTTTCCTTAAATCAAGTTCCATTCTCGGATGATGAATACAAAATGTTCATGGTTTTTGCGGTTCCCTTTTTTGATTTCTCTTCTCCCTCCCTCTAACTGCGGTTTCAACACCTGCAAAAACATAAAGTTTGACAAACAATTATTAGGCTCTTCATTCAGCACTTTTGAGAATTTACTTTTTTATAAGAAAATCATGTTTGTATACAAATCGTTGATCTTACTGAGGATTTGATTTAACCCCAAAGTTATTTGTATTTTTGGAAACAAGAACTCTAAAAGTTCCCAGTAGAACCAACACCACTTTGAGTTAGTGAAGAGTTGTTTTATTTAGCTGGAGAATTTTTAAATATCTTACAGAACATTTTGAAAGAACTCAAGGCAAAAACCAAGTCTATGGCTGTGCCGGAATTGATGGCTTCGACATTGGCTTTGGCCGGAATGCCAACAAATTCCTATTCTTTAATGTTGCCACTGCAGCCAATTGCAATAGCCATTAGCCATAGCCAAAGTCGTTTGATTCGGATGTGGCCTAACAGAGAGATCAAAGTGGCTTGAAGCTATTGTATTCCGGTGGGAAAGTTTGCATACATTCTCCCCCTAAATTGCTATCATTCTTTGGTGAAAAGATAGATCTAATTTCAGCAATTCTGAGCCTTCTCGGCCTAGAGCCTTCCTCCCTGAATTCCACATAATTACATTTGTAAAAGTTGTGATACAACAAAAACGAATTAGGGGTGAACAAAGAGAAGTTGCCTAGAATAGAATTTGAACCCACACCCTCCTGATTTACATATAGGTGCTTTACGAACCAAGCTATCTGGCCCCTAGGTTAGTGGTCTCCCTATTTGGTGTCATCAAAACCTTCATGGTTTAAACTTGGTATAAAAGAAATTATGATGAATATTTTTTCCACTGTAACAAAATCTTTGCTTAAGCTATCTTTAAAATGTACTTCACTGTAATATATAAACTGTTTGTAAAACAGCTACCACCTGCCTGTACTTGAATCCCAATTAGGGGTAATTGAATAACTGCCAGTAGGACAGAATATTTAAAACTGTCTCATTTGCATGATGAATGGGCTTTATATTTTACTAATTTTCTACCTATAAGCGTTCTCTTCCACAGGTCATTCATTGACACACATTCCCCCGCTGAGAATGCTTTTTTTTTAAAAGGTACATTTTCAAGACGCCCTAGAAATAGGTCATCCAATCCATGGCAACATTTAATAATAGCGTCCGTAGGGCGTCGCTGACACTTCGCGTTCACATCAAGTACCCCGGCCCTAATTGCATCCACCGATGGTAGCACGAGGTGGAGTTAAAAGAACCACTGTATGGTGGAGGGGGAAAGATGTTTGTATGGGCGCTGCAGGGCTCGCAGCAGCCACTGCTCGGCCCGGACCTGGGCTTTGGGCCGCGGTGCATTACTCACCCACTGTGCCTTGACTGGGAAGCCCCCTTGATGGATGAGTTGAGTGAATAATGCATGGTGAAATGTTAGTGGGTTTGGCGGCGGGGAAGCTACTTGGCTGTTAATGCGAGGTGGTTGACCTCGTATTCAGAAAAAGCAAGTTTCTTGATATTGATGCTGAGATGCCTCTTGTTTAGTATCCCGATAAAAGGTTTTAGATTCTTTTTCTGCTGATAAATTGTGATAAGTATGAGATGCATCTATAGATGTCACTTACTGAGTTTTCCCAAAGGATTTTTTTTCCTGAATTATAGACATTTCAAATTGTTGCTTTTGATGCGTTAATGAGGAATTACAGTTACCATAAGTGTTACTATCAGCAACCAATTTAATACTTAACCAACAAGAATGACATTATTACATTTTCAGAATATTCATTGTGAAAAAATATCCACTCTGAACGTACAGATGATGTTATTGAGAATATACAACTGAGGCCTGGAATTACTTGGAGGTCACAGAGGCCATGGCCTCTGCTGTCCTGGTCTTGGCCTTGGTGCCCCTTCAAAACTTCCCAATAGACTTTAAGATTATTCAATGGAAGTGCTCTTTGCAAAATGAAAATAGCCTTGCCCTCTCAACGAGGAAAATCCAGGCCTGATATATGTAAATAGGTCCTCCATGGCAACAAACATTTCATATAATTCCTTTCAAATATTAGACCAAGTCTCATCGCAGGATGCACTGCAGGTAGACGATAAGGATTGGACTTACACTTTCTACTCCCCCCCCCCCCCCCCCCCCCACAGAGTCAGGTGTACACACATTGGGAAACTAATATACAATACACTCTAAATGAGTCATCAAATCTCCTCACAATTGAATAATATTTTGCTCAATCTGTCGAGCACGTAGAGATGGAGAAAGGGTAAAGAAGGAAGAAAAAAATCTTGTCAGCCTTTTGGAGTTTTCCTTGTGCACGCTAATTCATCATGACGTCGGTATCCTAAATGCATTAGTACCTGTCAATGCTGGATCACTTGCAACTCAAACTCTCTCTCTCTCTGAGATGATACACAGTGATTTTTTTAATAAACATTCTTAACCGGCACTTCAAAGACAGTGCTGCATGCCACTCAACTGATGGAAGATGAGTGAAGTCTCAGATCCTTTAGCAACTTGTCAGTCAACCCAATTTCGTGGATTTCTGTCTGTTCCCTTTGTTTGTTTCTTTGTTTATTTGCTTAAAGTGCATCTGTCAACAGAATTTTGGGACCAACTTCAGAGTACGATATTATAGAGGTGCTGCAGCACAAAAAGTAACTAATAAGCACAAAACAATTGTTCTTACCAGATTAAGAAGGTAACCGGCCAAAATACCATGTCACCGTGAAACTTTAGTTTGAATATAATTATGTTTTGGGGAGGTGGAGGGGGTAGCCTACCTTGAACAAACATAATAATTGTTCAGAAGAAATGTTGAGTTTTAGATGTTCGAGGAAATCTCTACAAAAATGTTTGTCAGGTCAATGAGGTTTAATTTTCAGATCTGACACCTAAAGGAACATTGATTTTAAAACCAACAGTTTCTGTAAAATCATCGCATAAAAATTTTCACAAATTCTAAATAATCTTTATTAAGCATAGAATAACATACATTTGATTTATTCAAATAAATACCTCTTTTTAATATGTTTAAACAAGATTTTGTGTCCACACCCTGGTTTGAAGGGCATTTCCTTCCTCCATGACATACACTGGTGTCTGCTAGCCCCTTGAAATGAACAACTTTTTCTTTAACTGTGACATTTTTCAAATGAGGGCGCTATTGTGTATGACCACTAAAAACTTGTAATTTTTACTACACGTACGTGTGTTACATGTATGTATGTATGTATGTGTGTGCAGGTTGACCTACATGTAGTGTACAGTGTTGGCTACAGTGTATATTTGTAATGGTACATGTACAATAACATGTGCAGTTGTACACTTTGTGCATTGCCAACATTCCAACTCTAAGACATTATCTAAATTAGCAATTAGGTGCATACTTCAGGCAAGACCTCTCACAAAGATGGTGACAGTAGCTATCTTATCTTATCTTTCTTGTACTTCATTACGATTTTGACTGGAATCATTTAAGAACATAATTGTTTGCAGCTGTAAAATGGATTGTACTCATTGTTGTTGTTTTTTAAGTCGTGCATTTATTCAAATGTGTGATAAATTCATTAAAATAAATGCATTATTTGTGTTAACCTAAACCCAAATGTGTGTTTAAAAGCACTGTGAGTCCTGTGAAAAAAAAAATCTACGGCATATTAATCGGGTGGGATTTGAACCCATAACCTTTGCCATTCTAGAGCAGTTGTCTTACCACTAGACCACCGAGCTTGCAAGGTAGTTCGAGGCAGTTTAAACTCTACATTTTAGTAGTGGGTTCTGCTTTTTTGAACTTGCATCCTTTGATCAAGACATTTAACTATAATTGCCTCTCTTCATCCAGGGGTAAATGGGTACCTGTGAGGGCAGAGATATGGTTCTTGTAATTGATTCAGCTCTCGGTTCTCTACATATTTGGCAGCTCAGGCTGTGTACTCCCTAGGAAGCTGAGATGATTTTAGGAATGAAATAAATGGCCCAGTGATCAGGGGTAATAATCTATCTGTGAAGCACAATGATCATTTCTGGAATTGTGCTATATATAAGAGCCGTTGTTATAGAAGTTAAGATTTAGAACTGTTATTCAGGGTTTTTAATCTATTTTCTTTTTTACTTCTTCTAAACCACACTCTTGGTCCTTGGCGTAGGATCAGCTGCAGTGAAGAGTCACTAACTTTGTCAAGTGGAGCCTGTCTGAAACCTATTTATCACTATTTTGATGAAGTTCTGATTAATCCCCTGTAACGACCGTACACAATGAGGAGTGTTTGTAAAGCTGATGTTGTGTTCATTGTGCATTGCAACTCATCTCAAGCTTGATTGACCTTTGATCGGATTTCAAATCTAATCACACAACCAACATTCAGCAGCGTTAATGAACATCGCTGAGTGTAAATCAAGCTAGAAGTGAGTACTGTGCTGTATAAGCAGTAACCATCAACAAAGTCTTGGTCGGTAACAAAATGTGGCTTTCTGCCCACTAGGCTGGCCGGGATTGAATATCATCGACACTACATTCCTGGCAGGGCAGGCTGGCCAGTTCTCTGCCACTGCCAATTTAAGTTAACAATTAAATAGAATCCTCGCCATTGGCTCTTCGCTGGACTCCACTGTGGAGAAACTCCGTTAGCTTGTTGATCAAACAATTGCATTATTGGACCAAAGGACCTCCTGATAAGTCAATACCTGCAACTGTTCACAATTGCCTTTAAAGTGTGTTGGGAAGAGAAAAGCTGTATATTACAGCCATATAACACAAGTTTGATCACTGTGTTATCCAGCTTGTCTCAGGACTGGAGCTGTCTTTGTTTGGCTTTGGATTCAATGGATTGAGTGCTGTGTTTATACCCTGGTTTTTGTGTTGTTGGACTGCCTGCGGAATCTCATCCTTGAAGCGATTGTTGTGTTGGGGGGCTATTCACTCTTAATCCCTTCAGGGCAGGGCATTGTTGGAAAAGGGGGGAACCCTTTTATTGCCTAGGTCTTTGACATAGCAGTTTTACCCGTGGCTGGCTGGATTCTCCTGGCTGTTGGTAATGGAGGCTCGGCTATTGGGAGAACTGCCGGTATCACAACACAGTGGCTGGTGCCTTCCCCTCTGTGGTGCTTTCGACTGGAAATAAGGAGATCTGTCAGCTGTGGATATACATTAGGAATTCAATGTGACAAACTGTGTTCTTAGTAGTGCTTACATTTTCAGCATGCCTTCATAGTGTTGTTCAACCTTGTTTTTATCACTGCGCACCATTCTGCTGGTAATTACCTGTACATCTTTATAGAATTATGATTTTGATAAAAGATGATTTTGATAAAATCATCTTTTCACAACAAGCAAAATCCCAGGTGAAGGAATAAGGTAGAATCTCTACAGTGGAATTTCAAAAGTAATTCCATATGTACTGCTCCTTCGAAAACAAGGTTTGTTTAATGTAAACTGATAGTGTTTCACTGTGCAAGGAAACTGATAATGGTATGCTGCGCTGTTGGACTTCGAGTCTTGACTGCAGAAAATGACTGGATAGATTACACGTAAGGAATGAGTGACGCTGCATAGTTGGAAATCCCCTAACATAAACAATCTACAACAATCACTAAGTACACTGTGAACATTCGAGAAATCTTACACAATGTTCGTGGATATTTTAGCAAGTAGAGTTTTCAGTTATCAGCTAGACTGAAAAGATGCTAAACTGACTGATTTGAATTTGTTCTGAAGAAGATAACAGCGATCGCTGGATAAAGCTTGATTTTTAGAAATCGACAGTGGAGAGAGCCTTACACAATTTTTTAATCAACGCCTTGTAGTTCGTTGTTGTTGTTGTGCATTTAACAGCAAGTAATTGAACCAAAGGTTTGTTGAAAGATGCAAAACTGACTATGGATTACTTAGGAGTTGTGAGCCAGACTATTCCCTACACTCTAGTTGTAAACCAATAGAGGGAGGTGTTGTCATTACACGAAAACAAGCAATAATGGATTTTGGAGTTGTTTGAGGTTGCTAAGGCTACGCATCCCAGCATTTCTCACCAATGTCCAGACCAGTTGTATTCAGTGATGGGTCGTCCTCTGCATCCGATGACTCACTGTATGAACCTCAGGCAAACAAGGTAGTGTACATTGACATTTACACACTCAAATTTCCATAATTAAATACATAAATGTAGCTGATATTTTTCAACAACAAAATGAGTTTGTCCACACATTGTACCTCCAGGGTCCACCATTCCTTAATGATGTCACAGTCGCTACATTAGTGATTACAACATGTTCATTTACTCTTACAGTTTGATGGGCAGTAGTTCTGTCTGTCTAGCTCTGACTTCAAGGAATTAATATTTATGGTATAAGGTGGGAGAATGTTCCATACATTAACCACTCTCTGTGAGAAGAAATCTTGTCTACTTCTGTGAGTGTGTGCTTTACATAGGGGTTGTTCTAAAACCCCCTCGACCCCTCGACCTCTCAACGTCCTCATAATCGAAACGTGTCCCAAATCCGAATTCATAAAACATTGTTTTACGGCCGAGTAAGAATTAAGTCCCCGATTTAGAATTCACATCGTGATATCCAAGACTAGCAGGCGACGCGACTTCCGACGACCTGACCAATCCAGTGTCAGTGGTGTAGCACTGAGACGCGAGGAGACTATATTCTGACACAGATAAACCTAAAAATTTGTTTTGTTGTCAAAAATTGTGTGCCACTCTGTGTAGAGTTTCATTCATTATAGGGCCCAATAAAAAGTACAAATAACGCCATTGCACTTGGTCGTAATCGTACTTGGGCGGTAAACACAGGTTCCCAGTTGGGATATAATCTTATTCAGGCTCTGGTCAGGCAGAATGGTACTGGTAGCGTAAGTTGAGTTTTTTTTTTAGAACCAACCCTTTACATAGCCTTGGTTTGAATTTATCATAGTTTTAACTATTTTAGCACACTGTGTTAATTTTTGATGGGTGACTGTTCTATTTTGTGACACCCCTATGTTCCAGTTAGGATTAGCACTAGGAACATGATATATTTGTAGGGGTGTTGGAACATAAGGGTGTCGGAACTTAGGGGTGTCTGAACATAGGGAAGTCGGAACATAGGGGTGTCAGAGCTTAGGGGTGTTGGAACATAGGGGTGTCGGAACAAAGGGGTGTTGGAAAATAAAGGTGTTGGAACATACATGTAGGGGTGTTGGAACATAGGGGTGTCGGATTATACCCACCCTTCAAATAATGCAGCAGTAGCTGATGGTTGCATTTGCACGGTACTCATCACTATTAAAAGGCCCTTTCACACTACTGAAAATATCTGTGTTGAACATGGGTCCAAGCTGTGTATGGTTTGACTGACATTTTCAAACTAAAACTTTGCAATCTGTCGTTGACCCGTGTAGAGTGCTGGATCTGTGTCAAAACCAACCCTGCTCAGGGAGGTGGGTTGAAGATCTTTGCAATCTGTCGTTGACCCGTGTAGAGTGCTGGATCTGTGTCAAAACCAACCCTGCTCAGGGAGGTGGGTTGAAGATCTTTGACCCATGAAAAGATTGACACTTTCATCAGAAATGCGGATTTTTGCGTCCAGCAGTTTGAAAGCAGAGTGGGTTGAAGATAAACACCTGTGTTAGAGAAGTACATTTGTAGCCACAAAAAAAAACCTGAATTTGCAGAGGGGATTTGAACCGTGTTGAAATTTTTATGAAGTCAACATGAATTGGAACTGTGTGGCTTTCGGCACGCATCAAAGCTTGATGGTGTGGAAAACGGCTCTAGATTAGATATGCCCACTGTAAGTGAATTGTGTATTTGGGGCGACTGAGTGCAGTCGGAGCAACACGTCACCAGACTGCTTGATGATGGTGCCAGTGACATCCACCAAAGAACTCCTCATCAAATTTTTACTGCCTACTACGTAGACGTCATGTATTTGTACATACAGTGACTCATTGATTTTTATGCTTTTGTAAGTGCATGGGAAAACATGTAGTCATGTGCCAGTACGCTTTATGACTCTTTTTTTAAGAGCATGTGAATTTTTCTTTTACAAGTGTATTTCAAACTTCAAAAAGGGTGGAATTCCTATAGGTGCCATCTTTTGTCTTTTTGATATCAATAAAATATTGCATGGTAATAACAGATGACTTTTCTTTAGCTGCAAATAAGTGTATAAATTACGGGGGGCAAAAACGCATCACAAATGATCAGAATAAGCTTAGGATCATGTTGGGGTAATGCAATTTTTGTGATTTCTTGAACATTGGAAACTTGTATCTGTTTTTGAAACGGGAAGGAAATTGCATCAGGTTTCTATGTCTGAGTCTAACAAAACATGGGCAGAAAATTGTCATGAACATTGCAGACTATGAATTTAAGACTTAAAGTCTTTAGCACACAGTGTTTTTATCTGAATTTAAGACTTAAACAGCAAAGCTTTTAGAACACAGTATTTTGATCAGAGCTTGTCATCTGGGCCCAATTTCATGAAGCCTTTTTACAAGCACAAAATCATGTCAAGCACAGAAAATTCTTGCTAAGCAGAAACTGGTTACCCCTTACCAAAATTTCCAATTCACTTTTCCTATTGGAACCAATTGGAATTTTTCCATTGTTGTGTTTTGGCACAAAAACCAAATGACCCCAATTGGACTCAGTTGGATTGAGATTGAATTTTTCCCCCCAACTAGACCCTGTTAGGGAATAACTTTTCCACTTGGAAATATATTAGGAGGTGAAATGTCCAATTGGTAGAAACAAATTCCAACTAATTCCAATTCAATTAAATCAAGCCAACTGAGTCCAACTGGACTGAGTTGGTCTAAGATTTTATTCCAATTGGAAATTCAGTTTCCCAATATAAACCAACTCACACCAACTCAATACCAACTAAATCTAATTTTTCCAACTGGATATCCAATTGGAATGAATCGGAAATTCCATACTGTGGCTGGTATCCCACTTATTTCTTGCTTAGAAACAAAAAATTCTAAGCAGAATTTTCTGCTTAACATAAGGGTTACCCCTGTCGGCCTCCGGCCGTGAAATTACATTTTTTGGAAAGCTGTTTTTAAAAGCTCCCAATGAATTAGTCTTGTTTGTTTTTCTTGTGTGAGTTAGTGAACCAAATACTGCAGCGACTTGTTGCTGACTTGTGTTTTTAAAAGCTCCCAATGAATTAGTCTTGTTTGTTTTTCTTGTGTGAGTTAGTGAACCAAATACTGCAGCGACTTGTTGCTGACTTGTGTTTTTAAAAGCTCCCAATGAATTAGTCTTGTTTGTTTTTCTTGTGTGAGTTAGTGAACCAAATACTACAGCGACTTGTTGCTGACTTGTGTTTGGAGTGTTGTTTTTTTTTAAAAGGAAAGAGGTTTTTTTGTGGGGTCTCAGTGCATGGGTCATTTGCTGTATCTTCCTTCCATTGAATCGTATCTTGTGTTGATGTTGTTGCAAGGAAATCATACGTGTACAAATTTTCTTGGTGAACTGGTTTTTACTGTCTGCGCTTTCCCTGGTCGATAAGTTGAAGGTTAGAATAGAGGGTGAATGACATACAAATGTTACACAGCATTGGAATGAAATGTTGGGCTCGCACTTGTCTCACAAGTGCATGTTTCTTATTTACCTCTAAGTCTAATCATCTATACAAGAATATCAATATTATCATTCATATACGTTTATTTTCAATGTCATCATTAATGAACAACGAATTATAAAACATTATTACATCATATTATCAAAGAAATTATCTCGTGTTACTTACAATGTACACAAATTATGATGAATAAAGTTATCAAGGCTTACTATACAGGAGGAGGAAGACAACATTTAGGTTTGGGTGAAGCGCTGCTTTTATACCCGAACCTATTGACAGACAAACGAAGACAGGACAAAGGACTAAGACAGACAAAGACACAAGACAACTTACTATGTACTACAGCAAATAAGGAAGACAACCATAACTAAATACGTCTTTAACCACCTCCACCCTCAGATTAGTTATTAGCATGAGTATGCATTGAAAATGTGCTTTTTCAGACGTTGAATAAATATTGGGAGAGAACGTGACTTTTTTATGGGGTCTTTTAAGTCGTTCCAGAAAGTAACACCACGTTGGACAAGGCCATTTTTATATAATGATGTTCTATTAAAACAGACGAAGATATTTTTCTTAGAAGTATTTCGGGTATTATATGAATGAATGTTTGACGCTAACAGAAAGCATGAGTTAAAACACAGTGGCAATGCATTATTCATATACCTGAACATAAATTTGCCTAAGCTTAAGTTATATAAATCTGCCAGTTTTAGCACTTTAAGTTTTAGAAATAACGGAGCAGTATGATCACAATACCCAACGTTACATATTATGCGCATAGCTCGCTTTTGTAAAGTAAAGAGTCTATTACATTGACTTAAAGAACCACCCCAGGTAAGTATAGAATAATTTAAATAGGGAAGTACAAGTGAGTTGTAAAGTGTTAATAACACAGTACTTGGTATAAAGAATTTTAAACGATTCATTATACCAATATTTTTTGATATTTTGCTCGAAACATTGTTGATATGACCTTTCCAAGTAAGGTTTTCATCAATTTGTATACCTAGAAATTTAGTACTGTTTACTTGCTTAAGGCTGGTGCCATTCAACACCAAGGGGACACAACGGGTATACTTACGGGATCTCGAACAAAAAATAATATAGTTTGATTTAAGAATATTAACACAGAGTTTGTTGCTTAAAAGCCAATCACCTATCTTTACAAGTTCAACGTTAAGTTTATGAACAGCTTCGTCAACATTGTTATGGCTATAGACAAGACTGGTATCATCAGCAAATAAGCAAAATGATAAAATATTTGATGTATTACAAATGTCGTTTATATAAATTATAAATAACAAAGGACCTAAGACTGATCCTTGAGGAACTCCACAAGTAATATCTAGATTCGATGAACTAACATAATTAAAGCTGACAAATTGTTTTCTATTTGATAAATAACTTTTGATCCAGTCCAAGGCTTTGCCACGAATACCATAATGGTCAAGTTTGTTAAGTAAAATGTCATGATTAATCGTGTCGAAAGCCTTGGACAGGTCCAGAAAAATACCGATCGAGAAGTTTTTATCATCGATAGCTTTCTGTAATTTGTTGACGACATAAGATGTAGCTAGTTCGGTGGAGCGATTCTCTCTGAATCCAAATTGAAATTCCGAAATTAAGTTGTGTTTGTTAACAAACGTTATTAATCGCTTAAATACAAGTTTCTCAAAGACCTTTGAGAAGAATGTGAGAATTGTTATTGGTCTGAAGTTGCCGAGATCATGTTTATTGCCCCCTTTATGTATCGGTATAACTTTACCTGTCTTTAGTCCATCCGGGAAAATACCCGAGGATAAAGAGTTGTTAAATATTTCGGCTAGTGGTTTAGCAAGTCCGTATCTAGCATGTTTAATAACGGTACCATTCAGGCCATCAGACCCAGGTGCCTTACCACAAGGTATTCCGTTAAAGATGTCTACTACTTCCTCTTGTGTAATTGGACAAAAGAAAATGGAGTTCGAGCACTTGTCATTGAGAAACGATACAAATGAAGTGTTACTAGGAGGTAGCTTGTGTCGTTATATAACCCTGACTCTCCTCAACCCTCCAAAAACCTCTTTATGAAGTTTGAGGATTGCAGAGATTGAGGGTGTAGGCCCATACAACAATTGTTTATCCTACTTATCACTGGGCCAGGCATACCAATACTATCGTATCCTTGTTGGTGTGAAGTGACATAAGAGTAGGGGATAGTGGAGGATTGAGGTCCCTGTGCGCAAAGTGGGCCTAGGGAGTAAGGATCTCTTAAAATTTTGACTTCCTTTTATGAAAGATCTTTGCAGCAAGATAGTGACATTTTTACAAGTGAGTGAAGTGGCCTGTAGCATTACAGATTGATGCCATATCTTGGCTCTGTATGGTTGGACCATAGACCCTGCACACATAACATACAATGATGAATACTAACTAGAGTGATATGTTCAATAGCGCCCTCTCTTGTCATCAGACTGTACATTATTTTTACACAACATTATTTATGCTGGAATCCTCTGGCAACAAAAAAACTTACTGTTTGCCTGTTGTGACATTTTAGTCCACTGGGAAAAATCACTCTTCATCCATGATATTGATCTTTAACTAGTATGATTTTAAATGCCAAGAAATCAATAATAATTGAAATATGGCTACTACAAAATGGCCTATACATTTGTTTTGACGACTTGTGGAAATATTTCATTATCAATTTAAAAAGAAGAAGTTGTCTTTGATTTTATTCTGTGTAAATTTGACCCCCACCCCACCCCCCCCCCCCCCCCCCGAAAAACCTTCAATAGTTTTTGAAAGTTGAAATGGTTTAAGCAACGGTAAACTCTGGTAAAATCAATGCCTTTGACCTTTTTTTTTGACCTCTTTTGAAAAAAGAGTGACCGTGTACAATCAAGGGCTTTTCTGGCAGGCAAGATACTGCACTGGTCATACATGGGAATTTGACCTTTTGTGTCATAAATTCCACAATAATTTAAGAGTTATATAAAATAACAGCTAAACAAGTTTTGAGATGTGCCCTTTTTCTTCATATCAAAAGTTGATGAAAATCAGACAGCGCGATCTTTAAAGGGTCTTTTCCTACCTCCATGGTACAACATTGGTAAGATTGAAAATATAAATTTCACAGATTTGCACATAACTTACATGGTATAAAGATGGTCATGGTGGAAAACTTCACTTGAAACAGTTTTGCTTGAAATGCCATAGTTTTTAGGAAAATTAGTAAAACAATAGTCTTTATCCTGCAGAATAAAATCAGATGTTTGAAAAAAAGTTAAAACATATAATGGGATTTTTCACTGTTTTCTCATGACTCCGAAGACCGATTGAGCTTAAACTTTCACAGGTTTGTTATTATTTTCATGTATATGTTAGGTCACATCAAGTGTAGATACAGGTCTTTGGCAATTGTGGTGTCACAGGTCACACAGTCTATACTTTAGACACAATGTGTTCATTACTGTTCATTTTGGGGAGAATGTTAAAAGGAAGTATCACTTTCTTGCAAGTGGCTGTTGTAATTCCTGTGTGGTCTACTTAACAACGCAGCTGTAGTAAACGAGAGTTTCCAAAAAGAGGAATCCGTGTACAGTTGTCACTGTTGTGCCCAGTTTTATTTTTAGGACCGATGTTTATGTTGTTAACTACACTGGCTTGTGGAATCTCTTGTGTCTCCTAACAAAAATGGTCTGCGCCAGGGGGGCTCTTGGTAAAACAGCCCAAATTAAATTTCTGCCAGGGGCATTGTTGACAGAAGGGGGTATAACAACAGGGTACTCTTACCTGCTCTACTACTTTTAAACAATTGTGTGCCAGAATGTGTGGAGCATGGAGGCTTCCTCCTTGTGTGTGGAGAGTTTAGTCTGCTGGCCAATTACCTTTAGTCTATAAATGACAGTGGCTCATTATGTATGCCACATGACCTGAGTGCTGCATGTGGAATGTAGAATGTGATGCAGTCAGTGAGCTTCTTTCTATTCTCTTCATGGTGTTGTGAGAGAGAGCGGACGGACAGTATCTTTGAATGTCCACATGCCGCCTCCACCAACTGAGGTGAGGGAAGTCCATGTCCTTGTAACTACAAATTTTGTAAATTATTTACACACAGTGCTTCACACTGCTGTAGGCTCTGGATGTGGGGAGAAGTAATGTGCACCATTTGGTTCACATGGTCTTCTCCAGGGTTGGTCAGTGTGGTGGGTACACAACCTTGATCAACTCA
The DNA here is from genome assembly GCA_037783415.1 of Leptasterias polaris. Taxonomy (NCBI): domain Eukaryota; kingdom Metazoa; phylum Echinodermata; class Asteroidea; order Forcipulatida; family Asteriidae; genus Leptasterias; species Leptasterias polaris. The sequence goes on from JAZGTN010000043.1 coordinate 198,014, forward strand.
ATGGGATCAAACACTTGAGATAAACATTCTAAGGGTGGACACACACACACACACGCCACACGCAGACACAGGGAGAGCCACATGGTCAGAGTGAGGCCAGCCATCACATGGGGGACTTGTGTCTGCGGCTATTGTGTTGGGAACACTGCTGTGCGTGTATTTTAATCAGAAGTCAGTGTGTGATTACATCTGAATGAATGAGGAGCTGTGTTGTAGTCCGTGTTGTACATGCTCGCTGCACAAGTCTGTAGTGTAGATCTTCACTGAGTTGGTGGCTCAGGGCCTCTGCACTGATGATAAAGCTGTTGATTCATGGATGGATGCAGATCTGCAGATGGATACATTGAGGAAGTTTAATAGAAGCAGATTTGTACAGTGGTCATTCTTTTAAACCATGGTTTAGCTGTCCACACAGTATTGATAAGAGTGTCAGTGTCACTGTCCGTGATAAGCTGTCTGATTTGAAGCTGCTGCAATAAAAAAGAAGAAGAACCCTAAAATTTCTGCGACGGGAGTTGTACGTTAACTGGAGATTAGGACACTGGAGCTTTAGACCATGTGGATTTATTATAACTTACTCAGGAATATTATGTTTCTATTAGGATGAATAGCATGCACAGTCAAAGACAGGCGCAAAAAGTGCTGCCAAATGAGGTAAGTGAGAATGAAGCATAATTCCAGAGTGTCTGCTTAGACGCTGATATCTATTGTGTTTGGTGTCAGAGTTGAAATTTGTTATTGTTAACAATTGTTTGAATGAAGCATCCCATTGATTACTCCTACTCCCCTAGAACTATGAGGTTCGTTCTGCTATATCGTCTTTCGTGGTGACGATAGCGGAACGAACCTCATTATAGTTGTAGGAGTACCCATTGATCAAAGTACAGTGATTATAATTAATGCTTTTTTCACCTGGATGATTAAGCTGAAATGTTTAGTAGGCCGTGTGATATGCACCAAGTTAATTTGTTGTTATTCAATAACTGAACAGTCGTTTGAGTTGTTTGTTTTTTATTTTAAAGCGTGATTTAAGCTCTTTAAAAAAGAAGCAGAATGGTTCTTTGGAAGAGGGCATTTCCATTTACTGTATTACTTTAAAAGTGATAAGTCAAATGACAAAATTGTGAAGTGGCAGTGGCACCAAGTCCTAAACCTGGGCAATGTAGGGCCAGTGGTCCTTTCTTAAAGTAAAGGGCATAGCGTCTGAATTTCCAGACTTAAGGTTTCAATTCTGTGAAGGATTACCCCCCAGCCACTTCTAAAGTTCTCCATTAATAGAGTAGATGCATTCTGATTTTGTCCTTGTAACTGAACCCCCTCCCCCATAAAGGAAGTAAAATAAAAACTAAATAAAAATGTATATTCAGAGAGAGGGGGGGGGGTGAGAAAGCAGATCAGATTCAGAGGTATCAGTTTTGTCACTTAAGTATAACATTTGGCTTTTAAATATCCAGGGATGCATAATTTGTCAAAACACATGCAGTCATTATACAGTAATAAAATTTCTGAAGCAACAAGAGTCCCAAGCCTCCTTCCACTCTCAATTGTCCATACTTCTTGAATTGGTGAAACTTTTACAGTCCCAATTGAGATCATTGTCAAGCCAGCCTGCCTCCGCTCTTGAGAAATGTAAACTTGAAGACATCTGTAATGTATTAAAGCCATCATTTTAATAAACAACCCATCTGTCTGTGGTGTTTACTGCAATTGGAACTGGCTGGCCATAGAGTAGCCATATAAGGCAGTAAACACATTGGAAGCTTTTTATTATCATCATTCACTGCCTCTCCGAGTTGATTAAATTAACTGTCGTTGCCACATTTATTCACCGTGAACTGTGACAATTTGAGTGGGAAATCTTTTTTTCTTTGACTTTGATGTTTATTTTTTGGCACAACTCTGTACTCATGTGGGAATTATATGAAGGAATTCTCTTGCAAGTTGAGTTATGTTGTCTGGAGTTTCTGATGGATTAGCTAATTATTGGATTGTATGGTTTGGTACACTGAGAGTTCCTGAAGCGTTTTGCCCTTGTGTAATATTTGTGTAGGTGTTTAACAGGGTTTTTTTGTGAACAAAAAGTTCAGCACTTTTAAGTTTGAATTCTTTCTTTTGCCACAGTGGATTACATGAACACCATTCAAAAATTCCCACACGAAGCCTTTCATATTTCAACTCCCCTTTTTTTCAATCTGTGTTTCCAGTAATTTTCTACAGACTTTCGTTTTCACAATTAGGATTCCCTTCGTAATGATACTAATAATACTGATAATGCTAATAAATAGATAAAAATCAATGGACATTCTAAATGCTTTGCATACCAGCTCCATGTTCCATTTGACTGAGTTGGCAAAACACGGTAATGATTTATGAGTTATATAGCCAAGGCTGGCAATTTGAATTGACGTGCGCGCTCAGTGAATAAGTCAACATCATGCTCAACTGAGAATGATGCCCCTCCGACCATGTCCTTCCAGCCACTGAGAATGAAAACAATATGCTGGAGATTTGTGTTGGTACAAAATTCACCTCTAAGTTAAAGGGATGGATAAACAACTTGAGGTTTTATTCTTTGGCAGTGTGAAAACTCCAAAGGCATTTTTCACTTGTGGCAATTTTTACAGGCAGCTGAGAGGCAAGGCAACCACTGCATGCCAAAAAAAAAAAGGAACACAACATCAGCACAGGAGAGGTTTATCAAAAAAGCTACACTCTGTGTTGCTACCTCTGTGTGTATCATGTGAAAATTAAATGCGAAGGTTATTCTTCTTGGAGGTCGATTTCACAAAGAACAATCTTAACTGCAATGTAGTCTTATCTGCTTAGCAAAGTGTGATGTCACAATATGGTAACTATTCTACTGATATATATCTCATCTTGAGATTTATTTCAGTGCTTTGTGACATCAAGTTCTTGCCTGTAAATGGCCTGGGCCCAAGTTCACAGAGCTGCTCAAGCTCAAAAAGTAGCTAAGTACAGCAAAGTTATGCTTACTCCCCAGGGAGCTGAGAAAGATTAAAGGAATGCTATTGGCCCAATGACCAGGGCAATCAGGTGAAGTGCATTGATACGATATTGTGAAATGAGCTACATAAGATTTTTTATTTTTTATTTTTTTTAGTTTACCAGCCAAAACACCATTTCACATGTACCATCTGTGACTGGTATCTTGCTCATACATTTTGTTTGTAATTTGCTTGCTTTAAGCAGCCCTATATGAAATTGGTCCCCGCTGTGACATGGCCACATTGGACATGTAAATGTACAGTACTACAATCTACTACCATCTCAAACTGTGGTCATTTGGTGTCAATTTTGGCCTTGTATTGTGTCTTGTGAATTAATTTGTTTAGCTGAGACTGAGAGGTGCATATCTTGATATCACAATGTGCTGGTTGGTTGAGTCAATAGGTCTTGGAAATCTTGTCTGAATGGAAAGGAATTTCAACACAATGTTGACTTTATTTCTTAATCATGACTCTGGTTTTGATATCTACTGTTATGTACACATCATACTGCATACAAATGCAGTTCCATCTCATAAAAAATGCTGCATGTAGCTATAGAGGCCTACAGTTGTACATTATTATGGACATGTATGTGGATGATGATAAGGTTTTAGCCACGTGACATTGCATAGATTCTCACACTCAAGCCCATCACCATGGAATGAATTCCCTCCCAATCTCGGACAAGTCACTACATTATACCAGCTTCAACACTCATTTGAAAACTTAAATTTGTGTGCTTAAAGTTGTCATCTTTGTAACTCATTGTAGGCCCACTTGTTTCTGCATCTCTCCTGCGCCAGGAGTATCTTTTTAGACAGACATGGCGCATAACAAATTATTATTATTATTAATATTATTAGAAACTTGGTGTTTTGTTCTAAACATATCGGTTCTTTGTAAAATCCAAACCAAGAAATTTCACATCTTTGACGACAGATTTCTGAAATAAGTCACACACTTCAGTGTGCATATATTTGTACTATGTGATACACAGTCAATGGTTTCCCTTGTATTCATTCATTCCAACGGCTTCCAACGGACATTTGTAATGGCTTTTTTCAAATGTTCCTGTCCAGCATGCAGTTACCTATGTCCTCACTGGTCAGGTTAGAGTCTTCCTTTGTGTATAATACTATAGCAAAGTGCCATGGACAAAATGTATCAGTTGCTACTAAAAAATCACCAATTGCTACTCAATATTAGCATTCGGTGTGTACAAAACATGTTTATGTTTTGCTTTGCAAAATTGCTGGATGAAATTGTTCCCTTGTACCATAGAGAACTATGAACCACTACCCAGTACAGTGCACAACACGCCCACATAAAGCCTTGATGATACCCGTAGTTCCCAACTACATGTATCATTAGGGACTGCAATTATAACTGCGAGCTTTGAACATGTCACGATCAAAGCTACACAAATTGGTGAAGGATTTCAACGTAACCCGCGGTCTATATTTCAAATCCCAGGTTGTATTCCTTGTCATTTTCTGTGTTTTGTTCTAGTTCTGGAAGGATTGTTCCATTGTCCATGTCTTTTGCGGTTGCTTTCTTTCCTCCAGAGTCCATGGTTCATTAATGAGTCGGGATGGAGGGGTGCTTTTGAGTTTCGGTTACAGTTTGCCTGAGGGAGACTACCTAATTTCCCGCACCTTCAATTATTTGCATGTGTTACTCGCTCTCTCTTTGTACAATGTGGCTATATTTAGCACAGGATGCAGTTCAAACTGTGTAAGGAAGGTTCAACTTACAGGAGGAGACACATTTTAAAATCTATTCCTTACTCTATTTTTGCAGCAACAACAAGAACTGAGAAGTCTCCCGAATTCCGAATAATCTACTCCACGGCAGTAGAATAAATAGCAAGACAAGTTCTCAAAGAACAAAATCTACCTAGCAAGTAGATATACATGTACACATGGTGTTACCGCAAACCAAATATACATTGATACCTCACCATGCAATGCCTCAAATCCCATATAACAATAACAGCACAAAAACACAACAAAGTTTCGTCTAAAGAAGCCGTTGCTGGTTTTTTTTCTCCAAAACTTGCTTGAGTTCGACGTCCGGCATCATTGTTTTCCCCCAAATCTGCCTGAGGCACTTCATCACTCATGAATGGCTTTTTGTAATATGGAATATGTTATTTTGGGGTATGATGGAAAGAAGTGGCACCAAGCGTCTTGAGAAAATTAACCACCTGGCATAATGTATTGTATATTATTATCTAAATCTATATTCTCCAGATAACGTAAAACTGAAATGAAATGGACAATTACAAGCAATGGTTATTTTAATTTTGTTCATGGGTAGATTTAGGTTTTTTATAACAATGGTAACATTGCAATATGGAAACTTGTATGATGCAGTCAGTGCTAGCTACTCAAGTTTGCTAATAAAACTGTTTGAGCTTAATCTAATCAACATGAACTATTGTTTTATAATAATCATGGGGCCATTTAATATCATTGAATGTAACTTATAACTAGTTCACAGTCAATTTTTTGCAAAGCACATACATGTATGTAAGGCCTACATGTATGCCTACATTGTAAGTTGGTTTACATTTTCGCCTCAAAAGCCTTATGAAATTGGGCTTCGCAATCTCCACTTGTTTGTTATTTTGTAAAGCAAGTGTATTGTGACCAGCAGGACTAACTACACTTCCAGTCTAGAAATTTCAGATTTTTTAAATCTGAATTCAGACTTGTTTGTTTCTGCTTGTTGATAAAAATAGCTGTTATTCTCCTCCAATATAAATACATTCTTCTCTTTGATCTACTTCTCTAGCACTGAGCAGGGTTCGAAATTAACGGTCGCCAAATGCGAGTGAAAACAGTGGCGGGCGAGTCAAAACCCTTCCTTTACTAGCCCGCCGGGCGAGTCAAATAATTGTTCTTTTTCACAATAAATGAGGGTACGGTGGTAAAATCCAAAAGACAGTTTTTATTAAAGCTTTTAGTTTGATAAGTCTGGATATTTGCTAGATTTAATGTGGCCGCGATCGCGAACGGAATTGCGATCGTTCATTTCGGTATACAAACGTTAAAACACCATGCACATACTGCCGAGTATCCACAGCACGTGCATCGGCCCCACATAACGTTCGGTCGCCCAACGGTACATGCATAGCATATACACAACACACAGTACATGTACAGCAGCGGTACATGTACGACACAGTCGGTCCAAAGTCCAAGCTAACCAACATTCCACACGTTGTGATTGGTTGTTGATGACCGTTGATAATTCCCATATTATTCATAAGAGCTTGGCTAGACTTCAACGCAGTACACGTTCACGAACCAAGTAAAGAATTGCCGCACAGTGTGCCGCACGCCTGCAGATTGTGTACAATACACAGCCTTGGATGAAGTCTATTCAAACATTGACAACTTTTGCCAATAGAGGGCGATGCAGGGCAAAGTTCATTGAATTATTTCTCAGTGTGCGTTGTCGACCGATCGTTGATTCGCGAAGATTTTATTGCAAACAAAGTTCAAAACAACTGATCTTCAAATCACGAATCCATGAAAATGGTTGATGATGGAAAAAGTATAATTTAGGACAGAAATTAAGGGATAAAATCGTTCCAAAACGCAATTTTTCGAACTTCACTTCCGTGTTTTATTTTTTAATTTTTTTTTGACGTTTTGAAAATTGTGTGCGTCACGTCAATACATGCGGGCTAGTGAAAAAACCTGCGGGCGATCCAAAATTTTGGTTGATTCGCCCGGCCGGCGAGTGGAAAAAAAAGTTAAGGGAAACCCCTGCTGAGGATGATACCATTCACAGAAACGCCTTGAAATCTTTAACTACATGTACATATGTATGTCCACAGGTTACCAGAAGGTGGTATAAATGCCACCATTTCAATATAGGCCTACCTCCTCAAATTTAGATCTTAGTTTTTAGACTTTTGTTTGGAATGACTCTCACCCCTACACTATTTATTTTGTCTTATGTAAAAGCTTGACACTTGCACCTTAAATTTAAAAAAAAGTTTGTACTGAAGGGGCATAAATTTACTATTTCCAGAAGTTGTTCACTGCCTTTAATATAAGTAGAAAACTCCAGGCGTAATTATTAGCAATGGTAGGAGGTCTGCCGAGCTCAACACCTCTGTCTGCACAACACCAAGTGACTCCCCAACCAAACAATGTAGCCACTGTTGTACCACGATTTACAGAATCTTTCAACTTGTGACATTTGACTCTGATAAAAGGCCTCTTAAATCCTGTGTGGTTTTGAGTAACAAATGTTTTGAGTAACAAATGTTTTTCCCAGAGTTTTTGCCACTGGCCTTTGTATGATAATACTGGCTCGAATGGCCGATTTACCTAGATAAACGACAATAAAGCAGGGGGGTATCCAGGATCAGTAAATGTATTATGATGCGGAGTTGTTCCCTTGACCTCAAGTTTGGTAACCTTTTATAACTTCCCCAATCAGCAAGACATGATTTATGTTTTATGATCGGTCTCCAATTTTCCATCCAGAAGCCACAACATGTAAAGAAAAACGCCTCCACGAAGTACAAGGCAGTTGTTTGTTGATGTTGAACTACACCAGCAGACTGGAAAAAACTTTTTAAAATGTCTATTTTATCATTATGCACCTGTCGTAATATGTATCAATTTTGTAAATAATTGAGGATACTGCGCTAAATATCACAGCAAATGCACTGGCAACTTATCAGTGGGTTAGCTGATAACACTTACAACATGTATCAGTTGCTACTCAAAAGTTATCATTTGCTATACTTTTTAGCATTCAATGAGCACAAAACATGTTCGTTCTAAATATTTTATGCGAAATTGGTGGACGAAATCATTAGGCTACCTGTTTTTGGTTTTTTTGTGCCATAGAAAACTTAAAAACATTGTTCTAATATTTTTGTAGGCCTACAAGACAGTTTCCCCTCTTTCTTTCTTTTAGGGGGGGGGGGTGTTAGGGGGGGTATTGGGTAATACAAATTGCTTGTCTGAATATGCCAATTACCACTTAAAACAAAATTTAAGAGAACTTCATTTTGGGGAATTGCATGTCAACATTTTGAAAGCTTTTGCGACTGGTTGAAGTGACGCATTTGTGACACTCCATTCCAAAACCTGGCACTTTCTGCCAACTCAAAAAAATGGGGTTATTTGCTCATCAAAGAACTTATAAACACTACCTAATTAGGACCTAAAGTGTAAGCATTTCTCATCGTAGAATACTTCAGACATCACATCGCATTGATATCATGGCTGATGTTTTTGATGTCTTCACTTTTAATGTCATTTCGTTATTTCTGAGTAGTGCCTGTTTTTGGCGTGGGCCGTTACATTTACTTTCATTTCGGATGTAAAAGACCCTCAGTAAAAAGCCAGGAATTCAATGCAGCCAATAAAGAGGAGAATATCATTATTAAAGATTGTTGTGTTTTAGTGTGGCAAGTTAAACACAATTCTGAATGACCTCAACTGACATTATTTATGGTCTGCTTTTGATGTAAAAACCATCAAACAGAAATGGGGTTTGTGGTTGTGAAACTAGTGAATGAGTCAGATCGGAGCTATGTATAAACCACAGAAGGAAAATACCGGAAATGTCATAGGTTGATGTTTTGGGGCCTTTTCTCCAGTGACAATTGCTGTCATATGTGTTTAGATGACAGGTTTGCTCTGGACATGTGTTCTTTAATATCGTGTAGGGTTATGGGACTTTAAAACTCTGCTATAATAATTAACCCCAAACCAAAACCCTTACAGCATGCAGACTGGGCAGTTTGGTTTAGACAGAGGCTCAAATCCTCCAATATCCTCTTCACCTATGTCAACTATGTCCAAATTGTTTGGACTTCTTGGTATGCCTGACCCTGTGACAAGCACTTGTTCTTTGGGCCTACTGGCCCCAGTCTCTCTGAATCCTTCATGTTGGATGTAGAAAGAATTGTGACTGTTAGGGTTTTAATTTTAAATAATAAACCACAAGGGAAACTGACTGGGTAAATTTTTAAATGATTTTAATTTTAATGAAGGAAGATGTAGAATATCATGTGTCCTTTACCCATTGCGTTGTCTTCCATTTTGGTGTGTGAGCCAGCCACACCAGTACATGTATAATTTTTTATTTTAATTTTTTATTTTAAAGTCCTTACCCTAAACATTTCAACTGGCTCTCATGTCAACTCAAAAGCAGTTCTTTTAATAGGTCACAAACAACTTAATTTGTGCCTTTTATGATAAAGATTGCATTTTAAGACATAGTTAGCCATACTATGAATAGACTTTGGAACAACTATGGGACTTTGAAGAAGACCACTCCACATTCAGTGTTTGAAACCTACAACATCCGCTCGTCTACCTCGGCTGCTACCTTTAAGAAATTGCTCAAAACTGAACTGTATCTCAATTCTAACTCATGTTCCATCTTCATTGTTCCTTGATCTAGAACCTATTGAGTATTGTGCTCTAGCAATTTGTGTTATAAGAACCTAATATTATTATTATTATTAATATTAAATTGAGTGTCTTGACCACAGGGAGAGAGTTTTATTGATTCTCAGCAATTTTAACCTTGGCCATCGGATCAATGTAAGTAGAGAACACTGATGGTACCCTACATACAGTATGACATCAATAATTTGACCCAGTACCTTGTAATAAGCCTCTTCAGAAATAGATTTTGAATAAAGTCTGGTACAATGACTAGAAGTAAACAGTGTTTACTTGTGACCAATCTGTAATTGGATTCCCAAGACCATAATCTCTGTCCTTTGTCTATGCCCAGACTAAAGGCAGTGCTGCTACACCACAGGGTTCCGGGTTCCAGATGGGTAAAGCCTAATACCATTGTAGTGTACACATTCATTCAGAAATGTATATCGTTGTTCGCCGTTTCTCTTTATTTCATTTTCGCAAAAGCTCGCCCCGAACCATGTGACATAGTAACTGCTTCTCGTCTGACGAATTGAGTGGTCACTTCTGACTAAGGCTGTGTCCGACTTGGCGGCTACGGCTATGACTATGGCTACACCTGGATCCCCGCGTCATCATGCGTTGAAGTATAGGACGCCCTTAGCCAATTTGAATACGGCGTAAGCAAAAGTCATTGCAGTTTACCAGTCAATATTAAAACAAGGATGAGATTTCTCCGTTTTTAATCGGAAATCTGGTTGGTTTTTTTGCCCTCCCCCAAAAAGAAAAACAAACATAATATTATTATTATTATTTAATTTTTTTTTACTTAAGATTAAACTCATACAAAAAATGAAGATAAAACCACATAATAAGACCCCAGATTGCAGAGTAGGCTTTTAAAACCAAAGATAAATGTTTATTAGTGGGCTTCGTGCTCACAAGTTTTCGAGCTCGCAAGCTTTCGCACTTTGCGCTTAGAGTTCAGGTTTTTTTTCAACAGCCTATCACATTCCTGTAAAATGTAACTCAAGACCGGAGTATTCCATTGAAACCTCACCTCTTTTTTTCACCTCCTCGTTTCCTGAAAGGTGATTCTCAAGTACGTGTCTGTTCCCGGCCTCCCTCCTTCCCAATTAGCTGATAGTGCTACATCCTGTTATTAATGATTGATTAGCATGCGCTAAATTTACTAATGGAAATCGTTAGCGCCTCTTGCGAGGGACTGCCTGGATAATTAAGAACAGTGAGTGCCCATTGAAGTGTTTCAGACATTGATCACTACGCGCAAAATCAATATTGGTTTGGTGTCTGCAAATAGGTCACACTTGAGTGATTCTGGTTATGAGGAGATTATCATTGTGTATAAAGCGAATAACTTGGGTTAATCTGTTGTTTATTAGCACAGTTACAGTTATGCGTAATTTATTGTTGTTAAGTTTGATTTGTGAAGCAGGTTAAGACAGGAAAGGCAGGTCGTTTACTCCAGATGTTAAACTCCCATTCTTCGTTGTGATTTGAAGGCATTGCATGGTGGAGTATTGATGTATATTGTGTTTGCGGTAACAACATGTGATAATATCTTCTTTGCTGTGTAGAATTTTTCTGGTAGGAACTTGACTTGCTATTTTAATGTATCTAACCTGCCACGGAGTAGATTGGGAAAATCAGGAGACAATTTATTTCTAATAGGAATTTGTTGGCCACTGAGTAGATTTGGAAAACTGGGAGACTTTCTAGTTGTTGCCTGAGACATTTTCTTCTCCCCCCCCCCCCCACCCCCAAGGTCTTTAACAGAAGGTTAGCTGGGATTGTACATGTCTGTTTTCGATTTCTGGACACCCACTTTTGAATTCAAAACTATTTAAAGTTAGCAATATGGGCACTTTTTTTTTCAACTTACACTTACAGATTAAGTTTGTCAAATTCTTGCTAAAGCCCCAAACTAAACAAGGCATTTGCGAAACAAAAAAATACCATAACATGATCTTCAGATGAGCTGTCACCACTTGCAAGGGCCAGCCTAACAAACACAATATTTATTGCTGACCTATCCATTTCTGGTTGTCTCATAAATCTTGCTTTGTCCCTGAATTAAATCTTCAAGTCTCTCTTCACCTACCTGCAAGGACAAGAAAACAGTGAAGGTAATTACCTCTCAGTTCTTATCATCCCAGCTGCCCCTGGGAGATTCCTGTAAGGCCTCTGATCACATTTTTGGGGGGTGTGGACAAAATTTTAGACAAAGGTTTGGGTATTTATCAGTGTGTGATCATCTTTAGTTGAGCCCTTTTCACACTACCTACCTTTGATCTGTGTAATTGGTGACCCCTGTAAATACATTGTTTAAAACTGATCCAGAGATTCCTTTAACAGCTACAATTATTCAAAAAAGAGAAAAGTTAACCCAGTTCCATACTAACATGGCGATTGGTGGGTTGACCCTAGTCCTGGGCAGGGTTAAACAATGGAGAAAGTTCCTTTCTCTATGGTTATACTTTACCCAGATTATACTTTACCCAGATTTTTAGCACTAAAAGTTGTATTGTGAACACTCCACTTAATCCGGAGAATCTCAGTGTTATTTGTTTCCTAAAGTGTTGTGTGAAAGGGGTTCAACTCCTGTTAGTTAAAGTTACTTGAACCAAAGGGAGGCAGGATTCAGAGACATGAAACTTTATCAGAAAAATTACCATCCTGTGTGTGTCCACCCCACCCCCCCCCCCCACACCCCACACCACACCCCACACCCCCCCCCCCCCCCCCCCCACACCCCAGAATAAGTTAGAACTCAGGCCACCAAGCCATTTTGTTTAAACTTTCAAATTTGTCAAATCTCATCCATGTAAACCACGGGAAACGTAACAAATTGGTACCAGCATGATATACAAATTCTATGGAGTTTCCATATATTTTCAAAGTTGCCCTCATATTTATGTTTTATTTTGAAACGGCTCATTAAATTTTAACGAGAACTCGGCTTTCTTGGTATGAAATTGATACGGGTACAAATATCCTGCGAAATCTGTTATGCTGTAGTCAGTGTATCTCATGTACGAGTCTGACCGTTTTTGTGTGTTTTTTCAAGTTTGGTGAAAAAGATAACTTTAGCAAAAACTTGTTTGGGGCCATTCAGAATTTTAAATATTTGACTATTTATTTTGTTTTATTTATATTTTTGTATTATTACTTTTTTGGTAGGTGGGTTCAAAAATAAACACAATATTTAATTTTCAATAAAAGGATGGGCAAAAACAGATTTTAATGAAAAGATAAGTAAAATTCTGGACCCCAATTTCTGGATGTTTGACTGAAGTGCGCTGGATTGAAACAAGGTCTTTGGAATGTTTTCTACTCGGTGTTTATCTTGGTTTTAAAATCTCTACTGTTCAATCTGGAGCATTCTGTGTAGTTTTCTCTAGACGTTTTGGGGGAAATTACTGTATTTATAAAAGTTAAATAAAAAATGATTATAATAATTTGTTTGGGCGTATCAGCCGAACTTTGCGCCTTTCAGCCTGATTCGCTAGCTTGTGCATGGAAAAAACCCTGCTTTGTTATATGCAAGCATTTTCCTTCACATTAGACATACACTTCCAAATACTGCCTGGAGGATGATTTATTATTTGACGATGTGACAGTAGTTATGCTGGGGTCTGAATATTCATCATGTTTCATGACACATCCAATCCCCAAGCTTTCTCACATTCCTCTGACTGGAGGGCTGTAATAAGTCATCTGTCACCGCATGTTTGTCACATTCTTTTATTGGGCATTATTTTGCCTAAACATCAGCTCTCTGACTTTGGCTAATTATGGCTGCAGGGGGAAAAACTGTAGAGATGAGAGGGTAGTTTGAAACTAGAGCTTCTCAAATTTCTGATCGAAATCGCCAAGGACTGTTGTCTCTGTGTTTGAAATGTGTTGGTGTAAATCACACCATCAAAAAAACAGGGTCAATCCACTCTTGAGAAGGGAAATTAATAAGCTTTTAATATTTCGGGTGATTTTATTTTTTATTTTTTTTAGAAAGCACTTAAAAATTTGCTCTTGAATGAAACTAGCATTGGTTCTCTGCTAATACCTGTGCTTTATTCGGGCCTCTGGAACGGAAGCTCCATTCCAACTTCCAAGGCACTCTTGGTTCATTCATGGAGGCCAGAAATAAATGTTTAAAGTACAATTGAATGTTTTCTATCTATAGATCGAGGTTGTCTGCTCCTAAAAGAGACTTGCATCTGTAAAGAGCTCCAAAACAACTTTATACTCTTTGTGGAAATGCAGAGTCCCCTTGCATTTTTTTACGTTTCAGTACAGTCCAGTGATTTCTTTCCTTTCCAATCTTATCAACATTTTCTGTTTGAAAAGTTGCTGTGTGCCTAGGCTTATCATGAAAAAGGGGGCAATTGCATCACTGAACCTAGATTATATAACTCATGATGGTCGTAGAGACGCTCCAATTTTTCAGGGGGAAAAAAAACCCACATGAATGGCACATAAATAACTTCAAAAGAGCTGCATTAAATTGATACTGGATAAAGTGTATAGAATTAGAAAGAAGTTAGTGCTAAAGGTAGGGTCATGAATTGTTAAATACTCAAAAAATTAACGACCATAAAATCTTACTTGGTGAGCAGCACTGCAGCTGTTGATAGTATAAACTATTTTGAGAAAAGATTCCCTTCGAAGCTGAGAAACCATTCATGCATGAATCGTTTCTCAGATTTCTAAGGGTTGGTGTCAGTTCGCAAATGCTGCGGCTGGGGGGTTGGTACCCGCTGTCACCTCACTAAGCATTGATGGATTCAACATTCTTGTGAAAATACCGTGACATTTTTTTTGTTTCTGTTTTCTCGGCAAGCAGACACTGTATTCAGCCAATACTTTTACATGTGACTTTTATTGTATCTTTCTTGATAATTTTGCCTAATATTATAAACAGCATAACATTCACAAAATCCAATCTATAACCATACCTTTAATCTTTTATTTTGATTCAAGCAGAAATTTGTAAAAAAACAACAAATGGTATTGAGTTAAAAAAAAAATAATAATTGTAAAGTAGCAATGCAAAATTAACCTTGATCTTTTCCCCCGTTTTTGTTGTTGATGCTTTGCACATTTTTGTAGTAAGTATTCATCACCCTCATGCAATGCCTCAAATCCTTACATACTTCACATTGCCCACCACATCTTGAAGTGATGCTGATCAATTGAATTTTGAAAGCTATGTCTGCATAGTTTTTGAAGAAGAAAATTTCCAAGGAAGGGAAGGGAATATTATTCTGAAGGTCCCTTCCAGAATGAACTGGACCTTGGGTTAGTTAGCACATGAGTGAGGCTTGAGTGTCCAGGCGTCGATTTCACCAAACTCTTCCTAACTTAGGACTAGTCCTAGGCAATGCTAAGAGATAGGACTAGTCCTAAGTTAGGACGAGTAACTTAAGACTAGTCCTATCTCTTAGCATTGCCTAGGACTAGTCCTAAGTTAGGAAGAGTTTGGTGAAATCGACCCCAGGCAAGGCATTGAAATGCCGATGGTTCCTTGGGTTTGTTTTTGACTTGCTTTTCTTCCTGTATTTTTTCCCCCCTCTCTCATAAATTCTGCATCTTCTCTTGGGGTGGACCATCTTGTGCATGCAGATCTGCCTGGAAACTTGTCATGCATGCTCACGCTTCCTGACCTGAAGGATAAACTAGTGTGGGGTTTTCACGGCTTTCTCTGTATTCTCTGTGATGTTCCACTTTCAGGCAACCCTTCGAGTGAAAACCGGGGGGGGGGGGGGGGGGGAATGTTGTCCCTTCCAAATTCTTTTAGACTGCGCTTGTTTTGTGCACACTGGATGCCAATACTGAGTAGCAAATCATGATTTTTTTGTGCACACTGGATGCCAATACTGAGTAGCAAATCATGATTTTTTTTAGAAGCAGTTGATTCATTTTGAGTAGCATTTTTGCTCTGCTATACAAGGGAAATTGTTTACTGAAAGTGTATGTTGAATGCGTCTACATTTCAAGAAATGTGTGATTAAACATAGAAAGTGTTATTTCAGATCTGTTCTAGGGAGTGAATGTGGCAGAGTAGCTAAAAGTCAGTGCATGTTTACTTTCTGTAAAACAGTATCAAACTTTTTAATCAGAGTAGATTTTATTAATCAGAATCGTACAGAGAGTATTGCGATGGTTGGATTGTAAGATAATGTTGATTTTGTTCAATGCAGTAATAGATACAAGTACAGATAAGAGTGGGAAATGAAGTTATAATAACATCAAGTACAAGTTCAGGGATGTTCTTTGTAGCTGCAAATGACAGCAGGGACTCAGTGAAGTTAGCTCTTAGATTGTTGTATAGGGTCTATAGTTGTTGTTGGAGTTGTTATATATCTTTTTTATCACCTCATTAAAATGGCCCCTGGGTAGTGAGCTAAACATTACTCACTCAGTGGTAATCTCTGTGGTATGCAGTTGCAGAGAATGATGATGATAATGATGATAAAGTTTGTTCACTTAATAATTTCCAATGGTCTGGCACTGCAGTAATATGACTGCCTTGGTTTGTCCCTCAATGGGTTACATTGATCCATTCATGTTAAATTTCAGGTTGAAACTTGCTAAGTGTACCCCACTTTTGTGTTAATCTGATTGCTTCATTTGCAATATGATTTACTGTTTTGCTGCCTTGTAAATTTTGTATTTCTTAAATTTGACGTTGATCCAATTGCTTCATATATATTTTTACTCTTAGGAACCACTGCTCATATTTTCTACTATTTAATACTAATGGGTAAAAGTATTGTTTTAATAAACCATGGATACTAATAATAATAATAATAATACGAGAAATTTATATAGCGCATAATGCAGAAGCCTCTATGCGCAACACAAAAACAAAAACATAGAAAAGAATATAATTTTAAAAAGCAAGTTACACAAATAAAGATTCAAACAAATGAGTTTTTAAAAGTCCCTTGAAAATCTGAAGAGAGCCAGCTTGGCGAATATTAAGAGGTAAGTCATTCCATAATGAAGGTGCAATGAAGTTGAAGGCTCTTTGACCATAAAATTTTGTGGAAAAAGTAGTTTGCGTGAGTAGGGATTGGCCAGCAGATCGGAGAGGACGAACAGGAATATATTTATGGAGAAGATCAGATATATAGTCAGGGGATAAGCCATGAAGAGCTTTGAAAGTGAGAAGATTTAACTTATAAACGATACGCAGTTTGATTGGGAGCCAGTGGAGTTCTTGTAAGATGGGAGTAATATGTTGGGAACGAGGGGTGCGAGAGACGAGGCGAGCAGCGGTGTTCTGAACTCGTTGAATTTTAGAATACTACCACTAATAATATTAATAATGAACATTTGATGATAACATTTCCAGGCGTGCAACTTCTCAGCTGAATTCATCTTTCTCCCTTTTAAAGTGCCACTGAGTTTTGAAAACTGAAAAACGCTGTTGTAATTGTAGTTTTCCTCTTTAGTAGCAGATACCAAGTAGCATACTTGCATACATCTCCCATAGGAATTTAAATATTCATCTGAGAGTAAAATCAGCAATGCTTCAGTTTGAAATTTTCAAAGTTACTTGTTTTAGTCAATTCTAAAAAATGTATTGCATCTTGTTTTCTTTTGTGAAGGAAACAAGACTATTATGATGAAATCTTTACAGGATAATGTTATCTTGATTAAGTTGATACAGAAAGAGTCAGCAGACAAATATTTGCACCTCGTTTTGATTCAAGAGGGTATAAAGCCTACAGGGTTTGTCAGCAAGAAGGAACTCTGTCAACATTGCCAAATATTATACCTCATCTTTAAACCACAGATATACTGAATGCAGATGTTCATACATAAATCTATACATCTCTGTTTGGTTTATTTGATCAGGCATGCCTCAGACTCTCTCTGTCTCACCACCCCTCCCCCCTCCCTCGCATTAGACAGAGTTAGACTGCTCTTAAGGCAGTATTTCTGTCTGTCCACATTCTTCATGGTTCATGGTCAATCCATGGAACATCTTGATGTTGACAACTTTCTGATTAAGGGTTGGCCTGGAGACTAATTAATGACAATCAACCAAGAGTACATCCCTGGCTCTACAAGTCTGGGATGAAGATAGGGAGGGGTTTGAGATTTAGAATAAGAGCAAAATATTTAAAGGCAAAGTATACCTTTGGTTTTTGGAACCGTTCCAAAAACCAAAGGTATACTTTGCCTTTCATTGGTAACTGTCGAAGACCAGTATCCACACTTGATGTGACCCAACATATACATGAAATAATAAACCTGTGAAAGTTTAAGCTAAAACGGTCTTCGGAGTCATGAGAAAACAGTGAAA
Organism: Leptasterias polaris; assembly: GCA_037783415.1. Taxonomy (NCBI): domain Eukaryota; kingdom Metazoa; phylum Echinodermata; class Asteroidea; order Forcipulatida; family Asteriidae; genus Leptasterias; species Leptasterias polaris. The sequence goes on from JAZGTN010000043.1 coordinate 215,764, forward strand.
AAACACATTATATGTTTTCAATGTTTTCAAACATACATCGGTTTTTATCATGCATGATAAAGACTAATTGTTTTACTCAATTCCTACAAACTATAGCATTTCAAGCAAAACTATTTCAAGGGAAGTTTTCCACCATGACCATCTTTATACCACGTAAGTTATGAGCAAATCTGTGAACATTTATATTTTCAATCTTACCAATGTTGTACACACCCTTTAAACATTGACATGTATATAGTGTACTATTGATTTAACCATTCATTCACTGACAGTAACAGTTTGATGGGCAGTAGTTAGGCCTTGGCCTTTTGAAAACCCATATCTTTCTCTCTCTGAGAAGACATGTCTACATCTTAGTGCTTTACATCCTTGGTTTGAATAACTTGAGACAGTGTCCTCTTTAGTCTTGTGTCTGAGGACGCCAACTTAAAACAAAATTGAATGTCTCAATAAGATCTACCCTTGTTCTAAACTATACAGGTTCAACTTGTCTATGCTCTCTGGCTATGTAAGGCATTCGATGCCTGGAACTAGTTTTGTAGCTCTCCTCTGAACTTTTTCAAGTGTGCTGTGTCTTTCTTTAGTCCTGGGTTCCAGGCTCAGACACGATATTCTAGGCGTGGTCTTATGAATACCCAGTAGAGTAGAGCAAAACAAGACACTTCTTTTTGGTGTTCTAGATTTCCCTGTGTAAGTTTGAAGAGATCAGACAGAGCATGGCTTCATCAGTTACAAGCTACTGTAACATTCCACAATACCGCAGTGATTCAGCGTAGTTACATAGGTCAATTGGTCCCCATACTCCAATGCTAACTCAATGTTGTACTCTGGTTTCTTTTTACATTTCCCAGCGGTTTATGTGGTAATGTACATGCGCACATGTACATATGTTCATCCAACTTTTACTAAAAGCTGGAGTCCAAGATACTAGTCTACCTGGAGTTAAGGAGGTCATAGAGGCATTTGCCTCGGCTTTAGCCCTGTTCGCATTGGACTTAATTTGGGTAAACTAACCAAGCAAATGGGTAACTTAACCATTTTAAGTCCAATGCGAACAGCCCAGGAAGTTTCCCTCCCAGGTAACTTACCCGACCCGAATGGGTAGTTTAACCGACCCACCTCTGCCCGGTTAAATTGACCAGGTCAGTTTAACCGAGCCGAAAAGTCCAGTGCAAACGCAATCAGGGTAAAAGCCGTCCCGGTAAAAGCCACATCCGGTCCCCCGATCACCCGCCGCGCTACGTGATCGTGAGGTGACACGTCGTACTACACACGCACGTGTTTACACGGAAGCTCGGTTGCACTCATTGCATTCTCGCTGTCATGCACCCCGGTCAAAGGTCACTACGATAGCGCCCTCTTGTGTTTGTCTTAAGTTAGTCAATATAGATTTACCGATCGCGTCGGTTAGTTTACCCACGTCAGTTAGTTTACCCACGTCATTAATCCCAGTGCGGATGCTGGTAAGTTTCCCCTTTTGGAATGTTAACCACGGTCTCGGTAAAACATTAATCCAATGCGAACACGGCTTTTGTCTTTTGTGGTGGTTTCATGGCTTGTAAATGGTTCCACTGTTGTCCTCATGTTTGGTTTTAAAGATATGTTCCTGTTATGTTTCTATAGGCCAGTGTAACCTGTGACATCACATATTTACAAGAGAGCCACAGAGCCTGGACTTCCTGTAGGCACGATTTGTACACAGCGCAAAGGAAGAAATCAATCAATCTTGTATCGAGTATTGAGATTGCACTGTCTGATTTTTATCAACTTTTTGACATGAAGAAAAAGGCACATCTTAATAATTGTTAAGCTGTTATTATAACTCTTGAATTTATGTGGAAACTATGACTCAAAATGTTGTCCTTTCACACTCGTTGCATTAAAAAAAATGCAACCATGCTAAAATTTAGCAAGGGACCCCTGCTAAATTGCCTATAGGCATGCGCTGCACTGTACAGGCAGATCATGTAGATGACCCAATTCTACCAAATCCTACCAAATCTACTGGTTCACTGATAATTGAGTCTTGGTTTTATGGAAGGAAAAAATAATGAATTGTAGACCGCAAAATTTCAGACATAAATATTGTTTTAATCAAGTTGTCCTGTGAGACACTGGAACCAAGGACCTCATTATATAGCAGTGACCTCTGTGGAAGAACTGGAACACTGCATTTGGTCTGATTGACTTGAGACATCAGAACATATGGCAAGTCACCATGGAAGAGACTGACCAGACTGCGGGAGATCTGAGACCAGACAATGGCTAGACGGTGGGGGGTCTTTGTTAACGAGCCTTTCTGTAGTTTTAGTAAATTATGATCAACCTTTTTATTTTTACTTACCAGTATACTGTCTGACCACTCAATATCGTCTGCTATGGTTTTGAATAGAAGATAAACTATGCCTGTCTGCAATATGATATGTGGTGAACACATCTACATCATAGCAACAGCAAACACATGGTCTGTGCACCATACACAACCAGTGCAGTTAAATGGTTTCAACTGGGTCCAATTTCATAGCTCTGGTTTTACAGTGGAAGAAAGCACATACTTCTATGGGCAGTTTGAATTCTGCAGAGTTTAGGCTTACATCCTTGAATTGAAAAACAATCCACTGAAGGCTCACACCACAAGGTCAAGAAAGTCAGCTGCCAATGGCCAATAAATTTCTTTTCTGCCATGCATCCCAAGATTAATTAATTTGATTTTGTTTTGGGAAGATTTGATTAAAAAATTTGATATGAGGGGAGCTTATTTGACATCGAGTCTCAAAGGTACATGTATCAGTTACGTGGATATTGAAGCATTCATGCACAAGGGATTTCATTTCAGACAACTTACTTACTCTCACAAATTGCACATTTTAAACAATTTTGTGACAGACTCAAGAGTGAAGACTTTCTTACCAAGACACTGTCACATTTGATATGGAAATGAACAGATCAGGACTGAGGAGTAAGTTGTTGATGTGATCCGCAAATAATAAGTTCAAGAGAATAACTTATTGTGATGTCTTTGGTGAATTTTGGTACCTAATTCTGCCCAATATGTACTGCAATAGATTTAAATGCAGATGGTCTCAGACTTTTGAATAACATCAAGATCCTTGCCATTTCTTGATTGATGATGTTTGATCTCTGCACCTGTGTTATTTACTACATACTATTTCTACATGTGGAACAAATTAAACAATTCTGTTTTGTTCTGGCCTTTAGCAACCAGGCAAGCTTGATGGTCTAGTGGTAAGACATCTTCTCCAGAATGGCAACAGCTGTGGGTTCAGATTCCACTGGTGGATTTTTACTCACAGGACTCGGGCAAAGTACAGGAGAAAGTACAGTGCTTAACACACATTGATCGATATAGGGACCAAATACAAATCTGTGCTTGTCTTTAGGTTTATTCATGTACATGTACATATAGATATAGTCCCTAATTCAGGTATTTTTGTGATAGCCTCTCTATTGGTCAGTTGAGTCGCTCTGGTTTGCCCGTTCTTACTCTATGGTTGTTATGGACTGGTGTAGCGGGAGATCTGTGTGAGAGCAGTCAGATGATTGTTTCGTGATGTTAACTTAATTATGAACAACAAGGTCTGGTATCAGGATATTATCATAGAGCAGTCTACAGGATAATCATGGCGGCATGGTATACATGTGCACGTGTGTAATTAAAACCAGCTGTTATAAACTGCATGATCAGTCACACGTGGGCTAATTGAAGGTGCCTTGAGGGTGAAAAATTACATACATGGTCAACATTTTATATGGATTAGATTAAGCGCAATAATTACTCATGCCTGACCTACATTACATCTTTGTCCTTCTAGGAAATTGAAATCGAGTGTGCGGTTTTCACCTAATTTGGAATCAGACAAAAGCATGGAGGCATAAAGTAACAGTGGCGGTGGTGTTGAGGGAAGGTGGGGTGGGGGTGGAAATACATAGCTTTAAGTCTTTGTTATAAAATTATTAAAGAAAGGGAGTATCTTGATTTCCAACCTAGACACAATTGAAAGAAAGTTGGAGCAGTTTATAACTGGATGGCATAGTAGGTGGCTAGTAGTGTGTACAGCCCTTGCATCTTACATCTGAAAGAAATCAGAAAACAGGATGTGTTTGTGTTGTGGCCTGTCTTGGCAGAGCGGTTTCTGATCAGCAGAGTGTGGGCTGGAATTCCAGTTGTGTCCTTTAGTGAGTTATGTTACCATAATTGCTTTGTCCTTCGGATGGGACATTGAGCTGTAGTAGTAGAGCCCATGTACTAGGATTGGTAGTGCACTTAAAAGAACCCAGAACACCTATCATGGAAGAAGAGTAGTGGTTAACCCAGGTGTTTCTGATTCACAGTTCACATACATGTAGCAAGCCGCCTTGTTTACAGGTTTCATCAGGCTTGCAGGCTACAGTGATTAAGTTCACTTATTAGGGATCCTTAATGAAGTTTCATAACCAGAACTGTATGCTAATAATAATAAAAGGAGAAACGAATATGTAAAAATATGTAAATGTACAGCACTAAGTAAAATTTAGAGAGAGAGAAGAAAGAAAATTAGTTGGAATTATCATAATTCCTCATGACATTATGCCGAGACTTAAAAGTACACGAAGCCTCAATGCATCTACATGTACCCCCCCCCCCCACATTTATTTTTGTACGCAAGACATGAAGTCCCAGTGGCTACCCCTTCCTCCTACACATTCACGTATAATTGACAGGATCAATCATTCTTTTGACGAAATTGAGAGTTTCATCAGAAGCGACAGGAGTCTAAGGATTTTTATCAAAGGTAATTACCCGCTATGTTAAAAAAAAGTTTTAAAAAAACATCATTAGATTACCTTCATTAACTAAACATTCCCTCAGCGCTTCCTCAAATTATGCAGTCTATTGGCGACGCTACTCCTGGCTGAAATGTTGACGCTATACATGAGACTTGACAGGATACTCATGTTGAGCTCTGCATATTATTTATAAGTGCGTGTACATGAAGATGATGTTCGACATATTTTGTTAATAAGCCCCAAGCTCTCGGAACCCTATAACTGAGGATTTTTAGTTGTGTTTTTATGCAATGGACAAACTGCACCTTTGGGATCGGTACGGGGTACGGACGGACGGGAGGAGATATGGTGAAGGCTCATGTTGATCTGTGACAGATGATTCAAGTTTAAATTATGTAATATTTGCATTGGGAGTATGGAATATGATTTTGGTTTTACCCATTGACCAATTAGTGATAAACACTTCACACTCCAAGACTTTGATTTGTCAGTTTCCCCCCCCCCCCCCTTGATTTCAGGGTTGTTCATTGATCTCTGTGTGCTCTCAGATTTTCTTGAAAGTGGTGAAATGGCCATCACAGAGAGACGAAAGACTGGGCCATTGTTAAGACCAAACGTTAAGATGTCTTTTTAGAATGATGTATAGAATCAGTTAACCTCTCGTGAAATCCCGTTTTGTATTTGTTGTACTGTTCATTCAGATCAAATTCTCCTTTTTCCACCACCGCACACTATTCCCGTTGTTGTTTTCCTTCAAATTCGGAAAGTATTGAATTTCTGGCTACTACAGTTGCGGAGGTAGGGCAATCAAAGAAGAAGCAATTGTAATACATTTCCGAACAAGGATTTGGAGTTCAGAGAAGTCCAACAAGGGAGCTGTCATTATTATTGTGTGGCCAACTGGTGGTCCTTATGCAAATGGAAACCCAGTAAGTGGCTAATGGGGCATGAAGGTGATTTTATGCAAATGAGAGACCCAAGTTAAAGCCAGTAGGAAGTGTGTCTGGGGTTTTTTTGAGTGATTTTTTTTCCCCTGCTCAGTGATTGGCAGTGACCATAGAGCAAGGACGACCAACACAAGAGATGCTTTTGGTTTATTCATAAGCAGAGGGAGCTATTGTTGTGTTAATTCCTTTTAATAGGGGATTAAAGAGTGTTAACTTGTTGTTTGTTGTTTGTTGTAATGGGATTTGAGAGGAATGGATTGGGGGCCTTAACCATGTATGGCATAATTAGCAATGTCAGCAGAGGTTATTAGTGCAGTAGGAAGCTGGGAGCTCTGAAGGCAAACTTTCTCACTCAGTAGCCATGAAGAATCCCCAGCAAGAAAACACAGCTGTCTGATCTGTTATTTCTCCACTGATGATCAGTGGCAATCTCTTGGGCTCTTGTCTCTATTCCTGGAGCTGGACACACTCTTTCTTTTCTCTCTGGGGGTCAGGCCACTAGACCCACAACCTACATCTGTCAACGTGACACTGTGATTTGGAGGAGTTTGGCTGCTTGATATATTACTGGATCGGTGCTTCTGGCCAGGCTGGAGCTACTTTGCTGAAGGCCAGGGGGGACTGAGAGGTGTCTGTGATATTATTATTATTATCTGGAGAGAGTGTTCAAGGGTTGATGACAGATTGAGTTGTCTCTGTTCAGAATGGTTAATAAGGAGATGAAGCCCTGCTCATTTTGTGATGTAAGTATGTGATACCAAACAGACAGACAAACATTCTGTTGAAGTTCAGAAAAACACTAAAATATTTCAACAGTTTTTGTTTTCTACAGGTCTCGTAGCGTAATATCTTACTGTTCTGATAAGTATGCTATGATCAACTTATTAATTATGATTTTAGTTTAAATTTTATTTTTAAAGCTTGTATGTGGAAAACTTTGGTAATTGTCACTTAACCTGCACTTTGTGACCCAACAATATACATGAAACATATTGAAGCTGAATCTGTCATGCATTGGACTTGGAGTCACATAACAATTGCAATTTCACGATGAAATATATTCACTGATCTTCTTCAGAAGTTTAATTTCAAGAAAACATCTACTGGGACTAGAAGTTTAATTTCAAGAAAACATCTACTGGGACTATACAGAACTTGCACTGAGTCTGCAGATATTTCTTTCTTTTTCATGTTGAATTTTCAGTGGAGTTTTTTAATTGAAAAGCTGTGTGTTCCGAAAAACAGTAGACTTTAGGGACCATTCTGCTTCAGCACAAAACATTATATATAGGGACCCAACTATAAAGTTTTATTATAAAATATAATACAATAAGCAAATAAATTGGCCTAATACTAAATGAAGCTATCAACATCACGCTCACCAGATTAAGGTCACCAACCAAAATACCATGTACATTGCTTTTTAAAGCAGCTCTATGAAATTGGGCCTAGGACTTGTTCAATGGTAAGGTACTGGATATTAGTGTTAAAAAACTCCTGGACTCTGGCCAGTCAGTGGATAATTCAGGCCCTGTTCTTACTTTCGATTTGTAAAAATCATTCCGTAGCTTGTTTACGTCCCACCTCGTCAGAAAATTTCCCTTTCAACATTTCCTAAGAATACTCACCAACAGCGAATCCCACGACAAGTGCCTATTACAAAGGCAACAAGTACTTTCAATGTCAATATAATTGTAACACTCCTCATTTTAAAAAGTCAACCTTGACTTTTAAATATTTCACAGGTGATTATTGTGACGTTGGATTTTCGCAGTAAATCCCGGTTCCTTTGTCTTCATTGTTGCCAGTTAGTTCCATGTCCTGTTCGAAGGACTTGCTTTGTGGAAACATTTCATACCTGTTTTTCAAACCTGCTCTGGGTCAAGGTACTTTATCAATAAAGAATCTCATCAGTGCCTGGGTTTGGACCATGTAAGGCAAAATAAAAATAAAAACATGCTTAGCGTCTTGCCTTTTTGAAAAAAAGGAAGGAGGAGTTTTTTTTTCTTATTCTTCTTTTCAAGAAAACTGGCCGGGCCATTTTTCAAGATGGTTGCCAGCTTTCTTTTGTGTGCTTTTTCGGTGTGCTAAAGTCTAAAAAGACGATCTTATTTATTTTAAAATTAATTTTTTTCGTCAGAGATCGTTTGTTTTTTTATTTGGCCTAACCCTTGTTTACAAAAAGAGAGACTGTGTGCATTCCAGTTCTTTTCCTGGCAGGCGAGATACTACAATGGTCATTATGGGAAATTTTACATTTTGTGTTATATTTCCACATAAATTCAAGAGTTATAAAAATAACAGCGGAGCAAGTTTTGAAATGAGCCCCTTTTCTTCATATGAAAAGTTGATAAGAATCAGACTGTGCAATCTCTATAAAATATAAGATTGTAAGTGTTCTTCAGTTGGGCTGTGTATTAATTATGCAGGAAGTCAGTAAGTCCAGGCTCTGTGGCTCTTAAGATCGTCCAAAAATGCAAGTTTGCAAACTTTTCTTCCGTGTTTTTTTGTTCTGTTTTTTACGCTTCGAAAATTGTGTGCATTTGTACATGTTGGCTAGTGAAACATTTTGGTTGACTCGTCCGGCGGCCGGCGAGTGAAAACAATTTTTTAAGGGAGCCCTTGTCTTTTTAAAACATGTGATGTCACAGGTCACAAGGTTTATAACACAACGTGAAATATACATAGATTTTTCCATAGGTACATTGTTTGTACAGTCATCTTGAATTTATAATTCTGCATAGAAAATAGTATTCAACTTACTGTTTCCCAGCCCCTTGGTGCACCTTTAAAAAAAAATATACTAATCCAGGGTCATTTATAGTTTGTGCTTATAAAGTGCACCTTCATTATTTGAATTACATTTAAATTTTAAGCTGAGTGATTTATTTAGGCTAAATACTTTAAACCCACTTGAGGGGGTTTAGTTGATGGTGTGAAAGATCCCAATCCCAACTTCCTGAAGATTACATGCATTGCATTGTGTACCTTGGGCTGAGTTCACATCTGCTACCACTATTGTTATTCTTGTTAATAAAACTCTACATGATGGAACCTCTGCAGTTTCCTCTTGTTTTTCTTCCCTTTTTTTTTGCAATCACAAAGTTCCATGTATGCATCTATAGATTTTCCTCCACTTCTGAAGAACTCTTTAGTAGTTTTCATCTCTTCTCAATCCTGTGCCATGTTTTCCACTTTAGTATTGGAACTCGCATCTCTACCTTGAAGTTTGTTAGCCACTTAATCTGACTCATAACAATAATTCTCCATCTGCTGTCATGCCTTCTAGCTAGACTGGGAGAGTCAATTTTCTCGTTTTGATTACTGTGAGCTAGCAAAATGCTCTGTGGAGAATCTCTGCTTATGTTGTGTAGATCCCACCTTCTGCCTCATGACAGGAGTGCATGATGTAGGACTATTCAGCATGGTCTCTGTAATCAAAATAGTGAGTCTAACCACATTCCCCCAAGGTCTAAAATGTTTTCAAAATGAGACCACTGACACCCTGTCATACTCTTGCAGTACATTTTTTATGTTATCAGCTTGCCACTTTGTGAAACGCATTTGATTGTTTCCTTGTGGCATCAACATCATGTAAAGGCACAGCAGGACATTCCAGTCAGAAGGAAACAAAGATAATCCCATCTTCAGATCAGCTTCCTAATCCCCTTAAGTTAAGCCATCACAGGATTACATGCTGAGGGCTTTCATGATTGGGAGATTGAAACCAGCAAATGAGATCCGCTGAAGGAAGGGGGAGATTTCAAGGTGTACTGCCTGGATACCTGTTTGTTATTTTGTGCACCATCCAGCCATGTGCCGGCATGCTACATGGAAACAGTGGAAGCAATCGCCTCCATGCCCCTGGTCATTGCCTTGGTGCCCCTTGAAGTTCCAGTAGTAATTTTAAATTCGCTTGTAGAAATGCCCTTCATTAAGGTAAAACTGCCTTGCGGTATTATTACATGAACAACCCCAGGCTTGCATGTGATTGATGCAGATCAGTGTAAACTCAAACGGCCACAAATCTCATTATAACTAAAGGTATGCTACCGGTATTGGGATAAAATACACTACAGACACCATCTTTGTAGGTTTTGTTAATAAAAGGAAACACTTCATAATGGGTCCTGAGCTATTATAGATTGTTACGTTAGTGCCTCTGTGGAATGCACTGTGTCATTTTACTGTATTTTTTTGTTTTCTTAAAACTTTCCCCCTACATCATGAGCCTAGGGTCGTTGGTTTATTCAGATTTTCTGTGTTGTCTCCTCTTTGCCTTGCCTGAGAGTTTCTCTCAAGCGTTTTAAGTTTGAGGTCTCGGCATTTCAGCTGTCCATTTTTCAACGTAGACATGTGACAAAACATTGTGTGGTTGCTGGAAATAAAAACGTTATGTTAGCACCAGGGTTTGATTTCACAAAACACTAAGATTCATCTTAAGATGAGTTGTCAATATTGGCATGATGACTTATGTATTCATCTTAAGATGAGTTGTCAATATTGGCATGATGACTTATGTTGGGACACCACACTTTACACTTGACTTTACTTTAGTAATAATTAAGATTGATACACATCTTAAGATCGATGTTAGCTCTGGGTGAAATCGGCCAAGGAAAGTTTATTTTTCTTCTCTCCCCCCCCCCCCCCCCCCCCCCCCCGCAAGTTGAACTTGCCTGCCTGATCACTTAATTTTCTGGCTATCATAGAGGACACCTTAATAAAGACATATCCATGATTGGGGTCGTGTCACATAGTGTAATTCATTTTCTTGAAGTGTTCGATATCTGAGCCATGCAAAGATGGGATGCATCAATCATCCTAGATCTTTAACACATCTAATTAAATCCACCCCTCCCTCAAGGAGAGGCAGAGAAGACAACCACCCCCCCCCCCCCCCTTACTGTTGGTTTAAGAGTTAGTTGCTGATTGTTATTCATTCACACTTAAAGGAAGGAAAGGACTGCATTATTTTTTTTCTTCAAACATTTTCTGACTTTATTTGTTTAAACTTTTTTTCTTTTTTTTAAACTAGTATTCAGGGTTCGCCCTTAACTTTTTCAGCGACTGGCCAGCAGGACCAGTGTTAGCTTGTCATTTCACTTGTCCCCCCAACTATTTCACTTTTGTCCATACTTTATATTAAAGAGGATTTTGTTCAGCACTGAAATAGCCAGCTGGACCACTTGGACTGAATTTTTGACTGGTCATCAAGGGTTTTAACTGGCATTTGGTTAGCGGACCACTGTGGTATTACCAATCTACCATCATCATCGCCCAGTGAGGCAATAAATTGACTCTAATAAGTTGATTTGACAACATCCCTAATGGCTGAAAGCAATGAGATATTTTCAACTTGTCTTCTCCAGGATTTTGACAGAAGTGGGTTTTTTCGGAGAGTATAGCCTCCGAGATCCAGGATTCTAGAGATACGAACTGTGAAATGTGAATGAACTGGAAAAGATGCCTTCAGCAACCTATTTGTATGAATCGCCGAAATGGGCCAATAACGTGTCTGTGGGGCTGCTTTATCAGATGAATACTGTTAACAGATTTCTGCTAAGTAAAATAAGCAGGATACCAGTCACTGAGGGTACATGTGAGATAGTATTTGGGCTGGTAAGCAGAAATGTGAAATTGGGTCATATTCAATTTGAATACACAGGGATCAAGAAATATCTCTATCCGGTTCAAAAGAGAAAAATGCCTTTCATAACATATTTTGGAACTGATAAATTTCTGTTATGAAGAAATGTTGGCAAATATTATCTTTCCGTAATAACAATTTGCTATTTATTTGTGTTCTTGCAGTTACATTTGGCTGCCCTGGCCTCCTTGAAGGGGGAGATCATCGAGCTAAATAACCGGCTACAGAGGGTCAGCTCAGAGAGAGATGTCTTGGACAAGAAACTGGGAAAGGCTCAGGTATGTTGGCCAGTTAATCTACCCCCAACCCCTTTCCAAATTATCTCCACTGTCCATCCCATCATCTCACCTTCACACTGAGCTGAACAACCAGCCTCACAGGGCTAGCTCTGAATGAGATGAACCTGAACAAGAAACTGGGAAAGGCTCAGGTATGTTGGCCAGTTAATCTACCCCCAACCCCTTTCCAAATTATCCCCACTGTCCATCCCATCATCTCACCTTCACACTGAGCTGAACAACCAGCCTCACAGGGCTAGCTCTGAAAAAAATGAACCTAAACAAGAAACTGGGAAAGACTCAGGTATGTTGGCCAGTTATCTACCCCCCCCCCCCCCACCTAAATCACCCCACTGTCCTTCCAATCACCCCCACCTTCCACCAAGCTGAATAACCAGCATCGCAGGGCTACCTCAGAAAGAGACCTGAACAAACACTTGGAAATGCTCAGGTGTGTTGGCAGCAGCTGCATAACCCCCTCCCTGACCCCATCCCTGACCCCACTCTTCCAAATTACCCCACTGTCCTGCACCTATCATTCCCACCTCCCATTGGGCGGAATATTCAGTGTTTAAACATTTCAATCTTTTTTTCGAATTTGTTTTGACCCACCCACTCGCCCCAAATTTTGACTTTTGAAAATTGACAGACTATTAATATACCATATACACAGAAGAACAAAGTGAAGTCTCAATTGAAGCAGATGTTTTAGATCAAGGCTCTGTGAGCTCAGGAGATTTCAATGACTTTTCCTGGCTTCAAATATGCAACCTTCTAGTTTAGGAAATTTTTGCCATTCTCCCCATCAGTCAGAGAGGTCTATGAAAACAAGGGTGACTGATAACAATGGACAGCACAGACATTGACAGATGATCTGGAAGGGGCATTTTTCACCTTGAACATTTTTGACCTTGAAATTGTTTTCTTCTTCTGTTATTTCAATCGCAAATAGAATTTTTTGATTTTCAGTTATTTCTTTTGAACCGCTCACCCACTATTTTGAAAAAAGATAGCAATTTTCAAACATTGATTATTCTGAACGCATCCATAGCTCAGAAAGAGATGTCCTGAATTTAGAAACTAGGAAAGGCTCAGGTTTGTTGACCAGCTACATCACCCCAAATGAGCTTCCCAATTATCCCACGGTCCTTCCCACCGAGCTGCATAACCAGCCTCACAGGGTAAGGGGCAATTCAGAAAAAGCAATGTTTAAAAATTCCTTGTTCACTTGATGCGCGAAAATACAAATTGCTCATCAACAGGAAATATTGCAATGCAAATTATGTACCGTATTCTTCGGCGTATACTATAGGCCTAAGCAGTGGATTGTACGTTGCTTTTTGCCTGCAAAAAGTTTCATGTGGCTTACACACCGAGTGGCAGGCTTACACGCTGAAAATATGGTACACGTATTATAACGTTGAGACTAGTTAAGAACTCGCTCCATGGCAGTAAAGTTCCCTCATTCCACTGCCCAAGTAGTTAATAAGCAGGACAGTTCTTTTCAGCTGTTCTGGTCGCTGCTGCAGTAGAATAAATAGCAAGACAAGTTCTCAAAAGAACATAATCTTCACAGCATGTAAATACACACATGGTGTTACCGCAAACCAAATATACATAATGTGTATCATCACCCACGTCATTTTGCTTTCTAAGGTGGCGGTATTCCTTGTGTGTTTTTTTTATACCTTGATTAGCAGCTGGATTGCACTCGTAAAAAGAAAGGATAGTAGTCGCATCAAATCTGAATACGTTAGTTCGTTTCCTGTTTGTAAAATCTGTGTACATGCACTTTGCAATCAATAACTGCATACCGACCAACATGTGATATGCATCACCTCGCATTCTTCTGCATCTCTTCATATTACGGAATAAACCAAGCGCACGAAGCGGTGTGTGGCGAATCCATTCAAATTCCTTCATGCCATCCAAGAAGGCGTCTAGCACAAGAACCACGAAGAGCTAATCACACGCAGACCATTTCCGCTTGCCCCAGAATATAAAAAAAATTGGGATCTTCTTCAGCCGCGGTCGAGGTGTGTTAAATATGCTGAGGCAATTGGGAAGAGTTTCTCTCGGCGTACAATTAAAATGCATCAAGAGTATCGCAGTGGCCAAGAACTCATCGCCAAATGTCAACAGAGAACAGACAAACCGACTCGCGTCTTCCCCTCCCACAATGTCTTAGGGGGGGGGGGGGGCGCCCTCAGTCACCCCGGCACCGTGCTGCTACAGAATCATGTTTCCTCCAACTTCATTTCAGCGTATGGATTTTTTTTTCCTGCATCATGCTCCCTCCACACTAAGAAACTCAATCCACCAGTCGGAAATGCGGGCTGGTGTATTTTTTTCTTCTTCTAGATTTCCATCCAAAACTAACAAGTATTTTTAGGGACACCCATCAAGGCAGTCTTGTGGTTTACTTTACCATAAACTCCCCCCCCCCCCTCTTCATAATTATTTTTGAGACAACATGGGGGGGGGGTGTGGGGTTGTGTTTGTTAAGCAGAGCTGAAGGCTATGAGTTTGTTAGTATGATGAGTAATGACATTTCAATAGGTGTGACTTAATACGCTCCTTGCCTGAGGGCATACCATGTAGTTATAATGCAGAGAAAAACTGACTACCTGTATACATCCCCTAAACGACCTGATAATATGTCTGCATGGGTCTCCATTGGAATTCACGTCTGTAGGGAAACAGAGAGAGGTATAAAAGCCTCTTTATAACGGAAGTGCATGTAATTACAGAGAGCGAAACTGCTGGCCATTTTAGCTCTTAGTAGAGGAAACTGCAGTCTTCTTCTATGACACCAAGGCATTCAGCTTCATTTCCGGTTGTGTTTTTATGACGTCCTTGAAGAGTATGACATTTCTGTCTAGTTGACTCAATTAAATGGGTTTTATTTTATTAATTGGTTTATTGTTAAAAACACATTGCAGCCAAAGGCTGAATTACATGCAATTGACAATATTAAAATACAATCTGAGACAAAAATATACAGAAATGCACACTAGAAAAGACTAACGGTCCTTAAAGGAGGTAATGTAAATATGATTAGTTAAAACAGACAGAGGCATAGTTATGTACACCTCAAAAATATTGATACAATTCAAGACACATTTGATGATTTGATTTGAATTTGCAAGAGATAACTAGACATCGAACTGTTAAAGTAAATTTTCAGTAAATTGATCCGATCCACACCACTACTAAAGGAAAAAGAAGAAAAAAGTACCAAAATTATTATCGTCGAGCAAACTTGATTCCTTGAATCTGAGTTGGTTGATCCATGGCAACAACAGTGTGATGATATACAGCTCATATCACACCCTGCATAACCGGGCTGTTCTAACGTCGGGTGTTGCACCTTTACTGCGTGCGTCAAGTTTGCTTGAAGATGAATTTGTTATCCCACTCGCATGCCTTGAATAGAGAATTAGCGTAGTTCTGCTGTGTCTCGCATACCAATCGGCCTTCAGTCTCATGGTATGTGGGACCATGGTGGGACATAGACGCACTAAAGTATCCCGTGTTCCACTTGTTCTTGTTTAGTTACTTTGCTTGATTTGAAACTTTTTGTGGTGCTGCGATATTAAAACCGACACCGGGCCTGCAATAATTCATCTCTGAGAGGGCAAGGCCAATTTTCGTTTTGCAAAGGGCACTTCTATTGGAAAAACAAACTTTATAAAAGTTTACAGGAAACTTTTAACCCTAACCTTTCCCCATACCACGTGGTGTTATATGCCCCGTCCAACACCATACAACACTATTCAATGTGAGTGGCTTGCCCTAAGCAACAAGATCCATATGTGCATACCGTTGTGTGAGGAATGGAAGGGTATTCAGTCAATTGGACTGTGGTTTTGGGGTATCATGCCCTGTTCAACAATATAGAACAGAGGATGGGAATGCTGGCTGGTGTTTTTGACTCAAATTAGTTTACTTTGTGCTTCTCTGCTATGTAATGAGCATTGTTTTGGGGGTTAACTTATGTACTGACCCAGTGACCCCACACAATCTTCAAGACACAACATTGATATTTAA
The DNA here is from genome assembly GCA_037783415.1 of Leptasterias polaris. Lineage (NCBI taxonomy): Eukaryota > Metazoa > Echinodermata > Asteroidea > Forcipulatida > Asteriidae > Leptasterias > Leptasterias polaris. Next base: position 231,477 of record JAZGTN010000043.1, read on the forward strand.
TGCCTTATCCACCAAGGTTCAACACAGTTAACACCCAGCATAATTCCCTATGCAACAGTATGCAACACAGATACCCTGTTATACACTATGGTTCAATTCCCTATGCAACAACACTCACACACAGAGGAGAGTAAACCACAGAATTCCCTGTGCAACATGGTACAACACAGTTTTAAAACTGTTGGATCATGTTGTGTAGGGCATGGTTAGGGTTAAAAGGTTAAGACAAGGGCAACAGAGGACATGGTCGTGTTGGCCTCCATCTAATTTCAGGCCTGTGACTTAATTTTAAAAGAAAAGCCTTACTACCATGGCGCAAATGTTGATGGTTGACAATCTTTTTCTCTCATAGTAGTCAGAAGCTCAATGCCGGATGTGGTACATAACTTAAACCAAAAAAAGCGTGGTCCATACATGCAGCTTGATTGTCACAGCTCATCAGGTTTAACTCTGTGACAATGTGGGGATTTTCCCCTTGTTTATGTGTGTATTAGCAATTTTTTTTCAAATAAAAAACAATAAACCAGAGCAACTTTTAAACCAGTTTTTGGTGTACAAAGAAAAGTCACATCCAGTTCAGGTAATCCCTGTACCGCTGTTTCCCAGGTTGTTTTGTGATCTCCTGGGTGCGATCCCTGGTTAGGTAGTTTCAGGTTGATTGGCTCCTGACTACTACTGACTTACAAAAAACATATCGACAATTTGCTGATTTACTTGGATGTTTATTCCCTTCCAGGTGGAACGATCGCGATTACTGCGTGAAAACGAGGACAGGTTAGACCAACAAGCCATCAGGTATGAGGAGAGAATCACAGAGTTACACAGCGTCATCGCCGAACTCAATAAGAAAATCGACAGATCCCATTGCACAGCGTTCAGGTGAGTTTGACCAAATTTGTGCGTATCGGCCCGATACGCTAGCTTGTGGATGGGTTGAACCCTGATATCATCGTGTTGTTGTACTATAGCAATTCTGACTGTGATTTGTGCATTTTTAAATGCCCTCAGCTGTCAAAATTTGTTCAGAGAAAAAACTAAAAAAACATGTACTTTGTTTTCTTTGGCAAAAAATTGATCTATGAAACTTAAGTGACATCGAAGACAATGATTTTAAGTTGTGTGTAGTTTTCATGATTATCGATCTAGATATGTTATGTCCGTTGAGTCTTTATAGCTGCTGCAAATGCAATCATGAACCAATACCTACCACAAATACACGCATTCTTTGACCCAGTTCCATTCACCTAAAAGGCAATAGACAGTTCCCGGTAGCCGGCATCTTTATGAGCAACTTGGGTTTGGGCCTTGAGCGGCGCCAAGCGTTCTAACTTTTCTATGTAGCGAAGTGGTTCACTGACCAATCATGCAAGGAATTAATAGCAAACCCCCTACATGTATAATTTATGTATAACTGCTCGTCAAGATGGCTGACTTAAAACTGTGTGACATTAAAGTTGGAACAAGAACACTGTTCATTTTCCAGCAATAAAGTTTCTATAAATAGGCCTTTACATCATCCACGATGATAAATTATGATGTCTGTGTCAGAGTCAAACATTTCTAAATTGCTTGTTTGCCTTTTTTTCTCTTAAGATACTTTCAATTGAAAATTGTCACAAGACATTTTTAGTTTGGGCATACATGTGTAGTAGTTATTTTACAACAACAAGAACACTCATGGTCAAAAGGGTTAACATCTTTGTTGGTTTTTGTTCTGTGCCAAATGTCATGTACTGAATCCTGGCTCATCATAGTGTCAGCCTCCATGTACAATGTACATGTACATGTTCATGCACTCTCCATTCCAAAGCCCTTCTGAAAACAAACCTTGCAGAGGAATTCATTGTTATGATTACTAGAGTGGTCAGGCATTGGGAGAGCTGATAAAAGGGGGGATTGGGACTCTGGTCCAGGGCAAGAGTACCTGATGTATCAACAAACCACCAGCTCTGTGTGTCTCCCCCCCCCCCCCCCCCCCCCCCACTTCTCTCATGAGAGTGTGTGAGCAGCAAATTGAGCAGAAAACCTGCGGTTATGGGATTGTTTTCATTCCCCTTATAGATGACAGATCTTTTTTTTTAACACCAAGTCTTCATTCACCGATTTGTCTTGAACCCTGAGGTCTAATGTAACTTATACTTGGGCTGAAGGGCAGAATACTTTCAGTTGGTCTGACCTCTGACCTGGTGGCACTTAAAGGTCACAGGGAAGGTCACATCAGATTGGGAGTTCAGAGCTATTAATGAGGTGTGAGTTTACTGGATGGACCCCTGAGGTGAAATCGGGAGCAGTTTTTAACTGTAGGCTTAAATGGTTAAAATGTCATACAGGTTCTGAAGCTCACAAATTCGTAAGGTTCCACAGATTACACTTGATGACATTGTCATTATGCATGAAAGTTAATGAACATGCATGTGCATTGCATGTAAGTTACTGAATGTGCTGAAAGGGAACCAATGTAAAGATGAGGACCAGTGGAAATGCTGGTCAACTTGAAGATTGTGCACAGCAAACAAACTAACTTTAAACGAAGAATGGAGCCAAGGTTAAGCTTATAGATATGTTTTGTCTCTGGTATTAGTTACTAAACTTGTACAAAGCACTTTTTTAAGACAGTGGATTGTGAATTGTAAAAATTCTGAAAGTGCACTGAAAATCAAGTGCATGCCCATACCAATCCTCATGCGGTGCTGGGGATAGTCTAACGAGCAACCTCTAGCTAAGGGCGCCCTCCTCAAAAGATGTCATGTGCACTAAGTCTATTTTGTCTACTGCTTTGAACTTGACCACCAAATTCGGTGATATTTTCGCGGGTTGGTTTGATGTGATGTTTTATTTTAAACTTGAGTATGGGACTCCCAAAAACCAACACTGTACTTTCCCTTAAGTTAAACACTTGCGCATTCTTGAATAGTTTTAGTGTGTGGTGTCAAATCAGAGCGCCTGAGATACTTCCATCATTTCAATGCTACATTACCATACCTGCCAACTGTTAAGATTCAATTGGAATTGTCCAGATTTTGTAGATCACAGACCGCAAAAAAATCAGAACATTCCCATTTCGGTCAATGACAGCAATAAACAAGATCAAAAAGTTCTGGCAAAAGAGGATGCCATTTGCTTGCGACAGCAGAGACTGTAATAGTACATGTAATACATTTTAAATACATGCTTTAAGTATGTGTACATGTAATAAGCTTTACTGGCACGACTTCTTGCATCACTATCTGTGGACTCATAAAACTTGTGTTCCTATTACTGAGTTTTCAATGTTGGCAGGTTATGCATTACCCCCATTTGGCTGATGATAAACCCATGGAGGTAGAAACTAAATCTGGATAATGTTGCCCCCAAGACCACACACATCAGATTGGGTTAGTGAGGACTGACACAGGGGCAACTCAGAGCCAAGATTATAAAGTGATTTTTAATTGTCTGTATCTTGGGAGCTGTTGAAGAAATGCAGGGTCCCATGTGCATAGGAGTGGAGACTTCTCAGGGTGTGGGTTTTTGACCTGTTGTGTTGGAACTGGTTGTAACAGCTTTGGCAATGGCTGTCAGCTTGTCCACATGCTGTGAAGCATAGACATTTGAAAAAACAATTTTAATGCAAGTTTGCCCTGAGCAAGGCTATAAGCCACTCTTGGTAAGGGGCTACAAGGAGAAAACATTTAAGATAAAAATAACTCAGGAGAGCTGAAGGTAGGAATTGACATTCCTCTTTAAACAGTCTAGATTGTAGGATGGAGGGAAACATGCACTTGGAAAGGAGTTCCAAAGAGATGCAGTACGTGGAATAAAGCTGTTGAAATGGCTCTTTGTTCTAAAAGCAAAAGTGTATGATGGGTGAAAACAAGCAGAAAGCCTGATTTCACGCTCAAACACCCTGATAGGAGGAACCAGGTCAGACACACTGGTGGCACATTTACCATGAAAATATCTGTAGAAAAGACAAATAGCAATAGAGGAGTAGCTAAAGCAGCCAATTTGGACTATGCATTAATATATAGCAGACAAGCGGCCCAACTTCACGAAGCAGGTTACCGGCCAACAGCCAACATATTTTTACATTGTAAAAGACTGGTGCCTTAATGAGTTTTTCGAAGCAAATTGTTTTGGTTGGCAATATTTTCAGAATCTGGATCGTGGTCTTGCCGTGGAGCTTTGTATTGTAGCCAGGGGTTTTAACTCGACAACCTCTTGGGTCATGCAGCTAGCCAGGCACATAGAAAGCTCTAGTGTACATGTACATGAATTCAATCCATACAGTCTATGTTAGCACTCTCTTGTAATAACACTGTCAGGGGTTTGATGCAGTTTTGCAACCAGGGACCAATTTCATAGAGCTGCGGGCTAAGCACAACATAAATATGCTTACCAGAGTAAGGTTACCTGCCAAAATACCATTTCACACGTACCATCTGTGACTGGTATCCAGCTCAGTTTTGGGGTTTTTTTTTAACCGTTCAATTGTTTTAATCCTTTATAAATGTAGATACAATAAAACTATCCTGTGAATATTTCATTTCAAAAGGTGGTGGCGTTTTTGAGATATCGCCGAAAATCCTGAGCGAGCATGTCCCTGATAGGAACACACAATCTGAGAAATGTATCTGACGGTAACAGTTCTCAGATTCAATTTCTTTGTCATAATAGTTGATATTTTTAAAGTTTTTACATAAACCACATTACTTCAAAGTGAAATGTTTCTCAAAATGCTTTATACTATCAAAAGCTGCTGTACCTCAAACCAATAAGTATTTATTACCACTCATTTTAAGAGTGATCACCAAACGTATACCATCCCGTTAAAAAAATATAACTTTACATTTCATTTGTTTAAAAAGCATTGGGAGGAAAAACTGCAGATACATAAGAATCACATCCGAGCAGACGCCCTCTGTTCATATAATGACTTAGTGTTGTCCACAGACTCTGAATAAATTAATTAATTAATAAATAAATAAATAAATAAACAAATTCATGATACTTTGATAGCCCCTCTTTAATAATCGCTGCCGTTCTCTAGTCTCTTCGCTTTCAGAAATCAAATCCCCTTGTCATCACGTCTTTTAATGAACTATTAATCATTGATACGATCGGAGACAAAATTCAGAGCCATCTCTGGATGCTCACGGAACCTCCGTATATGTGCATCCTCAAAAGAACATATTAAACACGGACACCCGGTCGGCAGACTATCAAAACATGAGCGTCGGGGGCTGTAAGTTGCGTCACGGCGGGTCACATGACCACTCAAACCCAGCTGCCATAATCACCCGCACGTCCCCTCGGACACACCTTGCAAAAACAAGCATGTCCCCTCTACAAGAAAATTACAGGGCGGGCCACCCAGGGGAAATAATGTTCCTTGTCCCCCCCAGAGAGCTCCTGTGGGGATGTTTGTCACAAGCATTAATGTGAGACTGCAGAAATGAATGGACATGTTTCACACTCATTGCCAATGTGTGGCATTGTACACTCCCTGCGATGATGATAAATTACTGTGACATTTTGTAACCTCAAAGCAGGCAGGTTTTTATTTTCATCCAGAAAGTCTCCATAAAATTCTTCATTCCTCAATCTCCCCCAAACACACCCCCCCCCCCCCCTTTGAGATTTTTTCACGCATTTACAATCATCTGAGCAGCAGGCTTTTTTGCTTTCTTTTTGAGGAACCCAGCGGATGGCCGATCAAAAAGTTAATTGTCACCTGCTCTGGGTTGCTTCGGAGCGTTAATTTTATCCACCAGATACGTTCCCTAGAATTTTAAAGATATTGTTCGTTTGCAGTTGAGCATTGCTTTGGGGGCATTTTACTCTGCGGCATGCACATTTATATTGCATTGCATTCAATGAAACTTGTAAGGCGTTGCTTTTTTAGCCTTGTGAACTTGCATTTAATTTAGCAAAGTAGGCGCAAAAAGAGATATCAGTGAATTGCTGCTGCGTTTTTTGAATGCTGTTTCAACAGTGATCACACATCCTGAAGCGCTTTACAAAAAGAAAATAGCAACTTAAAAAGAATTGTCGTCGGCAGAGGTTTTAAAAAGAGCTATTTATCATGTTCTAGTGCAGATACAGCTTGATAGTTTTACGGTTGGTTTTTTCACATTAATTTTCCGAAAATCTTGCTTTAACTTTAGCCATCTGTTCCATGTAACAGGCCGTCAATTTAAGCACAAATTTTCTCAAGGTGATCTGTACTGTAATAATTTCACTCCTAACTGTAAATGAAACTAGATTTGGTTACTTGGTTGATCATTCTAAAGTGGGTCAGACTCCGCCCAGAATTACCTCTATCAAGACACAGTCATAACCAACTTGAGGGGTTGAATGACAAACAGTCTGGTACCTTTTAGCAATTGTATATGATTATTGCTATTGCACACTTGGAGCTTGACAATGATGGTGGATAGTAGTATTTCTCTTTGTGTTCACTGTTTTCAAACATCAGCTTTTGACTGATGAGATAAAAACTAATTGTTTTACTCATTTCTCTGGAACTATAGCAATTGACCATATTTTCAACGTACGAGAGCGCTTTCAAAGGCTCAATTTTTTGAATGACAATACTTTCATCTTTATTGACTGCCTGACTGTTGTTTTCTTGTATCAATGTCTAAATGAATAATAATAATAATGAAAGCAATGGAAAAACAAGTTTGATTTACCACATAAATTTGGTTCACACTCGCCCCCAACGCAGTCCAAAAAATACTGCGAATTCAAGCCAAAATATATTTCAAGTGATAGTTTTCCACCATGACCATCTTTGTACCACGTAGCTTATTTGCAAATCTGTGAACGTTTATATTTTCAATCTTACCAATGTTGTGCACACCCTTTAGGCCAAGTAAACTAAATAACATGTTGCTCGTCCCCGCCCGCTCCGATTTTGGAGGTCGCACCAATGTTTTTGTTATTTGTTATTAAAAAAAAAAAAAAAAATCTTTGAAATCAATTTACATAGTGAGAGCTATTTCAAATGTATCCTTCATTTTTATTGAGCAATTTCATCATCTTTCTTGCATGTAGGCCTACAAAAAATGCTATTTCCACAACGCAATCGTGAGAAAATCCTCATTTTCTTTGAAACGTTTTGCCCTTCACGTTTGCATGCCACAGTTCTTTTTTGAACGAGATCTTTGCACCAGGACGTGATGCCACACACACAGAATAATTTTGGAGCAAAAGCAAGAAGAACTCTTGGAAAGAATAACAATATGTATGGAAATGGACACAGAAACACACATGGCAACTTTAAACGAGGACATACAGAACATGCTCATAAAACCATAAAACCATCTTCAAATACGATATGGCGGCCGTCTTAGACATGGTGGCCATCTTGAAAAAAATAACACCAAATTTGAAAATAACAAATAACAAGGACCTCCCTCACCAACTTTTTAAAAAGTCCGGATGAGCAACATGTTATTTATTTTACTTGGCCTTAAAACAAGAGCTTATGCATAATCCTGCACTTGGCGTCTGGTAAAAAAAGGCACTAGACATTGCTATCAACCGATTCGAGTAATTCGGTCTTGACTCCCTGAATCCTTGATGTCATTTAAAGTCAAATAAGGCGTGGGAGTTTGAGACCCTCTCAGGCCGGATTGTAATTACGCCGAATAATATTTGTCTGCATTTTCTAATGTAGCTTATTAAAGGAAAGTTCCAACTTGGAAATGTTGCAGTACTAACTTTCAGAAATGTACATGAAAAAAGGTTAGTCACAAAATGTTCAAAAACAAAGCTCCTCATCTTCCATTTTAGTAAATGTTCAGTGGTATTTCTGCTTGTGGAGGTAATATGAAAAACAAAAAACACTTTTCTTTTTGAAACTAATGGCATTATTTTTTATTTAGATTTTTTTTTAAACCTTCTTGTTTTACAGCGTTTGATCTAGCTGTAAGGAATATCTGCATGTATGCCGACAATAAAGATCAACCCATCGTTATAGTCGAAGCTGTTACATTGATGTCCATGCAGCCTACCTGTACTGTATTTAGTGACCTAAATTGTAAAATGTATTTTTTTCCCTTTTGTACCAATATTAGGGAAGAAGATGAATTTTCTCAGTCGGCCTCCAGTCCGCACAGCAACATCAGCAATAGCGGTGGTAGCTGCAATGGCAGCTTCCAAGGGAGTGACTCGGCAAATATCGGTAGGTTTCTCAGTCTGTTTGTTTACATCTCATCTGTCTGTCTGTAAATTTAATAGATGTTAAACTTGCATCATGGATCGAGAATTGTATTTGGTTTTAGCCTTACACCGATGTGTGTAAAGCACTGTATACTCCGTACTTTCCTGAGTCCTGTGAGAAAGAAAAAAATCCACAGGCATATTACTCGGGTGGAATTCGAACCCACAACCTTTGCCAATTCTAGAGCAGACTTATCACTAGACCATCGAGATTGCCTAGTAGCTAGAGGCAGTTCAAATCCTATATTTTAGCAGTGGGTACCGCAACAATTTAAAAGATGTTAAATTTTCATCGAGGATTTTCATCAGTGTATAGGAAAAACCAAATTAGAATCTTTATCCAACCTGAGTAATATGCCTGTGGAATTTTTGTTTACAGGACTCGGGGGAAAGTATTGAGTATACAGTGCTTTACACACATTGGTGTAAGGGTAAAACCAAATCAAATTGTCTGTATGTACGCTCTCTCTCTCTTTGATGCGTGTTTCCTTGTCTTCAATAAGGATGACATGGCATATTACAGTTACATGTATGTAGTCCTTTTCATTTACTTGTTTGATTTGTAGCTTAAAGTGTTCTCCCTTAACAGTGGTCTGCTGGCCAAATGCCAGTTAAACCACTCGAGGACCAGTCAGAATTCTCTCCAAGTGGTCCAGCTGGCTAGTTCAGTGTTGAAAAGCATCCCTTTTTTATATGAAATATAGACTCCGGGGAACAAGCTGATGGACTAGTGAAATGACAAGCTAGCTGGTCCTGCTGGCCAGTCACTGGAACAGTTAAGGGCAAACCCTGGTTATTAAAGGCACTGAACACGTTTGGTAAATGTCAAAGACCAGTATTCTCACTTGGTGTATCCCAACATATGCATAAAATAACATATGGAAATTTGGGCTCAATTGGTCATCGAAGTTGCAAGAAAATAATGAAAGAAAAAAATACCCTTGTTGCACAAATGTAAATGCTTTCAGATGCCTGAAAAGGGCTTCAGGCCTGAAGTCTTTTTCAGATTCAAATATTTTAGTGAGAAATTACCTCTTTCTCAAAAACTACGTTACTTCAGAGGGAGCCGTTTCTCACAATGTTTTATACTATCAACAGCTCTCCGTTGCTCGTTACCAAGTAAGTTTTTTATGCTAATATATATTTTGAGTAATTACCAAACGTGTCCAGTGCCTTTAAACGACATCCATAGTTGTTGCCATGTTGGACGTTGAGAAAGGGTTTGGCTGTGTCTTAAAGTCTGTGTTTGTGTCCCCATTATTTAAGAATGATTTCTTTTTGTTAACTGACGCTCTACAACAAGATCAGTTAGTGCAGTTTTCTGTCTATTAAAGGTATTTATTCCTTATCTCAGAAAATATTGCTTAAAAATGTTCAGCTATTATTAAGCAACAATAAGCAGGATACCGGTCACAGATTCTACATGTGGTATTTCGGGTTGTAACCTTAGTCTGGTAAGCAAAATTTTTGTTGTGCTAAGCTGCTTTTTCTGCTTAAGCAGCTCTATGACATTGGGCCTAGATTTACCAGTCTAGTATCTTAGGTATGCAAATTTTCAACTGACCAGCTTATTTCTCCAATTTGGGGTTTCTCATTATAATAGTGTCATTGAAAATTGAAAAACATTTTCCAGTCTTTCTTCCTCCACACATCAATAATGTCAACTTTGGAGTGATGGGTCACAGTTGTTCACAAATTGGATTGCTTATCATCTGTTTGTTGGCAGGCAATCTTGTTCTTGTCAATTAGCTGATGATGTGGTTGTAGATTTCTTAATTACCCCATGTAGATCTACCCATTGAGTGGGTTTGCCCAATCCAATGGCTACTCATGTTGACCATTTTGGGGCCTAGTATAGACCATGTTTTACTAAAAGCTTGACCATACACATTCCAAGGCATTTCTTGTGTGTGACTTAATAGAGAGAAGATCAACCAGTCAGAGAATCACATACTCAGTATCCACACAAAAACACAAAGAACAAGCATGTTAGACATTAGACTGGTTTAAGTCCCCTACTCAACACATACCATAAATTCAGGGCTCGAATTTGGGGGAAAACCTTACAAGACTGCAGGGCTTGCGTAGCTCAAAATATTTACTGGACTGCAATTGAAATGAGAAGGAAAAAAAGTGCCAACACAGTTTAACAATTGAAATGTTTAAGTTTGAAGAAGCGCTTAGAGAAAAATTTTCTCATTTGAATTATGGGTAATTTTTTTTTCAATAACCAACAGGAATTCATACTGGAAGTAAGCATTTGAACACAAACACAAGACCCGCCAGACTTGCCCGGTCATGAGTTTACTGGCCCGGTCATGAGTTTACTGGCCCGGTCATGAGTTTACTGGCCCGGTCATGAGTTTACTGGCCCGGTCATGAGTTTACTGGCCCGGTCATGAGTTTACTGGCCCGGTCATGAGTTTACTGGCCCGGTCATGAGTTTACTGGCCCGGTCATGAGTTTACTGGCCCGGTCATGAGTTTACTGGCCCGATGCTAAAATCACTGGCCTCAGGCCAGCAGTCCAGTGTAAAATTTGAGCAATGCTGCAAATGTATCACTAATAACACCTTCCGATGGCCCCACAATCAGGCTAATATAACATGATAATACCATGGGGGTTATTTCTTACCTCCATTGATAATACTCAAAGTGTGACTTAAAGCTTATCCTACTCGTTAAATTTAATCATAGCCACAACATCTCTCTGCACCAAAGCGTAGAAACAGCTGTGTCTGTGTCAATTTCATGTTAAACACGGTGATAAAATATTTAAGAAGAAAAAAGACCCTGATAAATTCATAATGGCCGTGGCAGGAAGAACATCCCCTGCCAAGAATGTCTAATTGAAATACAAGATTAGGTTACGCTGATTTGAAGTGAACAAAATGTCTCTTTCGTCTGGCTCTCTGCAATGTACATGAAGGCAGCCAAAAAACCAGTCTGGGAGGAATTGTTTGAAGAGTACTAAGAGAGGAAGGGAAATGTCAAATGAAATTTTGTGATGTACTCATTTTCCAATAGATAGAGTCCTCAGGTGAGTTGGGGGGAAAATTACAAGTCTCTAACCTCGCGTTGAAATTGTGTAAATTGCCATTTTGTGTTCTCAGAATGATGTCATGGGATGTTTTGGATGTTGACAAATTTTACCCTGGAAGGTTGTCAAATGCAATGGCAATTTATGCCATTTTAACAAGTGCTTAGAAACTTGTAATTTTTTTCCCACTCACCATTCTTACTCACAATGAGGACTCTATTTATTGGAAAATGAGTACCGTAATTTCCTGCATATAAGACGCGTCTTATCTGACTTTCAAAGGTCCAAAAAAATCACTGCGCCTTATCTACCGGTACGCCTTATCTGATATCGATTGAGTTCATTGTGATGTGAAATCTTACATTTATGCTGCAAAATAATTCCTTTATTTCGTCCAGGGTAATTCTACTTGTTATCATTTTTCTTAAAATACACCGTTCACGTTGTGTAGTTTTAACAAGCTTTGACAAAACTTACCGAAGAACAAAGTCACTGGCGAACCAGTGACAACCATTGCTGCAAACAGTACGCTGCAAACAGTACACTGCTATAGCGCGCACACCAGTGACATACCCGTGACAGGTACTAGTCTTTATTCATCAAGACGTTTTTGTAAGTTAACGTGTAATGCGCTGTTAGATTTTGCCAACAGAAATTACGAACCCTTTAAGTTATGGTAAGTGCTCTTATACCATCACAATGAACTGACATTGATTTTGGTTTTTTAATAGGTTTTTCGCCTGACGTCCTTGTATGGACACAAGTCCTAGTATAAGCACAGACAGGGTTTGTCCATATCTTGTCCACAGACAGGGTTTGTCCATATCTTATTTTTTTTCAGTGATCAGTCAGCGGGACCAAGTCCATAATTCATATTGAATAAGGACATTTACCAACACAACTAGCCAGCCGACCACATGGAGAGAATTTTGACTGGTCCTTAGATGTTCTAACTGTCATTTGGCCAGTGAACGCTGACAGGGTGGGGTTCGAACCCACAAGCTTCCGTAGATCTTTGAATTGTATCCAAGGTGTCTGTGAATTTTTTTTGCCTTTCCTTGTGGGGAATTACAATGTCGATTTCTCCTTTCACTTCCAGCCCCATCCTGCTTGGATGAAAGTGTTAGAACTATCATAAAATTGAGAAACATCTCATTTATTTCAACGAGTAAAATAAAAATCAATATTGACAATCTTTCAATTCAATCTGTAAAATGTTCATATAATATATTGTAAAAAAAATAATATTAGACCAGAAAAATGAACAAGCCCTTTTTTCCAGAGAATGAAAAATGTGCTCGGCTTTCAATATGTGTTTCACCTCCCGTTTGACTAAATTCTCTTAGCGTTCATTATTAATAAGAAAGGCTAGAAAGAAATAAGCCAAGTATGCAAGTAGGTTTCATAAATATTTATTGAATATTACACTGTGAACCTAAACAGACAGTGAACAAAATCTGCATCAAGAATGAAAAATTACCCACTGAAGTAACAAACGGCCTCTCAAATCTCCATTGTCACATGTGTTTAATGACAGCAAATTAACTCTGAAAACGACAGTTTGGATATCCGGAAAGTACCGTCCTTTTAGTCATACTTGGTTAGACCTCAATATCATTTATTAACCCTTATATTTAACCCAACTTTGTTGCTGTTTTTTTTTCTTGCTACAGATCAGTGCAATGATTTATCAGCGGAACTGTCCAGAGTAGTAGGGGAGCTGGAGTGTGCTGTGGAGGAGAGGAAAGGTAACGATAACTACAGACAGCACATCGACTCGGCCGATCACGCCGTCCAACAACTGACCTGTGCCTCACATCAAGTCGAACAGAGATCACTGGAGGTAAAGGCAGGGCTCTCCCCTTAGAAGTTATTTTTGTAAATGTTTGGTCATGAAACTAAGGATGCCTCAAAAGTGAACTTAAATTGCCGCCTCAGAAGCCTGAGGAAACCAAGGTGTTTGCAATAAACCAGAAACATTGGGGCAAGCCATGATAAGTATTTTGCGTTCTTTAAAGCACATGTGTAACATTGGTAATTGTCAAAGACCAGTATCCACACTTGATGTGACCCAACATATACATGAAATAACAAACCTGTCAAAGTTTAAGCTCAAGCAGTCATGGGAGTCACGAGAAAGAAAGTGGGAACCTTAAATGTTTTCACTGTTTTCAAGCATTGAGTTTTCGACTTGCAAGATCAAAACTAATTGTTTTACTCATTTCTCATAAACTATTGCATTTCAAGCAAAAATATTTCAAAGGGAGTCCACCATGACCATCTTTTTACCCCAAACACTAGGGGCCAATTACATAGAGCTGCTACAATACTCAAATCAGCTCAGCACTAAACAATTGTGCTTAACCAGAGAAACATCACCATCCAAAACACAAACTCTGACAAATATTCAAGTATTCGTGTCATTAAATGTGTTGCTTTTAAACGGTGTAAAATACTTTGAATAAATCCGAAAACTTAAGTCACTGGATACTAACGTCAAGATTCAACCATCTCTAAATCATATAATCATAAAGGTCGTCAAAGAAGTGGAAGGCCTACAGTTTGACTCGACGTCCACCGACCACTCCACCCCTAATGGCTTCCAAAGCCGAAGTCACGACAACAGGCGGCGCAGCAGCCTCGAGCAGGAGATTGGCGTCCTTCAAGACGAGAACGAGAATCTCAACACCACGTTGTCGATGAAGGATGACGAGCTGCAGAAGATTAAAGCCAATCTTATTGCCATTAGAGACGAGAGAGATAAACTGAGGAAAAGGGTGAGCAAGCTTCTTCGAAGACCTGCAGGCAACAGCTGCCAAAAGCCTGGTTCATACTTCATACGAACTGTTGTTTTTTTGCTTTGAGTAAATTTGCTTTGCATTTGCTTTTGCGTGAAAGTGAAACGAATTGGAAAACAGGGCATGCTGGTTTTTTTGCTTCAAGTAAAATTGCTGTGCATTTGCTTGCGTGAAGTATGAACCAGGCTTAAACCTGCAGGGTAGAAAAATTGATTACTGTTTATTTGCTAAATTTGACTTTGCTAGTATTACTCTCTGAATTTCATTGTTCATTTTTCATCATTAACTGTTTATTGTCTTAGAAACATTCAAACTTTCGAACTGGATTTTCCCTAGCAGTGCCCAGTATTAGATTTGTGTAGTGCCATGCAGTTTAAGCTGCAAATTGCTCCTTTTTAAAGAAACTTTAAATACAAATTCTAGAAACAGTGACTGCAGTCAAGGCATACTTTCCAAACTTCCTGAACTGCTGAATCTGCTTCCCAAACTGTTTTTGAATCACAACTTGAACTTGCACCAAAGGTCATTTTAATGTCAGATGGTGTGCTGTGTACAAACACAAATGTTTTATGAATAGGGATGATTGAATCGTCCTCTGTACACTGGAATGGTTCTTCTACCAGGCCCTGATTGGTATTCCAATTTAACTGGTCAGGAACACGACCTGGGCTCGACCTCTCAAAGAGTAGATGTGCATCCATCTTGCAAAGCAATGTGTGATGTCACAATATAAATCAATATGGAAATATTCTGACAACTCAGCTTATAATGGATATACATGTAAGTGCCTCGTGAAATCAGCCCTATTGTGTCTGTGACATCACAGAACTGCTAACTCTCCCCGATTCTGCGGAAATTTCCCTGAAAATAAACCAATCTTTCCATGTTCTGATGAACAAATTTGAAAGATCTCACAGAGTGTGGAAACTTTTCCACTGTTTATGTTGAATGTAGCTCTAAATATCTCCCTGATTGTTGTACAAATTCTCCCTGATCGCAAAAGGAAACTGTTAGCAGCTCTGATACAAAACCCTTAAAAAGTTAATTAGCTGTGCAATAATGATCTACCCTCCTTAATTACCCAAAGGTAAGAGACTACCAGTCCCGCAGCAGTCTACACCAACTCTCTGGAGCTGCTGCCAGCAATCTAAAACAGCAACAGCACCAGCAAGGGTACACGTCATCGTCATCAGAACAGCTCAGCTCCCCAGGTTACCGCGCCACCCCGACCCCATCCACAGTCCCCAACGGCGTCAACCCGAGTACAGGGGAACTGAGTGTGTATGGGAGCGAGAGGAGAGGGGGCATGCCGGTGGCGAAGGTCGCCGAGCGTGTGCGGCTAAAGCCTTCCAGGTCGGACAATTCATCCAGGTCGGGATCTGAGAGGGGGCTGACAGGGTCTGACCTCAGTAGTATAGGGGTGAGTGGTTTGGTTTGGATGTATAACAGGAAACTTTGATAGTGTCAAAATCACTGCATCTGCCTATTGATCAGATTGCACTATCATCTCCTGCAGCCCATGGTCTGCCATTTTGGGATTTAAAATACATGTATAGCAATAATGGTGGGCGTCTAACTGTGTGGGCTTGGATTATTGGATTATTACAAACAGTTTTCTTCTTGACCACAGGTAGCCAATCCCAAAGTTGCTGAGCACCTCGCCCAGTCGTTACAAGAATGCTCCAGCGTGCAGGAGATCCTGCAGGCCATGAGCTCCCACGGGCTGTCAATCCCAGAGAACAAGGCCCGGGACATCGAGGTGGAAATGGAGCGGCTCAACAGCAAGATCGAGCACCTCAAGTCGCAGAACGATCTCCTGCAGCTCTCCCTGGAGGAGAGCAAGTGCGGCGCCGACCGGCTGACCATGCTGGTGGGAAAGTACGAGAGCAACAACACGGCGCTGCAGCTGGCCGTCAACTACTGCGACCAGACGGTGGAGGCATACGAGGTGCTGCTGATGCTGTGCGAGACGGAGCAGCAGGTGGTACTGGCCAACTGCAGGGCAGCGGGTGTCGGAGGCATTGGGACAGGTAAGAAGAGTTACAGAGTTTTGCTATTACGAAAAGTTGTAGAGCAATAGTTTTTGCTCAAAATGATTGTGAAATTGGGCATACACTGCACTATTAAATATAATGATTTTGTTTTTTAATTCCAGGAGAGAGTTCAGAAGGTTCAGGCGAAGACACGGAAGAGACGACCATAGTGTTGAAGAGGGTACATGAGAACCGCAAGTCAGCTGAGAACATGGCCAAGGCCCTCTTGCAGAGGCTGGACAGGAGCTGCGGTACCATGGTGTGTCATGTACCAGGGTGTACGCTACAACCCTGGGAAGATGTGTCTTCTCACAGTCATACCAGGTACGAATAAAACCTTGGTTTGCAGACGTGTGATTTGTCAGGGTGGTTTTCTGATTTGCAGGATTTTTCTTTTTTTTCATAGAGTTAATTTTGCCTGTAGATTTTCAAGAAATACATGAGTTTGGAAGAGCCGTGTATGGGCACAAAGCTCACAGTTTTTCAATGGCGCTTCAGAGAGTCTATGAAGCATAAGTGTAACAATCTGGAAGTTTGCATTACTCTATCGAAGAAAAGATACGCACAAATTGAAATATGACTGTTTTTTCTTCTTTGCCTGCTGCAACTGGTTGCCTGTATAAGTGCCTCTTGTGACAGGACCCTAACAGTTGAAAATAATGACTTTAGTAGTCTAGATATTTTTATACTGAAGTTTGAGCTTGACAATGATCAAGAAATTTGGGCGACTGTTTTACACCTTTCATTCCGTTGTTTAGTTAAACACTTTGTTTCCCTTCCACTTAACAGCACGACAAGTTCAACGGCGAGCAGCTGCGACACAGAATTCAGCAAGGAGGATGAGCTGCGACTGAGAGACTACATCCAGCAACTGAAGAACGACAAGTCGGCAGTGCGGCTGACCGTCATGGAGCTGGAGAGCGTGTACATTGATCCAATGTCCCAAGAGGTCATGTCCAGTACGGACAGCCAGAGGCTGGACCTGGAGAACGCTGTACTGATGCAGGAGATTGCCGCTCTCAAGGTAAAGATGTTTGGAAGTTGCCGACAGAATTTTGGATAACAAGTTTTGAAGCTTTGCGTGGAGGGTATGATGAAAGAATGGTTTTTGGGTTGAATTGTTTACAGGCCAAAACAAACACAAATGTTTAATGTGTTGTTAGTGACAGGTTCTCTACTCTTATTATTTATCAAGAAATAAACCACAAGGGAAACTAATGGGTAAATTTTAAAATGATTTGGGGTGGAACAAAGGTATTGATAAAATAGGGAGACTACCAACATTAGGGCTAGATAGCTCAGTTGTTAAGAGAGCCAGCACATTAATCCGGTGGTTGCAGGCTCAAGTCCCGCTCAAATTTCTTTTGTTCAACCACAATTTGTTTTAAAGCAAGAAACATTATTTGTAATACAAACTTATTAACTTGATGAAAATTGAGTGCTTGTTGAATACTATCATATGCCTATTTGGCATCCGTGTATAGTAGTGTTTGAAATTCCAAGTATGCCTGACTCACTGCTAATTAGACAGACTGACCGATAATCCCGGCCACATCGGATTGCAAAGATCCCCAGTTATTTCATGTGCAGTCAGTCATCCGGCTTGTGGTCAATCGATAAAGAGTTCCTTAACCCTTTGAACCCTGCATTGTTTATGTGCATTGACCTGCTCACCCTGCATTGTTTGCACATATTAGCATATTTTAGCAGTATTTTGAGACTTCAACTTTACCTCACTCCTATTAGTTTATTTTATGTGTGGACACATGTTTGTTTGATTGAATAAAGGTTGTCTAACATGTTTACATCAATATAGTAAATAAATCAATATATAACAAAATATTGTTTGGTTCATGTAATCATGAAAACAGGAAAGTTTTTTCATTTTTTTTTTTTTTTTTTTTTTTTTTATTCTTCGAGTCGGGGTTTATACACAAACCAAACAATATTGTTTGCTACTTGTTATTTGCTCACTTACTCTATAGCCAGTACCTCACTTTGGTATGCCAGTTGTGCCAACAGTTGGACCCTAGGGCTAGTGGAACTATTACTGAACTAGCAGCACTAGAGTCACTATCGGTGTCACTGTCATGCGGATTGTTTGCTACTGGTAATGGTGCTGCATTTATGGAAACAGGTAGAGGTGCAAAAACAGATGGGAATAATGGAGGTGTGGGTACAGCTGGTCTTGATGGCCCTCCTAAGCTTACCGGTTGGGGCTGCCGATCATCATCCATTGCTGTAATGCTTTCATTATCAGAGTCTTCGTCATACATGTCATCATCATCAATAACATCGTCGTCAATTTCACTCTCGAAATCGCTTGGATTCCCGTAATCCGAACTATTCAGGTCTTCATCATCATCTTCTTCGAAGATCTGGGCAAGTAAATTTGTTGCACAAAGGCGCTTTGCCTGCATTTTGTTGATTTTTTTCCACAAATAGTCGGAAATCTTTGCTGATTGACACGAAAAGCATGAACTTTAGAACACATGGACTAGTGAAAAACATGTGGATGAACCGAACATGCTCTATAGTTGGCTGTTTATTCTGTCAAGTTTCATTTTTCAAGTTAAAAATACGTGCCAAATTTTTTTTGAACTTTTTTTTCACGAAAATATTTAGAAAACTTGTCCCTTCATTTTTATGTTTTTTTCAAAAAAATCTGACATTTATTTAATTTTTTTTTGGTGGAAATAATAAAGAAGTGATTATTCTACCTGAGACTACTGTAAACAGACTTTCTGAGCGATCTAGCCCCCTCTAGTGACACTAATTATAAGTTCAACAAAAAACACTACTTGAAAGTCACATTCGCGGCTCTTCGGGTGAGTCTCCGTTTACGTTTAAGTCACAAATGTGGCTCATCGGGTTCAAAGGGTTAAGCCCGAAAAAAAATAAAAAAATAAAGATTACCGAAAAAGAGACAGTCAATTTGGAAAGCAGCTGCCCTTACTTAGTAAGAGCCACATGTGTGTGTTGAAACATGAGACTGTTCTCTGCTGAGTGATTGGGGTCAGCTTAAAGGAGCACTCCAGTCAGCGATTTTAAATGGAAGGTTCAATGTTCATAGCAAAACCTTCATCACCTACTGTTGTCAGGTTTCCTGTACGCCTGTGTACACATGTAGTTTAGATTCTCTTTCCATAAAAAGGGCACCAGGCTATTTTCTCCTTCTAGTCTCAATTTGGTTACACTAATTTGAAGGAACAACAAAAGCATTGCAATCTTTTAGAGGAGTCCATTCATTCTTTTTCAGAGGGCCAATTTATAGAGCTGCCTAAGCAGGAAAATACTGTTGAACAAATTTCTGCTAATCGCAGTTGAGCAGAAAACCAGGCAGTCACAAATTGCACATCTGATGTTGTAATTTGGCTGGTAACCTATTTCTGGTAACCAGAATCGTTTTGTGCTGAGCGACATTTCGTGGTCAGCAGCTTTATGAAATGGGCCCTGTTGCTCACAGGAGTTGTATCTTAAATTTCCTTTTCACTGGATGCTTACTGCATGTATGTTCAGCCTCCATTACTCTTTGTGAACAATTTAAGTTTTCGTAATTTTTCCTGCACCCTTTTGCAATACCAGGAAAGAGCAGTTGACTTTGATAACATTTTAAATGTAAACGGAAACAAAAACTTTACTGACCGTTTACTGTGCAAATTCTGGTTTATTAACTTTAGAATAGCAACAAAAAATCAATTGAAATGTTCCTTTTTAATACCATTGTTGCCGACAAATTTATTAACATCTGAGGTCAAGTAAGGTCACATTTATTTACAATTTCTTGTGTGACCTAATTGCTAGTATTAGAGTTTGAGCTCAATTGGCCTTTTGGGGGTCCGGAACCAAAACTTGGTGTGAGCATGGAGGAGCGAACTCCTTAATTTATTCGTTTGCACATATAAGACATTTAGTAAGCTAAGCAAAACAATTGGATACTCAGTCAATTTATCTGACAATATATTCCAAAGAGAGACATTTTTTAAAGATGAACAGTGCAGGTATAATTCTTGACTATTTATTTGGCTCAAACAGTATCTTTAAATTTCATTGATTTTTGAAATGGCATTGGTCTACAAACATTGATACCACATTGTCGTCATCGGATAGGCAGCTCAACAATTAATGGGAGATTGTGACGGAACGAGATGTAATTCGGTTTCACTTTAGATTAATTGAAATAAGATAATCTTAAGGATGGCCTTCAATCTTAAAAGTGGATCACATTTAAGGCTGACATTAACCCCCCCCCCCCCCCCCCCCAATGCTATTACAGTAAAGGGTTCACAAAACCGTAACCATTCCCAATTGTTCAACATCCAACAGCATATTTTGTTTGATTTTATTGGACTCAAGATGGCACCAGTAAACCGATCATGCTCTACAGGGGATCAGGCTTTTTAATTGAGAATATTTTGTCTTCTTTTGATTACAAGCAAATGTTGTATGTGCTTAGCAAAGGTTTGGGTTGAGGTATCTCTATGAAATTCAACCAGCATAGCCACATGGGGGCCTGGGGTGGCACGTACCCCCCACAAATTACCAGTGCCCCCTCCCCTCCCCCACGAAAAAATCCAGATATATGTAGTGCCCTCAAAACAGGAAAAACATGGCCCCTGTGAAGCAACCCCCCTCCGACTGTGCCCCCCCCCCCCCCCCACCAGTGAAAAAAACCTGGCTACATTGCTAATGAATGTGAGCCCCAGAGTACAAACAGCTCTTAAGCATGAATGCAGACGAATTTAAATATTTAAAACATCCGGGATGAGAACATTCAGACGTTTTTATGTCTTCTCGGTAAACAAAAGCAGCTGTTAACTTTCTTTAGCTACAAAGAAATTCCTGTTTTTTAAAATCTACTTTTCTAGAAGAGAAAATACTTTTCCCACACGGTCTTTGAATGTTTTTAACTCCAGGGGTCACCAAAAGGTGGAAATGAAATTGTTTTGAACAAACATTCAGATCCTAGTTTCAGATGTTTTCGCAGCAATTGCTTTCACTCCTTTTTATCCAAACACTCTTGTCCTGAAGTTGAAGTGATCCTTTTTGCTATTTTTAATTGTCTTCATTCATGAGACGATTAGACAGAATATCTTTAAGCCACTCTTCAAAATAGCTCCTGCTCTCTCAGTTAAATTTCCTCCTCCTTTTGTTGCATGTTTCCAGGAGGAGAAGGCGGAGCTCAAGGCGCAGTACTACCTCCTGGAGAAAGAGAAGAAAGCAGCAGAGTTGAAGATGAGCTCAAGGGATGCCCGGGAGATGGCTTACCTGGCCCAGATTGATCATCTCAAGTCAGAGGTACAGGATAAGAAGATGGTTCCAAGGAGCCTGAAGGTATGAAGCTGATGTTTTAATTTTTTTAGATCAGCTGATCTGCATTTTCACATAAACTATTCTCAACTTGAATCTAAAATGCCCAGCTTTTTGATGTTTTTCGAAATTCTGTACCATAAAACAAAATTCTCATCAAATTTTTTTTTGTCTTGTTGATTTTTGTTGCCTTGGTACATCCCAAAGTCAATTGAATTTCTTGAGTGATATTGCCTTTTCGTCATAACATGTAATGGTAGATGTTTTTTTTTTGTTTTTTGTTTTTGTTTTTTAAATATATGAGATCATAGGTTTAATGATAACATGAACGCCAGTTGGGCCAAATTCTAAGTTGTTTACAACTAACTGGAATTGGAGGTCAGGTCTTATTCCAAGTTTTTGTTTGTTTATTTGTTAAATTTGTTTTACTTTCATATATTTCATTTCTAAATTTTCCTTTCCCATGATATAATTGGTATAGCCATAAACTGTTACGAATTTAAAGAAACAGAATCACGCTTACGCAGAACTAATTGTTGTTGGGATCAACTTGTTCCCGGAAGTTTGGATGTGCGTGATACTTTCACAGTCTATTTTTTTTTTTTTTTTTTTTTCGGTTTAAAAACACAAAACATGGTCGGTAGTATCACAAGGTAATACTAAAAATGACACGCTTACAGCAATGATTTTTTAGAAGAATAGCTTCCAATGTATTTCTTGATGCTCACCCATCTGCACCACTTCGTCAACAGCAATCAGCCACCTCGACACCTATGATCACGCTAGCTGAGCTGAGCCAGCTGGACGATCCCAACATCTCGGTGGACATGGCCGACTTGCTGAGACGAGAGAAGAAGCTGAGATCTAAGATCCATGAGCTGATGGCCACCATTGAGAAGCTACAGAAGAGCTCTGAGATGAGACACCAGCAGTCGGCAGAGTTCATCACCGACCTGAAGAGAGCCAACAGGTACACGTTGTTATTGAGGGACAAATCGTTGTGTCAGTGCAGAAGTGCTGCATCTCGACTTTGCAAAAACTTTGTATCTTGCACGAAAATTCTGTGCAAAAAACGTTGTTTCTCGTCGCATACTTAATTTGTATGCTCCTCCGGGCTATGTTAAGCCAGATACGATGTTTCGGCAATTTAAAATTGGACGTGATAAAATATGAAAATATTAATATAGGCAGATGTACATGTACTGAGATTCTTTACAAACTGGCGGCTACAGCTACGGCTTTCTCTGGATCATGCCTTAAACCAGAGCCTTGTGGATTAGATTTTCAGTCCCTACCTGATTGTGTGGGTTTCCCCCAACATCTAAAACTGACCATTTCTTCTCGTTTCTTAATCACAATCCTGTTATTTGCGCGTGCGGTGTTGAATGTGTAATAATATTAACAAATTTTTAAATCTGCTCATTATCTGTAAATGGCATTATAGTAATAATGCGTCATGTTGTTGTTTCAGTGCCCTTGTAACTGCCTACGATAAAGCCAAAAAGAAACATCAGAACAGACTGAAGAAGCTAGAAGCTCAGATGATGGCCATGGTGGAGAGACACGACACACAGGTGAGCTTTCTATCTGTCTACACTCTACCTAACCTGTTTGAAAGTGTGACCGTAAAGTCCACTGTAAGCCACACCTACAAACTAGATCCAACGATTACCAGAAGCCCATAGGAAATACATTAGTTTTGTGATTGGTTTCTTTTTTAGAACTATGTGAGACTTTTGAATTCTTTGACTTTCCTTTTACAGTCTTGCAGAGACTTGAGGTTTCTGTGGTAAGAAGTGCATGTTCCGAAAGCAACAAAAACTTTACTCATGCAGATACATAAAAGATAGGATAAGATTAATACAAACTAAGATGACAACTTTTATTATCCCACACTGGGGAAATTTAAATTGGCCTTGATTCGAACAGTACAGACAAAAAACACGTATAGAACTTTATAACAAACGTGTGATGCACTGACTTATAAACAGGTTCTCTATAACTGTCTGAGTGTATCCATCACTCTGACTGACTCAGTTAAAGCCTGGTTTCTTTTTCTCTTATAGTACAATCGTGAAACGGATTTCCTTACGTCAGTATCGGAAAACAGCTTACCGTGATTGCTTGTCACATTACAGATAGTTTCGCTTTCACTTTCCCGTGAAGTTTGTACCGGGCTTTCGGAATGATTGACACGCAAAAGCGAGATGTCACCGGTTCAAAACAAAATTTCCGGTTTTTTTCCTGATTAAAAACCAATCACATGCTGGAATGGAGTTTTCGGGGGTTTGGTTTCAAAGCACCATTTTAAGGAAGAGTAGATTCAGTGGCGTAACCAGACATTTTCTTTGGGGGCGTACGCGAAGGCGAAGACATAATTTGTGAGGAGAGGGTTATTTTAAAAGTATCAAACCATTCATTTGTGCATACTTTTTTTTTAAACTAGTTTGGGAGAGGGGGGTGGGCAAGGGTTCCGAGCTGAGGGTTCCTGGAACCCCCTTATGGCAGCATTTTCCTTGACGATTATTGGTGATAGTGATGGGTTTTTTTTAAAATTAAGTAAGCTGTTTGATCTAAATCAGTTTTTTATTTTTATTACCATTCTTGTCTTTTTGTAATGTGATTATTATTCTCGTTCTGCTCAGGTGAGGATGCTAAAGCAAAGAATAGCATTACTGGAGGAAGAGAACCAGGCCAGCAGACCCCCACACAACGAAACCTCCCTATAGAGAAGCCCCCTCCCTCAACCTCCCCCCCCCCCTTCTCCCAATCCGTGACCTCTCAGATCCCTATCACTGCCAAACCCAAACCCAAAGATGTTCTTCCTGCCTTCGACTGGATGTGAACCCATGACCATGGGATGATGTCGTTGTAAAAAATGTGTGCCTCCTCTCTTCAAAGAATGGTGCTCCTTTCAAGACAAAGAAATACGTTGTCTTCAGTGATGCAAGAAAAACTGTGATTTTCTTTTTTAAATAAATTGTTATCACGGAGGAAGGACTCTCAAAATATGTAAATCTCGCAGAGCAGGATTAGAAGTGAAAATCTCGCAAAGTCGGATTACTAGAAGTGCAAATCTCGCAACGCCAGATTACTAGAAGTGAAACTCTAGCACAGCCGATTACTAGAAGTGAAAATCTCGCAAAGAAGGATTACGTGACTGGAGATTGGTTCGTACGATGATGAACTTTAAGTTGGTGATGGAAACTCAGAACTCCCCTGAAGAGAGACAGAAGAAAAAATTGTGACGAAAGTTGTAAAATAAAAATAAAAAGGTTGGGAGAAACTGTTGCCTTGCCAGGGTTGGAGCTGTTCAATGTGGTACTTCAGAGGAATGCTTGCTATGTTTGTATGTCGGAAACGAAAAATGGTTATGCATGTACATAAAAAGGCCGTGTACAGGTTTATACAGATGTTATCAGACTGTTGAAAGGGGGAGATTATTGACTGAAAAACTGCAGCAGTTTTCAACAAAACTACTCAAAGGAATGATCTGTTATCACAGAAATGTAATGTATGATTGGTGAAGTAGACTTATCCAATATGCATGACTGTTTCAAGTGGAGACAACCATTATAGCAATACACCATCATATCTAAAGTTAAATCTCTTTTTAATCAAATGGTAGATAAAAAGTTTTGATCAGAACATGGCACAAAACTGTTTTGAACATAAAAAGCTTTAAGAGTTTCAGTAATCTGTTTAAAAATGTATAATCAACTCAAAGAACTTTTCTTCAATATGGATTACAAAGTTTTGGGGTCAAAGTTTTGTGTAATGTTTTTTTCCAACATCGATGCAGGGTTCACATCTGGGTCCAATTTCATGGCTCTGCTTACCGCCAAATTCTGCGCTTACGATCACCATTCTGCACTTACTGAAGAATGTCTAGTTCGGCGCTAGCTGTGTAAGGGAAGAATGCCTAGTAAGTAGTAACGTGGAGTACGCACGTGCACAAGCAAAAATTCCCTGCTAACCTGTGAAATACGCTTGACGTAAGCGCAGAATTCTCTGCTTCCGTAAGCGCCGATTCTTTGTTTACTGTAAGCAGAGCCATGAAATTGGGCCTTGATGATTTCAGTCAAGAAATGAGTTCTTAAGATTGTTCATTATTTTTGGCACATGGCATCTCAGCAATGACAGAAATAAGTAGTTGCTCAGATTTGTGTATACCGGTGCTCAAAGAATGACATTCTTATTGTCAATCCGCTGCTTGTGACTGTACATACTGCATGTATATCATCTCAGCCACCTACAAAATGTGGAATTAACATTTACAAAAAATAAAAAATTAAAAAAAGATTGGAGAATGATACTTTGATTTTTAATTGCCAGGCGATTCTTTCTGTGTACCAATCAAGAAGTAATTTTTGTTATTTCTGCAAAGGCAGAGTGTACACTTGTTCCAGGCCATGTCCAATTTGTTAAGATCTTAGGATGGACGTTCATGAGTTCCAATTGTCAACCTTTTCAAAATAGAAGATTCATTCAAGAGACTCCAATATACTCGTAACTGAGCTGCAGAAATTTTTACTTCAGATGGTATTATCTCTTTCCGAACCTCAACCCAAGCTCCAACTTCATTTAGACATTTGAGAATTGCTTGCTCAAAGCTTACAGCTTCAAGATGGTTGCAAATTTTTTAAACTTGGGAAAGCCACTTGGTCAAAGCTTACAGCTTCAAGATGGTTGCAAAGACTTAAAACTTGGGTCCATTGAGTGACAACCTTTCCAAAATTTACTGAACTCTTTTCAAAACAAAATTCTGTAAGCAATCAAGTAGTTTTAAAAAGTGCAAGGGCAAAATTAAAAAAGAAATTATGTGCTTTCTCGTGGTGCCTTTTTTGTCTAAATTTCTTCAGTTAATTTCAACCGGCCAATCCCAGCGTAACAACATGTTTGTGTTTTACAAAACTTAACCTCGATCCGATTTCATAGAGATGCTTAGAATAAACTGTTGCTTAACAAAGTTCAGTTGCTTAATTAAACAATAAGCAGGGCATCAGTACAAAGAGCTAGCGTGACATGCATACCTGCCAACTGTTCAGATTTAATTTGGAATTGTCCAGATTTTTGAGATCACAGGCCGCAAAAAAATCACAACCTTCCTATTTCTGACAATGACAGCAATGACAAAAAATTAAAAGGTTCTGGTAAAACAGGGTGCCATTTGCTTGCGACGGTAGAGAATTTCTTACGGGATGCAATGATTTTTGTACATTGTTTTAAATACATACGTAATTTGTATGTCTACATGTAATACGCTTGACTCGCACGACTTCTTGCGTCGCGATCTGTGGACTCATAAAACTGGTGTTCCTATTTCCGAGGTTTCAATGTTGGCAGGTTATGCACATGGTTTTATATTCAGTAATCTGTTCCTGCCAGGGATGTGGTATTTTAGACTTTTATCTGAACTCTGACTTTTTATGTCTGCATGATGGAAAACATTTCTGTTGTTTCCTTCAGCTAAAACAAAATAATGCTCTTTGATCTGCTTTTCAAAGACTAGTGCTGAGGAGGCTGTTTCTAGAAACTCCTTGGATTCTATATCTCAAAGACTAGTGCTGAGGAGGTTGTTTCTAGAAACTCCTTGGATTCTGCTTCTCAAAGACTAGTGCTGAGGAGGCTGTTTCTAGAAACTCCTTGGATTCTGCTTCTCAAAGACTAGTGCTGAGGAGGCTGTTTCTAGAAACTCCTTGGATTCTATATCTCAAAGACTAGTGCTGAGGAGGCTGTTTCTAGAAACTCCTTGGATTCTGCTTCTCAAAGACTAGTGCTGAGGAGGCTGTTTCTAGAAACTCCTTGGATTCTACTTCTCAAAGACTAGTGCTGAGGAGGCTGTTTCTAGAAACTCCTTGGATTCTATATCTCAAAGACTAGTGCTGAGGAGGCTGTTTCTAGAAACTCCTTGGATTCTGCTTCTCAAAGACTAGTGCTGAGGAGGCTGTTTCTAGAAACTCCTTGGATTCTGCTTCTCAAAGACTAGTGCTGAGGAGGCTGTTTCTAGAAACTCCTTGGATTCTATATCTCAAAGACTAGTGCTGAGGAGGCTGTTTCTAGAAACTCCTTGGATTCTATATCTCAAAGACTAGTGCTGAGGAGGCTGTTTCTAGAAACTCCTTGGATTCTGCTTCTCAAAGACTAGTGCTGAGGAGGCTGTTTCTAGAAACTCCTTGGATTCTATATCTCAAAGACTAGTGCTGAGGAGGCTGTTTCTAGAAACTCCTTGGATTCTGCTTCTCAAAGACTAGTGCTGAGGAGGCTGTTTCTAGAAACTCCTTGGATTCTACTTCTCAAAGACTAGTGCTGAGGAGGCTGTTTCTAGAAACTCCTTGGATTCTATATCTCAAAGACTAGTGCTGAGGAGGCTGTTTCTAGAAACTCCTTGGATTCTGCTTCTCAAAGACTAGTGCTGAGGAGGCTGTTTCTAGAAACTCCTTGGATTCTGCTTCTCAAAGACTAGTGCTGAGGAGGCTGTTTCTAGAAACTCCTTGGATTCTATATCTCAAAGACTAGTGCTGAGGAGGCTGTTTCTAGAAACTCCTTGGATTCTATATCTCAAAGACTAGTGCTGAGGAGGCTGTTTCTAGAAACTCCTTGGATTCTGCTTCTCAAAGACTAGTGCTGAGGAGGCTGTTTCTAGAAACTCCTTGGATTCTATATCTCAAAGACTAGTGCTGAGGAGGCTGTTTCTAGAAACTCCTTGGATTCTGCTTCTCAAAGACTAGTGCTGAGGAGGCTGTTTCTAGAAACTCCTTGGATTCTACTTCTCAAAGACTAGTGCTGAGGAGGCTGTTTCTAGAAACTCCTTGGATTCTATATCTCAAAGACTAGTGCTGAGGAGGCTGTTTCTAGAAACTCCTTGGATTCTGCTTCTCAAAGACTAGTGCTGAGGAGGCTGTTTCTAGAAACTCCTTGGATTCTGCTTCTCAAAGACTAGTGCTGAGGAGGCTGTTTCTAGAAACTCCTTGGATTCTATATCTCAAAGACTAGTGCTGAGGAGGCTGTTTCTAGAAACTCCTTGGATTCTATATCTCAAAGACTAGTGCTGAGGAGGCTGTTTCTAGAAACTCCTTGGATTCTGCTTCTCAAAGACTAGTGCTGAGGAGGCTGTTTCTAGAAACTCCTTGGATTCTGCTTCTCAAAGACTAGTGCTGAGGAGGCTGTTTCTAGAAACTCCTTGGATTCTATATCTCAAAGACTAGTGCTGAGGAGGCTGTTTCTAGAAACTCCTTGGATTCTGCTTTTCAAAGACTAGTGCTGAGGAGGCTGTTTCTAGAAACTCCTTGGATTCTATATCTCAAAGACTAGTGCTGAGGAGGCTGTTTCTAGAAACTCCTTGGATTCTGCTTTTCAAAGACTAGTGCTGAGGAGGCTGTTTCTAGAAACTCCTTGGATTCTATATCTCAAAGACTAGTGCTGAGGAGGCTGTTTCTAGAAACTCCTTGGATTCTGCTTCTCAAAGACTAGTGCTGAGGAGGCTGTTTCTAGAAACTCCTTGGATTCTATATCTCAAAGACTAGTGCTGAGGAGGCTGTTTCTAGAAACTCCTTGGATTCTGCTTTTCAAAGACTAGTGCTGAGGAGGCTGTTTCTAGAAACTCCTTGGATTCTGCTTTTCAAAGACTAGTGCTGAGGAGGCTGTTTCTAGAAACTCCTTGGATTCTATATCTCAACGACTAGTGCTGAGGAGGCTGTTTCTAGAAACTCCTTGGATTCTATATCTCAAAGACTAGTGCTGAGGAGGCTGTTTCTAGAAACTCCTTGGATTCTATATCTCAAGGGGTTACCATAAGGATTACTGAAATGTCATCATTTCATTAAACTTGTGAGGGTTGGAAATTTTTGGCAGCAATGATTCTCACCACTGGTTTTTGATAAATGTGACAGCCTTTTTATCCCAAGTAAGTTTTGTGTGCTTACTTAAGCACACAAATCAGCATAGTACAAAACAATTGCTCTTTCAAGGAAAAGTTACCAGCCAACATACCATTTCATGTGTACTATTTGCAACTGGTATCCTGCTTATTATTTGCTCAGCAGAAACTGTTTAAGCACTTTCGTCTGTTTAAAGGGTGTTTGTAACATTGGTTAGAGTAAAAATATAAATGTTCACAGATTCACACATAACTTACATGGTATAAAGATGGTCATGGTAGTAAAACTCCCTTTAAAATATTTTTGCTTTAAATGCTATAGTTTTTGAGAAATGAGTAAAACAATTAGTTTTGATCTCACGAGTCGAAAACTCGATGTTTGAAAACAATGAAAACACTTAAGGTTTTTCCCCACTTTTTTCTGGTGATTGCAATGACCGATTGAGCTTAAACTTTCACAGGTTTGTTGTTTCATGTATATGTTGGGATACACCAAGTGAGGATACTGGTCTTTGACATTTACCAAAAGTATAAATTCCCTTTAAGCAGTTCTCTGAAACTGGCTCTTGGTTGGAAGTAGTTTATGTTAAGCATTATGTTTGTTTTACAAACTGCTGTGTTTTTGTTAAAAAATTTCGTGTGCATATCAATGATATAATTACTGTAAAAATGTACAAATTGCTCATTTAATATTGTTTATACCTATTTATAAAACTTTCTTGTTTTAAAAAAAAAATTATAACATGTTGTATTTGAGTTGTATCAGTTTGTTTGTTATTTTTTGTTTGTATTTAAGTTTTAACAATGTGCTAGGTGTGTACATTGCAATGGGAAAGCTCCATAGTTTGAGAACAGGTAAACGATAGAAATAAAAACAGAAAAATTAAAATGTAATCCCATGTTGCAGTGAAAGAACACTGTATTTTTACAATCATGAAGTAAAAACAATCCCAGATTGTTTATACGATGTACCTACAGCCTTTCTTACAAACTGTTTCACTTGACATGGCCCTCATTGGGTAACACACTAGCTCCTAAGCTCCAAGCTATCCGAACAACTTTGTTGGTAAGAAACAGGTATAGGATTTTCCAACTTTTTCACTGATTTAAGGACTTTTTTCAGAATCTCCTAGCGCATTCAAATTTTCCTGATAGAGGTAAAGCGGTCACCAAACATAGGGAGAAAGAAAAGGTCTACATTGTGCCCAAACCTATGTTGTTGTTTTTTTGTGGTGATGCACAGAGACTGTAAACTTCCTAAATGCTAACTTGGAGGTTCCCAGGTCAATAAATAAGGGAGAATCCAGACCTGCAGGCCATTTTTCTCGGAATTTTCACCCTCATCAAATCTCATTCCTGCTGAAAGCATTCAATCAAACTTCAAAAATACACCCCTGAAACAACAGTGGGTGCGTTCTCGCAGTCGTAACCAATGACTGTTTCGATTGATTTAGCCATTGGTTAATCATTGGTCAAATGACCGAAACAGTCATTGGTTCCAGCCGCCTAAATGCAACCCAGATTGTACCTTCCTGTTAGCCTTAATTTAGGAACACCACTGCTTGCTTACTGTTGTAGACCTCTTTGATGCAGCCATCTTATTGTTGGTCTTGCTTTCAATCTTTCAATTCAATGTAATCCAAACCGAGGCTGGAAGGACATAAATAGTCTGAGCCCCAGTGCGGTGTTCAAGAATCAGTATTCATTAGTACTACTAGTAGTACACAAACCAAACATGACAAAGATGCTGGTAACCAATGGTGTATATAGAACCCCTTGCAGTGATGTCATATGCCACTACAGTGTCTGCCGATGGTCTGCCATTTTGGGGAGTCAAATTGCATATAAAGATATGGTGCGCATCTGTCCGCGTTCCCTAAATAAATGTGCACTGCACAGTAAAACACACTGAACCCGACTCCCAAAATGATGCAACCAAGATGTATTATGGTTAATGACATCCAGGCCCATTTCAATAATGATAAGCAGGAAATAGTGCTTATAGAATGTTCCTGCTTAGCAATAATTAGCAGTGAATCAGTCACAAACAGTGTATATTACATGGTATTTTGGCTGGTAACCTGTTTCTGCAAAGCAAGATTTGTCTTTGCTAAGCAAATATTTGGGCTTTACAGTTTTATAAATTTGGGCCCTGTTGATGTTCCTAAGGGAACCAGAGTGAGGCCCACTCCTAGATGAGACTGGTACCTTGTGAACTCTGACTTCTTCCAATGTGATTTTAGATTGGGATACAAGGAACCGGACAGAATTGAAGTGATATGATCAGGAACTCAAATCCGATAATTTGCAGTTTCTTTGTTTAACTTTATTATAAGTTATTTATTGTATTTTATGTTGACGAGTACCAATTGGTGCTATAATTCTCCAACTCATAACAACCTTACATCAATACTGTTTTTAATAAATTTGCAGAGAAAGATTTTGTTGTTGGGGTGAATTATTCAAGTTAAGAAGAAGCAAAATGACTTCGATTTTATTCATAAAGGGGAACAATTTTAGACATCAGCCATTTTATTAATTGATCATTTGCTATCACTTGGAGGGTTTTGTGTGTTGGAGGCACTGGGTGAGTCTGCGATGTGTCATGATGCTTTGTGCCTGTGCACTGCAAACAGTTCACTTTTACTCCACCCTTCAACTCCCAGACTTTGGTTCTGTGGTAAAATGTTTCTAAAGTTTGTTGTTCCCCTCAACTTCCCGAAGTTTGTCGTTTGAATCTTATACCAACTTCATAGAGCTGCTTAATACACATTGTTGCTGATCATAAAATCTTACCAAGTGTACCAGTCAAAACACCATTTAATGTTGTAATTGTTTGTGACTGGTTCCCTTTGGTTATTTGGTGTTTTGTTTTTTTAAGGTTTCAGCTTTTTAGCAGTTCTGTGAAATTGGGCCGTACAAAAAGATACTTTTGACCTTATTTACTACTATTTAATTTTTAATTTTTTTATGTCTCTCTTTTTTTTCTTTTTTTTCTTTTTTTGGGGGGGGGGTGCTTTTTACCACCATGTAAATGATGTAATTATAAGATATAATTTTTATTTCAAAACGGTTTCTGATGTTAATGTTGTTTTTGTTTTTGTTTTTTGGCAAGTCACCCCCAAAAGGTTGTAAATTAAATCATAGTAATTTATAGAAATCAATTCAGAAATTCCACATTTCTATAATTATAGAGATTGTCAATAGAGAGAAGATTCATTATGAGTGACTTTTTGACATTTTCAAAATACTCTTCTCGTCTTTGAAAACATTGTGATTCTCCTGACAAATGTTGTGAAAAATATTATATTTTAAGAATTGTCCTTTCTAATCATTATGACACATTTTTTTAAAGAACAATTTCATTTCAATCATTTATGCCTTATTTCTATCTTGTTCCATCATGTTCTTGTATAAAAATAAACATTAATTTTATACAGTTTTTCTTGGGAACATAAACATGTCTGCTTTGTGGTGTTTTCTTGTTTTGTGGAAGTTTTTGTTAATGTTGTTTGGGCACCAGTCACAAACAATATTCATCTTGTGTTATTTTGGGT
This sequence comes from Leptasterias polaris, assembly GCA_037783415.1. NCBI lineage: Eukaryota > Metazoa > Echinodermata > Asteroidea > Forcipulatida > Asteriidae > Leptasterias > Leptasterias polaris. The sequence goes on from JAZGTN010000043.1 coordinate 264,301, forward strand.
GGTGGCCCGATTTTGCCAAGCAAGTCTTTTTTCCATCTTAGCGGATATGGGCCTGGAGAGAGTGCTATAGCATAAGAGAGATCACAAATTTTAATCATCATGAAAGTTTTAAATGGAAGTTATTAATGTTGGTGGGGTTTTAACTGTACTACATGTATAACATTTATTGGCCCATATTGATACAGATATACCTGCCCTTTTAACCAATATCTGGGGTCCATGTAAAAGCCAAGAATAGCTTTGTTTTTTTAAAACAAGCTGGTCTCCACTCTATAAGTTTACAGTTAAATCTGATTACCAGTTTGGAGAGCATAACACAAATGTCCCCTAAAAACCACAAATGAATCACTCGGATTAATTGATGTAGCAGTGCACCTAGGTAGGTAATATCGAGAAGCCACCACGTGCGGGCGCCCTCTCCACGTGGTGACATTTAAACATGGCCGCCCACAGGTGCTCGTCGTTTGCTCAGAAACAGCTCGAAAAACATGGATGGCAAACAGGTTTGTATCGCTTTTGATCAGTTATTTTAATAACATGTATAGTTATAAATATTGTACTCAATATTCCCGTACATTTGCCTTATTGTAGAGAAGATTTGACCTCTAAAATAGTAAAATTTGACTGAATAGATGAGGTCGGGTCGGACTCGGACCTTGCGCTCTGTGCCGCCGTCCGTGTCAGCGGCGCGTACAGTGACTGTTACAATTGTTAGTGTTATGTTGAATGAATGTTAGTGTTACATGTTTAATTGTGCATCAATCAGTAAACATCAAGGCTGCTGATGAGGTTTGAACATGTGACTGTCGGCTTAGCCCTTGAAAGAATTGAACTAGGACTAGGAATAGGAGATTCTCCACAAAATATTTAATATCTAATATTTAGTTATTCTATTGCATGAGCAAGTGAACATTGTGGGCAAAATTTGGTTCAAAAAATATATTCTTTACTTTTAATATTCATATAAATATCCTCCCCTGTCCGGTTTTCGATGTAGTATGCCTTTTTCTTTGAATTGATTTTTTTTTTAAATATTCCATAATCAACTGATGCCCTAATTACCTTCCTTTGTTTATAAGAAATATGCAAACATATATTAAAACGTGGTGGACATTGAAACTTTCACACCACGCACCGATCTTCGATGACTTCAATAGCGTCCCATTTGTTTTGAGTTTGACCTGTTTTCGATGCAAACAAGAAAGTATGGTGTCCGGGTGAAGCCATACGTGGAAGAAACATCTGCAGTGACTACAAGTGTTCTGTGAGACTTAGTGTCAGCAGTTTTCTTCATTTTATTCAACATATTTTTTATTTAGTTTTAAAAATAACCATGGTATTTTTCAAAAACTTTTAAAAAAAAGAAAAAAATGTAAATAATTCTTGGCTTTCAAATCTTATTTTTATTTAGTTTTGTGTCTTTTTATGTTTCTTAACATTTATAATAAAGCATATAAATAAACAGTGATCATCGAATCACAAAGCTGATGTTTAAATTTTAATATTAATAACAAAAATGATAGAGTGTTACAAAAAAAAATTATCCAGACTATTAGAAAATGATATAAGGCACGTGGCTTCTTTAAGCCTCTGTATTTGTTTCCCCAGAATGCTCAGCAGAATGTTCAGTCACATGATTATCGTGAATTGTGAATTGAAAAAGTGTTTGATGAAACTTTTTCGGTGGGAATTTTTTTTTTTATGGCCCCGACAGTATGACATATTTTTGTACCTTGGAGAAATGCCTAAAATACCACAACTTTTTGCATTTACAAGTGCAACTAACCAGTGGAGCCTTTCATGTTTCTAAGTTTTGGTCAAATGAGAGGAGACTCTTTGCTTGGCAAGTCAAACCACAAAAATTGTATCTAGGGACTGTTTACATCGCGCGTGGAGAGGTAAAAGATTTGCCTCGATTTCAGGGACGCCCTGAATACAGGGCGTCCTACGATATAATAATTTGATACACCTATCAATAGACGCACTACAGTACATGACCCCCGGGGAGGGTGCGTCATGACTCTCAAAAAAGTGGCGGTGGGTACGTCAAAATCCAATAGTAGTCAGTCAAAATATCTTTAAGAGGTACGTCATGGTCCGTTGATGTCCATTTCCACATGCATTTTGTTTATTTGGTGGAGAATCAAAAATGCACCTACCCCTCCCCGCCTGTGTAAAATGATGTTGGTATTTGTTAAAATTTATGTAGCTTGAGGGTCGGGAATTTACTGCCCGAAAGTCAACGATCAGCATATTACCAGCTCAGACGGCCGTTATATTTTCAAATAGCAAGCTATGGCAGTTTTGTCAACCTCGGCCCCGTGGTATATTTTATCTCTCACGATAGAGCGGGATCGATGGATACGAGAATGCATAATTTAGTAGACTGTTCCCTCTCCCAACAAATATATTGAGACTGGTAGCGAGTTCTGATAGGGCCCTATAGGGTGCGCAGTGTAGTAATACTTTCCTATTTTCAGAGTTCATCATGTATCACGATCGTAGGTATTATTAAGCGCACAATTGACAAGAGGTCAAGTGTTGTACACAATAACAAGAAAGCAATGGCATCAGTTACTAAAAAAACAATTATTACACTTTCCTTCTTGATTGCAGCCAAAGAAACTTTATGGGCAAGGACCGGGAAGCGTTTTTTTTTCCCAGGACGAACGTAGGCTATTAACATAAAATGGGCGTGGTTGACCGTAAAATACCCTCGCGCATGCGTACTCTCTAACCCTAACCCTAACTTTCACATAGCACATAATAATACACGGGGAAATGTAAAGTTTACTACGCCCATTTTATGTTAATTGCCAATGTTCGTCCTGGGGAGAAAAAAAAATGCGACCGGGAACCAGTCTAGTTTTTAAGCTGCAAATGTAGTCAGGTGCCCTGCGACATATGCAGACGAAATTCCATTGTATAGATGCACAATACTGCACGCATCCCCCTTCGGGGGAAAGCAGCTACCATCATCAGGGAGGGGGCTGGGCTATTTTAAGTGCATGTACTTTGGAAATTAGCAATGAAACAATACCTTGGGTTTTTATGGCTGCAAATATTTGATAGGTCCTTAGCAGATTATTTCTGGGAAAAACTCCAAGGCCAGATTTTGACCTTGACAAAATACTTTTTTCAGGAGAAACTTCCTTCAATGCATTTTATTTAATAAAATATTTTGTTCCAAGCAAAAATATACTTAAATGTTGCCACTTTATTCACCATAATTTGGAATCTTTAGGATTTTTTGTATTTTATTGCCCAAATTTGCAATAAGGACCTTCATTTAGTACTGAGCCAACAATCTTTTCAAACAGGTATGAAATTAAAACAGTTTACTTTGAGTTTTCAAACTTTTATTAACGAATTATGTTGTTTTTGTACATGTAGAATGGAAAACAAGAAATAATGAATTTGCCACCTGAACTATCCAGCCCTATGATGACGGCCTCCCACATAGTCAAAAGCCATAAAACCTTATAACTGCTGTATGGCCAGGGATCACACCCCATAATATGATTCAAACAAGTTGTAAACCCAGTTACAGCAGTCATTTGAAATAATGTACTCAAAGAACTTAACAAGGTCATTCCCCTATAATTTCCGAGATTCTTTCTTGTGAATCGGGCATATGAAACCATTGTTATTGTCACAACATTTATCTGCAGAATTGTATAGTTATTTTCTAAAGTGTCTGTATACATTTATTAATGGCAATAGACTGTGCAAGTCTCGCGCGTATCCGAACGAGAAAACACGTCAAACGAAGAACATTTTTATTTCTGAAATCAAATCTTTGTTTTAAATTATATCTCATGACAAAATCTGAACAACAAAAATAAATCATTACAATTTCATGAAATTAGTTTTAGCTTTTTAAAAAAATACGCCAAAGTGTGTTAATTATTATTAAAAACAAATTAAAACTCTGGGACAAGGATGCTTTTTTGATGTTAACTTTTTAGAAACCCCTTACGCAGATTCGTGAAGGTCAAACGGGTTTTAAATTGACCCGTATCGCAGTTTAAAGAGGAATGCCGACGCCTCAACACCATAGACTGCAATGAAAAGGGTTTGCTTTGCAATTACAGCATCTGGCGATTATAATCGCGCATCCAAAATAAGCTTTTACATAAGTTTTATGATCGGAGGTGAGCACAAAATTCTTAATTTTTTGCAATAACCGGAAGCTGAGGTCAAGTTTAATTCTCGGGTTTTCTTCGTTATATTGTTATCACTTAGTATTGCGTTCCCAACAACATGTATAATTTTCTAGGTCACAAACTACGTTAAACTAAAATAATTGATGAAACAAAATCTCGCCCACGTAAAACTCCATATGGTTGGGACCACTATGGTCCCGGAAGTTCGAATGCACGCGAGACTTGCACAGCCTATAAAAACTTACCAAGTACAGCAGCTTTGGATAGTATAATGAATTTTGAGAAACTTTTAACCTCGAAGTACTACGGTTATTGAAAAATATATCACTTTTTATTTCCCAAAATTTGAATCTGAGAAGCGTTATGGACTAACGCTTCTCAGACTGTGTATTCCTATGGGGAATATTCGCTCCGGTTTTTCGGTGATATCTCAATACCGTGACCACGTTTTGAAGTGAAATTTTCACAGGTTAGTTTTAATGTACATGTATATACCTACATTTATATAGGATTAGCACAATCAGTAGGCTCCAATTACCAAACGTATACAGCACCTTTAAAAGGGCTATAGAAACCCCATAACTAAAACTGGGTTTATAGCATACATGTAAGTTAACCCTAGTTACAGTGCCTACAAATTGGACACATCCACTTCCCTCTCGGAGTCCTTTTCAAATTAACGCAGCCGAAATGAAACCACTTGATAGTGCATTGTTGGTTGTCACATTGAACCATCTTTCCACGTTGCTCTTCACTGCAGATACATGTTGTATGTTGGTGTGTCACTGTCATGGGAGTTGGAGACTTCCGTCTTGGCATTTCTTCTGCCTCATTGTCAGGCACTTCTATCTCAAATGGTGCCGTCCCTTGCGCCTGCATTTTGCCAGTGACTTGCTTCTTTGCTTTAATTTGGCGGGATTTTTTCTTTCTGAGGAGGTTTTTGTTTTTACTCTGGATCTCTGCCTTCTCTATGATAAGCCTGCGTATGTTTAATTTCAATTCTCCTGCTTGTTGTTCAAATGTAGCCGCCTGCCCAAACAAGGATGACTCTTCTGCCTTCAACTTGCCCTTTTCAATGTATTCGAGCTGGATTGTCCTACTTTGTATTTTTTCAGTGACCTCTGCCAACCTCTGTTCCCTAGCTATCCGTGTTGTATACTTCTTTGTGTTTTCTTCACTAGCACTGCTGCGTTTTGCCAGTTTTTTGCTCCTTGTCTTGTTCCCATGTGCATAGTTATACCCACTACTATGCACAGCTTTTCTTGCCTCTTCGAGAAGATTACCTTTGTTAGCTAACAAAGCAGGGTTACCTCTTGCAAGTAGTAATGCTTCCTGGTTGATGCTTTTCTGATAGCTGTTCAATTTCGCACCCCGTTTCCCGAATATCTGTGACTTCATCTTCAACTCCTCCTCGGTGAATGATGAACTATCTTCAGTGGAGGAGCTTTGTGTTGGAGGCGCATGACTGACCCAAATCTTTCCAGTGGCTTGATGAAGCATGCCTTCAGGTTTGTGTTTTTCGGTATCTGTTGTAGCCAGAGATGAGCTGCATGTTGAGAAATGAAGGAGAAACTTGTCGTGATCTGATGGAGTATAGTCCTCTTCAACGTCAACGTAGTCATCAAAACACTTGTCATACACAACTGAACGCTTTAGTTGTGCAGTAGCAACATCTGGGCAAGCATCTTTTACTTTCATTTGGAATTCTTCCATTGTCTCTGCCCTGATGCATTTCTTGTACACTTCGTTGCCATCTAGCAAGAAGGTCGCCAAGACAAGTGGTTTAGACATCTTAGCAAGCTGCACAAGAAACAAAATAATTAAGTCCATTAATCGCGGTAAAGAAACCTTATCATTTGTTTGTGACACAAACACATGTTGAAGGTTGCAGGCTTTGACCCAAGGAAAATCAGGGCAGGCCAGTTTGGCCTAGGCTTTATCAAAATGTCAAGGGGCACCAAGGCCAAATGATCAGAGGTGCCCCTATAGGTGGTGAACCCAATCATACAACAATTTGTTGATTCATTTTTAACCAATAAAATAAAGTACAATTTAAAAAAATTTAATAACAAAAACCATTTAACCAACACTTTTAAACTTGCTTAGTTCCCCTCAATACTGGCCGCGAGTACTGTAGTTTTATTGATGATTTTTTTCGGACTCCATTGGCCGCTTGTAAAAACCTGTAAGGTCTTTTTGGGGGAGAAATTATTTATACACGACACAGATTTGATAATGGGGGGGGGGGGAGCTCTCTTATTTTTGTTTGCAAAATATCATCACAAAAACATTCAAGATTCAGAACCCACTACACAAAAATACTTTGGCCGCCACTCCAACCTTGGGGTTTAAAAGGGGGAAAAAACTAAAACTAGTGTATCGATACCCAAAAATAAACACATTTAGTCCGTGGGGCTAGAATTCCCCCCCCCCCCCCATGCATCCCCCTCCGCGAGTGTATCATTTTGTTTGGGAGACCCATCTGAGTGAATATTTTGATGTTACCAGTAAAAAAGTTGGGATGCATAGATGGCGGCCATTTTTCAAAATGGCCGCTTTCCAAAATTGGTTGTGCCTGTATCTCGATCTATGAGCCTCACAGAAACTTGGGGTTGGTGTCTATACCCATGTTTTCAGGATCAAGGAACCCAATAAAGAACATTAATAAAAAACATTGGATCATTTGGCTGAGCCAGCTATCTTGAATTTCAACATGTGACGGTGTGTCGGCTTTGTAGGGGCAATCCATAATGATGTGATGGTATACCACCTGTACAGGGCCAGTGTTGGCTTGGTAGGGGCAAACCATAATGATGTGACTGTAGTTGGCCAGTGCCGCCAGCTTGGTAGGGGCAGACCATAATGATGTGTCAGACACAGGCTGTGTACCGTCACATCATTATGGTTTGCCCCTACCAAGCCGGCACTGGCCCAGTACAGGCTGTGTACCGTCACATCATTATGGTTTGCCCCTACCATTACCAAGCCGGCACTGGCCCTGTACAGGCGGTATACCGTCACATCATTATGGATTGCCCCAACCAAGCCGGCACTGGCCCAATACAGGCTGTGTACCGTCACATGTTGAAATTCAAGATGGCTGCCTCAACCGAATGATCCAATGTTTTTATTAATGTTCTTTAATATTGGGTTCCTTGATCCTGAAAACATGGGTATAGACACTAACCCCAAGTTTCTGTGAGGCTCATAGACGTGACCGAGATACGGGCAAAAACCCAATTGATTGGCGGCCATTTTGAAATTCAAAATGGCCGCCTGGCCGCCTTAACCAACTGATCCAATTTTTTTGTTTGGGGTCTTATTGGGTTCCTTGACCCTGAAAACATTAGTATAGACACCAAAACCAAGTCTCTATGAGTATGAGTCTCACAGACCGAGATATAGGCACAACCAATTTCGGAAAGCGGCCATTTTGAAAAGCGGCCGCCATCTTTATGCATCCCAACTTTTTTACTGGTAACATCAAAATAATCACTCAGATGGGTCTCCCAAACAAAATGATACCACTCGCGGATGCATGGGGGGGTATTCTAGCCCCACGGACTAATTTTAATTAAATACGTTTTGTCTTTCGAAATTGTTGGATGATATTGATTATTGATAACTTTTAATTTCTTTTTCTTCAGTCCAAAAATATTTTTTAACAAAATACAACAATCAAAATGATCAATGATAAATAAAGACCAGTTATGTAGATAGATAAATGGAAGTTCTGACTGAAACTAGGATTTCGCAGGATTGAAATGGGTTGTGGGTACTCCTACTCCTAGAACTATGAGGTTCATTCCGCTATCGTCTCCATTACCCTCATAGAGTGACATGTACAAAATCCTATTCGACACTTTTTTCCCTTCACGTTTCTGCACCTACAGTTAATTTCCCAAACCGGATCACGCCAAAATTAGGCTCTATGTGTTCCTTATACTCTCATCGAGGTCGGGTTGGGTCCAGAAAATCCACTCCGCAAAACAAAAGTTGCAAAAAGTGATAAATTCTCACCATTTTCAGAATCCTCGCCTTCCGTTAACAAAATGGCCGCCGTTGAAATTTTTGAGCTGGTAATGCTGCGTGCTACGCTGGTAACGATTATCAACGATTCACGTATACAGAACATTGGTTGTTGTGGACCAGCATTGCGCCTATGATTGTATACGTGAACCGTTGGATTTGTTACCAGCGTAGCACGCAGCATTACCAGCTCAAAAATTTCAAAGGCGGCCATTTTGTTAACGGAAGGCCAGGATTCTGAAAACGGTGAGAATTTATCACTTTTTGCAACTTTTGTTTTGCGGAGTGGATTTTTTGGACCCGACCTCGATGAGAGTATAAGGAACACATAGAGCCTAATTTTGGCGTGATCCGGTTTGGGAAATTAACTGTAGGTGCAGAAACGTGAAGGGAAAAAAAGTTTCGAATAGGATTATGTCACTCTATTTATGAGGGTAATGGAGACGATAGCGGAATGAACCTCATACTGTCATAGTTCTAGGAGTAGGTTGTGGGGGGATCGATTTTGTTTTTACACTAAATGATGTACGGTACAATAACAATGATGTACCGCGTCGGAACAAACACTCCGATCTCGAGTCACGAAAAAGCCACGACTCACAAAGCGTCAAAACGTTTCAAGTACAAATATTAAAGCCCTTTACAAATAATGCATGCTTTATACAACAAAGTTCGTGTAAGCATGTGGTCGTTGCTCGGCGATTTGTGCATACAAAAACAAGCATAAACAGTATGCAATAATGCCTCCCAGAGGCCCCTACCTGATTTTTCCGACATCCAATTTCACTTCGTCCTTGTTTGTCGTCAACGTAGACTGGCTCTCCTCAGGCCTTTCTGTGCGTTTAATAGCTAGTGCGTTGGGAACCGCACGTCTCGAAAATCAAGCAATCAAGCAGTACAATGTACAACCTCGACCACCTCACCTCGTGCATACACTTGCAATGTATTTTCAGCGTGTGTGCCGCGGGAAACTCGTACGTGTAAGGTTGATTCATATGTGCATCGGGTGTGTCCGCCCGCCGTGCGTGGTGCGTCATTTTCCGCGATAGATGAGTCAACAAATCGTTCGGAAGACCGTACAAATCTGCAAAAAGTGTGTAAACTTTTTGACTCAGGGTGGGTCTTTGGACACGCAAATCCAACTCATGGACAGTGACGCACCCTCCCCGGGGGTCATAATGTAGTGCGTCTACAATTTGATATGTGTATCAAATTAATAAATAAGTATTTAATAAGGTGGCGCGCACAAACACGCCAAGTGTGGTCCTACCAAATGTCTGGGCGAAATCAGATAAGAATGGACGGTATTTGGCAAGAATGGACAGTATTTGTCTAGCTGTAGAACTTACCGGACAGTATTTGATAGAAATGGTTGGCAGGAAGTAAATGGACATATTTGGCTGTAGGAATTAACAGCATTTGTCAGGAATTTAATGGGCACTTACTGGGATTACCTTAAAACCACGAAAACCTTAAAACCACAACATATTTTTAACGAAAAGTTAATGTGATAAATGAAACTGTCAAATGTCACACTTATAAAAACAGACAAAGATATTTTAAATAATTTTTTTTAAATTTCAATCAAACGAGAGAGAAACTCAACATTATTTTCAGGTGAGGACACACACGTGTTATCTGCATGGTTAAAAAACTACAAAATCTTGTCATAAATTAATGTAAAAAAGTGCAAATGTTAAGATTATTACAAATCCTTTTAAATCACAAAGGAACTTTTCAAAAAAATATGTGAAAGACAACTCGGATGAAAAGATATAACTGTACGTCCGGTCATCTAATTAATTGGCGAAAGCCAGGCAATAGGATGCACACCTAACAGGGACACTATTTGGCAAGTCTCCAAAGACAACAGGACGTCATGGACGCATGACCAATCATATCACAGTATGCTTATGAGTGGAAACCTTTTGGCTTGACACCGGAGCCAAATAATAGATATGTCAAAATAAATATTGGAAAACAAGCTCAAGTATTTGTAATGTAAGCTGCAGTTACCGTAGCTAGGAAATTAACATGCAATCCATTTTCACTTCTCTCATTTACAGGGCAAGGACTCGGCAGGACAGAGTCCGGCATCAGTGAGGCCATCAAAGTGAAGATAAAGCACGATACTGCTGGAGTAAGTTCCCCCTTCTCACAAAATGCATCCCTCCATCCGCCAATCCAATCCCTTTCACATTCACATTCTTGGTTCTACATTTTGATCAAACTACTATTACTAATGCTATACCAGCCATAGGTATATATTTTTATAAAGCTGTTGTGATGACTATTAGGTAAACAAAACACATCTGGACAGTCGAGTGTCTTATTTTGTAAAATTATTTCTCTTCTTTTAATTTATGTGTAGGTTGGGCATGATCTTGGGGAGCAGTTTACGTACCACTGGTGGGACCATGTTTTCAACAAGGCTGCAAACAACATAGTCGTAGAAAATAACCAGGTTTGTCATGCTTGTATAAAATGTGCCTAAGAAGAACAGTGACTAACTTCATATTAAATACAGTCACAGCCTCTGACTGAAGAGATGCCTACCGAATCCTAGCCATCCCCAACCCATCAAAATCAAACTGCAAGTTTTATTTGATTTTGTTGAACTAACTACAGTAGTATTACTATTAGGTCCCCGAAAAGGTTTAGCGTCCCCGCCCGCTTCCTTTTTTGGTGTTTTTTTCTCTCTTTTTTTAATGAAAAAATTATATATTAAAATTTTAACGATCTCTGACGAAAAAAATAAATTTGAAAATAAATAAGATGGTATTTTAGACTTTAGCACACCGAAAAAGCAGCCGGGCTGGTTGTCTTGAAAAATAAGTCGGGCGGCCATTTTTGAAAAAATAAAAATAAAAATCCTCCTCCTGTTTTTAAAAAGGCAGGATGCTAAACATGCTTCTTTTTTCTTTGTTTCTGCCTTAGTAAACTGATTTTGTATGGGATTAGTCATACCACCATAATCAGAGCCTCACAGTGAGTGTGTTGAGTTACCATATCCTTATAAAGGATCCCTAGTAAAATAAATCAAAAGGGTTAGCTATTTGATCCAACCTTACAAGCTGTCAAAGTGTCGGGAAATAATGTTGGGCCTCTGTTCTTTCATTCGTCTTCATCAATTGAACAGCCAACATTTAAGATAATAATTTGCAAATTTATGCATTTAGTGTCAAAACAGAAAAGATGGACAGAACTTTGCATTGATGTTGTTGTCAAGATGTCGGCCCCTTCCATCTTTTTCAACCTCACTGAATACTTCATAGAAGCAATTTCCTCCGTGTTGATGCCCCTGATCATTACCTTGTTGCCCCTTGAAATGTTCCAGTAGAAATTTACATTTCTATTGGAGAGGTGCCATTGACCAAGAATTTATTGTAGGAGACAGAAATGACTACCCCTGTAGATTGCCTAAATTCACTCTTCTGTGTTCCCCCGATGTCAATAGGAAGGCGTGACACTGACAAGTAAAGAGACAAGCCACGGACCAATAAGTAACAGAAAACAGTCCAAGAATGCAGGCAAGAAGCCATTGCTGTATGGCAGCTTTGTCAGGAGTGCCACGTTAACAACAGAGGGCTTGCAACAAGACGGTAAAAACAGCTCTTCATCTGAAGATGAAGAGACCAACACGGAGGAGATGAATATTGACGACAAGTTTTTCAAGGCTTGCGGCGGTCGGACGGCTCATAAGTAAGTTACCCCCATCTAATTCTTATAAATTTATCAAATTTTGTGTGTCAGGCACTTGAGTTAGTTTTGGAAGTCTAAATTGTGATTCCTACTGCTTGATGTTGTAGGGGCGCTAGGCACGGCTTGACCCTCTCTGGGAAGCTGAAGCGAATCCAGGAACAAGAGGAGGGTTACCCAAATCGTCATAACAAGAAACACCAGGCTCAGTCTGCCGAACCCTCTCCCACTCGCCCTGATCAATATCAAAGTCAAACAACGCAGGATGATGTTGATGAGGAGAAACTGAGTGATGCGGGAGGAGAAGGGAACCGGGAGAAGAAACGACGGAAGAAAGAGAAGAAACGTAGGATGAAAGCTAAGATTGAGAATGGGAGATGTGATGACGAGATCACGCTTTACACCACTAGAGATGAAAGCGATGTACTACAAATAACGGGAAAAGCATCTGAAGAAGAACAGAAAAGTAAAACTAAGAAGGAAGACTGTAGACGTGATGAGGATGATGAAAGTGATAGACAACGAGAGGAAAAACAGCTAAAGAAAGACAGGAAACGCAGAAGGAAGGAGGAACTTAGCAAATCTGCCAATAGCTGTCACGATGACACGACAGACTTGGGTGATACTATGGTCATTACTATCGATGAAGATGTGGAAAGAAAACGGGCGAAAAAAGCAAGAAAAGAACTCAAATTGAAAAACAGACGAGACGGTGCTAGCTGTGAAGACAATTCAAATGGAACATTCGTGAATGAGTTGACTCAAGAAGAAAACGAAGGTGATCAGTGCAGGAAGCACAAAAGGAAAAAGGAAAAGAAGAGAAAGATGGTATCGGTTAATGATTGTGAAAATGAGAATAGTAAATCTAGCAAACCGATTTGTAAATCTGTACCTGAGGGAGACACAAAGACTGGTGATGAGTACGCTCATGATATCAGGAATGGTGGCGATGATTTAGGAAAGAAATCCAAGAAGAGAAGAGTTTCTGCAGAACGGCAGTCACGATAATGAATGTACAGACATAAAATCATCCAAAAAATCGAAGAAAAAGTCCAAGCACTGACCCTTTATGAGTATTAATGAACTTCAAGAAAACTAATCAAATACAACACAAATTCAGTTTATGAAATAAATATTTTTATTTTAAACTTAATGCGTTTTTATGTACTTATGGGGATTTTGTATGTAGTCTACATGTGCAATGTTAATCCATGTACCATTTGTATTAAGGAACTGTTCCGTCATCTGAGAAACCCTTTACTTGGTGGCGATGTTTATCTTGTAATAACATACCTGGACTTATGCAGTTGCGTAAAAGTTCCTGAAATCGGCTCTGCTTACTGTAAGCAAAGAATTCTGCACTTATGTCAAGCGTATTTCAGGGAATTTTTGCTTGCATAGTCCACGTTAGTAGGCATTCTTCGCTTGTTCGGTAAGCGGAGAATCGCAAGCACAGCCATGAAATTGGGCCCATTGTGGATGCATCAAATTAAGGCTGTTTCCAAATTGGTGGCTGGATTGGTGCGTCATACGTTAAAGTATAGCAATACCCTTAGTTACAGTCGTAGCCTTCGGATACAGCCTAATACAAATTTTTTACCAATTATTATTTTTAGCATTATCAACTTCAGGAGAAGGTTAAATTGAAATATTGTATAAAAAACAATGTCAATTTCCAATAAAATTAATAATTTATTTTACTGTGCAAGAATGTCCTGCAGTGATGACGGCGATTTGGTATCAACTTGTTACCCCTGTTGCAATGGACGAGTCCTTATTATCTGCACTCTGATTGGCTGGTTGCATTAGCGGGACATACCACTGCAAATAAAGCGTGAAGTTAAAGTCAACTTTAAGCGAATACAATCTTGTTGAAAGCATAAAGTTGCATCATAGGTGAACCCCCTACTTCCCAGGTTGTATCGTTTCCTGGCTATAGGCCCTTCTCAGATGACGCCACTATTTTTTCATGCGCTATGCTGGAGTGCTTACACACTCAGTTCTAAGAACGTGTGCGTGTGTGTAAGCACTCCAGCATAGCGCATGTCACGCAAACGTTCTTAGAACTGCATGAACATATGCTACGAAACGCAACGCTGGCTGGCCTCATACATGCGCGTAGTACTCCAGCATGGCAGACCTCCCGCATTGCTTATACAGCAATCCTTCACCGATCTTGAACTCTTGGTGGTACCGCGCTGCCTAGCGATGGGTTTAAGCGATTTGCAAAGTAAAAGTCCAATAACCCGTGACTGATCAAATGATCGCCGTGTAGCCCAAACCTTATACCAGTCGCTAGGCAGCGCAGTACCACCCAGGTACCACCGCAGTAATGGAGGCATGTCTGCTACCACCAAGAGTTCAAGATCGGTGAAGGATTGCTGTATAGAAATGGTACATCAATGAGAAGGGTCTATATACAGCAGTATAAGGTTGTATGACTTCTGACTGGCAACCCCAACCCCCGAACAAAGATATTGACAAAATAAGTAGATTACCACCATAGGTGCTAGACAGCTCAGTTGGTAGAAAGCCTGTTAATCTGGAGGTCGCAGGTTCAAATCCTGCGATAGTAACTTTTTTGTTGTTCACCCAAAATTGAATACAATCTGACTGAAAATTTAAATTTGAAAACTGTTGGGGTTTTTTGGGGGACAGAAGAATAGCTGTCATACCTCCTTGCTCATTCCTGCTGTGGTCCTCCCCTCTTCGTTGATGGGCGCTTTTAATAAACCCCTGTCGTGTATTACAAAAATGAAATAATGGCAGATTTCAAATCCCTTTCTCAAGATACAAAAGAAAGATAATTGCAAATTTAATAAGAGCCAGTGTTAATCAGATTTTGATACTTGCAGTATTTCTTGGTGTTAATAGTGTACAAAACCCAATGTAATAATGAGTTGAAATTTAAGTCATCACATTTGTGTCCTTGAGCAAAATTGCTCCTCTTCACCCAGGGGTAAATGGGTACCTGTGAGGGCAGAGACGGTTCTTGTGATTGATTTAGCTTGGCAGCACAGGCTGTAAGCTGAGATGGTTTTAAGAATGAAATAAAAGGCCCAAATGACTGGGGCAATAATATCTATTATTATAACTATTATTGTTATTATTATGAAAATTGTACAAGATTAATATAGCACAAAGTCGTGTACCTGAAATGTTTTCTGACAAGCTTGTGGAACTCCGAGATGCATTCCAGAGGCGGAACGGCATGGCGGCAGACGTAGGTAAACCACTTCATACCTGCGGCTACATGGGTGATCTCATCTGTGTAGATCACCTCCAAAATGGAGACGGATGCAGTGTCTTGCTGCTTGGCGAATCGCTCTTGAGTCTTTGGATGGACATCAAGCCCTCTAAGGAGAAATAAAAAGTTATAAGTGTTGTTGGTCGAGTGCACCAGGCTCAAGTGTTTAGTGTGGGTTCAGTTCCCATGCACTTATGTCCTTAAGCAAGACACTTTTACCCAAAATTGATTTGTCATTCCAATGGGATGTACATGTTTAAAGAATATGTACAACATTGGTAATTCTCAAAGACCAGTATCTCCGCACTTGATGTGACCCAACATATACATGAAATAATAAATCGGTCTTCAGAGTCATGAGAAAACAGTGGGGAAAAAACAATTATATATTTTCACTGTTTTCAAACATCGGAGAGAGTGAGACAAGCAATGCTTCACTTTCAGTTTATGAGAGAAAATCAATATTTAACATTCCATTACTGTGGATCATGTGGATTCTTCATTAGTTTTATCCTTGGTTCATCTTGAAAACCAAAATGTCTTACCTTGCCTCATGTACCATATGGACTACAGCCAGTCTGGCTAACAGGTTATCTTTTGTCTCTGTTGCAGACTGCCACAGACCTGTAAAGGAAATTTGGAATCAATGGTGAATTCTCGTCGCGTAATTCTCTGGATGTTTTGTTTTTAACTATGGGTCATTTTGGAACCACAGCTTTGGCTTTGCCTCCAGCTTAAGCTCCGTCTGCCTGTTTGAAGCTCCACACCAAAAATGGAAAATAAAATGACGAAGCCAAAGTTTTGAAAAAAGGCTTATAATAGCATGCAGCTAGTTCTATCCGAATCAATGGCCTAGATAGTGACTATTGCTGAAATGCAGAACTGGGTCAAAAAGCATTCAATGTAGCTGGACCAATGATTTGGATCAATCTTCCTCCTGTCATTACGTGATTCTGTTAGTTTATCTCTATGTTGTTAAAGTTCTTAAGTCTATCCATGTTAATTTCTTTTATGTGCGCTATGGTCTTGATGGAATAGCGCCTTATAAATCTTAACTGATATGTTATGTTAACTCTGTAGTCAACAGCCTTGGCTGTAGCCAAAGTCGCTAGATTCAGATGTGGCTGAAAGGTACAAATTTGATGCGCCAAGTTAGCAGGGAAAGTGCAACTAAGACATTAAAGCAAGCACTTCATCAATAGTGCTTTGTAAAAACAAAGCAAAAAGATATTCTCCCAAACTCTACAGAAAGCCAAGTTGTAGTGATCACCGACCACAAATTATATGACATAAAATGCTTTGAGATTTGACCTACCATTGTGAACAGGAAGTGCTCCAAAATGGCTGCCCAACTCATGCAGTCTGTCATCTAAGATCTTGAAATGCTAAAAAATATTCAATTCAACATTTATTACCATATCAGCACACCCAAAAATTAAGTATGGAAGAAACCAAATGAAGCAAAGACAAAGGAGACAATCAAAATAAGAGAGAACTGTAATAAATAAGAAACACA
Source organism: Leptasterias polaris (assembly GCA_037783415.1). Classification (NCBI taxonomy): domain Eukaryota; kingdom Metazoa; phylum Echinodermata; class Asteroidea; order Forcipulatida; family Asteriidae; genus Leptasterias; species Leptasterias polaris. The sequence continues at coordinate 280,958 of JAZGTN010000043.1, forward strand.
TCAAAATGGGGCACGGGGCATTTCTCTTGCCTTGCAACAGAACACTTTTTAGATGAATTCATACAACATTTTGGGAAAGAAAACATTTCTTACAACATTTGTTTGTTTCATAAACAAAGATATTGACAAAATGGAGAGATTGCCAACATTAGGGCTAGATAGCTCAGTTGGTAGAGCACCTGCATGTTAATCCGGAGGTCGCAGGTTCAAATCCCGCTCTAGTAAGTTTTTCTTTGTTCAACCCCAAATAAATGTTTGTTCCAGTGCCAATTTTATGCAAAGTACTATTAAGCTTTACTATTAAACGATTCCTTTTAATCTTGTCATGTTTTCCGTTAAACAAATACCTTTGCCTCATCGCCAGCAACTTTGACAAAGTCAGTAAAGAACTCTCTGGGTAGTTGACTTCCATCTCCCAAGACGATCCCAGCAAATCTAGCGATAATGTCCCATGACAAGTCCACCGCCCACTGCTCAATATTGGCCAGAGAGTGCAGTGATGCTATACGGTTACCCTGCATGTAAAACATACCATGAAATAGTTTTGTCTTCGTTAGTTTGACTCCAATATTAAATCTTGCCAATCAAAATGAGCACGTTTTTGAACGAATGCAAAACATTCCTGATAAAAGTATAAAAGACAATTTCAGCGATTTCACAAAAATGTGATCAGGCTGTTTGGAAGGTGTTTTTCTTAAAATCTATAAAAATTTATTCTTCTTCTAAATTCTAAATTTTTCTTTTCAGTCCCACCCACACGCTTCTGAACATTTTTCATTTCACTTGGTAATAATGCTTTGCTCTTGTTTTTTTGTTCTCTTACTTTTGTTCACTGAACTTAAAGACAGCCAAGCTGTGAAAGTAACAGTTTATTGAAAGTAACAGTTTACTGATTTCAGTACCAGAGTGCCTCCTTTGCCCCTCTTGATTTTCCCTGGAGCTACCACACTGAGAGTGTCTTCCCTCTTGGGCTCGTCTGGTGGACTGCATCTCCCGATCTCTTTAAGATCTCCCACTCTCCATCTCTCCTGCACTTCATGGGTTATTCTTACCTTAAAATTGAAAAAAATTTGAAAAGGAAATGATTTACTGCTTTGCTCTACTTATGTACCATCGTTTAAAGGGTAAATTCAGGACTTTGTCGGTGAAAGAAGACAGTGAGGGGGAGAAGGTTGAATCTTATTAACCCTTGGGCTGTGACTGAATTGGCGGCTACGGCTATGGCTGGGTTGCCACATCATCATGCATTGAAGTATAGGACATCCTTAGCAACACCGTAGCCGTAGCTGTAGCCGCCAATTTTGATACGGCCTTACTCTGCCAAATGCACTAAATGGTAAGAGTTCTATTCTTTGTTGCTTTTAGCAGTCAACTCAAATCCCATACTCTGTTGCACTGTGCTACATTTAGCAGGGTTTTTCATGGCCCTGATATGTTCATGTACAATGAAAGTGCCCAGCAAACTTCAACGCATGGTACATTTAGCAGCGGTAACTGCCCAACGCCAAGCTGGTGTAAACCAGTTCACTTCACAATGTAACAATGCACTGTGGCATTTTGCTGCATTTAACAGGGTGTCTAGAAAATGAGTGAGGGGGTGAGGGAACTGAACAACCACCACTACCCCAGGACTGGCATCTACCACATTTAACTCCAGATATAATGCAAGACACACCTTAACCCCAATTCCCTTGGAGTGATCTGCAGGGATCCTTTGTTACTCTAATAAATCCAACATGGTAACTCAACACCCAAATCTCTGATCCCATGTAAAGCATAATCAGTTTGCCTCAGTCCAACAAAATCAAACAAAACATTCACTGATGCAGTTTGATTTTGATGAGTTGGGGTGGTTGGGTGTTAATGAAAAGTAACTGAAGACAGTTTTCCCTCCTGCTCTCTTTTTTTTGTTTTAATGAGAGATCGCCTAACATCAATCACTAGGCCACGAACGGCAACTTCCAAATCAACAGTGGGGATGAAACAGGGTTACCCCTTTCCCAGTTAGTCCGTAAGGATGTAAGCATGGGTATCATCCACTAGGAACCTGGCTGGTAGAGCAGAATGCACTACCTTCCTAACTTTTTACGAAGCAATTATGGTTCAGTGCCTTGCTCAGGGGCACAAGTGTCATGACCAGGATTCGAACCCACACTCTGCTGCTGACAACACCACAGCTTGGATCTGGTGAACTAGACCGCTCGGCCACGACACGCCACAAAACAATATTAACATCCAAGCTTAAAAAAATCATCAAGGAATCTCTCCATGTGTTAACACATTGCTACCTTTGTGCCACCTCCTACATTCCACAGTCCCCCCCCCCCCCACACACACATCATTATTTAATGCTTCCTCAAACCTTTTCAGCAGGGTCTGCTGTACGTAGTACCCTGACTGCCCAATGACAGAGTGTGTCTTCATTTTCATCATCTGATGCAGGACCCGACTGGATTGCATCTGCCCCTTTATCTGTAACCGCAAATAGACATTGTATCTTAGTATGATTGTTTCTCGCTATTTATTGAATAGACTTCATACAAAGTAGATGATATAATAAGTTCATAATTTGCCATTGATAGTACTGACTTTCAATGGCATAAATCTAAAGTCAGGGGCCACCTGCATAATATAAATTTTATGACCACAAAATGTGAAGGCTGGTGTAAACCAGTTCCGATCACATGGTTCCTTTCACAATGCAACAGAATCAATCCTCTGTTGAAATTTGCTCCCTTGAACACCTTGTGTTGGCCAAAATGTTTTGTTACCGCAAACCCTACTTGAGGAAGTTACCGTTTTGACTCACTCTGACTGCCAAATTCCGAATCAGAATCTCTTGTAAGAGACAGCTCTACCTCTGCGTCTATGTACAGATGGTCATCGACAACCCTTACTTCAAATGTTTGTTGCTGAAAAGCAAAGACAAAACAATAAGTTGTAATCATTAACTATGTTTTGACTTTTTATTGGGTATTTGTTGAACAAGCATTTTTTTCGTGCAAACATTCAAACTGAGGCTGGAATTTTTTCACACTCCCCAGGCAATCTCCGTGAGGAAACCAAACTTCATGCGTACATGCAGTAACTGGGTGAGAGTTCATAAATCCATGTACAGCCACAGGCCTGCTTTGATCATGACGACACAGACCCTTCAAGTGTAACTTTTGTTTTCTCTGCACAAAGTTGGAGGAAATGTTAAGACTTAGGTTAGGAATTACCTTGAGCCCAGATGTAGAGTCTCCATTATCTAACCTAAAGTCATATTCATGCCATGGACAGATCAGACACTTATGACCATCTATATCCTCAATGTCGCCAAGATCCAGTGGGCCTCCTGCAAATAAAAGCAGACCAACAATTAACAATTGATTTGGGGTCTTTTAGAAATCAGACTGTCACGCAATGGGAGTTCAGGTTGGCTCAGTGGTTTCTTTCCCAGCCTTTCACCTCTCTGTGGACCCTGGTTCGAATCCCAACTCAGACTGGAGCTCACACATGGATTGGGTTTTCAAATTCATTCCATACCTGATTGTGTGGGTTTTCTGCCGTGGGGGTTTTTCTCCCACATCTAAATCTGATTATTTCTTCTTGTATGCTATTCATCCTGTTATTGGCGCTAATTTTGCTGTTGGATGTGTAATGGAACAAAAATAAATACATAAACTAGTTAAAAAACAATGATTTCATGGTGAAGGTTTAGTTGGCCAATAACAACCAATAACATTTCAGAGTTAAACAATTATTGGAAAACTGAAAATTGTTCATCAAATAGAAGATTATATCAGAGGCAGAAATTAGTTGTGTGATGATCGTAAACCTCCTTATCCACTTCATTATTAATGTCAGCTGCAGGGATGTGATAGGCTGTTGGGAAAAGAAATTAACTCTTGAGCGCAAAGCACGAAAACTTGCAAGCACGAAGCCCACTAGTAACATTTATCTTTGGTTTTAAAAGCCCTACTCTGCAATCTGGGGCGTTACATATGGTTTTATCTAAAATTTTGTTTATGAATTTGATCTTAGGTAAAACAAAAAAAAGTATTTATAATATTATTTGATTTTTTGGGGAGGAGGGGGAAACGGATTTCTTTTTTTGGGGGGCCCCAAAAAACGGATTTCCAGGTAAAACACAGAGAAATCACATCCCTGCAGTTGTCAAAGATGCCATACCTTCATGAGGGCAGTCAGCACTGAGTGCAAAAAATGTGTCATCAGGACCACGATGAACTACGACAACATCTTCATCACCTCCCGCAGAATACAACCTGAAAACATGCACGTTTTTGAATTCATTATTCAAGGCTTCACTCAGTAGTTATATAATGTTGTTATATATACATTTTGTCTGCAGTCAGAGTAGACCCAGTAGCTGGGGCGCTGTACTCGTTTTTGTTGAACAATACTGATCCTCTGAACCCATTCATTAATCCTATATGAATATGATGAATGATGGCTTTGAAGTAGACCCAGTAACTGGAGCGCTGTAGCCTGTACTCCCTTTTTCGAAATTTTGACATCTTCGGTACTACTACACTAGCTACGATTGAAGATGTCAAAACAATTTTTTAAAGGAGTACACTGTGACTGTACAGCGCCCCAGTTAGGGTCTAGCTTTGAAGTGGCCTTGCATTTCATAGTTAAACCAAAACAATCACAATCCCAGTCCCTAGACCTCTCCAGTTATGTACATAGAGTAACAATCCCATCCCTAGTACAGTACAGGCTCCACCCCATCCAACCCTTTACTCCTGCAATTCACATGACATGGCCGGCAATGACATTGGATCATTGATAATAAATAAGTAATAAAACGCAAACTAAATTATGCATATAAATTTGTGAAAGCTTCTCAAGCAAAAAGAAAATAGTTTTCAAACCTGGTGCATGTCTTTGCCTTAAAATGTTCAGTGAGGCCTATGTCCTTCCATCTGCTGTTATCAATAACTTCCTTCAAAGCTGCGACAAGTTCCACCTCAAATCCACTTTCCATGTTGTGAAAATCATCAACAAACCACACATGGCAAACATTTACAGCTGTTTAGTTATAGCGCCGCCAACGTCAACAACGGAATCATTTACCGCGCTTTGCCGTTACTTTGATTAAACTTACTGTTCAATAACACTTTTAAAAATCCTTCTAAATCTATATTGTTTTCAAATTATTATTTCAAATACCATCATAAATACAATTATAAGTTTACAAATTTATATAATTTTTTATAAACCAATTTCACCCATTTACGATATAAAAGTAGAGTTTATGAATCTGTTTACAGAGGGCAAGTGGTTTAAATACCCTCTTGTGATAACATCACATGGCCATGTGGCGCGAAAGTACAGTGCTAAGCTAAGTGCTATAGAGAGACGTCGAGCTCACCGTTTATTTGTGTGCAAACCAAACAGGGCAAGAAAATTCGTGATTTTGTGGTCAGAATTTGACAGACTTTGCCGAAATGGATGTTGCAGATCAAAGAACTGGTGTGACACAAGTTAAGGATGCTGTTGCAGAAAAGTGCCAGAAGTTGTTTCAGGACTTTCTGGAGGAGTAAGTTTTAAAAATTCTTGGGATTCGAAAGTCAAGTTTTATTATTTTAAAAATAAAACTAAGTAAAGATCTTAACTTTATTGTTCTTTGTTATGTCAGTCACCGGTCAGGCTGCACTCACTTGTGTATGTCCTTCCTAGTGTAGTGACTAATGTTGCTTTGACTTAAGTTCGAACTGATTGTGTTCATGTTCTATGTAAGGCTGGGCTGGCTGTCAATAAAATGTTACCTCAATAAGTTTCTGCCTTTTTGTTTTCATTAATCACGCCAAGGATAGTTGTTTGTCACTTGTTGTGCTATTGAAAATGTTAGGAACAATGACAATTTTCACACCCGAGTGCCATTTTCTATGGGAATTTTTTTAAATTTGTTAATGGATGTTCGCATTTATTTTCCTTCCTTAAATATTCCTCTCAAGCCATGGTTGCTGAAAAGTGAAATACTAGACCTAGTATTTAGTAACTGGGGCGCTGTACTCCATTTTTCGGAAATTTTTGCATTTGCGGTCGTACTAGCGCCTCGCGGAAACTTGTATATACGATGATAAACCTCAATTTGCTATGATTTTGCAAACACTCAGCCAAAAAAAAGGCCCCAAATTGATGATTTTAAAGTAAATAATTGGAGGAAACCATCCATCCTGATTGTCTTCTTGGGCATTCGGAATAAAGATGGGTAACCTGCCTACCGAGTAGTCGCATTGTGCGTGCATCAGTAGATCATGTGGTCATCGACTGTTTAAGAACGCACTGGTTACGGGCGTCGCAGTGAGTGCAGGTAGTATGCTCATACCGTGTGCATACTATTCGGGGGGGAACCAAAATAAACAAAATATTGGATATATTGCTGCTGTACAGTAGAGCTTTTAAAACAAAGATTTATACCCAAGGAGAAAACATTCAAAGGACTTCGTTTTAATTCAGCATGCTTAGGCCAGACTTCCAAAATTTGAGTCCAGAATGCCCCTACACTTTTTGAAAAATCCTGTTGAGAACCCTGGGGATCAACACTGTTAACAGTTATACCACCATTCAAAACCACAATAGTGGTCGAGTAGTCTAGTTCACCGGACCCAAGCTCTGGTGCTGTCAGCAGCAGAGTGTGGGTTCGATACCTGGTCATGACACTTGTGCCCTTGAGCTAGGCACTTAACCATAATTGCGTCATAAACAATTGGGAAGGTTGTGCATTCTGCTCTACCACTACCAGCCAGGCTCCTATAGTGGATGATACCCATGCCTACATCCTTACGAACTATGAAGGGGGTAACCCTGTTTCAGTCCCAGGGGTAGGTGGCAATGTGTCCTTGGTGAAAGTTGATTTGGGTCAATAGCCCAAATCAGTTAAGTTTAGCCCTCACCTTGAAGTGGCTGTCCATGGCCTTGTGATGTACATGTATTGTAAGGGGGTCTCTCACAGTGTACTCCACACACGTATTTTGGGAGGGCGGGCCGCCCTCCCAAAGTTTAAGGCCGCCCTGCCAAGGAATTGGCCGCCCTGCTAAAATAATTGGGCGCCCTGCCAAAAAAATGACAAACGGACAATTTTTAGCCTGCACTTAATACGATCAAACGAGTAGCCGACGAGCCAAGCCCGACTTCCAAACCGCAGCATTGGAATTGCGATCGTTCATTTTAGTATACAAACGGTAAAACTTGATGCACACACAATCACATGGTTCTGACTGCAGAGTATCCACCGCGGCCGCTGCACGTGCATCGGCCCAGGCCCAACAACGTTCGATCGGTAGTCCATGCATAGCACATACACAACACCACGGTCCAAAGTCCAAGCTAACCAACATTCCGCACGCTGTGATTGGCCGTTGATTACCATATTCATAAGGGAGCTTGCTAGACTCCAACGCAGTACACGTTGACGAGCCGATAAAGAATTGCAACACAGTGTGCCGCACGCCTGCACATTGGTACAATGTACAGCCTTGAAGGATATTCAAACATTGACAACTTTTGCCGATAGAGGGCGTTGCGGGGCAAAGTTCATTGAATTTGTTCTCAATGTGCGTAACGTGCGTTGTTAACCGATCGTTGAATCTCGACGATTTTATTGAAAACGAAGTTCTAAACAACGGAACCTCTAATCACAAATCCATGAAAATGGTTGTTGATGAAAAAGGTATTATTAAGGGCAGAAATTAGGGGATAAGATCGTCAAAAAAATGTTTTTTTTGTAATGTTTTGGTTTTTTTTTCGTTTTGAAAATTGCACGTGTGGGCTATTCGATCACCACCAACGCATATAAATCCAGCTTTCTAAAATCCAATACTGAGCGGCATATCCCTCTGATGTTTTTGGCGCAGCGCACAAAGCAAAATGTATAACAAATTGTAGGTTTTGAATTAGTTTTACAACAAGGTTGTTTCGACAGAATGAAATGGATGTCAATCATTCTCCTTATTATAGTGTCGGGGCCCGGGGGTTAATAAGATTATTTTTAAGAAAAGGATTATCTCAAGTGTTTTTTTCCTTTCACGTGCGATGACGTCATAAACCAACGGGCGCCATTTTGATGATGTCATATCGACGGGCGCCATTTTGATTACATCATGCCGCCCAAAGAAAAAGTCTGTGGAGAACACTGTCTCATACAAAACAAATAAATAAATAAAACATCAAATGGTTTCAAATGGTGCATCAACTTATTCGAAAAATTTACCAAAAGTAGGAGTGTTAAACTGCATGTTAAGGGAAAAACAAAAACCAAAACTACTCCAAAGAAGTAACGTTAATTTGCTGTGTTTCCCCCTTATCCACGGATTTCCTGTCATACAGATTCACTGTGGATGGTGAGTTGAAGTATCAACAAGGAGTTGAAGAGTTGATCCGACCAGAGAGGAACACGCTGACTGTCAGCTTCGAGTATATTCAACAGTACAATCAACAGCTGGCTACAACTATCCAAGAAGAATACTACAGGTAACTGACAGTTATTTTCATAACACAGTATCAACAATTGAAATGCAAAAATAACTCTTACTGCTAACATATCAATGCTACTCTGTCCGTCCTGTCATGGAAAACTGCAGCCATATCGGGGCTGGCGCTCTAGCATGCGATTTATTTTTTCTTGACATAATCTAGCAGTTGTTAGTCTAGTAAGACAAGACCATGGACACAATGTCATAGAGCTGCTTAAGTAGAAGATGTTGCTTAACAATTTTCTGTTTCTGCTTAGCAGAAATGAGCAGGATACAAGTCTTAAATGGTATATGTCGCATGGTATTTTGGCTGGTAACCTTATTTTTGTAAGCATTATTTTGTTGTGCTTAGCTGTGCTTAAGCAGCTCTATGCAATTGGGCCCAGACATCATTTCTAGAACCTATTTCTGTTAGACCTCCTTCTGTACACACTTCTTTACTCGAGAGTACATGCCTTGCTGCATCTTCTTGTTCCTTCGCTGTATATGTTTCATGGGCCAGTACTGTGAGATATTCTGCTAGCTTTTGCCCTGGCACTGCTGCACTTCAGAACTCCTTGCTTTTTACAATATTGCAGTCTGTTCCAGTTCAAGAGAAATGTGAACCGATATTTCCTCTCCGTTTGAATTGTCTATATTTTCCTTGTAGCCCTCGCCTCAAGTGGCCCTCTGGCCTTATGAAAATGCAATTGCAGTTCTTTTTTATTTTGATGTAATCATACCAATTTTGTTACTAAAGCTAGTTCCCAATAGACACCATCTTTACGGGTAACTTGAGTTTTTGGCTTTGAGGTGTATCAAGCGTTCTAACCCCCAAGTGGTTCACCAACCAATCATGCAAAGAATTTGATAAAACTCAACCGTGCCGCCCGCGATATTTATGCATCACGCACAGTTCTGCGTTTGAAAAACGATTGATTTTCCCATAAGGATGGCCGAATTTCCACTGTGTGACATCAAATGGGAACTGGCTGAAGAGCTGCATGGGTCCTGAGTAAATTGTTGGATTTTGTTGAATTCATGAAGGTTCCTTTGTAAGATGCAAAGATGCTTTGGTTAAACTAAAAACTTATGCAATCAAAGCAGTTACCTCATCGTCCCCAACCCATTAAAGTTGATATTTATTATTAATTGTAACTAATAAATTGTCATCTCAGAAGTGCAAACAACAATTGACAAACCATCTGTACAAAGGTAAACCAACAAAAATAAATACTTATCCGATTGTTTTGTTTTGTTCCACGTCAGAGTCTACCCCTACCTCTGCACAGCCGTCAGAAATTTTGCCAGAGATCGAAGCCAGATTCCACCTTCGAAAGAGTTCTATGTTTCCTTTGAAGACGTTCCAACAAGACACAAGTAAGAAAGTAATCAATTTGATCAGAGATGAATGATGAAATGATTCGATAATCTGTTCCACGACACAACTTAATCAACCAAAAATACCACATAATTTTGCCATAAAATGTATTTCTTAAAATCTTTATTCACTTTACCATCACAAGACCTTATATTTTAGCGTGGCGTAGCCAAGCGGTTAAGAGTATTGGACTCAAGCTCTGGTGTTTCTGATCAGCAGAGTGTGGGTTCGAGTCCTGGTCATGGCACTTGTGTTCTTGAGCAAGATACTTTGCCGTAATTGCTTTGTCCTTCGGATGGGACTTTAAGCTGTAGATCCTGTGTACAAGAATTGGTTGTGCACGTAAAAGAACCCAGTACACTAATAACCCAGAACCCAGAACACTTGAATGAACCCAGAACACAGGAAGCTTTGTAAATGTTGGTATTATTAATGACATCTAGGAATGGGAAGAAAAACAGCTAACAAAACCCTGGTATTTTATTCACCTTGAAATTCTCAGAGTGCGTGAGTTGAGTACAGCTAAGATTGGGACCATTGTGCGCATCAGCGGTCAAGTTGTACGAACCCATCCTGTCCATCCAGAGCTTGTCAGCGGGACGTTTGTTTGCTTGGACTGCCAGACAGTCATCAAAGATGTGGAACAACAGTTCAAATACACACAGGTTGGTTCAATTGAAGATGTCCATTTCTGGAATGAAATCTCCTTACCAAAGAATTTGCTCTTAAAGCCAGTAGAAACAAGTACTTGTGAGTGTGTTATAAACTTAGAATTCTCTGGTAAGCAATGCCATGAAGTTTTGCCCAGTTCTCAAATGATTCATTATTTTTGTCAAACCACCATCAAATCAGTGTGAAAGTGAAATAGCACTTACGGTATGCACAAGTTTGAAATGTTAAAGATTGTCATATAGCTTGGATGTACACACAAAACAAGTACGCACGATGTTTTTGCACAGAGCATTTTTTTGCGAGATCTGATGTTTTTGAAAAAAATCATCATTCAGCGTTTTTGCACTGACAACACTACAGAATATTAAATCTAATCTCTGTCATGGCCGAGTGGTTAAGAGCATCGGATTCAAGTTCTGGTGGTTTAGTCATCGGGGTGTGGGTTCGAGTCCCGGTCATGTCGCTTGTGTCCTTGAGCAAGACACTTTGCTATAATTGCTTCTCTTCACCCAGGGGTATAAATGGGTACCTGCAAGGGTAGAGGTTGATATTGTGTTTGAAAAAGCCTTCGGAGCGCCACGGCAGCCCAGGGCTGTATACTCCCCAGGGAGCCGAGTAAGATTAAAGGAATGTTATTGGCCCAATGACCAGGGCACTAATGTAAAGCGCATTGATACGTTGTTGTAAAATGCGCTATATAAGAACTAGTTATTATTCATCTGAAGCGTTTCTGTCAGAAACGTTTCTCAGATTGTGCATTCCTATTAGGACATATACGTTTCAGATTTTTGCCGATATCTCAAAAATGCGACCACCTTTTGAAATGAAATTTTTACGGGTTATTTTTATTGTATATATCTACATTTATGTAGGATTAAAACAATTGGTATACTTTGCCTTTAAATCTTGCTGTCATTACCCGTTTGTGTTACAGCCAACCATTTGCCGCAATCCCGTGTGCAACAATCGCAACCGTTTCATGCTGGACACAAACAAGTCACGCTTTGTGGACTTCCAGAAGGTTCGCATTCAGGAGACACAGGCAGAGCTTCCCAGAGGAAGCATCCCAAGGAGGTATACAAGACTTAAATTTTTCTGAAAGGGGGGGGGGGGTGAACAAAGGAATGGTAGGAACATTTTAACTTGCTGTGATAAGTATTCCAGCATGTGCGCATGAACCGTTTCGTTGGACCGCCGGAAGGGTTCCATTGGAACGTTCAAAATAGTAATGCGCTTATGCACCCTGGCGTGTCTTGGTCAAGCGGATAAGAGCACTGGACTCAAGCTCTCGTCTTTCTGTTCAGCAGAGTGTGGGTTCGAGTCCCGGTCGTGACACTTGTGTCCTTAAGCAGGACACTTAACTATTATTGCTGCGTCCTTCAGATGGGAAGTAAAGCTGTTGGTCCTGTGTGTTGTGTGATGCACGTAAAAGAACCCAGTGCACTTATCGAAAAGAGAAGGGGTTCGCCCCGGTGATCCTGGTTTGATTGGCTGCATATTGCGCCACAGCACCTTGTAAACCATTACATGGTGCTCTATGTAAAGGAATATGTCTCGTACTTCAAACATAGCTCCACATACCTTGCAGGAAAATACTGAATGATGAAGCACCATGAGCGTCACTGCGTGACGGATATATGTTGTATAATAACACTGGAGATTAGTGATAACTTTGCAGTCACCAAGCATTGCTTTAAAAAAACGTTGTCTTCTTTAATACCCCAGCGTGGAGGTGGTTTTGCGTGCCGAGGCAGTCGAGCTTCCGCAGGCTGGAGACAAATGTGATTTCACTGGTACCCTCATAGTGGTGCCTGATGTAGCTCAACTTTCAGTACCAGGTATGATATAGAAAAGACCAGGGTAAAGTTTAATAACAAATTGCTGTAGCGCAGAACAAAATCTTGCTTGGCAGAAACAGGTTACCAGCTAAAATACTGTGTAATGATTATCAATTACCTGGTTCCCCGAGTAGAAAAAAAAGCTAAGCACCATATCCAGTTGAACGGCCTAATGGAATTTGGTCCTGGCATTTTACAAGATGCAGGTTCACTGTGCATCGAATAACAGTCTTCAAGGAGAAGTTAATTAGCCTTTCCTATGAAATAGGCTATTAATTTCATGCTTGTGTACTGTTCAGGCAGGATATTTTTTCTACCCGAGTCTGGTCAGAACAATATGATCATTACAGTCTGAAAAGCCTATTAAATCCTGTAACACATATATATTTAGGTCAGCCCTTGTACTAACTATTGGTTGGCAAACACCTTAGAGATGTACACTTGGCAAACGCACAAATGTGTGTATGCCACGCCAACATCTGCTCCATACAAAAAAAGGCGCAATGTTATCTCATTTTGCCAATTGTTCAATTTACATAATTAATGGGAAAGGTCTATTGTATCGCTAACTGTTAGATTGTTATTGTAGTGTCGCCACCACGCAAAGTTTCAAGTTACTATGAACAAGAAAGTTCATAGTAATGACTCTTTATTGCTCTCTGAAAAATATCAAACGTTTTTTGATTCCTTGAAGTATCTGAAGTTTCAGGTTGAAAAAAGTTGTCAATCTTATTGGTTGTTTGATACAAAACTGCGTAAATTCTGTAAAACTTTTTGTTTGTGCTGCTAACAATCTTGTCACTTTCTGTCCTGAACAGCTGTTTAGAATAATATGAGTTTTTCATGGAAAATGATTCTGTTTTGTATGTATGAAAAATGGTTGTATTTGCAGAGTTTTGAGTGAGAAATAATAAACAAAGTTTTGGGTCTGTTTGATTCAAGGTGCCCAACAGGAAACCTCAACCCGGAGTAAAGGAGGCGAAGGGTACGACCATGAGGGTGTGAGAGGGCTCAAGGCGCTGGGCGTAAGGGACCTGTCCTACAGACTCGCCTTCCTGGCCTGTAACGTCACCCCATCAAACCCAAGAGTGAGAGAAAATATTCGATTTTTAATGTCGATTTGGTGGAATCTTGACAATTGTTATGAACCCCATTTCCAGGCGTGCAACTTTTCTGCTGATTTCCTATTTTGTATTTTTTCCTTTCTAGCGCCATACACGCACCAAGTGTGTTACAAAATTCCTGGAGTCTTTTTTTTTAGGCAAAGTATACTTTTGATTTTTGGAACCAATTGATTGTTTTAATCCTAAATACATGTAGATATTACAATAAAACTAACCTGTAAAAATGTCACTTCAAAAGGTGGTCACATTTTGGAGATATCGCCGAAAAAATCTGGAGCGGTTATGTCCACGCATATGTCCTACTTCAGCTTCATTTATGCTCACATTTCTATTTCATGCTCTCTTGATTTTTGTGCAGATTCCTTCATATTGTCCCCTCTTTGTGTCATATTTTCTAGTTTGGCGGAAAGGACATGCGTGGCGATGAGATGACAGCCGAGGCGATCAAGAAACAGATGACCGACCAGGAATGGCAGAAAGTCTACGAGATGAGCCAAGACAAGAACCTGTATCACAACGTCATCACTAGTCTCTTCCCAACCATCCATGGTAGGAGGATATGTATTAATCATAGAATTAAACTGGTCCCCTTTCTTTATCCGCAAGGGTAAAGACAGGCACTGGTCTTATATACCCCATGGTTTCATTGGATAAATGTGCAGTGTTGTAAGCTTTCCATATCTGTGTTATGATTGGTCTGCTCAAAAGTGATCGTCTGCTGCTACGTGTGCATAATATTTGTATGTAATGTTGTTTTATTCACACTGTGCATGTGTGTATAGACTATGAATCTCCTCCGTGTGAATGGATGCGAGGTCAAAGGTACATCTGGCAGGATCCCGCCAGGTGCTCAAGGCTGGTATCTGGCGTTATTCACGAGCCTCAAAGTGTGATGTCAGATGTTCAGGCTATCATAGAATGTACTTTGGGTTCCCATGATATAACCAGAGGAGTTGGGGGCAGGGGGGGCTTGAGCCAGAACCTGTCTGCGTATTGCATAAGAATTTTGCGTGCTATTGGGTCCTCAAAAGCGACTGGTTAAAAGAAACAAAGTCGCACACTTAAACGGGGCCCAATATTTGAATACATGCACAGTCTGTTGGTATATTGCGACATAAATCTGGTAATATTTCTTTGTAAATTAATCAAGGGGGTAAATGTTTTTCCGTCATGGTGCTTCAAAACTTACTTGTTGTTTTTTTCCCCCTGTTAACACTTTTTAGGGAGTGACGAAATCAAGCGAGGTATTTTGTTGATGTTGTTTGGTGGAGTTCCTAAGACTACCATGGAAGGCACCAGTCTGCGCGGAGACATCAATCTTTGCATTGTCGGAGACCCGAGTACTGCTAAGAGTCAGTTTCTGAAGTGAGTAGGATTTCAAAAAGTACCTGACATCTTCAAGAGAAAAATAGGATAACTTATTTAAAATATATATATATATATTTCAACTTTTTTCACTTGTTGAAAGAAGACATTATTAAAAACTAATAAAAACCAAAATCAAATTCTTCATGCATTTTTACCATATGTGTGAATACTTGCGTGCGCGCTTGGTAAACAGCAAAGATAGCATCTGGCACATATGTTGAATCTGACTAGTGAGTCTTCAACTCTCGGTCATGAATATGTATGAGGTATAGTAATATTGTATGTTTCTGGTAATGCCAAGGAAGCCTAAGAAATGATTTTAATCACTGTAGCTCACAAGCCCGAGGAAACTTGTAAACAATGGTGCTTGCTATGCGAACCAGATACACTGGGGTTAACCTCTACTCTTCCAGGATAAAGCGTCTGGGTTCTGGAGTGTTCTGGGTTCCATAACGTGCACTACCAATCCTAGTTCACAGAAGCTATGGCTTAATGTCCCATCTACAGACTCAGTAAGCACCAAGTGCACAGTGCTTAGCACACATTGGTCTAAGGTTAAAACATATAATAACCTTTCCCACTTGTTAAAGATAAATTGTAGTGCTACAAACACCTCAGGCTGTATCTGGATAGGCGGCTACAGCTATGGCTATGACTGTTGCTAAGGATGTACTATACTTCAAGGCATGGTGACATGGAAATCTAGCCGTAGCTGTAGCCACCAATTCAGACATGGCCTCAGTTAGATACCAGAGCTCTATTGAGTCTGAATGTTAGTTCAGGCCTGTTACTTAATAGGCAACAGTGGTAATGAACACAATCGACAACTGGAGTCACGTGACTCATAGTAGGTATGCAATGTAAACAAAGCAAGCAAGCAAGGCGCAGTTCATTGAAACGCATGGTTGCTTCTGAGTGCTTCTGCTGTAGGTGAGGAAGCAGCCATGCTTTTCCATGCTCACTGTGCATTGCTTGCTTGGTTTGTTTACATTGTATACCCACTATGGGTCATGTGACTACAGTCGCCGATTGTGTCCATTGCCTCCATGCCCCTGGTCATTGCCTTGGTGCTCCTTGAAGTGTTCCTCAACAAGGTTCCCTTTAGTAAGAAAACACTGCCTTGCCCTTAAGTATCAAACCTGTTAATTTAATTACTGCAGTTATGTGTAAGTCAAAGTCTTTTTATAAGGTCTTTTCAACGAAGGTATTAACTAAGAATATATTTTGTTGAGGTTCCGCGTTTTCCAGAATCTCAGATGTGAGAGTTGACTTTACATGAGACTTTATGAAGCACACTGTTTGAAGATGTATATTTCTTGATTGTGTGCATTTTTAACAAAAGGGATTTTGCTTCTTTTTGTCTTGTACAGAGCTGTGGAGGAATTCAGTCCACGTGCTGTATACACCAGCGGCAAGGCAAGTACGGCAGCCGGTCTTACTGCAGCCGTTGTCAAAGACGAAGAATCGCATGAGTTTGTCATTGAAGCCGGCGCCCTCATGCTGGCTGATAATGTAAGTCTGATTCTTGGGTGGTTGGCTAAATATTGCACTGCTTCATCTTTTAAACCCTTACAAGGCGCTATCATAAATGGTAGTCAAATTTAGCTCTGTTTACCTATCACTAAAAAAATTAGCGCTTGAGACGTAAAGCTCTATTTAAAAGCAAAGTATACCTTTGGTTTTTGGAACCGTTTGATTGTTTTAATCATATGTAAATGTAGATATATATAATAAAACTTATGAAGACCTTTTAAGAGGTGGTCATGTTTTTGAGATATTGCAAAAAATCTGAATCGAATGTGTCAACGCAGGAACAATGATCCCTAATAGAGTACACAATGATCCCTAATAGAGTACACAATCTCAGAATCAAATTTTGGGGCATAAAAACTGATATCTTTTTAAATAATCACATTACTTCGAAATGAAATGTTTCTCAAAATGTTTTATAAGTTTTGTTGCCATTAATTTTAAGAGCGATTACTATACATATACCTTCCCTTTAAAGGTATTATACAGGATTGGCAGAGCTGACAAAATAATCACAGACAGTGTTCATGTTTTGTGTAATCAACCACATACATGAAATAACAAACCTGTGAAAATTTGAGCTCAATTGGTCATCGAGATCACGAGAAAATAGTGAAAAAAGACCTTATATGTTTTCTGTTTTTCAAACATGGAGTTTATTATCGCGCGCGATAAAAACTTTTGTTTTACTCAATTTCTCAGAAACGACAGCATTTCAGGCAGAAATATTTTAAGGAACCCTTTCTACCATTACTTACTTTAAATCATGTAAGTTATGTGTGAATCTGTGAACATTTGTGTTTTTCGAACCTACCAATCGTGTACAGGGCCTTTAAAGAACTGAGTATTGTTATTAGCATTCTGATTCTGATTGATATTTTTGATTCTGATTGATACTTTAATGTGTTGTTGAAATATTGGGCCCAAGTTCATGGCACTGTTTACTGTGAAATTCTGCACTTAAGGCCCGTAGAATCACTCACTTCACAGGGCACCGTAAGCGCAGAAATTGATGGTAAGCGGCACTTTGGAAGTGGGCACTGCTCATTTGTGTACCTATTGTTTTCTTGTATTGATTGAAATGCATTGATGATTTGTTGTTTCTTGTATTGATTGAAATGCATTGATGATTTGTTGTTTCTTGTATTGATTGAAATGCATTGATGATTTGTTGTTTCTTGTATTGATTGAAATGCATTGATGATTTGTTGTTTCTTATATTGTACTGTATATATATGTATGTATTTATAAGGTTGTGTGTATTAATTATCATTATTTGCTGTCTTTTAACTATGATTTAATTTTAAACATTGATGATTGCATATCTTTTTCCATTTAGATTTGTTATGTTTTTAATGATAATAATAGATTATTGATTTTATATTTTGCTCTCTCCAGGTTTAGCCCATATTCAAGGGCACATAACATTAACAATCCAAGTTTACAAATTACACAAGAAGAAACAGGCTTTAGACTAAAAGAAACTCTGAAAAAGACAGACAAATATATTAAAGTACCGAATAAAAGTGTAAGAGAGAAAATAGAATTAGCTGTGGGAAACTGCTTACCAACCATAAGGGCCTATGGTATAAATGCTAAACAATATTTTAGCCTTTGAGAAAGACTCTGCTAGGGTCGAAAGGTCAGACCACTAACAAGTTTTGGGGTTTTTTTGAAAAAAAAAGAATACAAACAAGTTTACATATGTTTATAAGATTGTTTATATTTGTTATAATTGCAGTAGTATTTTAACTGTGATAATTTTAGAGGCACCAGACTTTCTCCTGGCCTTGGTCTGGTGACCATGGTAAGAGCTAAGTTAAAGCAACATGGCCGCACCACAATAAAACACTAATCTCTATCATGGGTTCCTTTGTAGGGTGTGTGCTGCATTGACGAGTTTGACAAGATGGACAAGAAAGATCAAGTGGCTATCCATGAGGCCATGGAACAGCAGACTATCTCCATCACCAAGGCTGGCATCAGGGTAAGTGAATGTTCCCTCCTTCAAAACCCTGGCTCAAAACTAGAGCTCAGTTGTATTCTTGAATGAACACACCCAGCTGTTTCGGTAACCAACACCCGGTTCAGACAGGCGCTCTAGAGTCGCTCCAAACCAAAAGTACATGAACAGTTCGACGTCTGAAACAGTTAGGAGCGACTGGACACGCTAGAAGTCGAAAGATCGACTGTTGCAGTTGTTCTCAACGACTCTGGAGCGCCTTGGTTTCAGATGTCGATCTTGTCATGAGCCGAACCTAATGTAAATGTTTAGTTAAGTTCGCCTGTCTGAAACCAAAATTTAATTGGGTCGACCTAGAGTCACTCCTAATCTATTTGGTTCAGCGCGACTCTAGAGCGCCTGTCTGAAACGGGTGTTATCCGCATACTCCCTTATCTTAATGTGCACACTGCAAGAGAGAATATGCAAACTGTATACTTCACTATTAAGTTGAAGGACAAACACCACAAGTTACATCACTTATTCCCGCAATCAAGAGAGAGTAATTACTCGCTATAATCTGAGTTTAGTATTACCTTCACCTAGAACAAAAACTAACCAGTATCAGATTTGCTCACCCCCCGTGCCTTTTATGCTCTGTTATTGATTTATCTCATATTTAAATGTTCACTTTTTTACAAGTTCCATTTTTAATTTCTGTGTCCATTGCCCTTTGTATTTTTGCACAATTTTCCAGTCGCTGATAGGTTGTTTTAAATGTCTTCTGATCAACTTTCTACGGTGCTTTTGCTTTGCCTTGTTTCTTTGTTGTAATGTTTTAGGGAAAAAATATAGTGTCGTAGTTTGTTTAGTTATTTTGTTGTTATCGAGTGTATTTCAATCCAACCGTTTTTAGGTTGAGGTTGCAAATAAATAAATGTTCTATTGTTCTTTTGGTTTAACTTGGTGGCAAAACTTTCCTGACAGTTTGATCATTCTAACTCCATTGTTTTGTTTTGTTTTTTCATTTGTAGGCAACACTGAATGCACGGACATCAATCCTGGCTGCAGCCAATCCCATTGGTGGTCGTTACGACCGGACAAAGCCGCTGAAGCAGAACATCAACCTGACCGCTCCCATCATGTCAAGATTTGATCTGTTTTTCATCTTGGTGGATGAATGTAATGAGGTCAGTTAAGACTTGATGATTTTTTTGTGTCTTGTTCCCCGTATGCTTTAGCAAACTAGAATGCTGTTATTGTACCAGAACGGGGGAGCAGACTTTTTTCCCTTCAGCCTCAATATCGCCAACATGAATTTGAATAGGAAACAAAATCAAGGTGGCTACCCCCGATGCGCATTATGTTTTGTAACCCAAATTACAGCACTTAAGAAAACAATCTTGGAGATTCCATGTTAATTAATCTGTATAGTTTACTTCACAAATTGTTGAATGACCACAACCCTGAAAAAAAAACACTTGCCTGTAAACCAAGCTGGTGCCCCACCCCCAGAAACGTCATATCCTTCATTTTCATGACGGTTAGATCTGTTACAAAATTGCTTCTTTCAATACCAAAGGCAAGTTCTTCATACGGTGACAGGGCATTTTCATCTGCTACATCCAATTTATCCATTCATATTCATTGTTTTACTTCAATTGATATCTTCAAAATAAGTTAAAGACACTCCTATTCTTATCTGCATGCAGTGTTTAATTTTGTTCATTGTTTTCAATTTCAATTCAATTTCAATTTATTATAAACGTCACGTTAACAAAACCAAAATCCTTCGTTTTTGTCTGTGCCTGGAAATAAATTACCTTGATAGACGGCACATTTATAAATGCTGCTGTTATTAATTGGACAGGTGACCGACTACGCAATCGCTCGCCGCATTGTGGACCTCCATTCCAGGAATAAAGAGTCAGTGGAGAGGGTGTACACGGTGGAGGACATGCAGAGATACCTCATGTTTGCCAGACAGTTCAAACCAAAGGTAAGAAACCTCGAGAGATACCTCATGTTTGCCAGACAGTTCAAACCAAAGGTAAGAAACCTCGAGAGATACCTCATGTTTGCCAGACAGTTCAAACCAAAGGTAAGAAACCTCGAGAGATACCTCATGTTTGCCAGACAGTTCAAACCAAAGGTAAGAAACCTCGAGACACGATATTCTTCCTTCTTTAATCTGATTTCTGATTTGTTTGCCCTCAAAAGATCAGTAAGATTGTTAAGTATGTGTGGTTTGCGGAGACACCAAGTACATAAACTCTTTTTATGGGTTGTGGTTCTGAAGAAGAGGTGGTTTGAAAACTCAACATTTCGGTCAGTATACTCTGATTGTCTTCAGGAGACGATCAGAGCATACTGAAGATGATCAGAGCATACTGATCGAAACGTCAAGTTTTCAAACCATCTGTTCTTCTCAGAACCACCAGAACTCATAAAAAGAGATGATGTACATGGTGTCTATGCACACCTCACTTGATTGTATTTCCACCATGCAAAGTTTCAAATCCTACTTAAGTTTTTTAGTAAAACAACCTGACGGTTGTCACCAGACGTCATCGTCAAAGTAATCTTGGTTGTGTCATTTTGGGAGTCAAAGTCACTGTGTGTTATTACATGTGTAGTGTGCATTTTAGGCGACGTAATTTTTACATGCTGCATATGGTATTTATGGATCTTTGTTTTGGGCATGCAGATCACCAAGGAGTCGCAGGAGTTTATGGTTGACGAGTACCGGCGTCTTCGTCAGCGAGATACATCAGGTGGTACCATGTCATCATGGAGGATCACTGTCAGACAACTAGAGAGCATGATCCGACTGTCGGAGGCCATGGCCAGACTGCACTGCCAGGACGAGGTACGTATGATCACCTGGTCCCCCCTGACTTCATCCTGATGCAATTATTACATCATTAACAGCATAGTTGTGTGTCTGTATTGTGGTTTACAATTTTAGCAACACAGTTTTGAAAGGCACGGGGGTATGGGGGAAATGACAAGTATGGATCGGGGGTAGGGTGCACATCATCATGCATGATGTAGGCTTATTGTAATGCCGATTAATATAATCCTTCTACTATTTAACCCTTTAATATCTTCCACTGTGGTTATGAATGACGATAAACTATGCCAGCCTGCAGTATGACATCAAGCTGTAATGTATCTACACAGCACGCCTTAGTGCAGTCTGTTCTGTAAACAGTTTTACCACCATACAGTATACAACAGCACTCCGCACTGATGATGCACTTTTGTTAGAAATACCCAGCTGTCAGACCGACATTCCATCCACTACTTACACGATCACCGCATCATCAACGCGCCAAACTGCATAAGTAGAATAGTCAGTACTTGCGAGGGAACATAAAATTGGACATTTACGCGCGTGTATGTTAGTGAAATTTGACATGTTGGTCTGAGATCCGGGTGCTTAGCTTCTATTTTTAGCATTAGTGTGGAGTGCTATTGAATGGTTTGGAAGAGTTGTTTGGTCAACTTGATGGGAAATGTTTCCCCGAGTAGGAGGGTATTTAGTTATTTTTTGATTAAAAACACTGATGTTTTCTTGCAATCTTTTCAAGAATCTCAAGTGGTGTTTGAAGCTTTGCATGGTGTGAAAAATAAGAAGTAACTATAAATAAATAGTAAACTTGCATGTACAACAACCATGTATTAAATTTCTTTTGTGGGAGTGTTGGCTCTGACCACACCGGTTCTTTTCAGAGCCAACACTCCCACAAAAGAGATTTAATACATGGTTGTACCCGCAAGTTTACTATTTATTTATAGTTACTTCTTATGAATCTCAAGGTTTCATAATTTTGGCAGAAAGTGCAAGTATTGAGTTGTCTATTTTCTTACATCTTCAGGTCCAACCAAAGCATGTCAAGGAAGCGTTCCGTCTCCTCAACAAGTCCATCATTCGGGTGGAGCAGCCCGTCATTAACTTCGAGGAGGAGGAGGAAGATGGACAAGAAGGTACGGGAAGATAAACTGCTCAGCACAGTTCTTTTGCTTAGTGGCTCTGTTCATTCAGGCTTAATGTCATGAAGCTGTTATGCACACAAATCTGCTATGCATTGGGCATTTTCAAAACCACATTTTATGGCTTTGGCTCTTAAAAATCTGCAAATGTTAATGAGAAAAACTTATTTATATGGGTGTCCAAACTGAGTTTCAAGGTCGAAACAAATTATTAATGGCTAGGAAAAAAAGTATCTTTTTGACTGAAATAAATTCCGCGGGAAAATAATTTTTCATTGTGAAGGCTCAATGAACAGGGGTAGTAATAGTGTAAGGCACTTTGATACGGAAGGCTCTGGTCGCTGGTCAGGCACAAATTACTTCGTTGACAAAGTACGCATCATTTCTGTCCTTAGAATTGGAGCCGGAGGACAAAGACACACCCATGGAGACTGAGGTCCCAGCCACGCCCGTTGAAGACCCAGAGCAGTCCAAGAAGAAGGGCATGCAGATGTCCCTCAATGAATACCACACAACATCCAAGTTTCTGGCGATGTACGTCAGGAAGCAGGAAGAAAAAGAAGGTAAGTAATTGTAGAAGAGGAGGAAGAGGGAATATTCAACAACAAAATTTAACGACCTTAAATCTGTTTAAATTGTGCATTCCTCCCTAACTTAAATATAAATGAAACATTTTACTAAAACAGGTTCACCAGATATTAATTGAAATGACATTACTGTGTTTTTTAATTCCCTGAACAGAGGAAGGATTTGAAGGCATTCGTCGTAGCGAGTTGGTCAACTGGTACCTGAAGGAGATGGAGTCTCAGATTGAGACTGAGGCCGAGCTCATTGAGTGCAAAGCCAAGGTTGAGAAGATCATCAATAGATTGATCAAAAAGGTGAGTTCTTTGGTCATCAATAGCCGAGTGTGCAAACACTACTCAAAACTACTGTGGACTGTATGAATTGTTGACAAGTCTAGCTAAATGTGCAATTCTTTTAAATATTTTAAGCGTATTTTGTTGCAGAAACCTATTTGTATTAGGCCTATAACTTACTGCAATATTTGTAATGTAAATTTGATTCACCAATTTCTGATTTTGTTTTCCTCAATATAACATGAATAAGTATTACATTTTGATTGATTAAAGTTATTTGCTTAGAATATTCCCCCCTCCCTACACGAAAATTAACCAAGTTATTTCATTGTTGTTCATAGGATCACGTCTTGATAGAGCTCTCCATGACTGGGCTGAAGGAGCGCAAAGGAGACGCTGAATCAGAGGGCATCGTAGATGAGAAGGACCCTCTCCTTGTTGTGCATCCCAACTTCACCATCGAGGACTGAGACTCTAATAAAAGGGTCTCATAAAAGCATCTTCCAAAACTTGACATGAAGTCAAGATACATACATTTAAAAAAATCCATTGTTACTGATGGACCGCAGAAGTTTCCAAAATACTTGGGTATATTTACTCAAAGAGTTGGGTTTTAAGCTTGTTCAGTTATCAACCATACTTTGCCCTGTTTGATATGCTGGAAAGCTTTTTTTATCTACAGAATAATGAGATATTAAATTGTAATTTGAAAAATAAAGTTTGTGTGAGAGGAGCTGTTCAAGTTTAAGGTTGTCTCAAAACAAGAAAATATTTCTATTTGAAAATGAAGATATTGATGGGACAGTTGAATAGGATATTTCTCCAGTTGTTACAGCATACAAAATCTTCACAGTCATTTGATGTACAAGTTCCTCTCGTAGTGTCTCATGGCCTGAGAGGTTTAGTGCTCAGAATGTGAGTTCTGGTGATCGAGTGGGTTCGAGCCCAGGTCGTGACACTTGTGTCCTTGAGCAAGACACTTAACTGTATTTGATTCTCATCACCAAGGATAGTGGGTCCCTGCGAGGGTAGGGATTTTTGTGTGTGAATGAATAGCACCGTGTGCCTGTTAAGCTGCCGGTGCTGCATACTCCTGAGAAGTGAAGATGGTTTCAGAAATGCTGTGGGCCCAATTATGGGGGTTATAATATAAGGCACTTTGAGGGGCCTATTTGGCTTTAAAAGGCGCATAATAAGAAGAAAACAATTATTAATAGAAACATTTTAAAGTAGTTATGAATCATCAATTTAAAATTATGCTCAGTTGGATCATTGTATATGTTTTGTTGCGGAACAACTTTTAAGAAAAGTTATAAAAAAACGTTTGTTGGAATCACAACAGCCTTGTAAAAAGTTTAATGGCTGAAATATTTGAAGTATAAAGCAGCATAAATAATAGTGGGAAAGGGGTTATACTTTACAGACTTGTAAATATGGACAAATACACAACTGAGCCCAATTTCATTGAGCTGCTTAAGCAGATTGTAGTGCTTAACAATTTTCTGCTGTGCTAAATGTTGTAAACAGTACATATAAAATAGTATTTTGGCCGGTAACCGTGCTTGAGCAGCCTTATGGAATTGGGTTACAGTGATTGCAGAGTTCCTGATGGGTTTTTGCCCTTTTACAAACTGAAGTGATTAGGAGGCACGGTAATGACCAGTCGCGATCTCATTCACTTGTACTTTATTACATGTATATATATTTCACTTTGGATGTTGTTTTGATAACAAATAAACAAGAGAATATAATTACTGGGTTGTTTGTTTGTTTTATTTGTACCCGAAAAAGCTTACAAGCTATTTAAAAATGTACAAATACAATTCATTTGAAACGGACAGTATGAACGACCTTAGACAAAACCTGTACTTTCAGCCTGCCACCGATTTAACTAGTTTTTAATGTATTCAAAACAGAAATTTTGCCCGTTTGATCAAGGTGGTAATACGTTTAACAAAGCCTGTGATTTGTCTGTTTTGTTCATTGATCTTCTTTGGAACCGTTCAATTGTTTTAATCCCATATAAATGTAAATACATACAATAAAACTAACTTGAAGGTGGTTGCGTTTTTGAGATATCGCCGAAGAACCTGGAGTGAATAATTGTGTCCACGCAGAAAGAATAATTCCCATAACAATCTGAGAAACGCTTCTCGACACCTTTTTTCATAACCACATTACTTCGAAGTGAAATGATTCTCAAAATGCTTTTCACTATCCAAAGCTGCTGTACTTCTAACCAAGTAAGTTTTTATTGCCATTAATTTATAGAGTGATTACCAAACGTACACATTCCCTTTAAAGAGGTGAATTTGCCATCTCGGATATGAAAGACTTTGCCCTTATTTTGACCAAACCTTCAGATAACTTGTTGAAATGATGTAAAGAGTCTGTGAATTGTCTCCACTCCACAATCTTCATCAGGGAGTTAATTGTATTGTTGCATATTCCATTAGTATGAGTACTAGATTAGTTTTTCTTTCCCTAATTACACAGGCATGACATTTGACCCTATGACTTATACATGTACCGGTACATATTTTGATGGGCCTTTCAAGCAATTAAACAACAGTTTCCCTGATTTTTCCTGAAGGCAAAACAAACTGAAATCAGTAGGAAGCCAAAGCATATCGATTCTGAGCACAAGACATTACTGCAAGTGTCAGTGCAAGTATACGTTGAGAGTACAGTTGCAACAACAAAAGTTTGAGTTTGTGAATTGCTACTTCACGTATTTATTTGACATCAATTCCAAATCACACAGTTTTTAATGTAAGTTGGCAAAGACAAATATTGCTAAGCAGCATGTCATTCACATTGTTATGACTGGTGCCCCATTATTATTTTGCTTAGCATAAGAACTTACAATATTTTCTGTTTAACTGCTTATGAATTTGGGCCATGTCCATACGGTTTATTAGAGTAGCAATACCACTGTAAAGCTCAACTGTGAGATCCATTAAAGAGTTTACACACAAATTGGTTTGATTTTAATGCATATGTTGATTATAACCTATACAAAAAGAACATAAACATATACATACAAACCACGAAATTCAAGTGTATGCAAAATTTAGACACTTCATAAAATATCAAGAAATATTGCTCGTCTCATAATCTATATAGCCTGTGTGGCTTTACTCTAATAAAACTGCACTTTGAATCTTTGATTAGGATCTCTGCATTAATTTTATTGTTTTTGAATACTACTTTGATGTCATAATCTTTCATCGAAAAGGCTCACAAACTACAAGACGTTTTCAAACGGCTTTTGTTTCATGTTACAATGAAGAAAAAGTAAACACTTTAATATCAAATATTCAATCGGAATTAATTTGGGGCCAGTCAGAATTAAACAATGTTATCATAATCAGTGGACACTGGGTATATAGTGTACTAAAAATAACTAGATGTTACCAAAGCCAATGCTGTATGGTCCTGGCCACACATTGCTAGAACACTTCAAACTCCACTCGGCGTTTACAGGCAAAGTATACCTAGTTGGTTTTTAATCCTATATAAATGAAGACATATGCAATAAAACTATCGTGTGAAAATTTCATTTCAAGAGGTGGTAGCGTTTTTCAGATACCATATCTGGAGCGGTTTTGTCCACGCAGGAAGAATAATCCATCAATGGAATACACAATCTGAGAAACGTTTCTGACAGATTGGGGGATAAAAACTGATATATTTTCCACTTCAAAATGAAATGTTTCTCAGAATGCTTTATGCTAGCAAAAGCTGCTGTACATCTTATCAAGTAAGCTTTTATTGCCATAGCTTTTAAGAGTAATTACCAAACATATACGTTCCCTTTAAGCCTGAAGTGCATGTGCCGAGTATGGTGTACACAAAAATGTCAATGAGTTTAGGTCAACAGTTCATTAGGTGGGAGTGGACCATTATTGACAGAATGGCAAAGTGACGACATCCATGCATGGTTCTTCATGAGTTTTTGAAAAAGTGGATTCAAACTCCAAACACTGTGCACACTGATCAGCAACCATTGCCAATGAACTGTTGGTAACAATCTACTTCATGTAAACAATCGATAACTGCAGAGAACACACTCGCCAGCATCATTGGGAACATTGAACATATCAATATTAGCTTTATACCCTAGAAAATAAACTTAAGAAATCATTAAGAGTTCAGGTACTCATCAGGTGGATGGATTTGTTTTACAAAGTCACACATGTTCTCTTCCTGGTACATTTTCCAAGACATGGAAAGTTATCCCATCACTAGAGGGCAGCGTTGGGCTTAGTGTGCGTCACAATGCAGAAGTTCTTAAAACAGTAAATCCATGGTTATAAGGTCAGCAGTTAGCCTTGGTTTTTTGCTTTTTCAATTGATGACCCTGGACCTGGCTGGTTGCTATCACAACTCTTTCGGCTTATTGGGGTCGTCAAAGTCTTCCAGAAAAGCTTCTTGGGAGACGGCATAGATAGAGTAACCGTCTGAGGGTAGTTCATTAAGGAGCTAATATTATTTAACTTGGTGACTAAGTGACAAGGTTAAATCATAAATTGCAGTTTTTCTTGAAATTTTATGTTGTCGTGCATGTCGTTTTGCAAAAACAAAATAAAATGTAATGTACAATTGTTGTTGTCATCCATAAAACTGTCATGTTCTATCCAGGCTATATTTATCAAAAATCTGAATTACATCTCTTAAATGCTTTTTCATGCTAAGATTCATACTGATGTGTTTTTAAAACTTATATTTTGCTAAGTATTAGTATACTCTGAGTCTGACTGCGGTCAGAGTATACTGGTCGAAATGTCGAGCCACCACTATTTACAAAAGAGATTTCTTACATGGTGTCACCGAAAACCTTACGTACCTTTTTACTTAGTATTTCCACCATGCATAGCTTCCAGTCTCATTTTATAATATTTTGCTGTAGAGTGCAAGTAACTCGTCTTGTATAATTTTGTTTGTATGACAGATCAGTCCTTTGCTCTGTCTCCATCATTTGTCTGTCAAAAGCAGTACTTCACCCAAACCTAAATGTTGTCTTGGCAAGACAACATTTGGCAAGACAACTCTTGCTGTCTCTTAGGCTGTCTCTTATTAGACTTAAACTTTATTATAATTTCTTAATAAGTTAATGTATCTTCTATAAAGTATTTGTTTTTTCATGTTTCTGTTTGTTTTGTAATTATTATTTATTTCAGATTAATATGTAATATTAATAAATTTAAAATGTATACAAAATATTATTATTTGTACTTTAATGACAACTTTGAGGTAATAAAAGGGGTAATTTCCCGCAGAAGTTTAAGATTTAATGGGGTAGAATGGGGGGACAATAAATTTTAAAAAAATGACATTGTGAATGAATGATCGTACAATTACATAACAACATCAATCATCCGCTTTAGAAAAAGGATACACACGCCGAGAGCACCAGCTCCAAGACACAGCGCAACGAATATATTTCTCCTGAGATAACTGGACCTAGAAACCTTCTGGAAGCTTTCCATATGAGCCTTTGACATCTTCTCCATGTACTCCCGATCTTTTGCGCTTAAAGTGTCTCGACTCAGGTCAACTCGTTTCATAACTTCGGGTGGTTTTTCAGACGCCGGTCCTCCGCTGTTGGTCGCCATTTTGATGAATTACGAAAGGCGTATGAAGTGCGCCACCTTTTGGTGAAAAAATAATAAATAATTCACTTGACTAGTGTGTGTTTCATCTTCACTTCGTGGGAGATAGAAAAGACTATGTAAAGTTGAAAGAAAAGTGCCGGCTAGGCTGTCAAAAATGTTTGCATACATTTATTTATTAAGTTAGTGTCTCAATTTGTGAGGTTTTGGAAATATAGTGGCGTATTCGTAAAAGCTGTACTTTTTGGGATCATTGTAACCCTGGGGGTTCCGATTTTGTTTGAGCTCGTAAAAAAACTAGCCAATACATTTTTTTTTTTTTTTTTTTCCCACCCCGGCCATAATGAGAAGCGAATCTTGATCTCAGTGGACGGTTTAGAAAAAGATAGAAAGTGGTCGAGAGAAATCCTCGAATGGAACGAGTAACCGCAGTTATTCCTGCCGCCCGTCCAAATACGCGTAGGTGGGAGGATTTCCTACAACCTTTTGCGGTGTAATTAAAGTACATTAACTGCATGTACGTAAGCGTAGACCAATAGCCTAAGGGAACTTGAATCAACTTTTCATTCTGAGATGAACCAACAATACTATTGCACAAACGTTTTAATGTGTTAATGTGGGCTTCAAGGTTCCATGTGAGGTTTTTTAACATAATTTTCACATAGGTATAGCCACAATTTTGAGTGGTATCTTTTATTGATTACTGTTTAATATAACAACTTTTCTTAGTCCCATTTAAGATTTGGTGCATTTTTTTAAATTGTAAATTCAACGTAATTTTGCCTTCGGCAACCAAATTTAATGTTTTTAATCGGCCTAAACCATGAATAGTAAACAGTTTATGTTAGCTCAGAACCCCCCCCCCCCCCCCCAAATGAAATAGACAAAAAAGCCACACACAAAAGGTTCGATACACAATATTGAATATCCCCCCCCCCCCCCCCGATAGCCGCCCCCCCCCCCCCCCCCCCCCCCCAATCCCCCATCTCCCAAATGATGTCTGGTTAATACTGGGCACAGCATAGTCAGGGTATAGTTTGTGCTCTTGAAGTGACAAATAAAAGTACATGGGCCTACTTTCGCTTCACAAGATCTAAATTTTCAAGGCTATATAATGAGTGTCTCAACAAAATTATGTGAAAATGTAAACGTGAGTAATGTCTTTTCTTGTTGTTGCCTTGAACCGGTTGCCTGTGAATTGCCTCGCGCGTGCTACGATGACGACAATATTAGCCTTGTTGAGGTATGGTGGACACTACAGGAGTGCACTGTTTGGTTTGGGCGTATACAGACAAACTTACCAAAATCTAAAAGTGTCATAGTAAAGTGTCCACTGTCCACCGTATCTCAAAATGGCTAATGGCCTTATCGCAAGATTCTTCTTTAGGAAGGTAACATTAATTGTACACACAGTCCCACACACAAACCAATTAATAAGTCAAAATACAAAAACTCCATTCAATTTCGTAATAGAATAGTGATCAATACATTTATTATTTATATCAATTTGAAATTCATAATTTTACAGAAATCAAAAATGGTGCAAAGTGTCATTCTATTTGACACCTTTTCAGAGCGAAATTTGAAACACGACGTCATCGGACAGTATAAAAACAAATGGGCATGTACTTCCAAAGAGGAATTTTTGCACCAGTCGAAAGGTCAAATTAATTGCCGTTTTGATTAAAAATCATCAAAACATTCTCTGCACAAAACTGCACAGACCACTTATGGAATTATAGACCCATTGCACAACGCGCAGCGCGCATATACACGCGCGACTCCTGTCCGCCATTTTGGGTGTCAAAACGTGCACAAAAGGATGGTACACGCGCATTGGTGTGTAAACACGTGTACCATCCTTTTGTGCACGTTTTGACACCCAAAATGGCGGACAGGAGTCGCGCGTGTATGCGCGCGCGCTGCGCGTTGTGCAATGGGTCTATAGACCTTTCTTTTGCAACGTCACAGCCCAAGTTTTTGCCAACCCAGGTTGGAAAAGTATGGAAAGCCATAACTGCAAATCAAAAACAGATTGCCACAGTTTGTAGCAGTGTTACACAAATATTCAAAAATAGTGTTGAATTTGTTGGAAACAAATCAATCATGGAAGGTATTTCCGTTCATGAATCTTTAAAGAAAATGTTGAATTTGGTCACAACATTTTTTAACACGATTGAATGTTTTGCTAACATTCGGCCGTCCATGCCAATCGGCGCACTTTGTTTATCAACAAAAGAAAGGTCTATAGTTGAAATGTGACGTAATTGAGCGTTTTAGGATTTTGTAAAAAAAGGGGGCACTTTGGTCAAACACAGTGACATTTAACGTGAGGTTGAGACTTGCAGTTTTTCGCCCATTATTATAAGGACTCATCTTTTTGAAAATGAGTGGATCACAAAAACTGAATTGGACCTTGTTGCTCCCTCATTAAAGGGTGTACAACATTGGTAATTGCCAAAGACCTGTATCCAAACCTGATGTGACCCAACATATACATGAAATAACAAACCTGTGAAAGTTTAAGCTAAATCGGCCTTCGGAGTCATGAGAAAACAGTGAACAAAAAACCTTATGTGTTTCAACTTCTTTTCAAACATCGGGATTTATCCTGCAGGATAAAGACTATTATTTTACTCATTTCCTAAAAAACTATGGCATTTCAAGCAAAACTATTTCAAGGGAAGTTTTCCACCATGACCATCTTTATACTATGTAAGTTATGTGCAAATCTGTGAACATTTTTATGTTCATTCTTACCAATGTTGTACACACCCTTTAAAGGAAACATTATATGTTTGGTAATTACTCTTAAAATCAATGGCAATAAAATCTTACTTTGTAAGATGTACCGCAGCTTTTGATAGCATAAAGCATTCTGAGAAACATTTCATTTTGAAGTGATGTTTGGAAAAATATGTCAGTTTTTATCCCCTCCCCCCAAAAAAAATTGAATCTGAGAAACTTTGCCTTTAAAGTTACATGGCCCGATATATGTTGGGGTTTTTTCTCTGAGTGAATTTTGACAGATGATGCTGTTTAAAAATGAAAAACATATAGCATCTTTCGCGTAGGCGCCACGGACAAAACTTGCAAAACTGTTTGAACGATTGACCTCAGGCGGGTCCAATTACCGCGGTGGACCTGTACCAGGAAACCATGGATTAAAAACAAACCTCCTATTCCTTCCGTTCTAGAGTCGTGGATGACGTGTACAATTACTTTCTTTTTTAACGAAAATTCTTGAAATTGTTTCTTCTGATAATAACGCCATTTGAAACCATGCATCCTTCCATAATGGTTTTCCCGAACTGTGTCCAGTTTCATGGTTCTGCTTACCGTGGAATTCTGGGATTGTACATCCCATAGACTTATGTGCTTTACAATCATGTATATTATTATAGGGGTCGAGCTCGGTAAGCGCACAATTCCGCGGTATAGGCAGAGCCATCAAATTGGACCTGGAAGGCCGCACGTAGACATTTCAATTTATACTTAATAATCACCTTATAAACAATAATTTCCCATTTTCAGTGGTAATAAAAGCTGTATTGATAATATTAAAAATAATTTTCCCACTCAAAAACAGTAGCTAATGTGGAATAAGTGAGGGAATTTGATACACCCAGTTATACTGCGAACGAAATAAAACATTTTTCTACAAAGACTCGATTTTAGGCTGCGCAAGCTTTGCATGATTGTGTTCGCACGCTTGCGCGATTTTGTTTCCCTCACATGTTAAAACGTAAACCCAAGTTTCTACAAAATGTTCAAAATGCGCGCAAGGCTTGAGTATATGACGTCACAACACAACTCACTGGGCCAATGATACTTATTTACAACTCATCTGCAACATGAATCTTGTTAGGGCTTTTCCCCAAACCTCAGCTTAGGCTCCGGCTCTGGCTCGCCGTGCTCCGTTTGGTGTTGTGATGCACCGTGCAAAATTCACACTTTTCTAAAATTGATGACGGAGCCCTATATAGCCAGGGCCAGAACCCAAGCCTAGTTTGGACAAAAATCATCAGTATTTTGTGACATCAAGCTCTGCTGGACCGGATTTCCATTTTCTTTTCTTTTTAACTGTCGCCTTAGATCATTTTAAGATGAATTTTCGTGAATCAATCTTTCTGCTTAAAATAAATGATAAAATAACTATTTAGTTATTATTAACAACTTATCTTAAAGTGAATCTTAAATCTTTCCAAAGTTTCAAGTATTTAACTTGAAATGAATTGTGCACCCTTTCTTATACATATAGAAGAAGAAAGCAACAATATTATATACGTTATAATATACAACACTTTTTATAAAGTCTTAAAAGGGACACGATAGAAATGTCGAGAAGACCATTACAGTATTAATATTACAACCATTATTTGATTTGATAATTTATACTTAGCGATCTCATCAGATGATCCTCTGATTCATTATCCCAAACCGACAAAGAACACATTTTCCGCAGAAAATGTTTAACTTCTAATAGTTACGCAGTATGTACTTTCTTACAAAAGTTATATTTACAAATCCTTCTTTTCCTAGCTTGCTGATTGTCTCGTTGAAAAGCGATGGCGAAGACTATAGTCTACTTTATTGGTCGCAGTTATGTTCTCGTTTCAAAGTGGCACGTTTCAAAGTGGAAGATCCATACAGAGAGGGCTAGTGTGCAAAACCATTTGATTGCTTACTACTCGTTGGGAAAGTTTGTCTTTCTCTACTGGTTAAATGATGATCATCGTTTTGTAATTATTGTCTGTATCAAGGACAGAACATTTCAGTAATTTTATTGAGTATTAAATATTCCCTGGTGACGGTGAATGTTTTTTGTTCAAGGACATTTCGTTCTTCCGCAGTCGAACCCACACTCTGGTGACTCGTCCACCAGAGTTGAGTCCGGTGTGCTTTAGACCACTAGGTCACGGCATTCGGGTCTCAAAATGTTTCAGACCACAACTTTGAATCAATGATTATGTCTTTGCAACGTTATCTTTGGTAGGGTATTTTACGAGTTAACTGATCACGGAAATATTCGAAAAGTTGTGACAATGGCGTCCATAGAATGGAAATGGAAAATATTGAAGTGTTCTTTTTTAAGGTTTCAGTCTGAGTTCGTACAAGCTCTGGTAGTAAGGTTCACTGTGTTCACTGCACTCAATCACATCGTTTGGCAGTTCGGTGTTTGAGACTGTTTCAGAATTGGTCTCGCACTTGGAGATGAAGTGGGTGCTCCTCAGGGCTCGATCGTAGGTCCCCATGTACGAGTTCAGCATGCTCAGCGACGGTGCGCAATGCCACCTGGAACTTAAGCTGTCGTTCGATTTCCATGACAGCATGGCCTCGGAGAAGGGTAACCCCAGGATCTCGCAGTACTTCTTGAGGATGGCCTCGGGAGATCGGCACAGATCATCGGCATCAATAATGATCGGCTTCTCTCTGTAGTTCCGGCAGATGTGGTTGTACAGATCGTACGATTCCTTGAAGGCATACCCTTTCGGAAGGCCGTTTTTGACCGAGACTTCCTCAGTGTACCCGGGGTAGCCGTTGACCACTTTGTGGAAGGACATGAGTGCCTTGGTCGGCTTGCGGATGATGAACGTGTGCCTGAAGCCGTCCGGTATGGCATCGTAGCGGCCGTCCACGGCGAACGCCATGTCCTTGCAAAAGATCATCTTGCTCCCGCTGTAGTCTGCTTCCAGCTGTTTTCGAACCCAATCGTACGTGTACTGGTTCTCCTGCGGTATGGCCGGGCCGGACGGGGCCCGCCTCTCGGGCCCGAAGTAATATGCTGCGGAGTACGGCTCGTGGAAGATCTCCACCGGACACGACATGTTATCGATGCTTCTCATGAATGCCGTTGATAACGAGCGAGGAACGGCCCACAGAATCACACGGACAGGTTGTCGCAAAGACAGGATTGTCGGCACCACCGCGCTGCGTTGGGTCGAGACATGGTTGACGTCCATCTTGAGTTCTTCAGGCAAATCTGCAAGGAAAATTTGAAAAATAAAAATAAAATAAAGATCATTATAAACCATCAAAATATTTGTGAACAATGTTTTTGAAAGATTCCCAGGATACTGTTGTAATAATTCCTACCTAGCCGTTTTGACGAGTGAGAAAATCTCCACTGCGCGGGAAGCATAAATAGGGAATCACCAACAAGATTGTAATATATCTGCCACCCTATTTGTGTGGATGCTGAGTTACTCTCGGTCGGCTGTGAGGAAATGATTTGTACCGTAGTCCCACAATTTGCACCTGAGGAAAGTGATCAGTCCCCGTTGTAGCCAGCTAATTTATACACCGCTGGCTCGCAAATCCGGGCAGGTTTTGGTGGTGCTGGAGTTCGTTGGCCTTGATGTTCAAGAAAAACTTTAAAACTCTTACAAAACCAACCTACTTTGTGTAAACCAGTGCCCGGGGGTGAAGTGGTTTTTCCGTGTGATTTGTTCCCGTCGTCTTTTGACTGTTGGTTGATTCACGGCGGTTGCTCACAGTTTTATTTGCACTATAATCACGTCAGTGTAAGTGTTAATAAAGCTCATCAATTGCAAGACTTGTCTTCTTTTTTTATTCAAGTTTTCTGTTGGAAGAGATTCTTGACAATTTGAATTGATATAAAGGCCAGAGACTTGAACCCCCGCATACCAAACGCCACCGATGACGTCAACTTGTTGGGGTTTGAACTTTAGCTGAATTATCCGGATATTCTGGAGATTTTTTTTCTTTCTGTTCTCTGACATTGATGGAGAATTTCCCCGGTGGTCGTGGTTCCGGACGGGCTGATGGAATTAAGGCCGGCCGGGAAAGAGTGGCAACAATCATAATTCACGTGGGTTGCTGTTTTAAGTTTAACTTATCAGCGGGTCGGCTGTATTCTGTCAGATAATGGCAGATTGAAGAAAAAGAAAAATCCATTGATGATCTTATACTATAGAGCCGTATATAGGGAGCTATTGAACTGACAACCAGCGTACATATTACGTTCCAAAAGAACGAAAACAAATAACTGCAACAAAGGAAGATGTAAATAAATACAAACTTGAATGTGCCAAAGAATGTTGGATATAAACATAAGAGGCACAAAAGAATCACTGTCAGCTACACTGGAGTTAGACATTGTTCACTATTCAATGATTGGATACACCATTTGGGTCTTTTTAACTAATGAAACAAGAAGTTATACATAAAAGTGAAATAACTTACAGGATTAGCGTGGTTCTTTTACATACAAGGAAGTTATGCTTTCAAGAAAACAGTATCAAACCACGGTAGGCCTATACCTTGAATTTGAAAAATTCTATGAATTTGGAAATGTGCATTAATTTCAAAAGTGGGCGGTTTTGGGTTCCTGAGTTTAGTGTATGAAGTCCTTTCTGTTCTTTGAATGATCATGACAATTAAACAGAAACCGTTTAGAACGATTAATATGGATTTTAAAACTGAGTATTTGTTTAGCCATAAGCAGTACCTGGTTAAAAATAATATAGCTCCCGTTGTCTTTCAGGTAATAGTTGTATAGGTAGACGCCACTTTATTCTGGACATGGGGCAATAAGACAATTATGCGCTTCCTCTTTAGAATCATTTTTAGTGAGTGTGGAGCCGTCTTAAGTTATAGGAAGAGTGTGCGTGGAAGCAAATTTGCAACTGGCGTTTCCGGGGCGGGGGGTGAAAGGCAGTTTGCCGACCGACTTGCCGACCAGTATCAGGCCTGGAATTACAGAGGCCATGGCCTCTATTGCCCCTGGTCTTAGCCTTGGTGCCCCTTCAATTTTCCCCATAAACTTTACGATTTTCCCATGAAAATGCCCTTTACAAAATGAAAATGGCCCTTTCCTCTCAAAGGTGAAACCCCAGACCTGCAATATTCTCTCATATTTCCAGAATAACGAGTATACACCCCCAAACCACCCAATCATTCTTTGCAAATCAGTGTACTAAGAGGAGAAATAGCTGGTCAGCAAAATGACTGAATTCTATAGTCCGGATGTCCTTTTCGCAAGCCTGCTTGATTTAGTGTTGTTATTGATCGAGATTAAAATGCCAATGGAGAATACTTTTGGCAGGGGGGATGTGTCACACCACCGTACACCCCCGGGTCGCAGGCTTATCCAGTCTGGGATAATTATTGATTATAATATACTCCTCGTAAAACCATGCAGGACTCAAAGCTTGCGCAAGCTCACAAAATGAAAATGTTTTTTATTATTGTTGCACTTTGCGATATTTTGATTTGTGCAGAAAAAGTGCAAAATATATATAATCGTTTGCACAGTCAATCTAATTTCATAAATCAAAGTTCAATCGAGAGGTCTCTTATCCAGTCTCGTGTCGAGGCATCAGGGCTGATGAGAGTGGAGAAGGAGCCCTGGTGCCTTGTGGGTGGTGCACTCGGTCACCACGTGGTGGACTGTCTGGGACGGATGCCCGCATGTGCAAGCTGCGTCAGCTTGCATGCCCCAGCAGTGGAGGGTCTCTGCCACTTCGAGCAGTGCAAAATGAGAAATGGCAATACACGTGTAACGTTTTTCGCAAGTCGGACATATCGTCTCGAAGTTGCGATACTCAAGTATTATTAGTGGAGATGGAATTCCGTAAACAAAGTCCATGAATGTTGCTTCGGGGTTGGGCAGAATATTTTTCCCACGCCCCCCCCCCCCCCCCCCCTCCTTGAAAGACCATTCGGATTACTCAATCCGCGTAGGCTTCCATCATGGGCTAAGTTACTGTTCTGTGTTACTTTTTACAGCATGGGTGAAGCTTAGACTAGAGTCACTGCACCCAGTGAGCAGAGCCAAACTGTCATACTACTCTTCGTACAATTATTCAAATCATTGTTGGCACTATTATTATTCACATTCATATATTAATCATCATATAGGCCTAGTCTGACTTTTTATTAATATATCACTCAGACACTATGACTATTTGCCAGAAAAGCCACCTCACAACATCGCTTTGACTTAGCGTGGTATTATCACTCATGGGGGAAGCAAGACGTGTAGGCCTATGAATGATACAGATCGAGAAGGGAAGAAGAGCACCAAGCCTAATTGTCACGAACACCGTTTGGCCAGATGGTGGAATTTTACTAAACTTGCTTCACGCATGTTACATCATGCCATGGCGGAAGATTATACCATGGTGGTAGATAAATAAATTCTACCTCCATATGATTATTATACGCACTGAATCACACGCACGAGTCAACTCAACAGACCGAAAACAACAATGCTGTCAACGCCCGTCGTCCATGCACCTAATTTGCATGAGTCGTCGAAGCTGTCAAAAACTTTCACAGATCTTTCCTGAACTATTATTATAAATAATAAGTCTTAATTACTACTTACGATTGAGACTTACCGTAGGCTTAATTTGTTTTTACTGGAGGCAAATGAGTATCATCATCTTCTCAATCGAAGGAGAATTTTGTTTTATTCCAGTAGACCTGTATTCATAAGGAAACGTCACTTTCGATCTCCGTCTGTGTGTGTGTGTGTACATGTACAGTAGTGTACATGTACAGGTATGTGTATGTCGGCCAGCCACACATGCGCGCATAGTACGTGTTGTGAGGGGGGGGGGGGGGGGGGGCCAGGCGCGTGTGCCGCCCACGTGATTTACACATGCACTAGTTAGGAGACAAAACAACTTATTTAAGTTTCTGAACAAAATCACGTTTGGAAACGCATGGGAACAGTCTGGGTACCATGACACATACTTTTGAGAGTTTTGAGTGACTGTATTATTACGGCTCGCTCGGGTGCTCGTTCGGTGGTTACATCATCATTATCATGTCATTCATGGACAGAGACCGCGAGAGAGCATGGAAGATCGATGAGTGGCTTGAGATGATGAGGACACTATGAAGGACATCTTTAGAGAGACTTCCTTATGCCATGAATGTTTACACAAGAACACAAGTTATCTCAACTTGAGAGGGACCTGTCTATTGTTTTTCCCTTCTCTCCTCGCCGTTTAGTCGCGAGTAACAACGGCTTCAGCTTACGGCTCCGGCTCCGGGGCTCTGAAATTACTGACGATGTACACGTTCGGACTAAACAGGCGGACCAGA
Source organism: Leptasterias polaris (assembly GCA_037783415.1). Lineage (NCBI taxonomy): Eukaryota > Metazoa > Echinodermata > Asteroidea > Forcipulatida > Asteriidae > Leptasterias > Leptasterias polaris. The sequence goes on from JAZGTN010000043.1 coordinate 319,826, forward strand.
CAGCGAATGTGTGGCTCAGAACCTTTGCCCCAACCACTGCAACCACTACTCTTGCCGGCCCCATGAGATCGGGGGAAAAAATATTAAAAAATCGATACATCAAAGCCCTCCCCCACCCCCCCCCCCCCCCCCACCCCCATGTGCCAAGTTGCCCCCGCATGCCCCTAATGTTCATGTGCATAGTTACACCACTGAGGCAAACAGTGCCTAGGCCGCAGCCTAAAGCGTAAGCCTAAACTATGGTTTCGAAAACGGTCTTACACCGTCCTTTGCGGCTGGTCGCCGCGTCATGCGTACGGACGTCCTTTGCAACACTAGGCCTATATAGCAAAAGTTGTAGCCGTGGCTAAATCCGCCAATTCTTGAAGGTCGAAGATTCAAATGGTTATCATCCTGAAAAATTATTTCGTCTGGCGTGACTCTGTTAATTAGAAACGAATAAAAGTGCCCCAGTCTAAAAGTTTGAATCCAAAGATCGCCTGCATGCGACTTTTGGAAATTTCCTCGGTGTACGTTTGAATGGTGCCTACGGCCAGAGATGCGGGACCCGCTGTCACTTCGCTAAACGCGGATGGATTTGACGCCCTTGATTAAAATACCGTGACAGTATTTTTCTGTTTATCAACTGAAACTTTCACATATGACTGCAGCTTTCTTGATTATTTTACCATGGGGGTAACTATTTCTACATCCATGATTTTACCGAGCCAGCATTACGTTGACAAAAACCAAACGATGACCCTACAGGCAGCGCTAACTAAGTTCCGATTAAAAACAAAATGGAATGGCTTGAGTTGTAGTTTTGCTTACTCCCCCATTGTTTGAAACTGCAGTTTTTCAATAAAATATCATTTCTACAGGTGGAACCAATCATGATATCGTATTAACTTCATGATATACTTTGATGTGTTTTGGATGATTAAAAATTCAACGGATGGGCGACATGAACTTGTTGTGAAACTAAAATGTCCCGAGTCAATGCATATGACAGCGAGCAGCAGGCCGGCAAGCAGACAGGCCCGTAATCGGGCCTCGGTCGTCCCGCGGCCGGGGGAGCTGGATCCTCAGGTTCGGCGACCGGGCGTTCATTCACCAACTCTTCTCACGCCGGAGTAATGAGACAGCTCATTGAAAATTCATTAATTGCGCCAGGCAGTAAGTTTTTCGTATAGTGTGAATGGTTCAAACTTCCCCTTGGGGGCAGTTATAATTTGGCTGAAACTGGGTTTAAAAGGGAGATATTATTTTTTATTCATAGTGATGGGAGAGTCATGATCTAAAAGCCGAGTTAAAGTGACACTAAATGTAAACTGGATGGTGATCCGTTCCAGCCTATACAGCCCGTAAAATTGCAATGCAAGATAATTAGTTAGAGTATAGCAGTAGATTATTATGGTTTCACTTTAGTGGTATAGGCCTAACCAGACATTTTCATCGGGGGGGGGGGGGGGGGGGGGGCAAGCGGTGGGAATTCACCTAATATAGGGGGCTACTTAATGTATCGAACCATTCATGATGTGTACTCTGTGTGGGGCCGGGGGCGTAAGGGCTCTGAGCGGGGGTGAGGGCTGCCGCCCCCTGCCCAACGGTACGCCACTGGTTTCACTTTTTTTAAACATTGTGGGGCCTACTTACAGCTAAATGTATAAGGCAATGGATGAACCCTTTTAAAAACCTAACAAGCTACATCCAACACGGTTCTGTGCCTAGCGGCGACTACCGGATGTGGCACGAAACTCGAAAATAGCGAAAACTTCATCCGATCTTTGTAGTGTTCCCCAACAATTACAGAAATAATCACAACTCCTGAATTAAATCACAACATTTAAAAACGAAAAAGGATCAAGAAGTAACTACAAATAAATAAATAGTAATCTTGCGGGTACAACCATGACAATGTATTCAATCTCTTTTGTGGGAGTGTTGGCTCTGAAAGGAGCCGGTGTGGTCTTTTGATTGCATTGGCCCAGAACTTGAACCGGAAACTGGGTCTCAGAGAGCCAGACCCACTTCTGGGTCGGCATGACCAGAATTTGTGTAAATGTGTCCTGAAACTCTGTCAACCTGACGCAATATCCGAATCAAAAAAAACATTTTTAACCATTAGCCTAAATAACTTCATTTGGATTGTTGATAAATAATGGGTAGGGGGGCCTATGGGTTTTTTTACGAATCCAAACAAATGTATAGATGTTTGTAAATGTTAAGATTGTAAAGTAACTAACATCTACATCTATTTGGATTCGAACAAAAACGAACCAGTTTCATCAGGGTCAGACTGACCCACTATGGGGTCAGGCCCTCTAAATCCAGGTCAATTCTAATCCGGGACTGTTTGTAGGGTTTTTAGACCGTTGCTGTCCGTTAAATGAAACGATAAATTCCGGTACATCGTATCTTTATACTCGTTTGACCCCGTACGGCAAAGAAAACGAACTAGAGGATAGCGAACCTATATCTTTACATTCAAGCCAAAAAGGAGCTATAGGCTACTTTTTGTATACGCATGTGACCAACCAAACAACGGGTCAATTTGTTGGCGATTTTGTTTCTTCTCTCTCTTCAAAGCTGGGGGTGTTTTCGTAATTTTGTTTTGTTCGACATTCTCGATTGTACAAACCCTACAATGGCCGCCTCAGGATGTCGCCAGTCAGTTTGTGTGGAGATAAACTCTAACGAGACCTCTAACGAGACCTGAGATTTGTTCAATATTATCATTGGCAAGTGAAAGGATAATTTTTGTTGTGTTGATTCCATACAGACGACAAATAACATTGGTCTTTTCAGTTTGTGGTCTATTCTGTTATGTATTTTGTTTGATGTTTTTTCCCCCCCAGAATTTAATTGCAATTAAAGCAGTGTACAACAATGGTCTTTAAGATTGAGGGGGGGTTTGAGGCATGTGACATTCCTTTCAGAAATCTTAATCTGCTTTCAAGCTCCGCTTGTGGATCCGGGGGTGCTTGTGTCATTGACTCTCCTTCATTATTGTTATGTCAAACTTTCCAGTTTCCATGGCTATTGTTCCTCCGGTTTTTTTTCTAGTGCAGGATAGGGTTCTTTAGGATGATTTCGAGGTCATTAAACCCGTCTTGCATCAATAAACCAGGGTTAAATTTTATTTTTTAGTAGATGCTTAAGCAGAGAATACTGCTTAACAAATTTCTGGTAAGCAAAAATTAGCAGAACACCAGTCACAGATTGTACATGAGAAATGGCATTATGGCTTGTAAACATATTCTGTAAGCATAATTTTGTTGTTCTTAGCTATTGTTCTAAGAAATTGAGCCCAGGTATCACCCCCCGCACGTTGATAAATTTCATAAGTAAATTATAAACTAAACTATCGTCGAGAGCGGGGAAAGGGTGGCGGTCCGGACCCATTGGACCCATGCACCCCGATCCTTAGACCCACATCACTGTAAAACTGCCATGAGGGTGAAGAGTATATATAAAGAAAGTTGGTATTGCGGGGGAGCGTTATGTGAGACATGGTGCAGAAACTAATTTAGCAACTCATTTATAATATGGAAAGTACATCATTGCTCTTTGAAGAGATCAAATAATTTAACCTTAAACAAACAGCTCGGCCAGCTGGAGGGAATCACGATAGACTTCGGGGAAAGCGATGAGAATTAATCTCGGGAGAATTTGATCAAATCTCACTATACACACCACTCGTTTGGCCCAGCTGACTATACATTTTAAAACTTATTTTCTTTTATAGTTTTCAACCAACTCAACCCCCCCCCCCCCCACCAATCTGTAGAAACAAAATATCATACTTTTGTCACCTTTATTTTCTGGCTTACTTTGATCGCGGCAAGCGAAATACTAAGCGATTGTGATTTGTGCAGAGACTTTGTGTAGGGCCTGATGTGCTAATTTCTAAACTTGGGAAGTGTTTATATAGACGGAATTACTTAATAATAATAATAATAATAGTGGCTTCTTATATAGCGCTCAGGTCCGTCACTCAGTGACGCTCATGGCGCTTCAACAGTATTACCCCTGGTCACTGGGCCATTTTTATGTCAAATTCCTTTAACCATCTCAGCTCCCTGGGGAGTATACAGCCTGGGCTGCCAACTATGTAGCGCATCAAGCTAAATCAATCACAAGAACCATCTCTGCCCTCACAGGTACCCATTTACTCCTGGGTGATGAGAAGCAATTATAGTTAAGTGTCTTGCTCAAGGACACAAGTGTCAAAGGAGGGCCGTTGTCAGTGAGCCGCTTTCATATTGAAACTGATACACAGTAATATTCTGATGATAGTTTAGGCCTACCAATAATAATTATGGGGCCGATTTCACAAAGTTAACTGTTGGTATCTTAATTATTATTGAACAATAAACCACAAGGGAAACTGACTGGGTACATTTTTAATGATTTTGGGTTGAACAAAGAAATATTGACTAGAGCGGGATTTGAACCAACAACCTCCGGATTATTGTACCGGCACTCTACCAACTGGAGCTATCTAGCCCTATGTTGGCGGTCTCCCTATTTTGTAAATAAATTATATCTTTGTTCGGTGGGTGCCAGTCAGAAGCCATTCAACCGCAAACTGCCGTGTAGCCAGGGATCACACCCAAGTATACGATACAACCTGGGAAGCGGCAGCCAGGGGATCACCTTAAGGGGATGCGACTTTTTATATCAGATATCAAATAATAAACCACAAGGGAAACTAACTGGGTAAATTTTACACTTTGCTTAGCAATTATTATTGCTATGCAAAGTGTGATGTCAGAATACAATTCACTGCGGAAATATGAGACAAATGAGATAATTATTTGTGCTTTGATAAACTGATACCCTGGACTTCGTCTAAACGGGCATGCATGATGACTTTAAAAACGTAGCTAGGTCACATTGCTTTGCAACGCCTCTAAGGGTAACATTTTAGGGGGCACAAGGGGTGCACTATTTGTCTAGGGGGCACTTCTGGCCATTGTTTCCGGTTGCCTTTTTCTTAAAAATGTTCAGCGCATTTTTATGTAGTTTACTTTTTTTTATAAGATAATCTGACGTTAGTGTAAAAACAAATGGATTATTGTCTACGTGTAAATGGAAAAATTAAAAATACATCAACATTTTCACATTGAAACTACGGAGATTCTCAATCCCAAAGGTCAAGATTTCAAATGGGGGGGGGGGGGGGGGGGCGTCCGGGTCCGGGTCCGGGGGGGGGGGGGGGGCACACACACGGGCATCAACAGGGGGGAGTACTTCTTGTGACGTGAAGTGCCTTTTATTAAGCCCACAGTCCACACAGGTCGTATGTTTTTTATAATAGGCCCGGGGTCCAAAAGGTTGAGTGGTAAGGCTCAACTGCAACTGATAAAACTGTGTGTTCCATAACTCACAAAATTGACAAATAATGTACACGACCGCAAGACCGACTTCAGACACAAGTCCCAATTGGCAATTACTGTTAATTGTAGCTTTGGTTTACGCGGTTAGAAAACCACATCTGTTAGTTTGAACTAATGCCCTGGGATATCGTATACGACAAAAGTCATGCACATAAATTTTAAAATCAAACATTATCGGGGACACAGGGCACCGGCTGCCGGGATTCAGTCATATGTACCAGAAGGGGGAAGGCGGGTCGTTGGCCCCGTCTAGCCCCGGTTGACTTTTCCCCTCGTCTTACCAGCCGAGTTTCTATAACGACATATAACAACTCTATTCACAGAGGATAACAACGAAAATTAGTCAATCCGATTTGATTAATGCGATCGATCCTAATCTTTTAAGAAAGCCGATCTGTTCGACGTGGGACACTGCGTCATAATCAGTTATCAAATCTTACAGAATCAGAAAAAGTGCAGTAGCAGTAGGCCTACCTTTTCTTTTGTTACTGTAATCCAATGGGAAACTCCGAGGAGATCTCTTCAAAAAATATTGTGTAGAATGAGGACGCCATTGGTTGTGTATTAAGCACGACTTATGACCGTTTGAAAGCAACAACACAAAATCTCTTAACAAACAAACCAACACCCCTGACATTAACTTCAACAATAGTGCAAACCGCAAGGACATCGTGATCCTTTGGAATAACAAACTACAACAACAAATTTTTTAATAGCAAAATTTATGATTTACCCCTCTTCAATTATGAAATTATAGACAAATGCAATTAATGTTTGCCTCACGCAGTAATTTTTTAGTCTGTTGAGACAATCGCTATTGTTGATGTTGTTGTGATTTTCCCCGTAGGCCTATTAAATTATAATGCCACATGACTTCTAACTATAGTAGCAGAAATTTGCTTTAAAAAAGTTCATGGTGACACTACTTTGTCTCTCCCACATTTAAGAATCAATGCATCAAAAACGAGGTGGAAAGAAATAATGGTCAGGCCTCCCTTTAGCCATATACGCAAATCAGTATACGCCTTATCGTCAGGGAATGAGACTTAATGTGGTTTTTATAGTTTGATAAAAGTTACACATTCTTCGAGATCATATAGGCCCAACACTTTTTCCTCGGCTTGCTCAGGTCAGCTACCCCCACATTATCAAGGTTTTACCCTTGGAATGTACTTTCTAATTCACAAAAGTCTCTAATGCGCCTGATAACAAAAATGTTATCCCGTCTCGCATTCAGCTAAGATTTAGGGAAAGCGGTCGACCCTTGCTTGTGGCAAGTTTTTCTCGACCACTCTCTGTCTATGTCACTGAGCGTTCAACAAAACATGACTATAGGAAACAGTTTCTCTTTGACGAATCGAGAATTTGACATTTCTTAGTCAACAAAGGATCGGGCTAGTTTTAGGTTTCAGGCCCCCCGGCAGCTAAGGGTTCTCTCTGGTCCTGTAGTTTCCAGCAATAATGTCATGCCCGGTATAGCGTAGATCGTTCGATGTTCTGATGTGATACAGTGATGCCGTGTCGGTAACGAGAAAAAGAGGTTATTCAAGAAAAGAAAGGGGACAAAAAGAAGGGAGAACATAGGACAAGGACATTATTATACGGTACATGAACGCAGAGAATAAATCAAATACTTTCCATTTTCTAAACAATTACTTTTTGCAAAAGATTGCAAAATACATAAATATTCCTCTAAAAAAAGTCCTTCAACCAGCGGAACATACGGTCCACAATTTTGTTGAATCTAAAATTTGGTTCTCACAAAAAAGCGGACCGTATTCTGTCATGAAGTTACACAAATACCTCACAATTTCAAGGGATATTTATATGAACCATAGATTCTACTTTTAAAATATCTTTCTGACCATATTCGTTTCACAACAAACGCTTTGTATAGCCTCAAAGCACCCACCGAATGTAATGTGCCTCTTTAAGTTATGTTTCATGGAATGGCCGGTGTCAGCTCCCTCTTGCAGAAAATGTAAAGCTAGAGCCTAGAGGGTAATTTGTGTTTAGCTGGATGTGGTTATAATACCTTGTACAATTTGCTGCATTGGGAGATGAATTCAATACGGGGATATATCTCCAGCGATCTACCCTGGTGGTGAACAAGATAAACTAGTAATTTTACCAAAAAGCTCAATGAACTTTTCCACAATAAGGGCCTACTTGAAAAAATTTCATACCTGAGCCTATAGTTATTTTATCGCTCTTTTGCTTAAAGGTGTACCTATAACTGATTTACGATAAGGTATAGGTGTATATATATATATATTTTTTTTTAAATTGGGTTGGATGAACCAACACGGCCTAAATTCAAGGTGTGCGCATGCGGTATGGTTTATTTTCCGATGAGGGCATGTATTTACTTCGGGCCCGCTTAATGGTGCATGAAGTTCCATGGGCCTTGGATAGAAAGTTTCCTGATAAGCTCTTGATCTTTTATTGGATCATACAACATTTACTGTACTTGAGTAAGTTGAATGAGTATTGTATGAAAAGGTTTACATAAAATAGTGATCTTACATTCCAGGGCCTTTTTGGCAGGCGAGAGACACTACGGTCACATGGTCATGTGGGAAATGTTATATATTTTTGTGCCATACTGTTCACATAAATTCAAGAGTTATACAAGTTAAAGCTGGCAGGTTTTGAGATGTGCACCTTTTCTTCATATCAAAAGTTAATACAAATCAGACTGTGCAATCTCCATAAAGTAAGATTTGATGTATTCTTCCAGTAGGCTGCCTTTTGTACTAATCTCACCTGCAGGAACTTAGTCCAGGCTTTGTGGCTTTAAAACATTATTACGTCACAGGCAATCATGGTTGAGCCCTTTTTTCAGGGCACTTTACTTTAGCCAGACGACATCATAGCTGACATATGTATATAATGACGTCAGGAAATAATGTGGGGAAAGTAGCACCTAACGTCTTGAAGCAAGACTACCATAGGTTGTGCTGACGGCGATCAAGCCCAATCATATTATTTCGAAAGTGAAATTGAAATAAATTAAGTACAATGAACAGAAAATCTTCCAATTTACATCGCAAAACTTAATCCACTGTACACTTTCCCTCACGGGAGTCCTTTCTCCATCTCCATGGCCATGGGTGTGTAACCGGCATCCCAGCCCCTTGGAATCCTAAACTCACTGCATCGGGGTGAATGATCTCCGGAACATACCTCCAATATCCCCCCTCCAAGGTAACCCTAGAAATCGCCAAACACCACAATCACATCAAACAATGACAGTCTGATAGTTCACAATACATATTGAACATGTACGTGACCCGGCCCATATCAAAAAACGCCCACCGTGCCTCCATGAACCTTTCTGCACAAAAGGCCCGCGCTGCGTGTCCTTCTAACCGTTAATATCCTCCTTTCTTTACGAACTCTGTTCCTTTTTTCCAATGGTGTGAAAATCCCTTCGGGTCTGTAACTTGACAATTATTACATGGTAAAGTTACACCGGTCACGTCAACATATTCACTGGCTTGATGTTTAATTCGGTCTCTCCAGGTTGGACGGAGGCAGAAATCAAAATTGTAGGCGACATTATTTGAAGACCGATCAATCTCAACTAGGCCTATTGGTTGATTCTCATTTTTTAATGGCCCAATTTTTTTTGGAAATGGGTAACGGAGGTGTTTTGAATAATTACCACATATCATGGAGCACCCAAAACCCAGCCCCCTTACAATCACCAATTTTGAAGCTCGGGTGTAATACCCTGGCGAATGTCTCTCCCTTTTCGCTGTGAGGTAAGAGTGGCAGACTAGATGGGATAATGCCAATGTTTTTGATGGTCCCGCGTTTATTAATTTATCCATTACTTAAGAGATGGTAATATTATGTAAGTTTCCTTTATTAGCCGTCTATTATAGTTACGAAGAAGCCATCGATGAGGGACATTCCCTACCGGGTGTTGCAACGAAAGTTTTACCTGGAAAAGGGGGCGTGAACAATTTAATGTGCAAACATTGTATTTCAAGAAAACTGACCGTGTAAAGTTTGATCAGTTTTCTGCCATTCATAAGTCATTATAACTCAGAAGGTTAAATTCCGCTTGGGAATCAGAAAACATCTCAGACAGTAGTTCCAGGAAAACAAAAGGTAACAGTAATGCCATATTTTTTGTCGTGAGCCATTTGATTGCTTACGACCTTCTGTTATTTTTGGGGGACAAAAGTATTCTGTGTGCCTAGCCGGCCCTGGAAGAATGACGCAAAGCCTTACGCCTTTAGTTCTGGGCACACGACGAAGTCTTCACAAACAAAGTTATTCTCAATACGACACAATACACATTTTCTCAATAAGTTTCAAGAGGTATGTTTCTGCAGATGATTGGCAGCGCTTGCTCATCGAATGTAACAGCCCTTTAAATACACAACTAAAACATGTCTACACATTCTAATTCCAGTGGGGTTACACTGTTGTTCAACTCAGCCCGGTATTTGTTGTATGTGTCAGAAAAAAAACACGGTTGTGGTTTTCCAGGAAGGTGAATAGTCTAGTTTTGGATGAACGGTAAAGTTCTCCCTAATGATGGCGTTTGATGACATACAACATTCTTCTGATGGGATAAAAATGTGGTGACCACAAACCACAGTTATTCCGAAAAACAGAACTTTGACATTGTAAACATCCAAGGGGGGTAAGCTCATAATCATGTAGCCTAAACTACACTTTAGATGATTATGAACGATTTACAATTAGACTTGATTTCAAGTCTGAGATCGTGGTTATTCGTCGTCCATCAGACGCATAAATTTACTCGGCCAATAATAAATCTCAAACCTTTGGTTATGGTGCTGGAGCAGTGTTGTAACCTGAGGTGGGCGGGGAGGGAGCCCCCACCCCCTCCCCCTCCCCAAATGAGATTCTCCCCAAATGAAATTGAAACATACACAAATGAATAGTTCGTTACTGTAAATAGCCCCCAACTATTTCTTTGCCCCCCCCCCCCCCCCCCCATGGAAATGTCTTGGCTATACGATACTCCCCTGGAGACGAGAAAACCCCGAAACGCCAACAATTTGCCTTTTTACTATCAGTAATCATACCCCAAGGTTAGAACTCACGCCCCAAGAGGGCGCTATTTCAGGCTGTACTATTGGCAGACAAACCAGAAGATGTAAAAGCTAGCTTATTAAAAAGCTAGCTTATTAAAAAACAGGGCAGAAAAAACATTATGTTTATATAAAAAACCCGAGTCCAGTGCGTCAGTGAGGATACAAAATTTCTGTTAAAAAGTGGTTGCATCGCCCCAAAATAAATAATAAACAAATCTTAACAGGGAAGGGCGAAATAATGTTGAGAAACGTGTGACAATTTAGTCGTGCCGAGTTTTAATTAAAAATTCTAACTTCAACGTGTCTTTATTGGTTAATATTAAGTACTTCAACGGACAACTTTAATTATTGCCAATACAAAGTGAACATGTTTAAGGAAACATTTATAACTTAATAACAGTAGTTAGAAATTAATACTTTGTTTCTATACAATTAACCTTCAAAACATGTTTGCTGTTCCTTGCTCTATGGTCAATGCTGGAAGACATTTTAATTTTCACAAATGGTCAGTTTTTTAATGACAAATATAGGAAACATGTAACACCAAATTGCTACGGGAAAAAAAATAAAAATATGTGACATTTTAGTCAGTGAGCACACACGTTTTATAACTATACCAATATGGCAAGAGCATACAATACTAAATTCCAATGATTTGAATGACTTAGGACTTTTAAAGACTCACTTGTTTCAATCCACATTTTTGTAATTTTACTTTAATTTAAATAAGTTTCATTGTTTTATGTTCTGTGTTGAAGTTGAATGTGCATTGAAGCTACTGTCTTAGCCTATGCGCCATAACATTCAATCATGTTAACAGATGTTGTGACCAAATACAACATTTCTGCAAACTTTTAAAAAACTACTCCCCATGACTGGTTGCTTTTTTTCCAACAAAATGTCAACACTATTTTAAAATAATCAAGTAACATTGTTACAAACTGTGGCTATCTGTTTTAGCTTTGCATTTATGGCTTCCCATAGTTTCCCAACCTTGGTTGGCAAAAACAATAGAAAATTCTATTGAACATTTCCTCTGCAGAGAAGTAGCGCATTTAGGAAGGCTAACAATCACTTAATCCTAAATGTAAAGCTGTTCATAAATTTGTAAAACATCAGCATCCAAATTTCGCCAGCTGTGACTAAACCTTGTTTAACAGTTAGTAAATACATGTTTTGTTTAAATACATTTTTGAGTCAGTTCATATAGTTAATAGATCCCTTACTAAATGTGCAACGCTGCTGGCACGCTGAGGTCACACGCACCAAGAACAGCTATCGTCCAATGATCTGCCTCATTTTGCCTCAGTGAGGGCGCTGTTTGAGAGTGTGAAGCCATATGCAAGGGCTCCATTTATTAACTGATATTATTAAACCAAAATAAATAGTTTTTGAATCCTTTTATGATATATATTTTTGTATAAACTTAGTAATCAATGCTGTACAGTGTATCAAAACTTGTAAAGAAATATTAGGTATAGAAGTAAAGTTATTTAAAGTTATCAAATTTATCCTGGGTTAATATGTTGCTGAATAGATTTACTGGTGATGCATAAACATGAGATAATCAATATCTCTGCATATCAAAAGAGTAGTTTGCATAATACATGTCCCTGAAAACAGACTTGCTGAGTAAACAACAAATTTCAACTAAGGCTACGACTGATGGTTAGGGTGTTGCTAAGGAAATCATACTTCAATGTATGATGACGTGAGGATCAAGCCGTAGTCATAGCTGTAGCCGCCAATTCAGAAATGACCTATGACCCAGTGGCATAGCTGGGATTTGTGGCACCATTAGGGAAAAGTTTAGAGGATGGTGCTCCTTCACTCACTTTGTCTTTGAAAATCTTGGCATTATTTGGAGGCATCAATAATAACCATAGGCTTAGATATTAGTCCGAATCCCGAGGGGCACTTACATAACACGGTGGAAATCATCCTTGTAAAGAAAACAAGCAATTAAAATACCCAACCGGGTCGATTCAGCATCCCAAGATACCCTGGTACTTAATCCCCCCCAGCCCCCATGGTGCCATTGGCCACACGGCAATACATGCACAATGGAATCCAACTCAAGACTTACCTATCACTTCGCATGTAAACACTTTTATAGGGTTCCTTAGCACTTGAATTATGCAGAACAAAAACTGATGTGATGTTCCCAAAGTGTCGTGTTTCAAAGAAAAAATTTACAGAAAATAGTTTCTGTTAAGTAGCTCAATAAAATTGTGCCCAGATTTACAAAAATAAATACGTTCCCCTAAAAGTAATTTTGACCTAGAGAATAAATTGGGCGTTTGACCACTGTATAAGTGGACAAAAGCTTTCATTAATCGTAGACTATCTTCCAGACGGAGGGCTGCTCGCAGTCTTCTGGCTCCCCATCACCGCAGAAACGATTATAGGTCATCTTCGTGTCAAACCCAAGAATCTGTCTCTCCTCATGGATGCGAAATGAGAAGGTGGACACGCCCGTTCCCATGAAATACCTGTGGATGTGCATTTGTTAATGTAAAACATGACATTTAGTTTTTTACTACTACTTATAATAATTAACTCTTAACTCTTTCAGTGCCCACTTTTTTTGGTGTTTTGAACCTAAAACGCCCAGCTTTTAAAGTTTTCTTCCAAAATTCTGTATATAAAAAACCAGGTCTTTCTCACCAAACACAATGTATCTTGCTGATTTGTGTTGACTTGTTACATCCCAAAGTCAATAGTGTTTCTTGAGTGATAATGCCCTCACGTGATAACATGTATATTATGAGTCGTACATGTACAATTGATGACACTTTTTGAGGACATACTTTTTGATCGCACATGTACGATAATGGTGCTTTCGGAAATCGGAAAACATAAAATAGATCGTACATTTACGACCTTGGCACTGGAAGATTTAATATAGGGTGTAAATCCTAGGCACTAGATTGAGGCGCTGAGAACACAGAAATGAGCAGTTTCTTAAATGTAGCGGTTGAGGTTGGAGAGCGGATGTTGTAGGGGAGATTGTTCTTTAAGTATCAGTTCTCAAGAATACTGAAATGGCGTTAGAAAGTGAAGACAACCAAAACATCAGCAGTGATATCAGTGTGATGTCTTAAACATTCCATATGTTGAAAAATCATCTGATTGGCCTAAATAATGTGCTATTTATCTTCTTCTCATCTATTTGATGGGCAAATATAAACCAAGTTTGGCAGGAAGTGCCTCGTTTGGTACAGAGCGTCACAAAATGTGAAATTGTAATGATTATATTCTCAATTCTAATTCAATTAATTACACACAGGTTAGGTCAGAGATGTATTCCTTTAAAACAGCTGTTGATTTAACCAGGTGATTACCACTTGGCTGCTTCTACCATAGTTTACTGTGGGCCCCTTTGCTGCGCTCCTTCAAAAAAACAAAGCTCACAGCCAGCTAAACGGTTTAACAACTGACCTTGCATGAGCGCATATCCATTGATCTATAATGGCTACTCCACCGTCTTTAAAATTCTCAAGAATGCCTTTGGGAGGAACGTAGTTGTAGACTTTGTAGTCTTGTAACAGCTTCCTCAATTCTTTGATTTCTGTGGGTAGGACAGTTTGATCACATTATTTTTAAAGGCTATAGCAAGTCAAGTGTAAGGGGTGTGGTTACAGCGCCCTCTTGTGCTTAGAGATGTATCCTGTTCCTAAGTGTGACATAATTCCATTGTAAGCCATGCCCACTTCACATAAACAGGCTCCACCGATTGACGGAACCTATTTTCTTTGATGATTTATGCGACAGAAATTCAACACTTGGATTTGGCTTTTACATACGCCCTTCAAAGACTTGAGGTCCTCTGAGAATTATCAGTTTCTGTCATAAGAAATGCCTTTGAATGATGAAATGGGTGATTTGAATGATGAAATGGGTGATTTAAATGATGAAACGGGTGATTTGAATGATGAAATGGGTGATTTGAATGATGAAACGGGTGATTTGAATGATGAAATGGGTGATTTGAATGATGAAACGGGTGATTTGAATGATGAAATGGGTGATTTGAATGATGAAATGGGTGATTTGAATGATGAAATGGGTGATTTGAATGATGAAATGGGTGATTTGAATGATGAAATGGGTGATTTGAATGATGAAATGGGTGATTTGAATGATGAAATGGGTGATTTGAATGATGAAATGGGTGATTTGAATGATGAAATGGGTGATTTGGGGTAAAATTACCCACAAACATATGCCAGCTTTGGAACCGGAAGTAGCAAAAACTTTGGGCCTGCAGCAGATGCATTGACATGTGACGCATTGACTTACCAATAGGATTGTAACAATTTGTTATGTACCAATGAGGTTCTTCAAGTGATGTTTGCCAACTTCATTGATTTTTATAAATGGGTATGATTTATAACTTTGCAAGGTGGGAAAACATTCTAGAGAGTGAGGTTTGTGGTAACACCATCCAAGAACCGTCCAACACCATCATAGACATTAAAACAGTTATTGTATGAAACAGATTGACTGTTGCCAGCTAGGTTTTTATATCCCCTTGTAGGAGTTTGCCAAATTCCCCTGATGAGAAGATCAGCTCAACAACAACCCTCTTAGAAAGTCAATCTACTGAGTTTCTTGATTGAGTTGGTTGATTCACGAGTGGTTGGTCTTGGACTTTCTTCCCCGACCCTTGCTGGGTTTTTTTTCGCATCAGACAACCTTCCAGACTGTAGCAAACTTACCATGCTTAGGAGCATCAGTTGCTATGAAGACCTTCTTCAGATCATACTTAATTAAGGCTGCCTTAATCTGTTCAGCTGCTCTTGGTAATTTCGGCACTTCTTTTCTGTTATTACGAGCAAAATCTTCTCTTCGTAAATGGACTGCAAGGTAGGGCCCTCCAAGTGCAGAGCCTGGTGTCCGCTGTCAATAAAGTAAGGGTAGAGGAGAGGGTGGAATGGTAATTTTAGGTGGACATAGACAATCAACCGAGTAATTTCTTCTGAAGACGAGCAGAGTATACTGTTCGAAACGTCGAGACTACACCAGCTCTTTTTAGAGCCAACACTCCTCCGAAAGAGATTTTACACATGGTTGTACCCGCAAGTTTACTATTTATAGTAATTTTCAGTGTTGGTTTTTGGAAGCGTAGATTCATTCGTAGATTCATTCCAGAGGCATTAAATGCATCACGATGTGTGAAGTGGAACCACTATGGTTGTGATTCAAGTGCCAATGTGCGATGTGTGAAGTGGAACCACTATGGTTGTGATTCAAGTGCCAATGTGCGATGTGTGAAGTGGAACCACTATGGTTGTGATTCAAGTGCCAATGTGCGATGTGTGAAGTGGAACCACTATGGTTGTGATTCAAGTGCCAATGTGCGATGTGTGAAGTGGAACCACTATGGTTGTGATTCAAGTGCCAATGTGCGATGTGTGAAGTGGAACCACTATGGTTGTGATTCAAGTGCCAATGTGCGATGTGTGAAGTGGAACCACTATGGTTGTGATTCAAGTGCCAATGTGCGATGTGTGAAGTGGAACCACTATGGTTGTGATTCAAGTGCCAATGTGCGATGTGTGAAGTGGAACCACTATGGTTGTGATTCAAGTGCCAATGTGCGATGTGTGAAGTGGAACCACTATGGTTGTGATTCAAGTGCCAATGTGCGATGTGTGAAGTGGAACCACTATGGTTGTGATTCAAGTGCCAATGTGCGATGTGTGAAGTGGAACCACTATGGTTGTGATTCAAGTGCCAATGTGCGATGTGTGAAGTGGAACCACTATGGTTGTGATTCAAGTGCCAATGTGCAGAGCCTTTAATGGTCTTACTTATTGCAGTCATTCCCAATCCTCACACACTAGCTCTGAACTCTGACACCTATCCGCCTAACTTCACATTGCAATGTATTACCCAGCAATGCGTCTGGGCGTCTTTTCAACGCCCTATTTTGTTTTTGGACAGCCTGAAGATGCCCTGTTTATTTGTTCAAATTTTTTGTACACATATACAAAAGTATCACATCCGAATCTGCGAAGACCTGAAATTGTAAGCAAAAACGAATGCTCCCCCAAATCCCATTTAATTGTTTCTATCTGCCAGCTGCAGTGAAGATAATTTCTGCAAGATGAATGTATCAACTTATCTTCTACTGATCCCCCATTCATTGTTTACCGACACAGGGATCAAATTTAATGTCAGAACCAACAGCTGAGACGAGTTGCCCCCACAATTTTGACAACCTGTTTTTAAATCCAGTCAAATTTGGACACCATATTTTCAAATCCTGGCTAAAAAGCCTGTTCACATCCATCCCATACTCCCATCCCCAATCTGAAAATACACACCTTAAACTCCCTAATTTCACTCTTCCATTATTTCATATTATAACAAAGAACCATTCCAACAGATTCATTTCCCGTACTGCATCTCTTTGGAACTCCTTTCCCGGTGCACGTTTCCCTCCATTCTACAATCTAGACTGTTTTAAGAGGAATATCAATTCCTACCTTTAACTCCCCCGAGTTATTTTTCATTTTAACTGTTTTTTCTTGTAGCCCCTTACCAAGAGTGGTGTTTAGCCTTGTTTGTGGCAACCTTGCATAAAAAACCACTGCACTAACCAGCTGGACCACTTTGTGAAAATTTGGACTTGGAGAACGCTGGTCAGTACTGGTGCCAAGTTTATAAAGATTAAACTTCCATATAGCAAAGATCGTTGAATTAAAAAACGAATATAGTATTACTAAAAACCAACCATTTTACCTTTGAGATAAACTTTGGATTATAATCCCTTTCAACCTCTTATTTTTTGTAAATATATTTTTTTGTCTTGAAGGCACGGTGTACTTTTGGTAATTTTCAAAGACCAGTATCCTCACTTGGTGAATCCCCACATTATGCACAAAATAACAAACCAGGGAAATATTTAGCTCAATTGGTCATCGAAGTTGAAAAAAAAAATTTTGCATAGAATTGTGTGCTTTCAGATGCATCAATATTCTTATAACTCTTTCTATAAAACTACATTACTTCAAAGGGTGTAGTTTCTAACAATGTTGTATAGTATCAACAGCTCTCCGGTGCTTTTTTCTAAGTAAGTTTGTATAGTTATTAATTTTATGTTTTATTAATTTTTGGAGTAATTACCAAAGGCATAACCTCCCTTTAAGAACATAATTTATCTGCATTCTACCTTACCTTCATATCCCTCCAGTCTTCTGTCATTTCAGTTTTGTCCTTCTCATCCGTAGATTCAAGATTATTTGCTCTGAACTCGTCCCCGATGTCTCGTAAATGCTTGGCAAACCTCATACTTCTCCTCGCCTTACAAAAGAAGAATAATAAACAATAACAAATCATATAAAAGACAAACATAAACAAATTGTAACTAATCACTTCAATCAAAGAATATCTTGTTTTGAAATTATGTGTTGATTGGAATGTCTTTTTAAGTGTTAAAAAACCCAATTATGCATCTATTCCCGAGTTTAAAAATAAATTTGTTTAAGTTTTAAAAAACCCCAATACTGTATCCATTCCTGATCCCTGCAATCAGTGTAAATGTGGAACCTTGGAAATTCTGATGAACTCATTACTTATTAGGCTCGTTCTGGAAAGGGTCAAAAGTGAAAGATGGATGCGATAGCACCTTTAACGTCATGGCCATGCTTCAAGATGGATGCGATAGCACCTTTAACGTCATGGCCATGCTTCAAGATGGATGCGATAGCACCTTTAACGTCATGGCCATGCTTCAAAAATTTAAGTTTCTAGAGAGGGTTGTTTGAGACAAGGATCCAAGCTAGAACCCAGGCTCAAATTATACGACTGATAGAACGAAATACACAAACATTAAAAAAACAAGCTGTTTTTGGTACTTTTTTTACCAACACTAGTTCCGGAAATTTTTTGAAGTATGGCCACTTACGTTCCAGTAAACCACCTGTCCATAGTAATCATGGAGCATTTCCTCGGCACGATCAATGAACACAGACCTAAAGGAGTGTACAATGTTTAACAACATAATAAATAAATAAAGTGAAAATTCTGGGCGTACATTCCTGGATGAAACTTGTTTAGATAGACATCCTTATCAGGACATCTCATCTCCCACATCACTGAATTTAACCATTTTAAATTTTCGCTAAATTTGATCTTGACAACTTCGCTTCGCATGAAATGTGTATCCGCTAAATGTTTCCAAACTGGTTAATGGCGGGCAGTCTTCGGAGCGCCCTCATTTTTTTGCTGTCAGTCGGACGGCTGATGTGTATATTCACGCGGACATTCCATCGTGAAGCATGTGCAGGCATGAACCTACCATGCCCATGGTATGCTTCATTTCCCCCTGACAGTAGGAGGGTTAACTGTGTACTGTACAGATGCATTTATCACATAATATCATATTCCAGGCTTTCATAGTGCATCTATCATTCAAGACCATGTGGTGATATTGAATGGACACACAGTAGGAGGGTTGACTGTGTACGGTATAGATGCCTTCACCACAAGATATCAATACTCCAGGCTGCCATAGTTATCTAGATCATTTGAAACCACAGTGGGTGACATTGAATGGTCAGACAGTAGGAGGGCCGACTGTGTACTGACTGTGTATATATCGCAATTACCACATGATATCATATTGCAGGCTGGCATAGTGCATCATTCTAACCCACAGTGGATGATATTGGATGGTCAGACAGTCATATTGCATGCTAGCATAGTGCATCTATCAATCAAGACCATGTGATGATATGGAATTGACAGACAGTAGGAGGGTTGACTGTGCACTATGTTTATTGCATTTATCATATATGATATCATATTGTATAGTGCATCATTCTAACCCCTAGTGGATGATATTGGCAAGTTAGAAAGTAGGAGAGTCAATTTCATGTACAGTCTAACGGCAGTGTCATGGGAGAGAGGATTACCACCAACAAGTTCCATCCCAAAATGTACAGTGTGGTACTTACAACCCAATAAGAGGCATCCCCAAAGCGGTCATGCAGCAACTTCTCTCCCCTATCTAGAAAGACTGACCTAGTTCCATTGAGACATAAATTCAACACTTTTAAAAAGGAGTACAGTCAAGAACAATATCCTTCATCCAACATTGAAAATTGTCAAAGACCAGTATCCGTACTTTGTGTGACTGAACATTATACAAATAACAAGCCTTTGAAAGTTTAAGCTCAATCATTCATCGGAGTCATCAGAAACTCGTGAAAAACTCCATCACTGTTTTCAAAAATAGGATTTCGGACTTGCGAGATCAAAATGAACTGTTTTCCTCATTTCTTAAAAAAAACTGTAACAGCATTTCAGTCAAAAATATTTCCAGGGTGGTTTTACACCATGCAGGTTACAAATCTGTAGACAATTTATTTTTTCAATCTTACCAGATCTTATTCATGACCTTTAAAGGGAAGGTATACGGTTGGTAATGACTCTGAAAATTAGTGGCAATAAAAACTTACTTGGTAAGAAGTACAGCAGCTTTGGATAGTATAATGCATTTTGAGAAACTTTTCACTGAAAGTACTGTGGTTATGGACAAATATGTCACTTTTTATCCCCCAAAATTTGAATCTGAGAAGCGTTACGGCCGTAACGCTTCTCAGATTGTGTATTCCTATAGGGAATATTCTTCCTGCGTGGAAATATTCGCTCCGGTTTTTCTGTGATATCTCAAAAACGCGACCACCTTTTGAAGTGAAATTTTCACAGGTTAGTTTTATTGTATATACCTACATTTATATATAGGATTAAAACAATCAAACGGTTCCAAAAACCAAAGGTATACTTTGCCTTTAAAGAAATTGTATACTTGATTGTGTTTTGGAAGAGTCCAACATGGACGTCATGAGAGGAAGGTGATCAGAATACAGTGATCATCACAACGTTGATGAATGATCTGGTTCTTTGGAGCTTTGTCAACTCTTAACAAGATATTTTATGGTGCCACCAAACACCTGGGCTATTAGCTTGGAAAGTACAATCTCTTTGAAGTTGATTCATACCTTCTGGTATTCGGATGATAAGTTTGCAGGGTTTCTTATCAAACAAATGGAAAACCCTGTAAGGCAAACAGTGCATGTGACCAATCATGAGCAGGAAATGCCTGAAAAGTGATTAATCCCCCCTCTTCAAATAAGAGGCACAAGAAGACATCTCAAACCTCTGCATATCCACATTTTGAAAGTAGTGATTCTTTTGAAGCAATGGACACCTTTTTCACCCATTGTTTTTTGAATTGGTTTAATACAAATCAAGACTTGACAAAATTTGCTACCTGGGCACGATTTCACAAAGAGTTAAGACTGATCTTAAGACTGATCTTAAGATATGCATCAATCTTAATTGCTAAGCGAAGAATGATGTCACAATACAAATCACTATAACGGTAGTACTGACAACCCATCTAAAGATGAATCTTAGTGCCATGTAAAGTTGTGCCAAACCAAGAGAGGCAATAGCCTAGACCTCAGATTTCTTACTGACCTGCTGGTAGTCACATTGTGCAATAGAATCGGCGCCATTATACCTGCCATCCCCTGCACTGACAAACATTTAAAAGCCTTGGCACGGACGTCTGAGTACCCCCAAAACCAGCCCCGGTAGAGACCCTCTTCATCTGGCCAGTATGCTGAAGGGTCAATGCACTCTCGCTCGTCTATCTTCTCCTCCCACTTGCCGTTGGTCCAACCCTCCTTGTACCCTTGGAGGTAAAGAATCTGGTCTATGACTGCCTGACCAGATTCTGAGGGATGGTAAAAAATCAAAGGAAAAGAACTGAAGTTTTCAAATGTTTTGAATTTTACAGAAGATGGTAAAGGTTAAGCTCAGGGTGACTTCTTCCACAAGATAGTGTTTGTTAGGAAATGTAATACTGTATTGTGAACACAAGTGCGCCCTCAATGCTACTTTGGCCTGATGCAATTTTCTTATGAGCATTTACAATAAATAGTTAAGTTTGTGTCTGAGACCTTTTGACCTTGCTCTTTTTCCATTTTAGGTTTTTCAAATTTATTTTCTATAAGTATTTATCTCTATTTAGTAGGGAGCATGGGTCTGGCCATGCTGCGAATACCGTTTACTTGGGAGGGATAGTGTCCTAGATCTCTATGTGATGGGTATTGTTTTGTTTATGAATGGCCACTTTCTTTTATAGTCATGTAATTATATAATACATTATTTTAAATCTTAAAGCTTTAAATTCAGTTGAATATGAATCTCTTCCCAAAACCTGATGTGCTGGTAAGATCAAAATAAATGTACTTAATAAAACATTCATACAAACTTGTACCTTGTACACTACCACTGTAAATCTGTTTGGGTCCAACATGTTCTTTAGTTAAACCACTCAAAACAATACTATTTCATAATGTACATGTGTGGGGTGTTGAGTTAATGGCGCATTGCCATGTGTTTCAAAGAGGACTTTATCCACTTGTGAAGCTCTGGAATGCCGACTGTTGAGAGTACTGAGCATGGAAAGTCTTGGAAGTGAAAGTGTTTCCTCCAAGGCTGGATCTCAAAGATTCTATCTTTGTGTAGTTGCAATGCCAGGTCCAGTTGGTCCTTTGTTATCTTGGTGGTACATGTATGTTTTCCTGAGGATTGGTGAACCTTTGCTTGCTGATTTACTGTCAATAGGAGTTCATTGATGATTTGAGCAGATCGGCTAATGCGACCAATACCCTTACTGGTGACCTTTCCCCTCAAACCCTCACAGTTCTCTTTGAAGACTCTGTTTTGGTGTTCTATTTCTCTATCGACCTCGATGTTATGTTTCAGTTGCCCAATCTTATTTACAAACCGATTCCATTTCAGCTCATACTCATAGGCAAGTCGTGGGCTGAGAAAGTAGTTTACCTGTGCTAGTAAGCGTAGACACTGATGACTGTATTTGGGTTTCTTTGCCGCTCTAAAATGAAGCTCTTTGCTGCTCTAAAATGAATTTGTAGACTCGGATTATTCGATCCCCATCACCCATTTGTCTAGCATCACTGAAATTGTAGGCCAGCAAACCCAAACTTAGTGCCGTTCGAGAATAATTGAAAAGGGCATCTTTGTTCGGTGCCAATCCCTCCACATGTTCTGCCGGCTGTTGTATTCCAGGGTGTTTGTTCTTCAGATGAGTCTTCAGCCCTCTTTGTGTAGTGTTTGTCTTTTTGCAGTTGGGACAAGACAATTTGGGGGAATCTTGTTGCATCTCATTAATGCTGGGAAGGGCATACTGGTCAATGATATCTTCCAGAACTCTTCGCACATACTGGCTACCGTCCTGGGGAAACAGGAAACCATTCTCTGTGGGTTGATCAGCAATTGATGACATACCGAAGTACTTCAGTGATGCTGCAATTACCAAGGCAACGGTGTACTGTGTAATTAAGTTGGCTGCTGCATTAATGTTCTTCATCGGATCACTGGTGACTATTTATCAGAGAAATATTGAATTTTTTAGGGCTGGTTGAATTGGGTATTGTAAACTTATTTTGTTTGTACTATTAAAGCCAGCCTCGCATTGACCTTTTGCCCTTCACATTAGTGACTTGGCCGTGCTATATTGTGTGCTAATGATTTGGAGGATTAAAATCATTTCAAGTGCAGGAGATCATTTTATGTTTTAGACGTCATCGTATGGATTTTGCTGTAGTATTTTAGTGAATGCCTGTCCTTTTCAACTTCCTTGCCGTGCCTTTACAACAACTAATACAACTGACCTTTCACAAATTCATCAAACTCGATCACTGGGATGAAGCGATTCAAGCTCTCCACATGGAAGAAGGTTGACCAAGGAATTCTTATCTGCTCCAGGGAACGAGTCTTCCAATGGTACAGGCCTCCCCAAGGGGGTAAAACGAGCACCCAGTCTTCATCCTGCCTGAGTCTCCGCAGCAGGTTTGCTATCCGCATGTAGACATCTCTTCTTAGGTTAAAACCCTCACCGTGATTGACATCGTAGAGAAGAAACCTTGGTTTGAATGAGACATGGTTGGAAAGATCATTTAAATAGTTCACGTGAAAATTATATACAATCTGTAAAGGGAAAAATTGTGCACAATGTGCAGATTGTGCAAATGAGTAGATTGAGCTCAACATAAAAACATTCAGATCCCGT
Organism: Leptasterias polaris; assembly: GCA_037783415.1. NCBI lineage: Eukaryota > Metazoa > Echinodermata > Asteroidea > Forcipulatida > Asteriidae > Leptasterias > Leptasterias polaris. The sequence goes on from JAZGTN010000043.1 coordinate 343,402, forward strand.
AAATACTTGGGTCCTACTAAAAAACCGTCACAGACCCTCAACCCATCAACACACCAGCAACACCTCTAATACACATTTAAAATTGACAAAAGAGGCATAGAACTGTAAAGTATCATGTATTGTATGGGTTAAAAGACAATTTTCATTGGTTTGAGGTAGCATTTCATTCATGAAAATGGAGTTTCTTTCACGCGAAAAAATTAACTCTAAGCAGCATAGTCGTTGGCCGCAACCTTGCCTTCACAGCTTGGACTGTACCATTCATGTACTGGTGTTAAGGTAATGCAATTAACATGCCATGGACAGTCGTAGAGGGCGCCTTGTTGTTGATGGCTGGTTAGTGGATGGATTGTAACGGGATTACATAGTACTACACAATGACTGGACACCAACTACACGATACAATGACTTGTTGACCTCTGACATGAACTGCGTGACTATAAACATTGAACTTGAACATGTGACTTACATTGACTGATGTACAATGTATGCAGGGATACCTTCCAAGATGGCAACCTATGTGATCCTTGTGATTAAGTGTTTAGTTACCCAAATAAATCATCTTTAGTTCGATATATTCTGTCTCAGTCCTCCAATATTATTCCAGCCTTCACCATCGAACAAAGGTAACACTAGGAAAAGCGTTACAGGATGGTGCACTCTGGATCATCATTTTGTGAGTTATTTCAAATTTTATAATTATTTTATTTCTTGCCCTGTCTAAATCCGTTTGCCAGATTCACACGTTAAACGACTGCCCTCTATTGGCGTGTAACATTATTGCCCCTTTAACGTAATGGTACAGTCCGTTCTTTCCCCCGAGGCAACATGGCTGCCGATTTCGAAGCTGTATAGACACATTTTCGTGACCTGCACTGAAATTGGCAATTTTAGATGTCAAGACCTCCTGTTGTTAATCCAAATGTCGTTTTGACAAGTAGGCCTATGTCAATTGAATTAGAACACGTTTTAGGTGTGTTGACGCCAAGGACGGTGTGTTGACGGTATATAGGACCAAAATACTGCAGTCCACTCTCACTCTCACTCTCAGCAGCAACCAAAGCTGGTCCTTGCTCCTTGCTCTAGTCTATGCTCTATCTATCTACATAGTACATGATCATGATCTACGTCATGAAATTATGAAATGTCACTGTCAGTAATAAAACAGTTAATTTACCAACCTTCTTGGCTTTGCCGCTCCAAATTTTACACTTTGTTGGTTCCCTGAATGATATGCTATATTATCTGACAGGTCTATATCTGCATTAAAAGCTCGTATTCCGACTGAAATGTACAAAAAAAGAAGGACGGAGGAAAAGATTATTCTTCGTGTGGGCGCCGCCATTTTTAAAATAGCGCCACCAGTCGGTATTATTTTTAAGAGTGGCGGCGAGGGGGCGCGCTTCAATTTTGTAAAGAAATAAAAAAGAAGGGAGTTTCAAACGCAAACGCATCAAGGAGGGGTGCGCGTTCGTCGTACACATGCTTCGCGTTTAGATGCCTCAAACGCTCACTGTTTTAAAAACCAAATAACGTAGGCCTAATGTTATCAAAAATTGTATTCAAATGAACCCACCATGGTCAAAAGTTGAAACCGTTTCTGATCCACATGCAAATAAGATTACCAGTGCAGTCTGGAGTGAATTCCTAGAATTTCAAAAAGGACTCGTGACAGCCAGAGCAACGATTTTATATTTTCAAGTGCGAGTCGTATCTTTTGGGGTTCTGTAGAGGTAAGGTCACGGCAAAGCTGTAGGTCTACTTTGAAGTTTGTATTAGAAATATTTTACGTTTCCGGGGTAGGCCTACACGGTAGGGTTGTTCGTTTTTGTTTTGAATATTAATTTTATATTAGCATTTGTTTATTATTTTACATATTTTGTATAACAAAGATCGATACCGGTACCACAATTTCACTTCAAAAGGTTGTCGCATTTTTGAGATATCACTGAAAAACCAGTACGAATATTTCTACGCAGGAAGAATATTCCCCAATCTGAGAAGCGTTACTGGCCGTAACGCTTCTCAGATTCAAATTTCTATGGGATAAAAAGTGATATATTCGAAGTAAAAAGTTTCTCAAAATGCATTATAGGCCTACTATCCAAAGCTGTTGTACTTCTTACCATGTAAGCTTTTATTGCCATTAATTTTCAGAGTCATTACCAAATGTATACAGACCCTTTAAAGGCACTGAACATGTTTGGTAATTATCAAAGACCAGTATTGTCACTCGGTGTATCCCAACATATGCATAAAATAACAAACCTGTGAAAATTTGGGCTGAATCGGTCATCGAAGTTGCAAGAAAATAAAGAAAGAAAAAACACCCTTGTTGCACAATTTTGTGTGCTTTCAGATGCTAATAAAAGGCTTCATGCATGAAGTCTTTTATTATTTTAGTGAGAAGTTACCTCTTTCTCAAAAACTACGTTACTTCAGAGGGAGAGGTTTCTCACAATGTTTTATACTATCATCAGCTCTCCGTTGCTGGTTCAAGTAAGTTTTTATGCTAATATATATTTTGAGTAATTACCAAACGTGTTCAGTGCCTTTAAGCCTTCACAGTTATATATTTTATTTACTTGAATAAGAAGATTGTCACACCAAGAAAATCAATGTAACCATATCGAGGCTGGGAGACAGCAGAATATTAACGTGGCTTTTCCTCTTTCACGATTGGAGAGAGACTAGTATTTACAGTACACAGTGAGTTCATGGTGGAATCAGTGGACAGTTTGCACCCCAGTTCAACTTGAAGTCCGGAAGGATCGAGTCCCGGGAAAAGGAAACCGCAGACACACGTGGCATGGCTGACTTGGAATTACCAGGGGCTAATTTCTTAGAAACTGCTATATATTTTGCAGACAATCTGGGCCAAGGAATTAAAGCCCAGAAAAAAAATAGTGTCTAGAACGTGGCAGAAACAATAATACCTGTCAAACTACTTTTTATGGTTTGTTTTGTTCGTTACTTTTAGGAAGAGGTTAACATTTAAAATCTGTTTAGCACATGAAAATGTACTCAGGTTGGGGTGCTCAATGAGCACAGCATATGGCACCATGCTCAAGGGCAGCTTATTTCGAACACTCGTTGCCGCCTAGATGAGAGCTGCGAGTCGGCGTGTTACGCATTATATTCTTCTTTTGAGCCCATCACTTTACTCTTCAAATGTTTGGCCAGGATTGGGCACATCTCACAGCACAGCCTTCTCGTTTGCTGCCATTAGGTCTTCAAGGCAACACTGCTCATAAAGGGCTGGGCATCGTAGAAGGTGTGGCATAGATTGGGGTGATGTGCCACAATCGCAAATGGTGTCATCATCGTCAGTATATCCCAATTTCTTCATTATATTAGAAGCTTTCGAGCGTTTGTAGGGCAGTTACAGGACGCTCTGTGAATAAAAATGCCCCTTTCATACGGGCTATACCCAATCTCCATTTAACTGTTTAGTGGAGATCAATGGGGCTACCAGACTTTAAGCGCTTGCGTAGTAGAGTGGATCGGCCACAGGATTAATTGAAATATCAAATTTTGTATATTTCAAAAGTCACACTTCCGGGGGGGGGGGGGGGGGGGTTAAAAGTGAGCAAGGCATTTTTGGAAAATAGCGCGGCGATGTTGCCACCCAGTTCCAACTCATTCTTCTTTGCTCTTCTGACATGTCTAAGTGAATGCAGTTTAGGATGACCGAAGTGGATTGCATTTTGACATGCGCGTATAATTGCAGACCTCCCAGTTTGCTATAGAAATGTGACGAGCAGGTCTAGGCACAGGACAGCAAACCGCAACCGGTAGGCCTTGGAGTACTACATGGACTGCATTGATTCATGAACTTACGGAAGTGGTGAATTTTGTTCTAAACTTTTGGGGGAATTCCCTAGATCTTAAAAAAAATTCAGATTCAGAGAAGCGTTCCCCTGCCTCATGAACACCGAGTCACACACGCCAAACGGCAACTTCACATACAACTTTAAAAACCAATGAATCTCAATCGTAAGGTGTTCTATTCAGGACACTTGATAAAAAAGTGTGTTGTCCGTCGCGATAGAAGTGTTGTCCGTCGCGATAGAAGTGTATGTTATGGTGTTCCATATGTGCCACCTTTAGGGCCTATTCAGATTTTTTTTCCCGTCGCATTTTTTTTCCCCGTCGCATTTTTTTTTTACCGTCGCATTTTTTCCCCCGTCGCTGTAAAAGAGTATGAAATGAAATGACATTTTACACACCACCATTTTAAAGTGAGGCTGTTGATCCTCACTTTCATGAGGACTCGTATATATTGGGAAAAGGGTGCATCTCAAAAATCAATTTGACCTAGGAGATCCTCTTGCAAACTTGCAAACAATAACTCAAAATAACGTTTGCTTTTAAGAACACAAATCGATTCAATCCAAACAGGTTTTACAAATTTAAACTTAAAGAAGTACGGTACAACAGTGACCGTGCCTCAATTTGAACAATAAATTACAAAAGAGTGGGGGAGGGGCAAACCCGTGGTGACAGAATTAATCTGTTTAATTGTCCGGCAGATCCAAATGTACTTCTTGTTGTGTGATGTGGAGTGGACGTGTTGACGCTCATTTCACTGTCAGCATGGCGTATGAGAGAATAGATGGAAACTGACCTACTTCCACACAAAATCCCACAGTAAATGTCACTCCAAATAATTAGTGGTTGAACAAAGACAAATTTACTATTAGCACGATTGGTTAGTGAACAACGCGGCTGCGTTAATAATTTGAGCGCTTGACGCGCCTACAAGCCAAAATGCAATTTGCCCGTAAAGATTGCGTCTATAGACTGTGCAAGTCTTATCGCGCGTATCGGAGCGAGAAAACACGTTAAGCGAAGAACATATTTTTTCTGAAATCAAATCATTGTTTTTAAATTAGATCTTTTAAAAAATCTGACCAAAAAAAAAATTATTACAACTTGTATAAAATGAGTTTTAGCTTTCATAATAAACACACAAATCACTTACGCGCGAGACTTGCACAGTCTCGCGCGGTTGAATCGAACTTCCGGGACCATTGTGGTCCCATCCATATGGAGTTTTACGTTGGCAAGATTTTGTTTCGTCTATTATTTTAGTTTAACGTACTTTATGACCATGAAAATTAAATATGTTGTTGGGAATGTAATACTAAGTGATAACAAATATCAAAGTAAAATCAATTCAACAATACAACGAAGAAAACGCAAGAATTAAACTTGACCTCTGCTTCCGGTTACTTGCAAAAAATTAAGAATTGTGCCCACCTCCGATCACCAAAGTTGTTTTGGTCGCGCGATGATAATCACCAGACGCTGTAATTGTCAGACGCTAAGCCTTTTCATTGCAGTCTACGGTTGTCGAGGCGTCAGCGTCCTCTTCAAACTGCGTCATGCGTTAATTCTACGCCCGTGCGAGCGTAGCGCGTCTGCGTTTAAACCTGCTTTTAGTGGTTGCACATACTCAGGCGTGGATTTACAAAAGGGGTTCCTAAAAAGGATCAAATAAGCATCCTTGTCCCAGAGTTTTTAGTTTGTTTCAACAAAAACTAACAAATGATTTGTGTGTTTATTATGAAAGCTAAAACTCGTTTTATGCAAATTGTAAAGATTATTTTTGTTGGTCAGATTTCATCATAGATCTAATTTCAGAAAAAAATATGTTCTTCGCTTGACGTTTTTTCTCGCTCCGATACGCGCGAGACTTGCACAGTCTATTGGGAACATACTTAAGGTCAAAGTTGAAGCATGTTCACCTGTGTGAATACTGACTTCACGTCTTTGTTTACATCCCTGGGGTCAGTCTACAATATAGACCCCTAACCGGTAAAAATGGACCGCTTGAATAAACAAAACAAAGAAAACTCAACGTATACATTTTCTTGAAAGCTCAAAGTTTAACATCTCATCACGTGGGAGTCACGTGTGACAAAAATACGCAAACAAAATGCGACGAAAAACAAAAATGCGACGGTAAAAAAAATTCTGAGTAAAGGTGGCACATAATTATGGAACACCATAATATGCTCACAACAACACACACTATCGAGACGGACAGCATACACTTCTATCGCGACGGACAACACTTCTATTGCGACGCCAAAACACTTCCATCGCGACGGACAACACTCTTTTTACAATAATTATTCAAGTGTCCCGAATAGAACACCATACAATCGACCATACTGCACATTTGCACTAACATGGGAACAGTGGCGTGAAGCACATCACGTTTGTGCGTCTGCTGCCTAGTCTATAGACTGTGCAAGTCTCGCGCGCATTCGAACTTCCGGGACCATAGTGGTCCCAACCATATGGAGTTTTACGTGGGCGAGATTTTGTTTCGTCAATTATTTTAGTTTAACGTAGTTTATGACCTAGAAAATTATACATGTTGTTGGGAATGTAATACTAAGTGATAACAAAATATGAATTCAACAATATAACGAAGAAAACCCGAGAATTAAACTTGACCTCAGCTTCCGGTTATTGCAAAAAATTAAGAATTTTGTGCTCGCCTCCGATCATAAAACTTATGTAAACGCTTGTTTTTGATGTGCGATGATAATCACCAGATGCTGTAATTGCAAAGCGAACCCTTTCAATTGCAGTCTATGGTTGTTGAGGCGTCGGCATCCTCTTTAAACTGCGACACGGATCAATTTCCGTTCAGGCCGGATTCCAAAGTCGGTGACTGACAAGCCTCGTCACATTCTAGCAAAGTTCATATACCGACCTGAACGCATGTCCGTTCAAATCAACTGCAAAAAGGCCCTCGCTGAATGCGGAATTTTTATGCTCCAAGATCTACCAGCAGTTGACGCAGCAAAGAAAAGGAGCCTTAAAGACGTAATGCAGAAGGCTTACCGTGATGGTAAGAAACCTAACTTTCGTAACGGCCAACTGTATATCAACGGACAAAAATACATTAAATCTTGAGATCCCCACTCCCAGTCGGTCTATGTAACTTTTGTCAAAACCAACCGGTGGCCTTAAGTGTAAGTCTTTTGTTTCTTAATCTTTGGTAGCAGTGTTTTTGACAAGTGTCAATCCATATCTTGATGTATTTATTCAACCAGTTCTATGTACCAAGCCATAGTTGTCAATGTTTTGTTGTATTGTCTTGTCTTTGTTTGTTTTATTCAGATCTGCATTGTATGTTTTCCACTGGCCAGCCTCATATTCAATAATCTTTTGATCAGTAAATTTTATTTTCTCAATTAATGATGATGATATTGATTTAAATGATCCACTTGATGTACCCAATAGTTCGCTTTACTATTCCACTGAGCAAATCACACAAGTGATCAATCTGAGTCTTGTTTCAGTATTACATATTAATATAAGGAGTCTACAAAAAAACTTTGACAACCTTAAAGTTCTCTTAAATCTGTCAAAACATACGTTTTCTATAATTGCACTCTCCGAAACCTGGTTAAAAACCGAACCTCATAGTTTTTATTCATTACCTGGTTATCAACTCATTGTGAACAACAGAGACGGTATTAAAGCTGGAGGCGGGGTGGCTCTTTACGTTTCTTCTGATTTGAATTTTACAGTTAGAGAAGACCTTAAGTTTTCGAATGAATCGCTCGAATCACTTTTTATTGAAGTGGTCGTTCCCAAAGCTCAAAACATTATCACAGGGGTAGTATATAAACCACCTTCTGCTGTTCACAGTGAATTTATGGAAAATTTTCAAATTGTATGCTCACGGTTAGCTCTTCAAAATAAATCTTGTATTATCTCTGGCGATTTCAATATCAATTTATTAAATTATACCAACTCTAGTTCCCAGTCTTTTATCAATGTACTCACCTCTTATTCTTTGCTCCCACTTATCAATAAGCCTACCCGTATAACCAATAATTCTGCTACACTTATAGACAATATATTTACTAATATTTTACCTTTACCTAAATCAGGCATTATTTTATCCGATATTTCTGATCATCTTCCAATATTCTTGTTTATAGAGCCATCGTCAAACACTTCTGACCTTAACGGCCGAAGTGGTTATTCTTCTTCGGCACGTAGTTTTTCCAACTATAATTTTAATCAGTTTAACGATGACTTGCTAGCGACTGATTGGGCTGATGTTTGTACTTGTAGTGATCCGGAAGTGGCATTTAATACATTTATGCATCACTTTCATCATATGTATGATAAACACTTTCCTATTATCGTTCATACTCACCGTAAAAAATCCAGCCATAGCTCTACTTCACCTTGGATCACCCCTTTACTACTTAAATCAATTAACACGAAAAATAAATTATATCATAAATATTTGTCCAATCCTACATTTTTTCGGAAAAACAAATATACTACATACAAAAATAATCTAACTAGCTTAATTCGCACTGCTAAAAAAATGTATTATTCAAATCAGTTTGAACGGGAACAATATAACATTCGTAATACTTGGAAAGTAATTAATTCAGTTCTGAACAACAAGAAAACTTCCCAATCAATCAATAGTGTTTTTTCGGATGGTAAATTAACTACTTATGCCCCTGATATAGCTAATTGCTTTAATAATTATTTCATTAATATCGGTCCAAATCTCGCCAGTAAAATACAGGACTCCCAATTGTCTATTAGTTTTAAAGATTATTTAGATAACCCTAACCCAAATTCTTTATTTCTTATGCCGGTGACTGAATATGAAATAATTGACATTGTTAATAACTTAAAAAATAAAACAAGCTCGGGGCATGATTCAGTTAGCACAACTATCTTAAAACGTAGTATTATTGCCATATGTAAACCACTTACTCATGTCATTAATGTATCTTTTCAATCTGGTATTGTCCCCTCTCAATTAAAAATTGCAAAGGTCATTCCAGTTTTTAAAAAAGGTGATCCTGTTTGTGTTAACAATTATAGACCCATATCTATTTTGTCATGTTTTTCAAAGATTTTTGAAAAAAGTGTATATGCCCGTACTATCAAATTCTTAGATAAGTTCAATATTTTAACTAGTTCACAATTTGGTTTTCGTAGAAAACACTCAACTACCCATGCGTTGCTTGACTTTATAAATAAAGTCACTCACGGCATAGATGAATCCAAACACACCCTGGGGATATTCTTCGATCTATCCAAAGCCTTCGATACAATTGACCATGGCATTTTATTGTACAAACTTTTCTATTATGGTATTCGAGGAATCTCCCTGGAGTGGTTTAGGAGCTATCTCAAAAATAGATCCCAATATGTATTTGTGAACGGCTTTAACTCACAATCTAGCTTTCTTACGCATGGTGTACCCCAGGGCTCAATTTTAGGACCTTTGCTTTTTTTATTATATATCAATGACTTTACAAAGTCGTCTAATTTGCTTTCCTTTATATTGTTTGCTGATGACTCTAATCTATTCTTTTCCCATAGAAACCTTAACTACCTTAGTGATACAGTTAACGCTGAACTTATTTCTGTTGCGAATTGGTTCAGAATAAATAAATTATCCTTAAATATTTCTAAATCTAGCTATATGTTGTTCAGTAACTCTGCCAGTGAACTACCCTGTAACATTATAATTGATAATAACGTTATCAACAAAACTGATTGCTGTAAATTTTTAGGTCTGTTTATTGACTCAGGGTTGACATGGAAAAAACATATTGATTATTTATGTAAAACCATTGCTAGGAACATAGGTGTAATTAACAAGATCAAACATTTTTTACCTGTTAAAGTTTTAGAATCTCTGTACAACACCCTTATTGTTTCTTATCTTAACTATGGTTTACTTGCTTGGGGCAGTAGTTCTGTTACCAATTTAAACAGATTACTCCACCTACAGAAAAGAGCCCTGCGCACAATTAATTTTGTCGACTACTATGAACACACAAATCCCCTTTTCATAAAACAGAAGACTTTAAAAATCAAAGACATGTACAGCCTTCAGCTTGGGTCCCTTATGTATCAATCTACTCATAATACCCTACCATCTTCCATTAACATGTTATTCATCAAAAACCGTGAAATTCACTCTCATTTTACTCGCCAAGGCTCTAATTTTAATATTCCATTTAGTCGTACCTCCCTTGCTCAAAATACCGTTAAATACAAGGGACCCAAGCTCTGGAACTCCCTCTCTTTTCAACTTCAAGTTTCTACCAATCTCCCCATCTTCAAACGATTATTTAAATCCATTTTAATTCAAAATTACTTTTAATTCATGCCTGTGGCTCACATACATATGTACCTTTTATTTTTCTATCTGACCTGACATAATATTGATCTGATGTAGTGTTTGTTTCTTGTTAAATGTATACATGTATTGTGTTTTGGTCTGTTGTTCTATGTGTAATTTATTTAATTACAGCACGCCCATTGAGCCCTGCCCTGTGTCATGTGACTTATCCAATCTTCATTGTTATGGCCCTGGCTCTTTGGGCGTGCCTGTTAGGGGTCCATGCTCAAAAGCTTTGCTTCCAAATGGGCTCCCCTGCAGTATCCTTGTACTTAGCCTTATTACATAATATCTTTAGCATTCGTAGTTTGTATAGTAACATTTGTGTTATATCTTTTCATCGATTGTTTTTGATACTGTGGAAATAATAAACCTTGAACCTTTTAAACCCGTTTAACCATCACGAATCCGCGTAAGGGGTTTCTAAAAAGTTAACATCAAAAAAGCATCCTTGTCCCAGAGTTTTAATTTGTTTTCAATAATAATTAACACACTTTTGTGTATTTTTTTCAAAAGCTAAAACTAATTTTATAAAATTGTAATGATTTATTTGTGTTGTTCAGATTTTGTCATGAAAAATAATTAAAAACAAAGATTTGATTTCAGAAATAAAAATGTTCTTCGTTTGACGTGTTTTCTCGTTCGGATACGCGCGAGACTTGCACAGTCTATTGCCAACCAATAGTGTGTATGGGTGCGTGAATGTGGGCAAATTAATCGCTCCCTATAATTGATCCGATTTACCTGACGTCATCACAACAGTAAATCTTGGTTGTGTCATTTTGGGGGTCAAATTCTCACTTTTGAGCAATAAGCTCATAGGGGAGTTTCCAGATTACTTTAATGACATTAAAACACTGTATTAGAAAATGTGGTTTTCCGAATGTATTTTTTGTGTTTAGTAATGACCTGTTAATAAAGGCAAAGTACCGGAATCGTATAGGCTAAATAACTGTAAAGCTTTTCCCCGAAAGTTCTTTCTGAGTTCATCCAATCCTCCGGAGACTGAAATACTGCAATTGTTTTTGGTCAGAGTCGAGACAATCTTGCCAAGACCCACTCATCACAATGTCTTGTTTCGATTGCCGCGTGCACAAAATCCAACGAAACATGTAAACACGATTTAAAATTTCTGTCTTTCACTAAAGCGGAATCCGTTGTCTTAGAATTTTGTGAGACTCTCTCAGGTTGGTTGTGCCGTGTTTTGAATAAAAATTACATGTTTGTGAATGAATAATTTTTATTAATTCATTCTTTCAAAGAGCAATGGTGGTCTTTCCTTTTACGATAACAATTATTTTGTATTTTCCAAAGTCGGCTTGAACGATTATGGCCGATGTGACTCCGTACAGACGTCTAAAGGAGGAATGTTCTGATCACCATCCGGAGGAGAAAAGCAGTTCCAAAACACCACAGCCCAAGCTTAGTGGTCCGTCGATATCCGAGGACCGACCAGCAGCAGGAATTCCCCGAAACGCCTCGGACAGTCCTCCGTCAGGAACACGACGTACATACCGGCCTTGTGTCCCTAGAATGTGAGTATCAAGAAAGAGTAATGCGTTTTTTAAAATATCTATAGATGATAGTAAAGTAACATTCATTTTTATTTTGAATCAAAGACTATAAACTTGAACTTTATGGAGAACTGTGATTGTTTTTTCCTAAAGTTGTTGATATACTCGAGCAGTATTTTCGACTAATAATTTTGAGTAATCGGGAACAGGCGTAACGAGACATTTTCCTTTGGGATGGGGGTTGGCAAAGGGTACAACAAGGGTTCTGAGCGCAGGTGGATCCCCATCATCCCCTCTCCTCCCCATCTTGTTACGCAACTGTGGTATAACCATGTATTTGCCTACATCTCTTTTGGGAGGAGTGTTGGCTCTGAAAAGAGCCGTTGTGGTAAGACTAATACTGCTCGAAACATCGAGACCACAACAAATGTTTTTTTCAGAGCCAGCATCACTCCCCACAAACGAATGAGATTTACACAATCATGGTTAGACCCTAAGTTTAGTTACTTCCTGTTGTCCACACCATGACAATGAAACACCACTTTCATTCACGTGTTTCCGAAAAAAATAATACAGTTATTTTGTTTTTACAACAGACCGCTGGGGCGAAAGCGAGGCTACCATGCATTGACGGTGTCCAATGACGACATCGTGTCGTATATGGGAATCGGGCCCGCTGGAGAGTCTCTAAACGTACAGTAAACCAACTTAACCCAAGGTGAAACCAACGATGCAGACTACCAGTCAATGAGAAGTCAGCCAGTCATAGAGGCTGTTGGCAGAATAGACTTCTACTTGTCAGAGAAAAGCTACAATTTAAAAAATTGTCATAAAAAAGACAAATACAAGGATAAAACTGGAATAAAAAGAAAAACTAAACTCAAAAATATTGTAAAGAAAAAGAAAAGAAAAGATGCTGGATAAACAAAATTACAAAGCATAAATAATAGGCACCGACGCAAGGAGAAGTACTAAATCCTGGAACAGAATTTCGTCCTTTTTTTAAAAACTACAGTTGAATAAAAAGCAATACCTTTTAAAAACCTTTAAACGATTTGTTGTTCATGTTGATAGTATCCCTTCACACGAAATACAGACACTGTTGTCAAACGCACAATAAGCTAGTCTTGATTGGCGACGCTGTTTTTTGTTTTAGCCACCTATAGAGGGCGCTACATTGACTGTTTGGGAGGCTGACTCAGAAGGACTGGGCAAGTCTATAAATCTGGATGTTCGTGTGATACAGATATCTCTTCTCCAGTAATGTTCGTGTGATACAGATATCTCTTCTCCAGTAATTCGTGTTGCGGACAGTATTTCGTGTTGCGATATCGCACCACGTTAAACAAAATGAACGTCGCCAATCAAGACTAACAATAAGCAGACTCACAAACGCGTATGCATCACGCCACACCCCTAGCCCTATTAAGTATTATAGGACTCTCCCTCTGTGCTGTAAATTTTCCGCCCCAGAAATGGATCCTGATATCCAGGACGTCACTGTAGTACAATACGAAAGTGAAAGGCCGCCAGGGCTAGCCATACCCCATACAAAATTGCTCCCTCATTTCATTCACCCCCACCAGTGCAGTAGTGTTACCGCGCACGCGCGATGTGCAATGGGGAGGGTCTCTCTCCTGGTCCATGTTGTGAGCGTACATACACACGGGCTGTCAAATCTTCTCAGTCGTCATGACATAATTATCGGTACACTTTTGCCTGAGCATGTTTTCTGCTAGCACAAAATTTGCTCACCGATAAACATGAAAATGGGCCCTGTTCGTAAGTGTGACGTCATCCCATTGTAAGCCACGCCCACTTCAAGCAAACTGGCTCAAATGATTACCAAGCTCACCCCGTAGGAACTGTATTCGTATAGCTTTCATGAGGATGCAAGAGGTTTATAATAATTAGTTAAACTTGGCATTAAAGGTGCTGTATACGTTTGGTAATTGGAGCCTACTGATCGTCTTAATCCTATATATATAAATATAGGTATATACAAAAAAACTAACCTGTGAAAATTTCACTTCAAAAGGTGGTCGCGTTTTTGAGATATCACCGAAAAACCGGAGCGAATATTTCCACGCAGGAAGAATATTCCCTATAGGAATACACAATCTGAGAAGCGTTACGGCCGTAACGCTTCTCAGATTCAAATTTTGGGGGATAAAAAGTGACATATTTGTCCATAACCGCAGTACTTCGAAGTGAAAAGTTTCTCAAAATGCATTATACTATCCAAAGCTGCTGTACTTCTTACCAAGTAAGTTTTTATTGCCATTAATTTTCAGAGTCATTACCAACCGTACCCTTTAAGGCCTTTAAAGAGTTGAGGTCTTCTAATCTAAGTCATAAGAAAATGAACGATGAAATTCAATGTGCGATTTTTTTAAATACAAAAATTACACACAGTCGTCTGCCAGCTTTTGAGCAGGAACTAGCCCTGTCGACCTTTCACTTTCGTTTAAATACTACAGTTGTGTATCTGTGCACAGCACATAGACAGAGTGCTATTGAAAACTTAAGGCGTGCAACAGAATGATCTGCTCGTGTGACTCAACACGATTGGGCCCTTTTCTTCAAAAATTTTACTGTTAAACCACGCCCACTTTACACAAACTGATGGCTTCACTAAGCCAATGGGGATTTCATTGAGCTATAGTTTTTCTTTGATGATTTTTGCAAGAAAGGTTTAATTATTGAACTTGGCTTTTACATACTTCAAATACTGCGGACTTCTCGGAATTTAAAGTTTCTCATTTAATAAGAAAAGCTTTTAAACGATGAAATGGGAGATGTTTTGCCAATTATTATGGTGTTCCATAATGTGCCACTCCTTTCCGTCGCCTTTTCAATTTTGTCAAGCTGTTTGGTTCAAAACTTATTCGCCGGGGTTCGTGAAAACGCAAAAACCCCTGAGCATACCGGATTCACCACACACAGTGCGTGGATTCGCCGGTTCGTGAAAACGCAAAATGTCAAACACTTAAGATTCGCCACCCACAGAGCGCGGATTCGCCGGTTCGTGAAAACGCAAATTCGTGAGTGCAGATGAGACGATTCGCCGTTGTGGCAATTTCTTAGCGTAATTATAGTAAAGTATACATTTTCAAGACTTACAATTTTGCAAAAATGTTAAGAACACCAAATACATTAAGAAAAAACCACGAAAATGCCACAATGAATCATTTTGGATGAATTCGCCACTTCGTGAAAACGCCGACGGTGTGACGCAATGATTCGGTTAGGACAGACAACTCCTTCGATTCACTGAGGGTACACAAATGATTTTTACGCGCACGTTAGTCTCAGCCTATAGAATGAGACCTAAGATTGATCTTAAAGGTATTGTTTGGTAATTGTCAAAGATCAGTATCCTCACTTGGTGTACTCCAACATAAAATAACAAACCTGTGAAAATTTGGGCTCAAGTGGTCATCGAAGTTGCAAAAAAATAATGAAAGAAAAAACACCCTTTAATGCACAGAATTGTGTGCTTTTATAGTAGATGCCTGATGGGAAAGGAATCATGCCTGAAGCCTTTCTCAGATTCAAATTTGTTGGTGAAAATTTCCTCTTTCTCTTAAACAACATTACTCAAACGGGGTCGTTTCTAAAAATGCTATATAATACAACTTCCCCCCAGTGTTCTTTACTATAAGTAAGTTTTTTATGGCCATTAATATTTTGAAATGACCAAAGGCTTGAACTGTGCATCACTGCAAATCACTACTGACAACTCATACTTTGTGAAATCGGCCCGCTCGGGTCAAGTTGATGACACTCACGTTGGCCTTGGAATGAGGTGTATGCTGGGCCCAATTTCATAGAGCTGCAGTTAAGCACAAAAAGTAGCTGATCACAACGTTATGCTTACCAGAATATGGTTACCAGCAAAACTATGTCACGTGTACAATTTGTGCTTTATCCTGCTCATTTCTGCAAAGCAGAAACTAATTGTTAAGCATTATTCTCTGCTTCAGCAGCACTATGAAATTGGGCCCTGGTCCAGAGTGGCGCTCTGAGTGCGTTTTGGCGACCCCGAACAGAAACATGTTTATTAACTTCGGCCATTGGTTTATATGCGTTCTTCAGTTGAATCGCGGTGACGCGCAGCCTGTTGGCACGGTTAGGCTTTGTTTCAAAATGGCGGACTCTCAAAACTATCAAAACATGTCAAAGAAATTATTTTAAACATAAAATACATTGAAGCACAACAATTTTAAAATGTTGATAAAATTACAAAGACAAAGTTACATTTCTTGAAAAAATAATGAAGGTTGTAGGCCTATGTTTTGAGAACATGAATTTTTGTGAGAGCCTCCGCCATGAACTGTTTCTGGTACCGACCCGCTTCGCGCTGCTCTCGAAAAAAATTCGGTCAGTTTAATTTCACGTCAGAAAGTTTGTTTTCGGTCATGGTCGCCAAAACAAGCCCCTATTAGTATTAGTACGCCGTGGAATGAGGTGCATGTTGGTCTACTTAGTGACAATAATATAGACGAGTCCAGCATGCACATTCCACGGCTAACGCGTGCGTATAAAAAGTACTACGAAACATAGGCGTTCTTTCGTCGTCCATCGGTCTATAGTAAACGCAGCTGTATATTAAAGAGGTTGCAAAATCACATCTACCTACCCATTGGTAGCACGCACAATGTTGACTTTGATCGCAGTCATCTGTCAGATACACAGACTGCAGGCGCCGGTTCGAGAAACTCGCCAATGATTTAGTCAAGGATACGTCCGAGCAGATGTGACTCTTGAAGACTGACAAGAAAAACGAAATCTGCCAATTAGATAGACATGCCTCGAAATTGCGATTTTTTCCTTTTACTTTTGCGAACTATATCACGGTCCGCCAAAAACAATTTGTGGAGTCAAAAATTTTGCTCTACAAAATGGCGGGCCGTGTTAGTTCACGATGTAACAAGCAATTTCGAGGCATATTGTGTGGATCATTATTCTACTTTTAAAACATCAATCTAACCATATGCATTTCATAACAAACGGTTTCAAACGCTTTTCATAGCCGGCCCTGACTCGCCCGATCCAAGGCAACGTGTCCCTTTAAAGTGGTGCGAACACTACAGCCCATACTTTACGTTTATACCATGCACTTCAACATAACAAAGTATCAAAGATCCACACAATAAAGAACTAGAATTCTCCTCAAAATCATCCACAGTTTTAGTTTTTTATAATTATCTTTCGTTATATTAGTTTGAAGTTGAATGAATTCGCAAATCTAACCAAATATTGTAACATGATGCGTTATTGAGGTATTGCCTACTAAATACTTGTGTCGTTTTGTGGTTTGACCTTATTTCCGATAATCCGAGGAGTCGACCTGGTGAGGTAATCTTGTTTCAGAAAAAATTGCTCCATTTCCAGGAGATCATGAATAAAACATGATTTCCAGGTACGCCAGCCACTTGTCTTTTGATATCGTAAGCAAATCTTTCACTGACCAATACGAACCGACAATCTAGCTTATGACATCACGTGACCATACGTCACAGGCGCAGCTGCAGGATCACGGAAGTCTATTTTACGACGAGCGGTCATATTATGCATGCTTTTTCCAAGAAACTCTCGTTATCAGCCCAAGTGTAGTAAGTTTTTCATGGGTTTAGATTCAGTCCTATGTTTCGTTAATTCTGAGTTGGACTGCTGAAATTGCATAGAGGTAAGTATGCACATTTTCATGGCCTATTATTTTGTTGTTGCAAGTTGTTTTGGGCGTTCAATGTCGAACATTCTGAATGTGTGCAACACGGATTTCACTAGCAATAGCATTTCCTATGTACACTACATATCTGTAATGTGAACTGTGTGTGCATTAAAAGGGTGGAAAAGAACATGGCGTTTGGTGAAATCAATGAACATATCTAGCATGTCTAGGTACCAATCTATACATACTTTTTGATAGTTAACTAATCATGAACACATACATAGTGAAATTCTCCTCAAAGTATGTACTATTTAGTTCTGCAAGAACATAGTTGCTGACTGAGTGTCACTTAAGTTACAGAACTCGGAAGTTCAACACTTTTCTTGTCTTACTTAAATCTTTTCTTTATGTTTTTGCTGTAAAAACACATGCATATGTAACGTTTTTAAAAAGCTGGGATTAATTTTAGTTTCACGTTGGTATTCTGTTCATTTAGCCTTTTACAACATGTAATTATAAACATCAATTTTAAAAGGAAAGTACAAATTCTTCTGGAGTGAAAGATTATACTCGGACGTTGCCCTACTGTCTATTTTTCAATAAACAGCATGCAAACAAACCTGTGAAATTTCATCATAATAATGTTCAATTGTCATGTTTTAAACTTTAAAAAAATCATAGAACAAATGACTTGAACCTATGTTTCTTGTTGCGGTTTTATAATCATAAACCTCCTTCCTCCCGACTGTTGCAGACCAGGGTTCAAAAGAATTTCTGTAATAACACATGCATATGTAACGTTTTTAAAAAGCTGGGATTAATTTTAGTTTCACGTCGGTATTCTGTTCATTTAGCATATGAACACTGAATTTGATCTTTATTGTGTAATGAATCAATAAAGAACATATAAAACATCATTGAGAAAACATTTTGCTGAAAAACATACCAAAGACTGACTGATATACACGTTCATGATCCATGCGGGCGTCAATTTCTCAGTTTGAACGTCGTTATTACAAGATCTTGACCAATTAGCGTAAACAAACAAAGACCAGAGCCTGGGCTGCCACAGCATGCCTAGAGGTGGCTGTATTCCTGCTTGTGAACTAAAAGTACTAAAATTTGCATTTTATTTTATGCAAATTTCACCCAAAGCGATAAACAAAGGGATGAACAATTATAATTTATCTAATTTCAGCTACATTTATAAGACTTTGTGAGCCATTCGCTGTGTACACATTACTGTTTGCCCTACAGCAAAAAAACTTTTTTCGTTGTATGGGAAATTTTACTTTACCGCCTTTCTATTTCTAAAAGCCACGGGAAACACTGCATTCATGAGGTAATTTCAGTGACATGTGCAGGCCTGGAATTTCATGGAAGCCATGGCTTCTGTTGCCCCTGTTCTTGGCCTTGGTGCCCCTTCAGAAGTTTCACATAGACTTTAACATTTTCCAATGGAAGTGCCCTTTGCAAAATGAAAATGGCCTTGCCCTCTCAAAGATGAAATTCCAGGCCTGCATGTCAATTGTCATGTGGTGTGCAGCGTGCACAAAACTGTCACCGATGCCCATGTTTTAAACATGTAGGATTAATTATTCCAGATGTCTTCCAGTTTTGAATTTGGATAGTCTAATTAAATGCACAACTTATCCCCCAGCAATATAATGTAAAATGTATTATGTGTACAAGTTGCCAAGGTGTTCATTTGGTCCAGCAAGTTTGGATATGTACATATCTGTTCTTAGTAGTACATGTACATAGGTTTGCTGTGTTTGAATAAAATGTTAGAGTGCTTAAGGCGCAAGACGAACTGAAGCCCTATATATTTTTGGAATGTGAAGTACATTTTCAAATGTTTTGTTTATCAATGGTCATTGTCTGAACTGATCTATTGTTGCATCAAAATAGTTGCTTGCTGAAATGCCATCATGTGTGCACATTTCACATTTCGGCCAGAGTTCCTAATCTGGCGCCTTCAGCACTCTATAACCTTTGGTATTCATGGTCTAGGATTAATTAAGTTTGACGCATCCTAATTTTTGCTTTCTCTCTTCACCTTTTTTGTAGTGTTGATCAGCAGTTTAACCATCTCCATTTAAATCTGCTCCCGAAGTCCACTCCTTGACATAACACCCCAAGGATCTGTCCAAGGGGTGCCACGCTATCCTGTCACCATGTCTACAATTCTTCAGCTGCAGCAGTTGAAGGGCCCCGACTTGGAGCAGCTTACACTCTTGTACCAGCAGACAGGCTTCCCAGTAGAGGTGCGCTACTACTGCGGTTTATGGATTGAAAGTCAACAATGGTAAGATTTGGGTTTTTGTTTTTGTCTTTTCCCCTTCAAATTAAAAATGTCCCATTGATTTCAAATAGCTTTGTCAGTATAATTTGAAGAGTCAGTACTGCAAGTTGGTTTGTATACAAGCAATAATGTTATTTATAAACATAGTTCATTGAAATAGCGACGATCAAAAAGGCTTCTAATCAAATCGGTATGAACATTTATACACTATTTGGAAAATGTAACGGACCAGTTAAAGAAAATAACAAAAACCGGGCATATTATTCTTCCTACTTTCATCTGATTTTTATTCTCTCAGGAAATCAGTAAGATTTTTATTATTAAGCCTTAAAAACCCTATTCGATATGTAGGTCGGACTCAATTTAGAGAAAACAAAATCCGACTTTTGTCAAAGTTCAAATATCATGCCTGACGTACTTACTGGAGAGAGCCAAGTCTTCTATCTTCCAGGTGCTTTTTTGAAGCTGACCCTTTTTGTCATGTAATGATTGTGTCCAACTTTTCAATCGAGATAAACCAGGCACAGAGTCACCTTTTTAAGCTGATTCTCTTTTTTAAGTGCAGGCGTGTAATTACGTGGAGGCCACGAAGGTCATGGTGTTTGTTTCTCTGATCTTTGCCTTGGTACATGTACCCCTTTGGAAGGTTCCCATAGATTTAAAGATTTTCTATTTGAAGTGCACTTTGGAAAATGAAAATGGCCCTGCCCTCTGAAAAATTAAATTCCAGGACTGCAAGTGTCTGAGGTCAATGTTCGTTATATGGTAATTATGGTACGTTCTTAAAGACGTGTGTGTGTGTGTGTGAGCGTGAGCGTGTCTACCTGTTGAAACCAAGGACTTTAACAAAAGGGATCCGGGTGTTTGACAGAGCGACGACGTCCTCGCTTCGTTTTTGTGTACAAAACCAATGGGAACGTCGCTAAAAAAATAAATATGTCCAAACAATGGGAGAACAAAGAGAAGTCCTCGATTAGCGGGATTCACAAACGTGTGGGTAGGTATCCACATTCAAACCGGGGACCTATAACAAAAGGGACAATAGGTCCATGGTTGCTATCACAAAGGAAAGCATTGTGGTCCAAGCTTGCTATCACAAAGAGTTGAACAAAGGAGGGTCCAAGATTGCCGGTATTTACACACGTACGTGCGTGTGTGAGTAGGTATACGCATTCAAATCAGGGACCTATAACAAGAGGACAATAGGTCCACAGTTCGGGGAAGGTCCACGGTTGGAAAACGTGTACAAAACCAATGGGAGCTGTTGCCAAAAAGTTAGAGTATAAACAAAAGAGGGACAATAGGAGGTCCACGATTGCAGGCGTATACACACTTGGGTGTGTGTGTGTGTAAACGCCCATCCATACATGGTAGCCTTTAGAAGCCAAGGTGCATGTTGCACCTTGGTCAACTCCATGAAGACTAATGAATTATACATAGAAATCTGTTAATCAGAAGAGAACAAGATGACATTTTGGTCAAACTATGAAGTTTTGTGTTTTTTTGACCATGCAGGGCAAGTCTTGACCTCGACAGTCAAAGCAGTGAACCTGCTGCAAATATGCTATTGCAGCAGCTCATCCAAGAGATCAACCAAAAGAGTGAGGAGCTGTCTGGAGATGACTTGTTTGTTACAAGGCTGAAACTTAAGGACTTTGCCAATGACTTTTACGTGAGTACTGACCTACAATAAAAACCTATGCTGTTGAATTTTTGCAAGGAACCTCGTGCATTCCCTCGTGTGAAATGATCCATTGTTTATTGTCAGGCAACGGGCATTCCTTGCGAAAGCGGTGTTACCACCCTTGTGTTTGCGCTACCGTTTTAAAAACTGGCGTCACTCTAACAATCTGAACTGGAACGCTTTTGTGTTCAAAAGATGTACGCGATACGTCATCATTCTTTATTTTACATGGATACAATTCCATGTTTGCCCTTAGTTTCTCAGATGTTTAGAATAATCAAATCTACTATCCCAAGATGTCATTGTGTATTAACTTTGGTTTTGCCATCAGCCACTCATGGTGAAGGGTGTCTATGTAAATTGCCTTTCAATTCGGCAAGTTTCTTTGACAAACTACTGCAAGCAATACTAAATTGCTTTAACCAACAAAACAGCAATTTCGGTTGTGATATGTGGTCAGTGTAAAAGAATGTCAACAACTTGTTTGCTCTGACAATTTTTCTTTTTAGAACTACATTATGCCCTCTGTCCACATGCAGTGTATCTTGTTACCAGTTGTAAATAAGTCTCATATTGTGTTTTCTGAGAAAACCAGGCATGCAACTTTTCAGCTGGTTTCCTTGTTTTTGGTTTCTCAGCTGTGCCAATGAAAAATGAAAAACACAGAACTCTGCGCTGGCACTTCCCTCTTTGTTTTTTACAAACTGCAGATGTGCATGTCTGTAAAATCAGTTTCTTGATATAAGAACCCCTCCCCCCCATCACACACGCACTCAATGGCCTCCAATCATGGACCCTTCTTGGATTAACACCTGGGTTTCCCTTAATTTGTTTTACGCTCACCGGCCAGGCGAGTCAACCAAAATTTTGGGTCGCCCACATTTTTTTTTATACTAGCCCACATGTATTAATTTACTCGCATTTGGCGACCGGGCCACCGCTAATTTTGAGCCCTGTTCACCTCTTTGTCCTGACAAACTTGGAGGACTTTGTTTTCTTCTGTGATAGTGGACCTATCGTCCCTTTTTTAGTCCTCGATTTGAATGTCACTACGTATATATACACACCCTTACATGTTTTTTCGACCTTGTAATTCAAGGATTTTTTCTTTGTTCAACCTTTGGACTTAAATTGTTTAGTGACGTTCCCATTGGGTTTGTACCTTAAAGCGAAGCAACTGTGTCCATGCTCTGTCAAAACACCCGGATCCCTTTTGTTAAGGTCCTCAGATTCTACGGGTAAACAGCCCCCAAGTCCATTTTTCAGAGGGTCCCTACAAATGTTTGTGAAGTGCAAGCTGTGAAACTAGAGCTGGGTCTCTTATAAGGACTCCTATAAAACCTGTAGGTTATCAGGGCTGATCTGTTTTCATTGGTTTTCACAGTCTGGCACTATTTCTTATTTTATTGTAAATACAGAAAAACTACTGTAACAACCCGTTGAAGTTCGTTCGTGTGGTCCGTCACTGTCTCGAGTCAGAGTGGAGGATAATAGAGCAGTCCAATGTAAGTATACAGCTTGACCAGAGATGTACCCAGGACCCAAGACCGCAGGGATTGTAGCTCAAAAGCTTACGGGACCAGAATTTCTTTCTCTGGACCAGAATTTTTTTTCACAAGACCAGAAATTGAATAAGAAAAAAAAATAACTCCACAGTTTAACCTTTGAACTTGTTTAACTTGAACAAGTCAGAGAAGATTTATCTCATTTGTATTATGGAGAAGTATTCTTCAATCCTCAACAGAATTGAAAGATATTTATCAGACTGAAAATCAACATTTGATCAAAAACACAAGACCACTGGACTTGTACGGTTGTGAGGTTACTGGGCCGAGGCTAAAATCACTGGACCTGGGCCTGCAGTCCAGTTTAAATTTCGAGCCTTGGTACTGGAATCCCTTCACTGTAGAGATGTCTTGTTTTCTTAATAATCAGGTGGCAATTGTCAATTGTTTACCTTGATCTGAGCATGCAACTCTCTATCTCAAAAGTTTTGACTTGCATACAATCAAAGCAAAATTTGCTTGGTAATAGGGATAGATGGAGGCATGATATTCTTCCTACTTAAGTCTGTTTTTTGTGTGTTAAATAGCCTGAAATGTCTTTTAAAGGACTATATACCATGTGTACATGTAGGGCAGCCCTTGTACTCGACAAAATATTCCTACTTCTTTCAATGGACCAATTACCATGCCTGTAGATTGGACCCTTTCATGTATTGACTGTTGATACTGAACTTTTGAGTTTGGACCTAGTAAATCGTGCACAAGGATGACACAGTATGATAAAGAGTTGTGTTTTTATTTTGTTTTTGTGTGTGATGCAGAATGGAGTTCAAGGTGGCATGGAGCAGGCCATGCCCGTGCCAGACTCTCACCAGGAGATCGATAGTGTCTTAAAAAACCTCAAATTTAAAACGCAGGTAAACTAAAACAATGTCTAATAGCAGTTCGGCTCTTGGCCTTGCCCTCTCAAAGATGAAATTCCAAGTCTTGTCTGTGAATCACGAGTGTAGGAAATTATCTTACTTACTACACAAAACTAAACTTGGGCGGTTATTTGGTATTCCTGAGTGTTCACAGTATCTGTTCAATACCACACCATACTGAAAGCTGTTTTAGAAATTCATAATTGCAGACGTGCTCAATTTCAATATAATGAAGTTGAAAATTATTCTTAGTCCCATCTGAAAAGTTTCTGGTAATACCGAATGCCGTAGTGTTTTGGTGACGGTAAACCATGGATCCTAACATCTTAAACTGCCGAAGCTTACATGGAACCTCGGGGTCAGTGGAGTAAAAGTGAAGTGTCAAGTTGCATTTCAAACTTCTGTTGAGATTAAGATTTTATACACGGTTATCTACACAATCCAACCGCTTATGGCGGGATAAGATCTCAGATGTGCTAATGTACTTAAAATGTTAAATGTTAGGGAGACTGCCAACATAGGGCTCAGTTTGTAGAGCGCCGGCACGTTAAATTGGAGGTCGTTGGTTCACATCCCGCTCTTGTCAATTTTTCTTTGTTCAACCCTAATCAATACTAAATGTTACTCAGGATTGGCAAGGATAACAATTATTATTGTCTAATTTTAGTCTGAATGCTTAATGGTTGATCACACAAAATATGAACACTGTCTGCAACTTTTTTGTTGGCTCTACCAATCTTCTATAATACCTTTAAAAAACCAATCAACACTTTTGTCAGGCAAAAGCAAATATGGCTTTAAGGGTGTTTGTAAGCATGAAGTTGTGAGTGAATGATCTTAGTAATATGACACTCACTGGTTCAACGTTCATGTCAACACTGTATTAATTTTATTCAGCAGGTTGGGGAGAAACAATTGAGTGACATGCGACAAAAGCAGGAACTCTTCGTTGTAAAATATCAAGAGTTTCAAATGATACAGAGTGAGTTCATTGGAATTTGAATATATATTTGTGTACATCTATTGGCTGATAACTATGTATCAATCTTACTTGGTAGGCAAAGTGTGATGTCACAATACAAATTACTGTGATGGTACTGACAACTCATCTTAAGATGAATCTTAGTGCTTTGTGAAATCAGCCTTTTTGTGAAATCAAGCTCTGGGTTTGGTTTCACAAAGTGCTTAGATTCATCTTAAGATGAATTGTCCTTATTGCCATGTAGTGATTGGTATTGTGACATCAAACCTCGCTTAGCAGACGATCAAGTCTAACCGAAAACTTAATTTCCATTTATCTTGTGGTAAATAATAATGCGTACCATGTTTTTTGAATTGATGCCTCTGAACCTTGTAGGTAAGCTTTCTGCCAGTCAGCAACAGTTTCAGGGGGTGCCACCAGACAACAGTAGCAGTAGGAATGAAGAGGTCCGTTTAAACCAGAGGAAGGAAGAGATGAAAGCTGTTATCAACAGAGATGCCCAGCAATTGATGACTTTGAGAATGGTATGGTCCCCGAGATCCACCCCCCCCCCCCCCCGAAAAACACACTACTTTTCACTCATGATCCCACTTTGTGAACTAAATTATTGTCGCAGAAATATTTCGAGAGAAATATCAGTTAACATGTTTTAAAACAAATTAATCAAATACATTGAGTCTATACTGATCATATCCATGGTCTATGAATGTATTTAGAAAACTGCACTTGGCGTAGTGGTCACGTTTTTTGTGCTTCTTTATTCTTACCATAGCAAATGGCTGAGCATTATCGGGAGATCTACATGCTGTTGGCCAAAGTGCAGACTCGGGTGTTGAAAGACGAGCTGAACAAATGGAAGCGTCAACAGCAACTCGCTGGAATTGGAGGTCCACCTGAGGGCTCCTTGGATACTCTGCAGTCATGGTAGGTCTGCGGGATTCTCTGATCCGTGCATGCAATTAAACAAATCCGAAGACATGTTCCAGTTAAATATAGCACTTAGAGAGCATTCTTATGCAAAAGTATCACAACGCTTTACAACAAATAATGCGACAAGTCATCAATACAGAAAAGAATGAGAAATAAATAGGGTAAGCAGAAACAAAAACAAAGGTGGGTTTTGACTGATGTTTTGAGTATTAGAGAGATGGCATGACGAATAAGGAAGATTATTCCAAAGGTTTGGAGCAGCTGCATAAAAACCTTTGGCAGATCATGAGGCAGATGAAGAAAATCTGGTTTGGGGTTTTGTGAGAAGCCTGGTATCAGAGCAGTGGAATGAAGTGTACATTCAGGCTGGTATGGGGTGATAATTTCAGTTAGGTAAGGAGGAGTGCTTTCATTTAAACATTTTTATGTATTGGTTCACAACCTGAAGATCATAACTTTGCTGTACAGACGGCAAGAAAATAGCCAAGACTGGTCCACATTTATAGCTTGTTATCTTCTTAAAATATAAATCATGTCGGTTGGTGCAAGTGCTCTGGGCTCAATTTATTGACACAGCATAGCCCAGACAGTCTGCGCTTACAGTGCCTTGTAAAGTGTGTGATTGTATGCGCTGTATGTGCGGAATTCCACTGTAAGCAATGCCATGACATTTGGCCCTGGTGATTTGGTGCTTGCATTCAGTTAAGATTCTTGATGAAAATGTGTGTGACAAGCCTGTGCTTCTTTTCAAACATACCATCATGTCAAGATAACCTTTTCCTTTTTTGGGGGGGGGGGGGGTAAAGTTTTGTAAAATGAGGAGGAAAAACACTAAACTTCATTGCTTCTCTCTTCTAGGTGTGAATCCCTTGCTGAGATCATCTGGCAAAACAGGCAGCAGATTGTGCACATTGAAATCCTGAAGACACGCCTTCCTTTGGCGAATCCATCTGAGGACCCAACCCAAAACCTTAACAGCAGCTTTACAGCATTACTATCGGCGCTCGTCCCGTCCACATTCATAATAGAGAAACAACCACCACAAGTGCTCAAGAAAGAAACAAAGTTTAAGACGTCGGTCAGGTGAGCCGCATTACCGATTACATGTTCGAATTTCAAATTCCAGACTTCTCCACTTGAATGATGTGGTCTTTCATGGATAGACTGGGTTGTTGCAAAGCAAGATTTATGGCCAATTTAAACCTTAAATCAAACTATATTTTCAAAAATGATAGATTCTCAGAAATTTAGTGTATAAATCATATTGGTGCAAATTAGTATAGCAAGTTATTGACATTTCTTGACATTTTGTTTTTGAGTTTGGACTAAATAAAGCCTGTATTCAGAACAGTTTGGATTTTCCATTAAATTTGTCAGAGCAAAATATTAACTGGATATAGTGTGTACAACTCTTTCTTGTTCAAAGTTGTTTCAGAATTTGACATCGTTATTTTTTCCAACGGTCCAGATTGCTGGTTGGGGGCAAGCTGAATGTTCACATGGAACCACCACAAGTGAAGGCCACAATAATCAGGTAATTCCACAGCAATTTTAACAATGCAAGACATGTTTTCGTCTAACTATCAATTACTTTGTATGTAACATGGAAGAAAAGTTACAGCTCGAGGTACGACTTTCCTGTGAATAGATGCGGAATTGAAACACAAACTTTTGATGCTTGATTTTTCAGTGAAATGCAGGCCAAAGCTCTGCTGAGTAACGAAAATTTGAGTCCGGATGAAACAAGTGGAGAATTTCTCAACAACTCTGGCATCATGGAGTACCACAGAGACACAGGAATTCTGAATGTATCATTTAGAAATATGGTGAGTTACTGGGCCAAATACCTTAATCTTTGTTCTCTGTCAAATATTTACACCTGAGGGCTGTTTTATCAATACATTTGAATTTTCTGTAGCCCGGATGGCCACAAGTGTTTTTTACTTTCCTTTCGTTTATTTCTTCACCTTTGTGTTTTTGTTTCAGTCACTGAAGAAAATCAAAAGAGCAGATAGACGAGGTGCAGAGGTAAGATTGAAGAGGAGACAGTTTTTGACAGACTTGGACTATGATTACTTTAGGGGCGAGACAACTATGCTAGGACATGAACAAAAAATTAAAATAATTGTTTTGCATTCTTAAAAATTCTTTGTTTGTTATTTTTAAGCGGGTGGAGGTAATTAATTAACCTATAATAGGCCTGGAATTTCATCTTTGAGGCCATTTTCATTTTGCAAGGGGCACTTTTATTGGAAAATCTTAAAGTCCATGGGAAACTTGTGAAGGGGCACCAAGGCCAAGACCAGGGAATCATAAACCAAATGGGCTCTTTTGAATATTTTGGTAGTGTTTGTAATTGTTTTCAATATTATTTTTTAATTTTACAGTTTGTGACCGAGGAGAAGTTTACGGTACTTTACCAGTGTAAATTCACAGTGTCTAGTGGTGAGCTGGCTTTCAAAGTCATGGTAAGTCAATTTTATATCCAATGCCCAATTTCATAAAGCTGTTAAGCACAAAATAGTAGCTAAGCACAGAATAATAATGCTTACTGGAAGAAGGTTACCAGCAAAAATACCATGCCATGTGTACCATTTGTGACTGGTATACTGCTCCAATTTGCTTGGTAGAAAATTGTTAAGCAATTTGTCCTGCTTAGGCAGCTGTATGAAACTTGGTCATGGAGGCCGAATTCATGAAGTCAGTTAGCAGACAACAAAAGTGCTTGACAAACTAATTTGCTTAGCAAAAGTAAGCAAGGATCCAGTCACATGTGGGACTTGATATTTTGGCTGGTAAGCTATTTTTTTACTGAGGGATTTCTGCGCTCGGCCAATTTGGCTGCAGGGGAACCTTAACCCCAAATCGCGTCAGGGGTTTTCTAGGCACCCCACCCCGCTCAATGCGTCAAAATGTAACGCATTCCAAATGGAAACCCGAAAATGCAGCAAAATTGCAACAGAAGATTCTATTGTTTGGGCCAGATGTAACTATTGTTGATTAAGGTGCTTTGTAAAAATCAAAGGATTGCACAATTTGAAATTAATTAAGCAATGTCTTACAACAGTGAGATCAATTTGTATTTTGTTTTTTTCAAAAGTAAGGTACACCCTTGCATTTGTTCTTCACATTTGCTTGTAAAACATTTTTAATATTCTCATTCATTTTACATTACTCACTCAATTCATTTCAATTCAATTTCAATACTTCATCATAGTGTGCAATTAAAAAGCAGCATAAACTTGTTTTTTCGGTGTGCACTCAACGTTCAAATTCTAATTTCATACTATGCACACAATGGAATATATCTTGATTGTGTAATGGACATACATGTAATGCCGTTTCCATTTGGTGAAGTACACATGTATGGACTTGCTGTGACACTCCATCCAAGAACGCAAGGCCCCTTTTTGATAATTATTAGCATTCATAGGACAATTGTGTTTTAAACAAGATGATTCAGTATTAATTAGGAGTATTTTATATTGTGTTTTTTGATGATTTGGGACTATAGTTTTCTGTTTAAAAAATGTGTGTGTGTTGCTTCAAAATTTCTG
Organism: Leptasterias polaris; assembly: GCA_037783415.1. Lineage (NCBI taxonomy): Eukaryota > Metazoa > Echinodermata > Asteroidea > Forcipulatida > Asteriidae > Leptasterias > Leptasterias polaris. The sequence continues at coordinate 372,674 of JAZGTN010000043.1, forward strand.
CCGATAACGCATGCTCACCATGCATTGGGTGAAACCTGCCTTAAAAGTTAAACCATAAGATTGTGACTGTACTATATGGAACACCCAATCCTCCCTTTAGTCATAACTACCCTGGCTTTTTATTACCATTAAAAGTAATTGCTTGCTCATTTTGTTTGATTAGAAACTTTCTCTCTGTTTAATCGATGTGTGCATGAAACCATTTCAGGTATCAAATAGCTCATGTCAGTATTTAACACACCCTTTTCATATCCTTCCCATGTCAATTTTTAACTTTTGTGCATTGCTCTTGGGAAGCACAAATCTGAATCTGTTAACAAGAGAAAGGAACAATTTTGAGGGCTTAGGTTCCAACTTTTCAGGTGAAATAAATACCTTAGAAACATTTATTAAATTGGTGCTGATTTTCTTGTTACTCTTTTCTGGAGTATGGTGATTTTGCAATAAGGCCTTAATACTTCTTGGAGCTAACAAATTGCCTGCATTCCCCTATGGTCATTGCCTTGGTGCCCCTTGAAATGTTCCTCAATAGAGGAGACCTTTACTAAGGACAAAAACTGCCTTGCCCAGTTATGAGGAAATATCAGGCCTGGTGCAGTTTAATTTGCCTGCTGGGACTCTTTATTTAGAAGCCATTGTGAGAAGAGGGCATGACAACAAATACAAAAAATATACAATTTGTTTTAAGGTACAAGACTTGACCCCTTTTGTGACAAGTAATCTCTAAATCATGTGGAACTCCAACACTGCACAGTCAAACACAGAACAGTGTAGACTTTTATGGAAGTTGTGTGCCTAACCTTTGCTTTGCTTTAGTAAAATCAATCTAATTTTGCACTTGACTTTTGATGGGTTTTAGGTTGTAAATGTTTTTTTTATATGGTGTAATCACCCATTTACAAACATACATGTGGACAAACTGTTACAACTGATCAAATGCTTACACCAACTGCCTTGGAGTACTCTTTCAATACAATGGTACCACGGTGACTTAGAAACTGAAGTCTTCTGGTCCTTTCTCTCAAGGCTTTTCTTTTGTAGGTAAAGTTGCGTAGAAGTGAAGCATTTTTCTTGGTGGGCGCTAAATGCATAAAGTATGGTTTAAACCTTACCATGGTCATGCATAAATCTGCATTAAAGCTTCATTTCAATCTCTTTTGCACCCTCTTAAAAAATAAAATCCATTAACGTAAGGAAGACGGCAACTGCTTATTTCTTTTCTTTCTCCCGCTTGTTTGTTTTGTCTGGTTTATTTGTTTTTTGCATTCTAGACCCTTTCGCTACCTGTAGTTGTGGTGTCGCATGGCAACCAAGAATGCAATGCATTAGCTACTATTCTGTGGGATAATGGTTTTGGTGACTGCACATCAGTAAGTTTATTACCCCCTTGCTGGACGGCCGCCTTTTTGTGTGACGATGGACAGGCCAAGCACGGCTGGTCAGGGGGACTGCCAAGTCCAGCCTTTGCGGGCTTAATAACGCTTCTCACTCTGTTAGACATGAACTGCTTGTAGATCATCTCCATAGCAATCCTTCCCATCCTTCCAACAGCATTTTGTTTTTTCTGCATTGCTTCTAAAACATGTTTCAATCTGCATGTTCAGTTTTCATTTAGATTTCTAATTTGCAGTGTGTGCAAGATCGTTTGTAAAGTAAACTAAATTTAAAGTGGAGAAAACCAAAGAGCAGAGGTCTTTCAGATGGTAGCGTTGTTGTCCGTCGTCACAGGCGGTTGTCTTTTGTAGCCTAGTCAGCATGTTAACTGGTTCCCCCCCATGTCTTCACAGACTCTGTCACTACCCGTCGTGGTGATCGTCCACGGTAACCAGGAGTCCAACGCATTGGCCACAGTGTTGTGGGACAATGCTTTTGCAGAGCCAGTAAGTTAACTGTGTTACACGTTGTTCTGATTCGTTGATTGGAGAGGGGAAGTTCACTACGAATGGCCCATCTCATGGAGGCGCTGATCCTATAAAAAGTATTGGAACAATTTGGAAGTTTTAAAATTACCAAGTTAATTGATACTGTAAACTGATTAAAAATAATTAAACTTTTTTAAAGGTGCATTTCTTGGCTGCACCGGGCAAATAGAGGCGCTGATCCTATAAAAGTATTAAACAATTTGAAAGATTTAAAATTACCAAGTCAATTGATAGTGTTATACTGATCAGAAATTGAAAGGTGCATTTATTTGATGCACCAGGTAAAGTTATGGATTAAGCCTGGTTCATACTTCAAAAGCAAATGGGAAGCAAATTTTTGTGGCACAATAATCGGTAGGCCTTGTTTCCCGATTGTGATGCTTTCACTTTTGCTTTTGATTTCGTGTGAAGTATGAACCGGACTTAACTTAACTACGGGAACAGTGTACATTTTTCATTTAGATTTTTGAGTTTTATTGATTTTTGCAATCAGGATGTATAAGTCAAGTTACAAATGTGTAAATATATTTGCTCCCTAAAGCATCTTAAAATGTGCAGTGTACTTTTGGTTTGCGAGTTACAGCCCAGGACTCAATTCAATCATAACTGCTAAACAAAGAGTGATGTTACAATACAAATCACTATGGTTACACTGACAACTCGTCTTCAACTGAATTGTAGTGCTTTGTGAAATCGAGCTGTGTGCCAGTGGTCAAGTTGATAGTTCAAGCCCTATGGTGTTGTTAGGAGTCGGTTAAAATGAGGGCTGCTGTATATTCCGTTTGAGGAGAAAGGACACAATGACTTTTATGTGAATTCAATTATTTTGACTGGAGTTAATGCTGATGTATATGTTTGTATCCATCAGGACAGAGTGCCCTTTGTCATCCCAGACAAAGTCCCATGGCCGCAAATGGCCCATGCCCTCAACTCAAAGTTCATGGCAGCTAACGGGAGGAGTCTGTCCAATGACAACTTACAGTACCTTGCCATGAAGGCCTTCAGCAGTAAGTCCCACATTGTAGTGTTAACCATTTCACCATCAGAACCCATCAAAATCCTTCTACAGGTCTTCTTGATTATGTTAATCAGGGTCCAATTTCATGGCTCTGCTTACCGCTTCATTCATTCCTCCCGTGACTGTCAAGCTTACTGTTGTGGTGCCATGATGAATGCATCTGCTGTCTCTGTCCTCAGTCATAAGTACGAGGGCAGCAATGTTTCGGCCTGTCCAGTCTTTAATGTTGTCAGACTAGGACTTCCCTTTGTCTGTCTCTCCGCCACTTACTGTTACTGAACCCTTAAAGCGCGTAATGCACAGTAGAGTATATCTGAATATAAATGTCCGTTATTATTATCCAATTCTATGAGACAATAAGCGCAGAATTCTGCGGTAAGCAGAGCCATGAAATTGGGCCCTGCTCATGCTTCTGTGTGATACCCGGTTTTCAAATTGATTTTCAGGGTGAAATATGAAAGATATACGTCGTGTTTATTTAAATGCAATTTTTTTTGACTTTATTTCACCAACAGACCAGAGTGTGCAGACGGATGATTTCAACAACATGTACATCACATGGAGTAACTTCAATAGGGTAGGGTAACCAAGCTTTCTGTTATTGTATTATCATTATTGAAGTTTCTGTTTTTGTTGTTGTAAGTGATGAGACTTTATTTAAAACCCTGCAGCAAGGGACCTGTTGGTGTTCAGCTTCCCTGTTGTATGTTGTCAGTAAATGCTGACAAGCATTTTCCATAGGTTAAGAGGGTAAATTTTGCATTTTGTAAATTATTTTTTTATCTAAGTGTGTTTACATCTCTAGGCTTTGCTTTGTTTAATTTAAGCTCATTGGTTTGCTTAATTAATTAAGTTTTATATTTTGGTTTCATCTACCATTGACAATTGACATACCGATTTTGTACCTGAAGGGTGCTGGCAGAGTTTTGTCCTGCCCACTTCTAACCAAATCACTGACCCCTGTTGATTGACACCCCTCCTAGGACGTGCAGTAACGTCCAGCTTAGGATCTTATGGCATATGAGCTGACCAGTGTGTACGATGTGGTTAAGACAATGAAAATATAAAAATATGCCAGCATGTGCTGACAACGGCCCTCACTGCAGCTCAAATTCCTTGCTGACGATAACATTTCCGACTCGCTTCAATTCCATCTAGGATAATTGATTTTTCTGGTTAATCAATTGTCTGTGTTATCTGTACAGTCAACTTGGTTGTGGTTTAATATTTCCCCTAGCGAATACTGTTTGTGTGATGTTATCATTAGTGGAGCATAGCTGTTTATGCTGGGCAGTCACAAGCTTGCCCCACTCAACCCGTATTGTTTTTATGGGTCCAGTGCCTTCAAGCTTTGTATATAAAATAGATCTCTCTGCTGGTATCGCATTTGTTTATTTCTATAAATCTATTTTGTAAAAATTGCATTTGGGTATTTGTGTTTCTTTGATTGATACTGTCATTATAATCAATTTTGATTATACCTTACACACAATGTGGTAATGTCATTTATACAAAACGTGGTTATATCATTTTAATTAAGCATATTATTTAATGTTTACTGATAATCACATGTTCTACTTGAAGATTAAATTTTACTACTTTAAATTAATGTATTTGTAATAATCATAATTTTTTTAATACTCTTCATTATTAATACTGTTCATTATTATGGCGCACATATCTATCAGCTAATGCCAAAGAAATGAGCTTTCAAGCAAAATATTTTTGGGTTTTTTGAAAAGAGAGGAATAAATTGACAATAGTTAAATATTGATTGGTTTCAGGATCCTTTGCCTGGCTGTGCATTTACCTTCTGGAGATGGTTTCATGGAGTACTGGAGTTGACAAGGAAACACTTGGGAATTCCATGGAAAGAAGGGTAAGGTTAACTCAACGACTCCTTTTCGAATCCACGACTTGGGCTTAAGGCTCCGCCAGTTATTTTGGAAAATGTCAAGTCGAAGCCCAAGCCCAAGCTGTGGTTTCGAGGAGGGCCTACATTATGTACACCTATAAAGTTGTCTCATGTGGCGGTTTTGCATTGAATACTGTGAGAATTCCTGACTGAGACATGTCTTTGGGGTTGTTGGCTTACAGGTCTATCTTGGGTTTCATCCGTAAGGAGCAGGCTCAGGAGCTTCTGTTGACCAAGCAGACAGGAACCTTCTTGTTACGATTCAGTGACTCCAAGATAGGAGCCATAAGCATCACCTGGGTCAATGAAGATCCCAACACAGGTCGGTGCACTTTTTTCATACCATCATGGTTTTTTAGTTAACCACTTATCACTTGTAGTTCTGAACAATTTCTATGCTCACCCGCTGGATTAATTTTCAGAAATAACACAATAGTTTGCCTTGGAATGTTGGAATCTCAGACTAGGCTCCCACAAGGAAGGAGGAGAAGAATAGACAACAAACATTCTCATAACATAATTCTCCAGGATTTCTTTATCTCTTTTGAGAAAATGTGGTATGTGTTCATAGTACATGAAAATCGACTCAACCCTTGGCCCTAAGCCACGTCAGATAGTTTACATTGGTATGCTGGAATCTCAGACTATGCTCCCTTGCCAAATGGAATGGTAAATAATCCTTGTTTGTACAACAAATAGATAAAGGTCTTGAATTTGGGATTACATAACAATCCCCAGAAAATGGGAGATTTGGAGCATGGATTCCGGTACCCTTTGTCCCTCTTAGTACGAGGCAAACGAAGTGTAGCACGATGAGGGCATGCATTGTGCGCACTGCACAATGGAAAGTCGGGGTGTGTTAACATGCTACCCTCTGTTGACGTCATACCAACAACAAATTTCCAGCATGGCCTTTAGTTAAACTTCTTTAGTGCGTACACAAGACAGATTTGCTCTATTTACTTTTAAGCCCCTGTTGTTTTTGATGTCTCTCCCATTTAATCTTAAAGCCATAGGTCCCATGTGTTGTGTAATGCATGTAAAAAAAAAGTACTATTGAGAAGGGGTTTGCCAAAGTATTTTCAGATTGTAAACCCTTAAAATATAAATATGTGTCTCATAATTCAAACTAAAGTTAAAATTATAACTGCTTGAGATGCCCTTAGATAAAACGCTGTATAAGGACTGAGTTTTGTTATTATTATTTTTAGTAAGTGGTTACACTCTTTTGGATAAAGGAACAGGTACAGCTAGCTGCCAACTCTTAACATTTCATTTTTCCCCCCTTTTTGGATTGTAGGTGAAAGGCAAGTGCTGAATCTATTGCCGTTTGCTTCTGAGGACTTCCACATCCGTTCCCTCGCTGATCGTATCCATGACTTGCCACATTTAACACACCTGTTTCCCGATATTCCAAAAGATACTGCTTTTGGCAATTTGTACACCCCTGAAGATAGTAAGTCAAATTTATCACTGTGAATACGTCTTTGCCATTTATTCGTATTTTAGATAGGATGTTTTCTGTATAAAGCCATAGGTCCCATGTGTTGTGTAACGCGTGTAAAATAACCCAGTACACTTATGGTTCACGGGAAGGTATACGTTTTGTAATCACCCTTAAATTAATGGCAATAAACACTTATTGGTACAGCAGCTTTCGATAGTATAAAGCATTTTGAGTAACATTTCACTTCAAAGTAATGTTGTTATGTAAAAAGATATCACTTTTTATGCCTCCAAATTTGAATCTGAGAAACGTTGCTGTCAGATTTGTTTCTCAGATTGTGTATCCCTATGAGGGATTATTCTTCCTGCGTGGACATATTCGCTCCGTATTTTTGACGGTATCGCAAAAAACACGACCATCTTTTGAAATGAAAATTTCACAGATTAGTTTTATTGTATACATTTATATAGGATTAAATCAATCGAACGGTTCCAAAGATCAAAGGTATTCTTTGCCGTTAAGAAAAGCGGTTTACCAGAGTGTTTGCTGATTTTGCAAACTATAATTGTCATAGTATTTACACCGTCCCATTTGTTAATTATCATGTGTGCTTTCACAGTGTACTGACCAAACTTCTTTACCTTGTTTCTGTGTTTTCAGAGGAGCTACCACAGCCTGGTGGTGGTTATGTCAGCTCAGTGCTTGTCAGTAGGATCCCTCAACTCAGGTACCTATTAAATACAACCCCCCCTCCCCTTGTTTTCAACCTTTTTTAAGATAAAACATCGGTGGCTATTTATATCTTGATAAATTTGAATCCTTGAAAATGTATCTTTCTTCCTAAGAATGTGAGAATGTATCTTTCTTCCTAAGAATGTGAGAATGTATCTTTCTTCCTAAGAATGTGAGAATGTATCCGATTCTTTCATTGATCACGGGAGCAAGGTGGAGGGAGTCCATTTGTTAAGTCTACCTCTCGGTTTTTAACCACTTTATGTCGATATAAAAAAAAATTACCATTCCTCTGCGCAATATTTTTTTTCTCCAAACTTTGCGGAACTTCCAAAGCAATTTTTTGTGGAAATATCGTTTTCATAAATGTAACCCTGAACAAAGACAACAAGCGTTCTCATGAAATGTAACAGAATTTTCATTCTCTTTCAAGAAATTTTGGATAATCTGTCATGGTTTGCTAAAATCTCAGACCTGCCTCCCATCTGCTGTGGCAGCCTATCGAACTCTCATAATTCTTGTTAATACAACAAAAGGAAGAAGGTATGGAATCAGGAATTACACTATAAAACACATGGGAAAGGGAGATTATGAGCATAAATTCCAGTACCATTCTCCATCATTGTACATGGGATTTTGTACAGCAGGTGCATGCCTGTGCACAATACACAATGCATTATGTGTACAAGTCAGCTGATCAACTGACCGCAACCAAAAGAGGACGCTCTGAAGTTGGTTCCTTGTGTTTATGAATGTCAACCTTATTTCTATCTAGACACTTTAAATGCTTGTATATTCGCCAACCGACGTAAAATGGTCAACAGGTACCCCAATATTGAGGGATATCTTGTCAAGAATCTGAAGAGGATAAAAACGTATTCATCTCTGAGGGTGCAATTTTTTAAGAATGTTTTAACTTGCCATATTTGTTCCTGGATACTTCATACATTCCCGGTTCCGATATATTAATGGTTGTGTGATATATTCATGGTTATGTGTTGATCTCAAGTGAAAAAAAATGCAAGTGAATTTAAACTTTTGGAAACCTCAAAACAAGAGGCAGGCCTGGAATTTCATCTTTAAGAGGCCAATGCCATATTCATTTTGCAAAGGGCACTTTCATTCATTTGAGAAACTTAGCGACCACAGGACACTTTTGAAGGGTAATGGACCAGTGGTAATGGAGGCACTGGCCTCTGCAGCCTCTGCTTATTTCCAGGCCTGAAGTGGATTGAAGTTTCACACGAATTTGTGTAAAGTTTGTTGCACCAGACGGCCCTTCAGCCATGACGCCCCCATTTTTATTTCATTTTTGATTGATGCTTACAGCGCTCCTCAGACACAGTTCTCTGACAATCCTGGTACCCCCATGGGCTCTGTGGAACCAGCTTCACCCCAGCAGCAACTACCCAACAGCCAGCAGGACTTTGACGAATTTAATACGTAAGTTAACAATTCAAATATTTCTATATTAATTTTTGCTCATCTGACTAGCCATTGTGGATACCCACCTTACCCCACAGCCATTGGCACAAATGAGCACAAATACCTAAACCATATGAACAAATGGAAGAAATTCCTTTTAATTGTATTATTAGATTTCTTTAAGGATAGATCTAAATATATGGGAAGTGGTAAACTCAACAAGCCTTCGCAATCCAAAGATGGCTTCGTCACCTACATTTTGAAAGGTTCTTTACACCTGAAATACTTTTAAGGGGGTATTTTGGGACGTGTTGGTTTACTCGGCTCTGTCTGTAATGTGGGATCTTAGTCTGAGAGCGAGCCTAAATTAGAGTTCAGACCGGTTATCTAGTCCATTATTAGGTTTTATAGAAACAAACATATTGCTAACAAATGTTGCTGATGAGTAGGCTACCATAATTTTTGGAACCGAATCTGATAAAAAAGAAAAAGGAGTAATTCTGAGTCAGAATCAGGACCAATATATTCTAAAAAGTACCCCCCCCCCCTCCCGTACACACGCAAGTGGTTGTCTATTCAAATAGAATTGAGACTCCGCACGTCAGTGAATCAACAGAAACATGCAGTAGTTGCTCGTAATTCATTGTCTGTTGAGACTGTGGCTTGGATTTTTCATCAGAACGTTGGTTCTGTCAAGTTCTTACTTCTGATGATCACAGAGCACAATCTTGCATTTTCTTAACCCACTCACTGACAGGAATTCTGAAATGTGTCTGTGCTCACCCACAGGATTATTTTGGAATTTCCAAAATATTTTTGTTGCCTTAATGAAACTATGACTTAACCTAGTAAAGACAACGAATGTTCTCATAAAATGTGCGGAGATTTTGGTTCTCTTTCGAGAAAATATTGCTTGTGTTCACTGTGAATGGGCCTTACCTTGGCTGTGAGCCATTGTCAAATACAATGATGGCAGCCTAATGACCTCTCATAATTCTTGCTTTTCCGACAAAAGGATAAAGTCAGGAATCTGGGGTTACTCAACAATCCCAGAAAAGGGAGATTTAAATATGAAATTCCAGTACCCTCTGTCCCTCTTTCTCTGTCCCTCTTTGATGTTGGGCAAACAAAGTCTAACATGGTGAGAGCATGCACTGTGCGCGCTACCAGGCATCCCTGGATGATTTTAGTCTGTCAGACTTGCATTTGCCTGTCCGTAAACATTTTGCTTGTATGCACATTTTGCTTGTATGCACATCTTCCTGCAATAACTTGTTAAACTTCTTTTATTGCGAGTTACTTGCTGTTTGGACTTTGGACTCCGAGGCTGGAGTTCATATAATAGTGACATTGCCCGAACTCAGTCACTTCAGTAGTTTATAAAAGGGTATTGTACAGGATTGGTAGAGCTGACAAAATAGTTGCAGATGGTGCTTATATATATACTTGGTGATCAACTATATATACATGGAATAACAAACCTGTGAAAATTGGGGCTTAACCCGTTGTGTGAGTCAGGAGAAAATAGTGAAAATTCATGCACAATTTTCAGCATGTAAACACATTCTCCGTATTTTGGTCGTAACAACCTAAGAAGCATTTCAGATACAGTTTTCTCAAACACATGTATGACTTCATTTCAGAGGGAAATTTTTCACCGAAAAAAAGTGGTTCTAGTATATTCAGTGAGCCTTCAGAATTAAACAATTCTGGTTTTATCCTTACCAATCCTGTATAATGCCTTTAATTTTATCCCACTTGTTCTCATGCCGCCCCAAAAAGATGCATTTTTTAAAGTACACACTTCAGAGGATTAAGTGGTCTAGGAGCTTGAGTTGACTTCAGGATTTCTGCCAGTTTTAATTATAATTTAAGTTCTGGGTGGAATTGGGGGTAAGAGAAAGTGTTTTTCTGTGTTTCTATTTCGGGGAAGCCATTCCAAGCTTTCCCTAAACCATAAAAAAAGAATTGCTGTATATTTGTCTTCACTATAGAGGCATTTTATCATACATCAAGAATGTTCCCACAAACCTAAAAAATAAATAAAAACCAGAGCAAAACAAAAAAAGTGCTGGGAGAAAAAGTGGCAACACCTACCTGCAATGTAGCAAGCTTGCCTGGGGGTAGGCAGGTAGGTAGAATCACTGTTGGGATTGGAATGAGCTGAATACCTGTGATATCTCTTGAATAGCAAACATCCAAAAGTGCAATCGGGCAGAAAAATTTGCTTAAAATGTTTTCTTTTAAAAATGACATTCTTAAATCTGTATGATAAGATGAATCTACATGTATGAACAAAAAATAAGAAAATTCATACCTGCCAAAAAAAAAAAATAAGCAAAATATCGATAATATTTTCCCGCTTTTTCCTTTGGATTTAAACAAATTCTATGAATAGTAAAAGAATGCTTTTGGCTCTCTGTTTTTTGCTGCAGGGCAATGGAGGGTGATTTGCCTGGAAGCTAGCTGGGATGTTTGCTGTTCATGTGAGATAGATTTGTTGTAAAAAAAGTAAAAGATGAAAAAGTCTATCCCCCCAAATCAACTTTGCCACTCCCCACGTCTCAAGCTTACTGTCCCCTGTACTACCGCCAGAAGGGGGGGGGGAAACTGGAAGGAATCTTGAGACATCAAGGCTGTGAGACTCATTGAGGATTCCTCTGGGTTGATGAAACTCATTAAGAACGACACCCGGAGTTTGTGCGCTCTGTACACATCGGGTGATCAAGGAAAATTCATTTGGATGGTTCTAAATTGGGCTCATGTTGGTTGGTTCAGTTAGCGCTTATTGTCATGTGGGAAGTCTGAATCTCACTTTCAGTAGAATTCAGATTGTGATTCTTAATCCTCTCTGAAAACCTTAAAGTCATCACAAAGGGATGCTGTATCCTGAGATTAGTTCTACTGAATGACATCTTACTTTCCAGATTAAGACTAGGTTCTGTATTGGTTTTATTTTATTTCGCCCACTTCTTTGTATGAAGTGTTTGTTATAAAATTGTCACAATGCTAGTCCTGTCCCTGCTCAAATTCTACATTTTTTGTATCTATTTTCAAAAGTGAAATTTCTTCAATAATTTTGATCTAGTCATCACATTTTGAATATGTAGATCGAAGTAAACTATTAGGAAATAATGAGTAACTTTTGGGAACCATAGCAAGGTAGTCGCGATGATGCTAACTAAACAATTTAAGATAGACTTTTTGGTATAGAGTTAACCATCACACACCCTTACACATGGCAAATACAGAGTACTTCATTATTGTTCTATTATTCCCTTTTCTGAAGAAAGTCTCTGTCAAGTCTCAAACAAAGACAACCTTGTGGGGTAGCATTGTTTCATTGTTAAAAGTACCTAGTTCGTTGGCGTGTGTAAGGGAACACTCACCCTCACCATAACAGCTACAAGCGACTTATACCAAAAAATTCCCAAAGCGGCCGTAAATGGCTGCAAGATTTGACCTCTGTTCACATAAAGAGGTCACAGTGAAAGTTGTGTCCAGAATTGACATTTTCCAACGTTCTCATGTTGACGTACTATTGTTGTTTTTAGGCACATCTTTGCTGACAAAACAAAGTACAAAAATCAACATGTCTGGGTGTATTGCGATGATTATATAGAAATGTATGGTCTGTTTTAAGGGTTAGTAAGAAATTGCGTCTGACAAATAAGCAATTGCTCTCCAGTTCAACAGGGTGTGTCAAAACTTTCTTGCTGCGTCACCCATAAATGCCATCTCAAAAACAAAGATTTAACCCCTTAGTTGTCTCTTGCATGACTTAGATTTGAGATTTGCAGCGCTGATTAACCTCATACACTGCACTTTGAAACTAAATGCTGACAACTTTAGGCATATGCTCTGACAATTTTCCCTCAAAACTTTCTGTGGGTAATCTTTTAAGAAAACTAATATTTATGTTGTCGGTGCTCCTGTAGTAAACTATTTTTTCTTTACACATTTTTATATTTGATCCTTATTTTTGGGTTTTCTTGTTAAAAGTTAATCATGTAAATAAATGCTTTAAAACACTTTTATATATTTAATGTGAATGTTGCTTGTGTGCTGCAGTAAAACGAGAAAGTTTAAAAAAAGATAAAGACCAAAATAAGGTGGCTCTTAGCGATATTGCATCTTGTGTTGGGTGTTCCCTTTGAAGAGTTTAACATGTTTAATAACGGAGCAAAGCTCCAACGTTTGAATGTAATTTTTAAAGGATACTTTTTGCCGTTTCCTGACAAGCCTGGGATTTGTTTTATTCTCGGACATGAAGAGTGTAACCTAATTATCCCCAGGGCTTGGGGATGAAATGAAGGTTAGTCAAAGGTCACTAAGAAAGACCTTTATGTTTGCTGGGCCGTAGTAGCTATATAATACCACATATTAGCCAGTTGTTGGTGTTTTATAGAATTTTATATTAAAATATGATTATTATTTTTTTCTCTCTTAATTTCGAGAGGGTACACATTTTGAGATGACTTGTTTTGTTTTTCCATCTCCAGTTTCTAAAACAGATCATGAAATTAATCTTGACAACTCTGATCGAAATAGGTGTGCACAAGTTTTGATGGAAAGAAACATAGATGATACTTTTTTGGTGATGTTTATAAACTAAATGCTTTTAATGAGTTGCTTCGCAAGCCAATCAGCCAAGATTTTTCCCCAAAGATGAGAGTACTTAAAGGATGAACAAATTGCTCAAGATTTTATGTAGTTGTACCATCTTTACACTGTACTGATGAAATTTTTGACACATTTACTGGTCCCTTTAAGATCGGTTGCAATAGCTAATTCATTATCTGTTTAATTAAGTTGGTACCAAAGATCCATTATCAAAAGAAGACGACCCTCTGGCCACGTGTGAAGTCTGGGATGAAATAGACTAAGCAAGGGGTAGTTGGGTTCTGTTTGGGTTTCTTAGTTTATTGTTTTGCTGCTGTGCATTCAATTATGTCTGTGATGAGGATAAACAGCCATAAGAAATATATCTAGCCAGGTTCACATTGTTGAATTGAAGCAGGCCCCGAGTTACATGGAGGCCACAAAGGCTGTGACCTCCAGGGATCTTTTTTTACTTCAGATCAAATTCACACAAAACATCAAGATGAACCATTTAGAATGCTCCAGATTTCACAGTAGGGCTTTTAAAACAAAGATAAACACGAATTAGAAAACATTCTGAAGACCTCGTTTCAATTTAGTATGCTATGGCCAAACTTTTAAAAATTGGGTACAGAATGCCCTACAGTTTTGGAAAATCTTGGGGAAGCCAGGTTACCATGGCCTATGTGGCCTTGGTGCCCCCTTTAAAAGTTTCCCAAGATTTTCAAAAGGAAATGTACGGAGCCCGGTAAGGGACAGTGGAAGAAAAAAATATGCGGGGACTAATTCGTTTGCACGGTTTAGTTATCAGTTTGAACGAATTAATAATCAGTTCGCACGGTTTAGTAATCCGTTCCCACGGTTTAGTAATCTGTTTGAACGAAATAATAATCCGTTCGCACAGTTTAATAATCTGTTCGAACGAATTAGGAATCCGTTCGCGCGGTTTATCCAAGGTATGAAATAGCGCTGCACGCATGCCTACGATCCACTCACAACAACACTTTGCTTCAAGATGGCGGAGGGCCGCGACGGTAGTTCTGACATCTCTGATGATGACCGTGTTGGTAAGCTGTATGTGACCTATTAAGTTTCAATAAACTATGCATCTTTATCCAATCATATACTTATAAAGACTGACAAACTTACCAACACGGTCTTCATCAGATATTTCCGTCGCGGCCCTCCGCCATCTTGAAGCAGTGTTGTTGTTAGTGGATGGTACGCATGCGTGCAGCATCATTTCATGCCTTTGCCAATCCGGGCGAACGGATTCCTAAATCGTTCGAACCCTGGGAACAGATTACTAAACCGTTGGAACGGATTGTTAATTCGTTCGAACAGATTACTAAACCGTGGGAACGGATTATTAATTCGTTCAAACGGATTACTACACCGTGTGAACGAATTAGTCCCCGCAAATTTGTGTCTTGCCACTGTCCCTTCCCGGGCTTCGTAGAAATGCCCTTTTACAATGAAAATGGCCTTGCTCTCTCAAGATGAAATTCCAGGCCTGTTGATGAGCAGGTTTGTCATAAGTCTTATCAACAAGAGAAAAGGGAAGTACTCAACCACATAAGTTTTGTTTTTCTACAATATGTGGTCTTAAACATTTGCCAGCAGGTATTTTACATTGAATGAAAAAATGTAAGACATTGAGAAACCATAAAGGCTCTGTACAGTTTTGATGGTTTTAGAGAAATTAATCATGAATATATTTGGAGGTTAGTTATCGTTTAAAATGATGATATCTGTCAGGAAATTATGTTTTATGTGTCATTTGTTTGGCCTGGCACACATGTACAGGGATAAACTTGTTACAAGTTAAATTTAACACAATTCATTGACTTAAATTTCCTGCAGGTGTAAACACTAGTTTCATTGAAATCTTACATCAAATGTTCAGATGTATTTCTTGAAAACTGGACGAAATTAATGTACTCTTCCAAACACTAATGACGTACAGGACCTGTACGACTATCCATTTGAAGTTCAAAGTTAGTGCCAGCCTGGGAAGATTTAGCTATACTTGATCACAGAAGGTACAATTATGTCTTCCTGTTGTATTTAAAAAAATATTTTTGTATCTTTTGCGAGTAACCGAATTACTGTGACCTCTCAGGTTGTTCTGTAACATGAATGTGACCTTTGGCTGAATAGCATGAATGATAGTTAAAGAGGTTGAGGATTTGAAGGTTTTTCAACATAGGAAGATAATCTAGGTACAGTTCAGTTCATAGAGCACCAGAATGGTATCCATTGTTCTAAGTGTTTCACTCCATAGGTCTTGGATTATACCTTGTATGTCTTGGGTTCTACCCGGTAGATATTTGGTTCTATCTTGTATGTTTTGGGTTCTACCCTGTAGGTCTGAGGTTCTTTCCCGTAGGTCTTTGGCTCTACCCCATAGGTTTTAGGTTCTACCCTGTAGGTCTTGATAGTTCTACCCCATAGGTCTTGATAGTTCTACCCTGTAGGTCTTGATAGTTCTACCCCGTAGGTCTTGATAGTTCTACCCAGTAGGTCTTGGGTTCTACCCAGTAGGTCTTGGGTTCTACCCAGTAGGTCTTGGGTTCTACCCAGTAGGTCTTGGGTTCTACCCAGTAGGTCTTGGGTTCTACCCAGTAGGTCTTGGGTTCTACCCAGTAGGTCTTGGGTTCTACCCAGTAGGTCTTGGGTTCTACCCAGTAGGTCTTGGGTTCTACCCAGTAGGTCTTGGGTTCTACCCAGTAGGTCTTGGGTTCTACCCAGTAGGTCTTGGGTTCTACCCAGTAGGTATTGGGTTCTACCCAGTAGGTCTTGGGTTCTACCCAGTAGGTCTTGGGTTCTACCCAGTAGGTCTTGGGTTCTACACAGTAGGTCTTGGGTTCTACACAGTAGGTCTTGGGTTCTACACAGTAGGTCTTGGGTTCTACACAGTAGGTCTTGGGTTCTACACAGTAGGTCTTGGGTTCTACACAGTAGGTCTTGGGTTCTACCCAGTAGGTCTTGGGTTCTACCCAGTGATATTGGGTTCTACCCAGTAGGTCTTGGGTTCTACCCAGTAGGTCTTGGGTTCTACCCAGTGATATTGGGTTCTACCCAGTAGGTCTTGGGTTCTACCCAGTAGGTCTTGGGTTCTACCCAGTAGGTCTTGGGTTCTACCCTGTAGGTCTTGGGTTCTTTTCTTTCAGTTCATCTAGTAGGCCATGTAAACGTTTGTAATAAGAGTGACCCTGTACTTTCCAGAGCCTTTCTGGTCTTTCTAGAAACTAACATTGGTCATACAGGAAATTTTTGCATCCTTGTCATAATTTCCACCCAATTCAAGAGTTATAAAAGTAACACTCAGCTGAACAAGTTTTTGAGATGTGCGCCTTTTCTTTGTATCAAAAGTTGATAAAAAACAGACAGTGCAATCTCCATAGAACAAGATTTCTTCTATTGAGCTGTGTAAAAATTATATCTGCAGGAGCCTCAGGCTCTGTGGCGTCTTGACTACAGTTGCCCTGTCTGGTAAAACTGTTAAGCAGAAAGTGTTTACAATTTATGTGCTTAGCAGGAAGGGATACCTGGGCACCGGTTGCAACAATGCAAATTAATGTGATTTTGACTGGTAACCCATTCTTGTTATTAAGCAAGATATTGATGTAATAAGCATGAATGTTTGCTTGCCAGCTTTATGAATAGGGCCAGGATATTACTGTATTAAATATGAAAGATTTGCCACTTGGTTCCTGAATCACCCCCTCCCCCTCAAAGAAAAAACAAACGGTATTTGTATTGAATTTTCATTTCATTTTGTAGAAAAACGGACACTGAAAGTTTGATACTCATAAATGACCAAAGCGCCCTCTATTCAACAGAAAAGCAAAGACTATTGAGAATTAAACATTTTGAAACAAAGTTTGATACCCGTTTTGTATCTTCCGATTATCCTTAATTTAAAAAGGTAAGCTGATATCCCTTCAATGGTGCTTAGAGATTGTGACATTATTACAGAATCAAAAATCATCTCCGTTATTCTTGTAGTTTAGCGTAGTATAGTGTAAATGTAAAACACTTTGTACTACTGATAGCCATCTTATGTATATTTAATATCCAACAAAACCAGAATCTTTTTATTTGAAATGTTAAAACATTTACAAGTATTATAAGGAAATATAGGTAATTAATTGTACATGTTTTTAATTAAGTGTTAATCCGTACGATGTCTGTTTTTGTGGTTGCTTAATATTGCTTTTTTGAAAGCCTAATGTAGTTTATTTGATGATAACGCTGACAAGTTTACCCGATGGCCGATATTTTTGCTTTTGCACTTTGTCTTGTATTGACCATTGACCATGTACATCCAAGGGGTTCTAGTTGAACCTGTAAGTTTGAAATGAAAAAAAAAGAAAAAAAAAGAAAGGTGTCTAGAGTGAGTTATTGGTGTGTTACGCGCAAACATTAAGATACAATTGATGTCATCGAGCAGTCTTCAGAGAAGGGGACTGTGCACTTCGTTTTGATAGGCATTTTTTAATGTTGCTGTGTTTGCTCCTAGCCTGTTATTTTTTTGTTAAATGTTTGTTATGAGATTTTTGATTGCCCATCGGGACCGTTTGTCATGTGTGACCGTAGCTGGGTTGTGTGTTAGGAAACAAACAAAACACATCTTGGCAAATGATAATCAGATATTTTGCGCTATGTTTGGCAGTGCATCATATTGGAAGCCATTAGTAGCACTGAGGAGAGAGACACACGACTCGTAAACATTTGCCAACATTAGCAGTGCCCAACTCTTTCCACTCCAAATTGGTTGCAAACAAAGTGGAACACTTTGAACATGTTCATGAAAGGGCAGGGCAATCGTCTCTTGGGAAGTGCCACTCTATGTGAGGAAAGGGCACTATGACAAATCACCCCCCAACACAAGGGGCACTCCAGGCAACTGTTTCGCATGAATGACTTGAACTTTTTGGGCAGACTGGCATCATTGATCAGAACTGTTCAATCCCCAAAGTCTGTGTAACCTTTGTTTACCAAAAGAGTGACTGTGTACATTCCAGGGGATGGAGGGTAGGTCCCCAACTGGACATGCAGATCTGGTATACCTTCTTGTGTGGACTGTTGGGAAAGGGTGTGGGTGTTAGAATGGGTGATGGTGTAGTTTCACTTTTCCCCCACTCACTGAGCTGTCATAAACAGACCCTCATACCAGAGAAGTCATACCATTCTTGTCTATCACCATTAAGTCTTTTCCTTCTTTACCCTTTGGTTACCTGCTGGCAGATTTGATGATTATGATCAAGAAGATTCCATGGCGACCCCTGACCTTGATGAGCTACTGAGGGGTCTCCAGTTTGAGCCTGGTGGTGAGACCATGCTGCTATGAAATGACTTCTAAGTTACCCAAAGGACACTGACGGCAACTTCCAGGTGCAGACAGCAGATAGCGAAGAGAGCATCACTGGTAAATATCTGCTAAGCGTATGAATGGTGGACCAAGCAAAAAGGAGAAACTGTAACCCAAAGCAAAATTACAGGGGGAAATTGTAATGTAACAGACAACTAGTCAAAATACACTGTGTATATAAAATACGAAATACACTTTGGCTGTGTATGTAAACTGCATACACTAGACCAAGCGTTGATGGAGTTATTGTATTAAATTGCCCTCCCGTGTCTGTATTGTTCGTCACAGTGAGAAAAGTATTATGATCAATGAAGACTTTTTCCAGTTGCTAAATGTCAATGTCGAGCTAAAAAGAAGTCGCCCTGGATTATGTGATCATGGTAAAACATTTAAATAGATATTTTGCTGAGTGAAGAATGACATTAATAGGCTTGTGGTGTGGCTATTGGTATGCTGTCGTTTTGTTGTCAAATTTACAATTGCTAAGAAAAACAATTTTTTTGTGTGAAAATCTCTAGAGGATAGTCACATTTTTATATGATACTGCAGATATTGGATAAATCAACTTGAATGGGAACTGAATCAAAATGCGTAAAATGAAATTTTAACCACATTGTTTTTGCTTGAAGTAATACATATATTTTTTTGTTATAAAATGAAGATAATCCAGAAATGGTGTCGATGGAATGATGCCATTCAGCCAAAATCAAAGTGCACATTATCGGCTCCCGAAAAATGATTTGTTGGAACTTTTCATGATTTGGAGGTTGATTTGCAAGTCCTACATTTGAGCGTCCTGGAACATAGTCATAGTAGGGGATTTTCTTTATCTTCAGGGCCCAATTTTGTTGGGCTGCCTTAGCAGAAAATATTGCTAAACAGAGAAGAGCAGGATACCAGTCATAAATTGTACATTTGACATCGTTGTTTGGCTGGTAAACTTATTCTGGTAAGCGTAATTTTTTAAGCAGCTCATGAAATTCGGCCCTGGACTTAAGGGTAGGGTCATAGATTGGTTTTTGTAAACGTGTTGCTGATTATTGGCAACATTTTAAAGAGAAATACAAAACAAAAGGTCGCATGTGAAACTTTAGGCTGAACACAGTGTATACTTGCTGAGAAAACAGGGGGAAAAAAAATGAGCATCGAATCTATCCACCTTTTAGCGAGGTGACAGTGGGTACCAACTGCATCTCTGGCCGCAGCATTCCTGAACGATCACCAACCCTCAGAGAAATTATTTGTGTGTGAATCTTTTCACAGATTCAGATGTTTTGGGGTGGAAAATTATCTAAACCATATTTACTTTAAAGGGAATCCTCTCTCAAAATACTATCAACAGCTGCAGTGCTGCTCACCAAGTAAGTTGTTATGGTCATCAATTTATGAATATTTACTAATCTATGACCTTAACTTTAAGGGAAGACCAATGGCCTCAAAGGGAATGGACCCAAGGCCAGCTTCTCAGTTGCTCACAATTTTTATAAAATAAATTCATCACACCTTGCAGCTTATATTAAACTATAGTTCTGATGGGAGATTGTTTTGGATGCTAGGTGGCAGCAGACTTACCAGGTTAATCGTGGATGTTTGCTGTCTCCTTGTGTTTAAAGTTTCCCATTGTGTAAAACATAATAGCATCTATTTGATCATAAAGTGCACAGCAATCTTATTTTTTGAATGTATTTTTTATAACAGTGATTTACGAGTCACAAAATTGTATAGACCCGAGTATTTTCAGAGGAATTTTTTTTTTGTTGGTGGGGGGGAGGGGTGGGGTTGGTAAATCTGGGGGTGGCGTAATGTTTACTTGTTTCAAGCATAATTGTGTTTTCCTATTAACTGCTCTTGGCATTGTTTCAAGAATGTGTTGGGATGGATTTTAAATGAGTGTTTCTTGACGTTTTTGTTTTATGATCGTGTTATCAACCCCAACCAAAATATGGTCTTTGGTTTATTATGAAGTTAATAAGATTAGTGTGTTTTGACTGTTATCTTACGCTGTGTTCAAACTGATGGTTTTGGCAGTGGCTTTGGTTGAGACGCCGACAATTTCTATTCTTCAACTTCAACCTTGTTGTTTTGCAGCCTATGGCCATAATCATAGCCAAAGTCACTTAATTCAGTCGCGGCCTATCTTCGCAAAACGTGTGTTTATATCATTACATTTAATCCTTGGGCTAGATAGCTCAGTTGGTAGAGCGCCGGCACGTCAATCCGGAGGTCGTTGGTTCAAATCCCGCTCTATAGTCATTTTTCCTTGTTCAACCCAAAATCATTACATTTAATCCTCGTATATTTTTCTTGAACCTTGATTATGCGGTTTGTACACTGGTGTACAAGAAAACATAGACATGCAGAAGGTGCCTCCCACCTTCCACGAACTAGAGACATTGATAAAGAACATGTGTTAATGGAATCGGGTAGAGATCAAAGGTCAGTCAGTATGAATGGAGTACACCATGTAATGATGTAAGAGATTGGTGGCTATGGCTACGGCTACGACTTGCTAAGTGTGTTGCTATTAGACGTCCTATGCTTCAGTGCATGATGGCATGAGAATCTAGCCGTAGCTGTAGCCGCCAATTCCGACATGGCCTTGCATGCTGCCTCTGTCTGCCCATGGTCTGTCATTTTGGGAGTCAAAATGTATAGTGTGAAAATCTAATGTGCTTCTTGCTGCATGTGCATCACTTCAAATGTGTGATGATGTCAGGTGAGTTTGGTCAATACAAACCATTAGGCTGCTAACTAAGAATAGCGAGTCAAGAAGTTCATATAAAATGCACCAGGAGCTAACCAAATAATACAAACACATGTTTCATCAAGTAAATATACTTCTCCATACAGCTTATAATCCAAGGAACATACTTTGGTCGGAGTAACAGTTGCATAGATTGTTCGCTAGCAATGCTTTTGTAAATTTGATGTTTTTTAGGGTAAACGAATGTAGACTTCATTTTTAAAAGAGAGTGGTAGCCCCTCTAATTTTTATTCACTATCTAACTAAATCAATATTTTTTTGGCGCTAAGCAGACCTTTCAGAATTGGGAACAATAGAGTCTTGTGCAAGGCAAGCAATGTTTCTTCCGGCATATAATTGAGTGTTTTTGCAAACCTAATGGCTGACCCTTAAATTTGGAGTGATGTCCAAATTAAATGTAAAAACAATATTATATGTACATATAATAAATAAACCCCAAACAAAACCTGCTAAGGCTTTTAAAAAGAGTCTGAAAGCACTACTTGTCGAGGTGTACAATTAAAACACAGCTACTTTCCTGTAGTTCAGAGTAGCAATGATTCTTAATGCAAAGTTGATTGTTTACAACAGGGCATTATTGACAATGTACAATTGGGGTTAGCATTCAGTTAAGTTTGCTCCTTCAACAATGTTGTGTCACAGTCCTTTCCGCTTTAGTGCTTTCCAAGTTCTGCAGGATAACGCTCCCTATGTGTCGATGGGATACTTGTTACTTTTCAGGAAATTATTATCATGTATTCAGCCCTTTCCTGTATTCGTTGTTAGTCTGAAATGGATCTCAAGCCAGTATTGCATTTCAAAGCTTGCATCTCAACTTTCTGGGAATCATATCCACTTGTTTGCGCATATTGTGTGTGAAGTGTGTCCTGACCGAGCAGTCTAGTGCACCAAACTCAAGTTCTGATGTCATCAGGGTGGGGGTTCGAATCCCAGTCATGGGCTTTTATATATGATACATGCCTGTGTTGATCCCTTGCACCAACATCACACTCATCTTCTGACTGCCACGCTCGCCAATTCGCGAGTCAAATTGCAATTAAAAATCATGGTAAGCATTTTACGCCGTGTTGCCTAAAAAGCGCACAACATCGACAACACACAGAGACTTCTACTCCCAAAATGGTGCATCCAAGATTATTTTGATGGTAACGTCAGGTGAACTAAGTCAATAGTTGCTTCTCTTCACCCAGAAGTAATTGGGTACCTGTGAGGGCAGAGATGGTTCTTGTCATTGATTTATCTTGATGGGCTACATATTTGGCAGCACAGGCTGTATACTACCCTGGGAGCTGAGATGGCAAGGAATGAAATAATTGGCCAAATGACCGGGGGTAATAATGCTCATGAGCTATGACATAAAATGTCCATTATTATTATACTATATTATTACAATTGTTATTTTGTTTTAAGGTTACTATGCTCTACTATAAATTGAGCTTAAACTGAAAGTTTTAAAGTTTATCTAACCATTTATGGGAGTTCTTGTCAGTCCAACTGCCCCATTTGGGATACAGTTCTCTCAATCGGCATAATCATCAGTCTCTGATCTTGCCACAGCTCGCAACACTGTCAGACTTTTGTCGGCAATCTCAGTCAGTTAAACTATCTCAATTGGGATGTGTAGTTTTAACCCAATTGGGGCCCTGCATTCCCAGGGGAGAATATCAGTGGTCCCCAATCGGGATGTTGGTCCCAACTTGGGGAACATCTGTGTGATATGTTGGACAGTTTCGTTAAAGTAAAGTTAAAGGATATTGTTTGTTTTTTGTTTTGTTGCCAGAGGCACATTTTCATCACAAGGGGCTTAAACTTAAATAAAACCAACATTTATGAACAACATAGATTATGAACGTTTTCAATATAGCTATAAATATCAGAAAAACTATTTTGACAAAGATTTAAGAACTGCAGATTATCAACGTGTGAATAAGTATATTTTCAAAATTGTAGCACATAGCTAAATGTTATACACCCAGAACAAAATATCAAAGTTTACAAACTTTGCAATTGTAGATAGTTGGTTAAGATGCCTTTCACTAGATGTGCTTAAAAATACATGTACTCTAAGAATGTGTGTATAATAACTAAGCTTGGAAACTCACACCCAGTGCTTTATCATCTAGCCTGTTTAAGCCCAACAGAAGTACCCGCTGGGTTGCTTGCTCAACACAACTAATGTGAGCTTTGGGTCAGTCATAAAATAAATCAAAGGTGTCAAGTGTTTTTGTTTTCATGTTATGTAAATACTAACAGTTTCTTAGTTTCTTAGTTTGGCAAAGAGGAGGATTTGTGAAGTTTTCAAATCCAAGCCTGTTCTGAAGAGTTCTGTAAGTGAAAAACTGTATAATTTAAAACAAAAATAGTTTATAACAGATTTTTGCTTGAGTTGTGCAAAAGATTCTCTGGATCATTGATGGTGTAAATTGTTAAATATTTTGAAATTTGAGCTCTGTTTAGCGGCCAGCTATATGGGCTCAATTTCCTAAAGCTTCTTAAGCATGCAATTCTGCTAAGCAAATAAAAGCAAAGAGTTACCTGGGCACCAGTCACAACAATGTTCCCGGGAACCAGTGCATAACATGGTATTTTAGCTGGTAACCTGTTTCTGCTAAGCAAGAATTTTCTGTGCTAAGCAACTTTTTGTGCACAGCAGCGTAGGTTCACATAGTTTTCACAACTTTGTTTTTCGATGATGGTAGTTCTCATGCCATACCTATCAAAAAAAAGCTAGATCATGTGTTTAAAAAAAGGTAATGCAGTATGAAAATGTTAGTACAAGCACAAGGAATTATTTGGCTTCATGGAGTGAGTCTAAAAGGCTACAGCAGAGTTTTGTTAATGTAAAAAGAAAAGCTTCCTAGATTAATTTGTTTGCACTGTGCATTGATAAACAAAAAAATGTGCTTTGACCGATGTCAAAATATTTGTCTTTGTAAAAGGTTGCTTATTTTGTACATACTCAAGTAATGTATGTTCTTTATTATGAAAGTTCTTCCTGTTATTAATTGCATTACAGATTTGTGCTTTTTATGTATACTCCCTCCCTCAGAATGTAACTTTCAAAGTAAGTAGTTCAATTTACATGAATGCAGGTTGCAGCATACTTTTCACTGAAGCTCAATTTTAAAGAGCAGGAAGCGGGTCAAAGACAGTTACCGTAAGAGGCATTCAGGCCGCCATCTTGTGCTTTTACAGAACAATTTGTTTTTTGTGAATAGTCAATTTATGTGCAGCTTTGTGAAATGAATTAGTCTTGGTGCAAGACGTTGTGGTTCATTATCACTAGACTATCACGATTCCCTGCTCCGCGCTGTGCACATTTCTATCTCCCACCACATGAGGGGTTCGTGGCTTCCAGAGAACGCCCTCTATCGGTGGAATAGTCGGGACGTGTGCAGTGTTGAGTTTATGGTTTTCTAACTTGACATAAGAACGTCTTGCACCAAGACTAGAAATTAATTTGCAAAGAGCTTAATAATTTTAGTTTTGTTTTATTCTGCACTGATGTATGACAATCAGGATATACTAGTTGCTTCCTGAATCTTGGGGGTGGGGGGAGGGGGAACAACAAATCAACAGGCGTACTACTTGGGTGAGATTTTAATCCACAACCCACTGGTATTAGACCACTGCAGGAGTAGTATGCCTGTGAATATTTGTATCTCGCAGAGCTTTGGGAAGCACTGAGTAAACAGTGTTTGTCATTCATCAGTGTGTAGAGTATAACAGAAAATTATATTATTCATCCCCGATGCAAATTACTAAATCTAATCTTAAAATTAACTGCTAAGATCTGCTAAGTAGGCAGTAAATCTGCTTGCAGGCCTAATGCACTTGGGTTCTTGTTCTGTTCAAAAACAGATATAATCATACCTTCATTTTTAATGCTAGCTATAAATTTTAAAGGAATCTTTTTACTCTATAAATACCCTCCAATTTTATTTTACTCCCAATACTTTTAGGCAGATGTATTAGAGTGATAAAGGCTCTAATCTGTGTAAAGCTTGATTCATGATTTCCTAAGCTAAGGTGCTATTATTTAGATAGAGTTGTTTGTAACACATGGTCAGGATGAGTTATTTACCTGAGTGTTTTAAAGTGGTTTTTGTTGTTGTGCGATTAATAATAATAAAAAACTAATTAATTCGATAACATTTGATTGACATTTGAAAAGGCTCAGCGCCTGAATGTGTATCCAGTTCCTTACAATGCTTTGCGATATTTACACTTAATGCAAACCAAGATGGAGTAAATTGTAGGAAACTTATTTCTTTTTAATCAAATTTAAAGACACTGCCTTTTATAAATTTGGTCTCATGCCTATAGAAATTGACTTTGTTTTCATTAACATTATCATGTGCAGCTTCAAAAAGGGTTGAAACTGTTTACTCTTCTTAAACCTTGTTAACTCTTCATAAACCTTGTTAACTAGGATTAAGTTGAACTATCATTAACCTGGTTAGACCAGTTAAAAGCAGCTGTTATATTTGACCACCACTTTGTATTACATGTATTACCGGATCAGTGGCCAAATTCCATAAGAGAAAATATTGCTGAAGCATGTTTTCTTCAAAATTTCTGCTAAGCAAACTAGTCACAGATGGTAAATGTGACATGATTTTCTTGTGCTTAAGCAGCTAGAGCTATTTATGCAGACACCTAAATTGCTTAAACAATTTGTGCTAAGCAAAATTAAGAGTGACAAGTCAATAATAGTGTGAAATGGCTTTTTGCTTGGTAACTTTTTTAGGTAAGCACAATTTTTTGTGCTTGGCTAATTTTTGTGCTTAAGCAGTTTTTTTATTAAATTGGCCCTCATTGTTTTATTATTATGGCATTACTGGTGTAGAATTATCTAGACCAGTGTGCACCTCATTCCATGGCGAACGCGCGCATACAAGATATTTTTGAAATAGTCCATGGCTGCTTTTTGCTGACCATTAACTTTTGTCAGTGTTTTTGATAATGATATGGTACAGTTTTGCATAAAAGGATGTAGTGCTTCCTGCTTGGCGGCAAATATTGGCAAGCATAACTTTCTGGTGATGATCATCATTGTGAAATTGAATCCTGCACTGATTGGTTTTTTGCTTTGAGAAAATACTGATCGGAGGTCACCATCTTTACAAATTCACAAATATAAAAATAGGACAAAACCGGAAAAGTTGTCTTCCTAGTGTGGCCTGAATTTTGACAGAGATCTGTTTTTTTTTTTTTTTTGGGCTGCTCTGGAGTGGACAGCTAGAATGTTGACATCTATGCTACACTAGTGGGGCCAAATGCGGATGCTTAAGGGTAGGGGAAAGAAAACATGTTTGTCCCTGCACCTCCCTCCTGCTGGAACCAACAGGGCATGGTTTAATTACCATAACATCACCCACTCTTGCTCATTGTAACATATTGGTAGAACTTCTTACAAAGAGTTGCGGCGTCTTTCAGTTTTGGAAAATGCGCTTCCTTGTATTTTAGCAACTTCTCTCCCCCCCAACCCCACCAGACCAACAAATCCTTATTTTGTCTTCTTGTCTGGACCCAAATTCATGGCAATGCTTACTAGGGCAAAATGATAATGTCCTTTGAAAGAGTTGCGACGTCTTTCAGTTTTGGAAAATGCGCTTCCTTTTCAGCAACTTCTCCCCCCACCGGACCAAGAATCCCTTATTTTGACCCAACTTCATGGCAATGCTAATTACTAGGGAATAATGATATAACCTTTCCCTTGAAAGAGCTGCAACGTCTTCCAGTTTGGATAATGCGCTTCCTTTTGTTTCAGCCATCTCCCACCAGACCAAGAAACCCTCATTTTGTCTACTGGCATTAGGGCCCAATATTACCGCAATGCTTACCACTGGGGAATTCTGTGCTTACAGCCAATAGAATCTTGTGCTTTCCATAAGCGCATAATTCTGTGGTAAACCATGCCATTAAACAGGGCCCTGTAATACTGCATCATTAATGAGATTTCTTATGCAGGTAATCTCAAATTTGTAATGAACATTTAAGTAGAAAGGATCATGCTGTTGTAGTCACTGTTGTAAAATTTACTTCAGATGTTTAGAACATACAAACATCTGAACATACTTGGCACAAAGCTGTTAATGTTGTATTTTTGTAACAAATGTTTATATCTTTGCCAGGTGATGTGTGTGGGGAAAGGGCCTGGAATTTCATGGGGACGGGGCCTGGCAATAAATAAATAACAGTAATAATAATGGGCTCTTAGCACTTTATCACACCCCAAGGGGCGTATCAAAGCGCTAGGGGTCATGGGTGATTTCTCTACATTGGGTCACTTGAAAATGTAATGTTCTCAAAGAAATAATGAATTTCAAGTGAATTGACCTAGGAAAGTCGACCCTTCTCCTTGATTACCTCCAGGCCTCAAGGGATGGGGGTGGGGTGGTGGTATTGTTATGGTTTGTCAAAGAACTAATCACTGAGGTTCATCTTTAGATTGGTTGTCATTGTCGTCATTGTCGTCATTGTCGTCATTGTCATTTATATTGTGTGTGTCACATTTGCAATTAATACTGTCCCAATTGATTGTTTAACCTGATTGGGAATTCTTCTCCAATTGAGAGATGATGTAGTCCCCTACTTGGGAAAGAATGTTTCTTTTTACTGAACAATCACTTTAGAGATTAATCTTAATCAATTGAAATTGAAATCCTAACAAACTTCACTAACGACCCTATAGTCTGGAGCCGCGACAATATATTTTATTTCATTCTCCATCTTTCCATTTCCACCCACCCTGAATCGGGGCTTCCTTGTTTTGATACATTTCCAAATGTTTCCTATAGGTTTTGGTAGAGTGAAATCTATCTCATCCTTTAGTTTTCAGATGAGCTATTTTTATTTGCATCTTGAAAGCAGTTTCTTGCTCTGAGACACTGAACCAAGGTGCCAAATTTTCATTCCATTTTATACGGGCAAGTTTCCTGCTCAAGTCCAAATGTAAAAACGTTTTATACATGTATAGCTCAATTATTACTGAATATTTTATCGCCATATCCCACTGACTTACAGGGTGATTGATGTTCGAACCTGTTTCCTGGAGTAGCTTGGTGGCAGCAGGTGGGATGCCATTGTTCTTGTGAGAATATGTGCTCGCTCAGTACTATGCAAACAGTGGAAAATTACTTGGTGTATCTGCTTGCCACCTTGCATCCCAGAGTCTCCCAATGAGAAACCACTCCTCCATCCAAACTATAATCCTATTAGGCTACGTAAGGCTGAGGTGATGAAAACCTTTCGATAACCCCCAAAAATAATTCAGTCGTACTGTGGATAATTGGGCTGAAGACCCTTCTCAGATGACATCACTATTTGATTGCTTGCCATGCCGAAGTACTACGCGTGCATGTTACGCACACACCTTACAAGAACTGCACAAATGAGTACTACGAAACGCAGTGCTGGATGGCAATGCGTGTAAATTTATTCTAGCATGTGCATGGTACTCCAGCACAGCAGACCTCCCACGTTGCTATAAAACTTATGCACATGATGTTATTTGAGTAGGGCCGCCCAGAAGTGAAAAAGAGGTTGTTCATTTGGCCATCTTGTGCGCCGTACATACAAATCTATGCGTTTCTATTGTTTCATCATTGGTTTATATACCTTAAGACCAGTAGTTGGATGACGTCAGTTGACAAGGTCTATAGAAGTATGACGTAAGTAGGAGAACTTGTGGCAGTTTCAACATTTTTCGTAATTTTTCAAACTGACCCTACGCCTTTAAACAAAGTTGATTTTGTCTTCACTGTGCTATCTTCCATTTACTTTGATTGAGATTTATTTTATCACTCGATGTTTGCTTGATATTTAAAGTATGCTTGAATAAAATATTAGCAGTATTGTGTATTGACTATGCTTAAGAGTTGTCCTTGATTTATACCACCTGTTTAAACCATGGAATGTAGACAGCGTAGCCACTAATTTCTTGTTCAATAAATTTTTTCAATTAAATTGCATGCTCCTCTTTGGAGAGTTAGAAAAACAGTGACAATTTTTTAAATTTTTGTTGACCGTACCTTGTAGTAATTCACCAACAGCAATTTGACAAAGCAGAAGGGGGTGTGTCGTGGCCGAGCTGTCTGGTGGGCTAAATTGCAGGAGAGGGGGGTTGAATCCTGGTCGTGTCGCTTGTGTCTGATCCATGAGCAAGACACTTCTTGCAACTCGTTACCCAGAGGAGTGTATGGGTACTCCTGCGAGGATAGAGATTCTTGATATGAATGATTTACAACCCAAAGGTGCCCATTTGGTTGCCGGTGCTGCATACTCCTAAGGAGTTGAGATAGTTTTGGAAATGCTGAGGGCCCGATGAAAATGGGTGATTATATACTGTAAGTTGCTTAGAGGGGCATACTTGGCTTGAATTAAACCACACACTAAAAGACAAATTTTAAAGTGCTTTTTAGGTAATTGTTCAACACTGTTGGGCCTTGCTCTTTTTCTTCTTTTTTCCCCCCTCCCTTGGAGCTAAAAGAATTATGTGATGGAATTAGTAATAATGGAAATGGAATTAATTAGCCTTGGTTACAGACTCTTGTGTTTGATTACCACATAATTAGTTCCAACAATGAGGGCGCTGTTTATTGTAATAATAGTAATAACAAACTTTATTTCTATAGCGCACATCTCCTATGCTCATGGCGCTTTACAAATATACCAATAAGCCTAAATTAAAAATAAAATGAACATGCAATTTACAATACCATATTCTTACAAAAAATACAATTACTACTAGAAAAAAGAAAAAGATAGACAAATGGCACTGGACAAAAGAAAACAACTGTAGGCCTACAGCTTTCTCTTTCATGCAATACAGTGTGATTGATCTTGCTTTATAACCCACTATGTAATAATTGTTGGTTTAATTCTGGGACCACTTGTGAACATTTGCATGGATGAAATGCAACTTGACTGAGCTGTGCAGGCCAGGTACACAAGACCGCCTTATTTAGTCATTTAGTAAAATTGAATAGGTAGGCCTATAGATCTGTACTTCCAACAGGTGGCAGAGCTTGGGGGCTAAGCAATATATTGTATTCTTTAACGTATATATAATTATATATATATAAATTTTGTTTTTTAAAATAAAAAGATAAATGCTTTTTAGACAATTAACATGTTGTTTAGTATATATAGGCCTTATAATATTGCTCAATTTTCTTTCTCTTTTGACAAGCCCCCCCCCAAAATGTTGACTGAATATTCAAGGGGTGCTTTAAGTTGTTTGTAATATCTCAACTCTTCATTCCCAACATAGAGGGTGCTCTTCATAGTACATGGTCGGTGGACTGTGACCAGGGCAGAATGTTTACACGTATCTGCATGTATGTGTAAATATGTAGCTGCAGCTGTGCAAGTGCCAAATTTCTGTGCATCCTGAAATTGTGAGGGAGGGGAAAAAAATTAAGTGTGAATCTGCGGTTAGCCTTCAAGAGGTGGTTGAGGCAAGTACTTAATTTTCTTAGGGAGGGGTGGGGTGTTGGTGTTTTGTTTTGTTTGTTTTGTTGTTTTGTTTGTTTGTTTTTTGTT
Source organism: Leptasterias polaris (assembly GCA_037783415.1). Taxonomy (NCBI): domain Eukaryota; kingdom Metazoa; phylum Echinodermata; class Asteroidea; order Forcipulatida; family Asteriidae; genus Leptasterias; species Leptasterias polaris. The sequence goes on from JAZGTN010000043.1 coordinate 403,425, forward strand.
TTTGTTTTATTTGGGGGGGGGGGGGAGTTGGGTTACTCTCTGAGTTGGCACTATACTTTGTCAAATTTGAACACCCCAGTGCCATGTACATTATTGTATTAATTTAGCAATCCTTTCCTTTGGATACACGCACCCGGAATTTCATGGAATAAGAATGAAATGGTGGTTAACTGCAGAAAAATGGAAGATTGATTAATATTCTCAATTTACTGTTTTGTTTAACAACTAAATAAGATTAACAGCTACCTGATAGTGTGGCACAAAATGCCATTGGCACGTCAGGGGTCCAATATGAAAAGCTTCAAATTGATCAAGTAATTGTCGCTAATTGATGAAAAAAAAGTTGATAGTTTATGGAGTACTAAATTAAGCGTTTATGTGCAGGTGAATAAATCCAGCTTTAAGCTGTGGCAAAAAATAAACTGCTTTTACCATGATGTGAATATAGACAGTTTGACAAATTTTTCTCTGAGCTATAGTTGCAATAATTGTAACCTTTGATTCTCCTGGTGTTCGTAGACTGGAGGGCTACAACAAATCGCAAATCTTGACAAATTTGACAGATGCCCGGATTGGTTTAAATTTAAATGTTGAAAAACTGTTTAAACGAGAAAGAAAAAAAAGCCAAGTTTAACACATGCCCATCAAAGCTCTTTGATCTCAGGGATGTAACAAAGATTGACAAAGATTATCCCATCTAACTCCCCATCTAGCCTCCCCATCTCATCATTTCTTGGTGTCTTGTTATAATATTGTCAAAAATAGAACTTTCATTTGAAATGATAAACAATTTAGTCTTTTTTTTTATTGCAGAATAATATAGCGAAACAGAAATGGCGTCATGGCTGGTCATAATTGCTTTGCTGGTCATCATTGCGGTTATCATCCAGGACATCATGGACCGAGTCTACAAGGACGTCACTGGCAAGTACATCCTTGTCACTGGCTGCGACTCGGGGTTCGGTAAACTCCTGGCAGGATATCTTGGACAGAAGAGAGGATGTCATGTCATTGCGGCGTGTCTGAACGAGGCTGGGATAGAAGCTTTAGAGAGGGAAGCCCCAAGAGGGACTGTCACGGGGATTGTCATGGATGTTACAGACACTGAGAGCATACGACAGGCTCGTGATAAAGTGGCAACCATTGTGAATGAAAAAGGCAAGTTTCAAGCAAAAAAGCCTGAAAAGCCAATGTATGAAAACAACCTGTACCACATTAATAAGCTTAGAGATTCTCTGTGAACGTGATATGCGCTATATACAAGAATGGTTCTTTAATATAGGTCAGCCTTTGTACTCGATGTAAAATTGTCCTACTTTTTCCCCATGGGCCAAAAATCCAGCCTGTTGTTTGAGTACACAGATTAATTTGTTTGCATGTGGTTTATTTTCTTCATTCTTTAAATAGGTCTTTCAGGGTTATCAATTATAAGTGCCCTGTGTGCCATGAAGGGATTTAGGGGTGATGGTTGCTGATATTTCACCAGAGTTTTACATCATATAGACTCCTTGAACAACGTACGCGGAACACATCTCCGCACATTTTGCGCGCCCTTCCATGGGAGTTAACTCTGTGATTCTTGTGTACAGTTTGACTCCCAAAATGGTAAACAGGACAGGTGCGTATACGTGCCCTGCTCATTGTGCAAAGGTTCTATACCAATCTTTGTCTTTTCTGATTATAGGTTTGTGGGGTCTTGTCAACAATGCTGGTATAGCAGGCATCCCTGTCCCCTATCACTGGCTGGAGAAGCGAGAAATACAGCAAGCACTAAACGTGAACCTAATGGGGACCATTGAAGTGACAAATGAATTTTTCCCCTTGATACGACGAGCGAAAGGGCGCATTGTAAACGTCTCCAGTGCTACGGCCGTCTTGCCTGGGGCCATAGGGGGATACAGTATCTCTAAAATTGGGGTGGAGGCTTTCTCGGACGCTTTACGGTGAGTGTGAAGAACGAATCATAAAAAAAGATAGGCATAGGGCAAATTGCATTTGCTTATTATTGCTTTACTTAATAAAACTTCAATAAAACACCCCAACAGTTATGATGCTCCACAGATGTGTCCTAGAGCAAGACACTTTTAACCACAGTTACTTTGTCCTTCAGATAAGACACATAGACATGAATGTGCATTACACCTACAAATTCAGGACCCAATTTCATAGAGCTGCTTAAGCAGAAAATAGTGGTGAAAATTTCTGCTGAGCAATGATGAGCAGGATACCAGTCACAGATGGTACATGTAAAATGGTATTTTGGCTGGTAACCTTTTTCTGGTAAGCATAATTTTGTTGTGCTGAGCTTCTTGTGCTTAAGCAGCTCTATGAAATTGGGCCCAGGTAGCTAAGTCATCTGGGTGTTGGTTCGAATCCTGGTCATGACACTTGTGTCCTTCAGCGACACAACGGTAATTGAGGGCAGAAATGGTTCTTGTGATTGTTTTAGCTTGTTGCGCTTCATATTTCCCAGGGACCTGAGATATGATTTAAGGAATAAAATCAATGGCCCAGTGACCATGGTGATACTGTAATTGAAAGAAGTAAATTGGGTCTTTTAAAGGGAGGAGGTGAGGCAGGTCTTAACGTTGTATTTTATAAGTAGACTAGTACAGAGAGGCCATACCCCCTCCACACCTAGCAGATACATTACTTCAGTATAATCATTGTTTGTCTGTTCTGCAGTGTAAGTTGCAGGGCATTTGGTGTCACTGTTCACATCCTTGAGCCTGGTTTCTTCCGGACCAATATTACAGCAAAGGATTCTATAACGGAGGCAGTGACTGATGTATGGAACAGGCTACCCCAAGAGGAGAAGGCCATATATGGTCAAAAGTATCTTACTGATTGTAAGTGTCAAACATATATATTTATTTTGCAGGGCACTGAGTAAAGCTTAAAAAACAAACCTCTCTTACATTTTCTCGAGCTATTTTTCGTAGAGCTGCTTAAGCAGAGAGTATTGCTTAACAATTTCCTGCTAAGCAAAAGTGAGCAGAATACCAGGCACAAATGGTACATGTGAAATGGTATTTCGGCCAGTTAGCTTATTCCGCTGAGCATAATTTTGTTGTGCTTAGCTACTTTTTGTACTTTAAAAGCAGCTGTATGAAGTTGGGCCCTGCTTAGTTTGTGTTGCTTTTGCTTGAACTACTTTTTCCATTAGTGAATTGCTTTATATGGATCGTTCTTTACTATTGTACCAATATCTCTGATTTAGGTTATGCATCTTGTGTCTGTGTATTGTCATATTCCTTGTTTGTCTGCCCTTTGGTGGCTTTCTTGTTTTGTTTGGATTTTTTTTTACAAGCTTCTGCTTTTCAAAACAGCCACATATATACTCTATTTATAACATTGCTCTTGCTTGATCTTTGTTTTGTTTACTCCGTAATTACATGTATTTGTTGTTATTTCTCATTGGAGTATATGACAAGAAATATCAAGCACCCTTGTCGTGGCCAAGCGGTCCAGTGCACCAGATTGAAGTTCTGGTGGCCAAGTTATCAGGGTGTGGGTTCAAATCCCGGTGCTGACACAATTGTGTCCTTGAGTAAGACACTTAACTGTAATTGCTACTCTTCACCCAGGAGTATGGGTACCTGTGAGGGCAGAGGAAGTTCTTGGGATTGTTTTAGCTTGGTGTACCACATACTTGTCAGCACAGGCGGTATACTCACGAAGGAGCTTAGATGATTTAAGGAATGAAATAAGTGACGCAGTGACTAAGTAATAATGTTGGAGCGCATGAGTGTCACTGCGTGATGGGTTCGAGTGCTAAACCAGAAGCAACTATTAAGTAATATTTTTATTTTACAGTGATACTTAATCATGTTACTTGCGTTAACAAAAATTATGCCTTTATATGTATTTGTTCCCAAACGAATGTTCTAGCCACATGCTGTGTTATGGCTGTGGTGTAGTTGTTATACATGTATATGTTATGTTCTGTATAAACCCGTTGTCCTCACCTTTTTATAGCACTGTATTTTTTGTAACTTTTAATTGTTTCTTTCTATTGATTTTTATGCCATATATTTGTATTTATTCTCTGTGTACACAGGGAAACCAAATTTCATGTTTTTTATCATGACAATAAATATTTTAAATCTTGAATCTTTTTTATATTTTATCACCAAAAAGAGTTTGGCGAAAAACATACACATTTAATAAATCTTTAAAAAGCATTTGTAGTATTTGACTGATGTTAATCTTCTCATTCTCTTTTGTCTTAGCACTTTCAAAGATTGGGATGGTTCTGAACAGATGTTCTCCGAACCGTCATCTAGTCACTGATGCCATGGAGCACGCCCTCTGTGCCAGCTGGCCCTGGCGACGCTACATGCCTGGAAATGACATTAAATTTCTCTTCAAACCATTGTCTATGTTACCTCCATGGATAACAGACTTGCTTCTTTACTGGACAGAGCCTGAGCCAGTCTGTCATAATTAAAAGCTCTATCACAAGAAAAGGTTTTTCCTGTGAACTAAGAAGCCAAAAAGAGAAAATAATATAGTTTGATAGCTTTTAAGCAAGTCACTTAATGCAAACCAAGATGGAGTAAATTGTAGGAAACTTATTTCTTTTTAATCAAATTTAAATACACTGCCTTTTATAAATTTGGTCTCATGCCTATAGAAATTGACTTTGTTTTCATTAACATTATCATGTGCAGCTTCAAAAAGGGTTGAACCTGTTTACTCTTCTTAAACCTTGTTAACTCTTCTTAAACCTTGTTAACTAGGATTAAGTTGAACTATCATTAACCTGGTTAGACCAGTTAAAAGCAGCTGTTATATTTGACCACCACTTTGTATTACATGTATTACAGGATCAGTGGCCCAATTCCATAAGCAGAAAATATTGCTGAAGCATGTTTTCTTCAAAATTTCTGCTAAGCAAACTAGTCACAGATGGTAAATGTGACATGATTTTCTTGTGCTTAAGCAGCTAGAGCTATTTATGCAGACACCTAAATTGCTTAAACAATTTGTGCTAAGCAAAATTAAGAGTGACAAGTCAATAATAGTGTGAAATGGCTTTTTGCTTGGTAACTTTTTTAGGTAAGCACAATTTTTTGTGCTTGGCTAATTTTTGTGCTTAAGCAGTTTTTTTATATTAAATTGGCCCTCATTGTTTTATTATTATGGCATTACTGCAGGTGTAGAATTATCTAGACCAGTGTGCACCTCATTCCATGGCGAACGCGCGCATACAAGATATTTTTGAAATAGTCCATGGCTGCTTTTTGCTGACCATTAACTTTTGTCAGTGTTTTTGATAATGATATGGTACAGTTTTGCATAAAAGGATGTAGTGCTTCCTGCTTAGCGGCAAATATTGGCAAGCATAACTTTCTGGTGATGATCATCATTGTGAAATTGAATCCTGCACTGATTGGTTTTTTGCTTTGAGAAAATACTGATCGGAGGTCACCATCTTTACAAATTCACAAATATAAAAATAGGACAAAACCGGAAAAGTTGTCTTCCTAGTGTGGCCTGAATTTTGACAGAGATCTGGGTTTTGGGGGTTTTTTTTGCTGCTCTGGAGTGGACAGCTAGAATGTTGACATCTATGCTACACTAGTGGGGCCAAATGCGGATGCTTAAGGGTAGGGGAAAGAAAACATGTTTGTCCCTGCACCTCCCTCCTGCTGGAACCAACAGGGCATGGTTTAATTACCATAACATCACCCACTCTTGCTCATTGTAACATATTGGTAGAACTTCTTAGAAAGAGTTGCGGCGTCTTTCAGTTTTGGAAAATGCGCTTCCTTGTATTTTAGCAACTTCTCTCCCCCCCAACCCCACCAGACCAACAAATCCTTATTTTGTCTTCTTGTCTGGACCCAAATTCATGGCAATGCTTACTAGGGCAAAATGATAATGTCCTTTGAAAGAGTTGCGACGTCTTTCAGTTTTGGAAAATGCGCTTCCTTTTCAGCAACTTCTCCCCCCACCGGACCAAGAATCCCTTATTTTGACCCAACTTCATGGCAATGCTAATTACTAGGGAATAATGATATAACCTTTCCCTTGAAAGAGCTGCAACGTCTTCCAGTTTGGATAATGCGCTTCCTTTTGTTTCAGCCATCTCCCACCAGACCAAGAAACCCTCATTTTGTCTACTGGCATTAGGGCCCAATATTACCGCAATGCTTACCACCGGGGAATTCTGTGCTTACAGCCAATAGAATCTTGTGCTTTCCATAAGCGCATAATTCTGTGGTAAACCATGCCATGAAACAGGGCCCTGTAATACTGCATCATTAATGAGATTTCTTATGCAGGTAATCTCAAATTTGTAATGAACATTTAAGTAGAAAGGATCATGCTGTTGTAGTCACTGTTGTAAAATTTACTTCAGATGTTTAGAACATACTTGGCACAAAGCTGTTAATGTTGTATTTTTCATTACGTGAAACTCCCATTAACCAAAAACTCTGAATTTTACTCACCGGTTTCATTCTGACTCTTGTCAGTTGTTATTAATAATAAGATCAACTTTGCCCCTGGTACCTCCCAAAGGCCTGTGACTCTTGGGGTACCGGGACTACTTTCTCAGCTACCAGCATTATGTGTAGCTCTACGACACTGTATACTATTATACACATACCTCGAGACCATCAGGGAACCCATGAACTCATGAACCCAACCACTATGCTTGAACTATTAACTATATAAAAAAGTGTAGCATGAATGAAAGGGCTTCTTCTTTTCTCAGTATAGACTTATCACCCCATAGGACTACCAACCTAACCCGACACTCCATTCCAGCTCTGATATCGGGTTTTCTGCATCTGCTTAAGGTTTTTATATGCAGCTGCTCCAAACCTTTTAATCCTGAAATTAAATAAATTCTCTCTCAACATGCATTTTTTTTTTTTCAATTTCAATGAGCCTAAACTTTTTGTGTGTGCGATTATCCTTTCCCATTATCATCGACAAATACAGGGGTTGTAACTCGATCACAAAAGTGTAAGCTAACAAAACTTAGTAAATTTTGGGGGAAATGCATTTATGTGAATCACAGATGGGGGACCACCCAAAACAAAAACACATGAATAGGAGCGAAAGAAAAATATTTAAATCAGAGGAACAACCATTTTAAATATTATTTATTGTACTATTTTTTAGGGTGTTTGTGTTTGTAACATTGGTAAAAAGTAAAAATATAATTGTCACAGATTCACACATAACTTGGTATAAAGATGGTCATGAATACTCCCTTTGAAATATTTTTGGTTTAAATGCTATAGTTTTTGAGAAATGAGTAAAACAATTAGTTTTGATCTCATGAGTCGAAAACTCGATGTTTGAAAAGAGTGAAAATACTTAAGGTTTTTCCCCACTTTTTTCTGGTGATTGCAATGACCGATTGAGCTTAAACTTTCACAGGTTTGTTGTTTCATGTATATGTTGGGATACACCAAGTGAGGATACTGGTCTTTGACATTTACCAAAAGTATAAACTCCCTTTAATAGTAAATAAACAAAACATACACACAGTGTTCCGTTGTATGAAATAAAATGTGTAGTATTAGTATCAAATAACGTTCAGGCAACTTTTGTTCTGAACGTGACGCAAAACCTAACTCCATCACTTAATATTTATTATAAGTACCTGAGCCTGCCTTGTTGGGCTGTTATATCATGTCTTATCATGGTAACACTGAGTGAATGAGGTAAGACTGAACAGCCCAACAAGTACATTTAGATTGTGTCAGATTATAAAGCAAATGAAGGTCATGAAGGTCATGAAGGTCAGACAAACAGAGCAGAGCCAAATATAGTGCTGCTACCACAATTCCCCAAGCGGAAATTAAATCTGCAATAGCAACCCTCAATAAACAATACTCAGTTTTCTAATCAAATTTTAAAACTCTTATTTGTAGTGTATATAGTGCATTCACTAGTCAATTGTACAAAAGGTACATAAACTGTGTAATGTTACTACTATACATACTTGGGGGTCAGGTCTCTGATTAATTAAAAAGTGCACAATGTATGCAGGGTGGGGGGGGGGGGGGTGGTTACTCGTGGTGACTGTAGGATAGGACCACGTACACTCTTGAGGGGTGACTTATTGCTGTTTCCAAGGAAATACAGGAAATATAAAAACAGATATCTCAACCATGGAGGTATTACCAACTACCCAATTTTTGCATTTAATTGTGAAAAACAACTTACATTATAATTCTTTATTTTACACTATCAAACTACAAGTCGGCCTTTAAAATGTTTATTTTCTTTTAAAAGTAAACCTAAATGCAATACTGGTAGTTGACCTATGACCTATATTTGGTAAACTAGGAAATCCCCCAGAAGAGCTATTTTTAACACCTTCGTTCAGAGGTCTTCTTGCATCACAGATGTCTGGATGTGCTCATCCGACAGAAAATATAGTCCCAAATAATCTGATGGTTTATTACAGATAGGGTTTCATTTCATCAAGCTAAAGTGCCAGTTCAGCTATTAGCATTAATATTCTAAAGTTTAAATAGCGAAACTTGTTGGTAATCTATATTTTTAAATATCTAAATTGACTTCTAAAAGTGTGTTAGTATAAAGGCCATTGATATGCAACCCCAAACATGTTCAGATATTCATACGCCAACCACACATTATCATCAGAGGCTAGCCTGGGGGCTGGCTTGTGTCAAAGCATGAAACGTTGAAGTGCATTGGTGAAGTCTGACTGTTTCTTATTTAGTTTTTCAGGATATATCTGGTCAATTTTTATGATTCGAAGTTGCTCACATAATAACTTTTGACACTTTTCCAAATACTTTACAGAAAAAACAAGAACCTGGTCAAATTGTGTAAATTTTTTTGTCAGTAAACTACAGGCAGTGGTACAAAAAACCACAAGTTCACAAGTGATTAATCACAATCAGAATAGAGAGATCGTGTTTCAAACCAGCTCCAACCCAAACCGGTAGGTACCAACCCGAGTTTGTCATAGGCAAACTCGGGTTCACTTTTAATGGGCGATTCACGTAATGTGTAACAAATGTTTATATCTTTGCCAGGTGATGTGTGTGGGGAAAGGGCCTGGAATTTCATGGGGACGGGGCCTGGCAATAAATAAATAATAGTAATAATATTGGGCTCTTAGCACTTTATCACACCCCTAGGGGCGTATCAAAGCGCTAGGGGTCATGGGTGATTTCTCTACATTGGGTCACTTGAAAATGTAATGTTCTCAAAGAAATAATGAATTTCAAGTGAATTGACCTAGGAAAGTCAACCCTTCTCCTTGATTACCTCCAGGCCTCACACTAAAAGACAAATTTTAAAGTGCTTTTTAGGTAATTGTTAAACACTGTTGGGCCTATAGCTTGCTCTTTTTCTTCTTTTTTCCCCCCTCCCTTGGAGCTAAAAGAATTATGTGATGGAATTAGTAATAATGGAAATGGAATTAATTAGCCTTGGTTACAGACTCTTGTGTTTGATTACCACATAATTAGTTCCAACAATGAGGGCGATGTTTATTGTAATAATAGTAATAACAAACTTTATTTCTATAGCGCACATCTCCTATGCTCATGGCGCTTTACAAATATACCAATAAGCCTAAATTAAAAATAAAATGAACATGCAATTTACAATACCATATTCTTACAAAAAATACAATTACTACTAGAAAAAAGAAAAAGATAGACAAATGGCACTGGACAAAAGAAAACAACTGTAGGCCTACAGCTTTCTCTTCCATGCAATACAGTGTGATTGATCTTGCTTTATAACCCACTATGTAATAATTGTTGGTTTAATTCTGGGACCACTTGTGAACATTTGCATGGATGAAATGCAACTTGACTGAGCTGTGCACTGAGGCCAGGTACACAAGACCGCCTTATTTAGTCATTTAGTAAAATTGAATAGGTAGGCCTATAGATCTGTACTTCCAACAGGTGGCAGAGCTTGGGGGCTAAGCAATATATTGTATTCTTTAACGTATATATAATTATATATATATCAATTTTGTTTTTTAACAAACGCTTTAAAATAAAAAGAGAAATGCTTTTTAGACAATTAACATGTTGTTTAGTATATATAGGCCTTATAATATTGCTCTATTTTCTTTCTCTTGGAGTAAACAAAATAATAATAATACATTTTTTTTATATGTATGAGAAATCGCCTGATCACAGTTAAATGATTAAATGATTTATTGACTAGCTTTCATAAATTTTGACAAGCCCCCCCCCAAAATGTTGACTGAATATTCAAGGGTGCTTTAAGTTGTTTGTAATATCTCAACTCTTCATTCCCAACATAGAGGGTGCTCTTCATAGTACATGGTCGGTGGACTGTGTGACCAGGGCAGAATGTTTACACGTATCTGCATGTATGTGTATAGCTGCAGCGCTGTGCAAGTGCCAAATTTCTGTGCATCCTGAAATTGTGAGGGAGGGGAAAAAAATTAAGTGTGAATCTGCGGTTAGCCTTCAAGAGGTGGTTGAGGCAAGTACTTAATTTTCTTAGGGAGGGTGGGGTGTTGGTGTTTTGTTTTGTTTGTTTTGTTGTTTTGTTTGTTTGTTTTTTGTTTTTGTTTTATTTGGGGGGGGGGGGGAGTTGGGTTACTCTCTGAGTTGGCACTGTACTTTGTCAAATTTGAACACCCCAGTGCCATGTACATTATTGTATTAATTTAGCAATCCTTTCCTTTGGATACACGCACCCGGAATGTCATGGAATAAGAATGAAATGGTGGTTAACTGCAGAAAAAAGGAAGATTGATTAATATTCTCAATTTACTGTTTTGTTTAACAACTAAATAAGATTAACAGCTACCTGATAGTGGGGCACAAAATGCCATTGGCACTCGACGTCAGGGGTCCAATATGACAAGCTTCAAATTGATCAAGTAATTGTCGTTAATTGATGAAAAAAAAGTTGATAGTTTATGGAGTACTAAATTAAACGTTTATGTGCAGGTGAATAAATCCAGCTTTAAGCTGTGGCAAAAAATAAACTGCATTTACCATGATGTGAATATAGACAGTTTGACAAATTTTTCTCTGAGCTATAGTTGCAATAATTGTAACCTTTGATTCTCCTGGTGTTCGTAGACTGGAGGGCTACAACAAATCGCAAATCTTGACAAATTTGACAAATCGTTAAGACATTTTTTCCCCCCAAGAAGATTTTAGATGCCCGGATTGGTTTAAATTTAAATGTTGAAAAACTGTTTAAACGAGAAAGAAAAAAAAGCCAAGTTTAACACATGCCCATCAAAGCTCTTTGATCTCAGGGATGTAACAAAGATTGACAAAGATTATCCCATCTATACTCCCCATCTAGCCTCCCCATCTCATCATTTCTTGGTTTCTTGTTATAATATTGTCAAAAATAGAACTTTCATTTGAAATGATTTAAACAATTTAGTATTTTTTTTATTGCAGAATAATATAGCGAAACAGAAATGGCGTCATGGCTGGTCATAATTGCTTTGCTGGTCATCATTGCGGTTATCATCCAGGACATCATGGACCGAGTCTACAAGGACGTCACTGGCAAGTACATCCTTGTCACTGGCTGCGACTCGGGGTTCGGTAAACTCCTGGCAGGATATCTTGGACAGAAGAGAGGATGTCATGTCATTGCGACGTGTCTGAACGAGGCTGGGATAGAAGCTTTAGAGAGGGAAGCCCCAAGAGGGACTGTCACGGGGATTGTCATGGATGTTACAGACACTGAGAGCATACGACAGGCTCGTGATAAAGTGGCAACCATTGTGAATGAAAAAGGCAAGTTTCAAGCAAAAAAGCCTGAAAAGCCAATGTATAAAAACAACCTGTACCACATTAATAAGCTTAGAGATTCTCTGTGAACGTGATATGCGCTATATACAAGAATGGTTCTTTAATATAGGTCAGCCTTTGTACTCGATGTAAAATTGTCCTACTTTTTCCCCATGGGCCAAAAATCCAGCCTGTTGTTGTTTGAGTACACAGATTAATTTGTTTGCATATGGTTTATTTTCTTCATTCTTTAAATAGGTCTTTCAGGGTTATCAATTATAAGTACCCTGTGTGCCATGAAGGGATTTAGGGTGATGGTTGCTGATATTTCACCAGAGTTTTACATCATATAGACTCCTTGAACAACGCGGAACACATCTCCGCACATTTTGCGCGCCCTTCCATGGGAGTTAACTCTGTGATTCTTGTGTACAGTTTGACTCCCAAAATGGTAAACAGGACAGGTGCGTATACGTGCCCTGCTCATTGTGCAAAGGTTCTATACCAATCTTTGTCTTTTCTGATTATAGGTTTGTGGGGTCTTGTCAACAATGCTGGTATACCAGGCATCCTTGTCCCCTATCACTGGCTGGAGAAGCGAGAAATACAGCAAGTACTAAACGTGAACCTAATGGGGACCATTGAAGTGACAAATGAATTTTTCCCCTTGATACGACGAGCGAAAGGGCGCATTGTAAACGTCTCCAGTGCTATGGCCGTCTTGCCTTGGGCCATAGGGGGATACAGTATCTCTAAAATTGGGGTGGAGGCTTTCTCGGACGCTTTACGGTGAGTGTGAAGAACGAATCATAAAAAAAGATAGGCATAGGGCAAATTGCATTTGCTTATTATTGCTTTACTTAATAAAACTTCAATAAAACACCCCAACAGTTATGATGCTCCACAGATGTGTCCTAGAGCAAGACACTTTTAACCACAGTTACTTTGTCCTTCAGATAAGACACATAGACATGAATGTGCATTACACCTACAAATTCAGGACCCAATTTCATAGAGCTGCTTAAGCAGAAAATAGTGGTGAGCAATGATGAGCAGGATACCAGTCACAGATGGTACATGTAAAATGGTATTTTGGCTGGTAACCTTTTTCTGGTAAGCATAATTTTGTTGTGCTGAGCTTCTTGTGCTTAAGCAGCTCTATGAAATTGGGCCCAGGTAGCTAAGTCATCTGGGTGTTGGTTCGAATCCTGGTCATGACACTTGTGTCCTTCAGCGACACAACTGTAATTGAGGGCAGAAATGGTTCTTGTGATTGTTTTAGCTTCATATTTCCCAGGGACCTGAGATATGATTTAAGGAATAAAATCAATGGCCCAGTGTCCATGGTGATACTGTAATTGAAAGAAGTAAATTGGGTCTTTTAAAGGGAGGAGGTGAGGCAGGTCTTAACGTTGTATTTTATAAGTAGACTAGTACAGAGAGGCCATACCCCCTCCACACCTAGCAGATACATTACTTCAGTATAATCATTGTTTGTCTGTTCTGCAGTGTAAGTTGCAGGGCATTTGGTGTCACTGTTCACATCCTTGAGCCTGGTTTCTTCCGGACCAATATTACAGCAAAGGATTCTGCAACGGAGGCAGTGACTGATGTATGGAACAGGCTACCCCAAGAGGAGAAGGCCATATATGGTCAAAAGTATCTTACTGATTGTAAGTGTCAAACATATATATTTATTTTGCAGGGCACTGAGTAAAGCTTAAAAAACAAACCTCTCTTACATTTTCTCGAGCTATTTTTCGTAGAGCTGCTTAAGCAGAGAGTATTGCTTAACAATTTCCTGCTAAGCAAAAGTGAGCAGAATACCAGGCACAAATGGTACATGTGAAATGGTATTTCGGCCAGTTAGCTTATTCCGCTGAGCATAATTTTGTTGTGCTTAGCTACTTTTTGTACTTTAAAAGCAGCTGTATGAAGTTGGGCCCTGCTTAGTTTGTGTTGCTTTTGCTTGAACTACTTTTTCCATTAGTGAATTGCTTTATATGGATCGTTCTTTACTATTGTACCAATATCTCTGATTTAGGTTATGCGTCTTGTGTCTGTGTATTGTCATATTCCTTGTTTGTCTGCCCTTTGGTGGCTTTCTTGTTTTGTTTGGATTTTTTTTTTACAAGCTTCTGCTTTTCAAAACAGCCCCATATACTCTATTTATAACATTGCTCTTGCTTGATCTTTGTTTTGTTTACTCCGTAATTACATGTATTTGTTGTTATTTCTCATTGGAGTATATGACAAGAAATATCAAGCACCCTTGTCGTGGCCAAGCGGTCCAGTGCACCAGATTGAAGTTCTGGTGGCCAAGTTATCAGGGTGTGGGTTCAAATCCCGGTGCTGACACAATTGTGTCCTTGAGTAAGACACTTAACTATAATTGCTACTCTTCACCCAGGAGTATGGGTACCTGTGAGGGCAGAGGAAGTTCTTGGGATTGTTTTAGCTTGGTGTACCACATACTTGTCAGCACAGGCTGTATACTCACGAAGGAGCTTAGATGATTTAAGGAATGAAATAAGTGACGCAGTGACTAAGTAATAATGTTGGAGCGCATGAGTGTCACTGCGTGATGGGTTCGAGTGCTAAACCAGAAGCAACTATTAAGTAATATTTTTATTTTACAGTGATACTTAATCATGTTACTTGCGTTAACAAAAATTATGCCTTTATATGTATTTGTTCCCAAACGAATGTTCTAGCCACATGCTGTGTTATGGCTGTGGTGTAGTTGTTATACATGTATATGTTATGTTCTGTATAAACCTGTTGTCCTCACCTTTTTATAGCACTGTATTTTTTGTAACTTTTAATTATTTCTTTCTATTGATTTTTATGCCATATATTTGTATTTATTCTCTGTGTACACAGGGAAACCAAATTTCATGTTTTTTATCATGACAATAAATATTTTAAATCTTGAATCTTTTTTATATTTTATCACCAAAAAGAGTTTGGCGAAAAACATACACATTTAATAAATCTTTAAAAAGTATTTGACTGATGTTAATCTTCTCATTCTGTTTTGTCTTAGCACTTTCAAAGATTGGGATGGTTCTGGACAGATGTTCTCCGAACCGTCATCTAGTCACTGATGCCATGGAGCACGCCCTCTGTGCCTGCTGGCCCTGGCGACGCTACATGCCTGGAAATGACATTAAATTTCTCTTCAAACCATTGTCTATGTTACCTCCATGGATAACAGACTTGCTTCTTTACTGGACAGAGCCTGAGCCAGTCTGTCATAATTAAAAGCTCTATCACAAGAAAAGGTTTTTCCTGTGAACTAAGAAGCCAAAAAGAGAAAATAATATAGTTTGATAGCTTTTAAGCAAGTCACTTAATGCAAACCAAGATGGAGTAAATTGTAGGAAACTTATTTCTTTTTAATCAAATTTAAAGACACTGCCTTTTATAAATTTGGTCTCATGCCTATAGAAATTGACGTTGTTTTCATTAACATTATCATGTGCAGCTTCAAAAAGGGTTGAACCTGTTTACTCTTCTTAAACCTTGTTAACTCTTCTTAAACCTTGTTAACTAGGATTAAGTTGAACTATCATTAACCTGGTTAGACCAGTTAAAAGCAGCTGTTATATTTGACCACCACTTTGTATTACATGTATTACAGGATCAGTGGCCCAATTCCATAAGCAGAAAATATTGCTGAAGCATGTTTTCTTCAAAATTTCTGCTAAGCAAACTAGTCACAGATGGTAAATGTGACATGATTTTCTTGTGCTTAAGCAGCTAGAGCTATTTATGCAGACACCTAAATTGCTTAAACAATTTGTGCTAAGCAAAATTAAGAGTGACAAGTCAATAATAGTGTGAAATGGCTTTTTGCTTGGTAACTTTTTTAGGTAAGCACAATTTTTTGTGCTTGGCTAATTTTTGTGCTTAAGCAGTTTTTTTATATTAAATTGGCCCTCATTGTTTTATTATTATGGCATTACTGGTGTAGAATTATCTAGACCAGTGTGCACCTCATTCCATGGCGAACGCGCGCATACAAGATATTTTTGAAATAGTCCATGGCTGCTTTTTGCTGACCATTAACTTTTGTCAGTGTTTTTGATAATGATATGGTACAGTTTTGCATAAAAGGATGTAGTGCTTCCTGCTTAGCGGCAAATATTGGCAAGCATAACTTTCTGGTGATGATCATCATTGTGAAATTGAATCCTGCACTGATTGGTTTTTTGCTTTGAGAAAATACTGATCGGAGGTCACCATCTTTACAAATTCACAAATATAAAAATAGGACAAAACCGGAAAAGTTGTCTTCCTAGTGTGGCCTGAATTTTGACAGAGATCTGGGTTTTGGGGTTTTTTTTTGCTGCTCTGGAGTGGACAGCTAGAATGTTGACATCTATGCTACACTAGTGGGGCCAAATGCGGATGCTTAAGGGTAGGGGAAAGAAAACATGTTTGTCCCTGCACCTCCCTCCTGCTGGAACCAACAGGGCATGGTTTAATTACCATAACATCACCCACTCTTGCTCATTGTAACATATTGGTAGAACTTCTTAGAAAGAGTTGCGGCGTCTTTCAGTTTTGGAAAATGCGCTTCCTTGTATTTTAGCAACTTCTCTCCCCCCCAACCCCACCAGACCAACAAATCCTTATTTTGTCTTCTTGTCTGGACCCAAATTCATGGCAATGCTTACTAGGGCAAAATGATAATGTCCTTTGAAAGAGTTGCGACGTCTTTCAGTTTTGGAAAATGCGCTTCCTTTTCAGCAACTTCTCCCCCCACCGGACCAAGAATCCCTTATTTTGACCCAACTTCATGGCAATGCTAAATTACTAGGGAATAATGATAGAACCTTTCCCTTGAAAGAGCTGCAACGTCTTCCAGTTTGGATAATGCGCTTCCTTTTGTTTCAGCCATCTCCCACCAGACCAAGAAACCCTCATTTTGTCTACTGGCATTAGGGCCCAATATTACCGCAATGCTTACCACCGGGGAATTCTGTGCTTACAGCCAATAGAATCTTGTGCTTTCCATAAGCGCATAATTCTGTGGTAAACCATGCCATGAAACAGGGCCCTGTAATACTGCATCATTAATGAGATTTCTTATGCAGGTAATCTCAAATTTGTAATGAACATTTAAGTAGAAAGGATCATGCTGTTGTAGTCACTGTTGTAAAATTTACTTCAGATGTTTAGAACATACTTGGCACAAAGCTGTTAATGTTGTATTTTTGTAACAAATGTTTATATCTTTGCCAGGTGATGTGTGTGGGGAAAGGGCCTGGAATTTCATGGGGACGGGGCCTGGCAATAAATAAATAACAGTAATAATAATGGGCTCTTAGCACTTTATCACACCCCTAGGGGCGTATCAAAGCGCTAGGGGTCATGGGTGATTTCTCTACATTGGGTCACTTGAAAATGTAATGTTCTCAAAGAAATAATGAATTTCAAGTGAATTGACCTAGGAAAGTCGACCCTTCTCCTTGATTACCTCCAGGCCTCAAGGGATGGGGGTGGGGGGGGGGGGGGGGTGGTGGTATTGTTACGGTTTGTCAAAGCACTAATCACTGAGGTTCATCTTTAGATTGGTTGTCATTGTCGTCATTGTCAATATTGTGTGTGTCACATTTGCAATTAATACTGTCCCAATTGATTGTTTAACCTGATTGGGAATTCTTCTCCAATTGAGAGATGATGTAGTCCCCTACTTGGGAAAGAATGTTTCTTTTTACTGAACAATCACTTTAGAGATTAATCTTAATCAATTGAAATTGAAATCCTAACAAACTTCACTAACGACCCTATAGTCTGGAGCCGCGACAATATATTTTATTTCATTCTCCATCTTTCCATTTCCACCCACCCTGAATCGGGGCTTCCTTGTTTTGATACAGTTCCAAATGTTTCCTATAGGTTTTGGTAGAGTGAAATCTATCTCATCCTTTAGTTTTCAGATGAGCTATTTTTATTTGCATCTTGAAAGCAGTTTCTTGCTCTGAGACACTGTACCAAGGTGCCAAATTTTCATTCCATTTTATACGGGCAAGTTTCCTGCTCAAGTCAAAATGTAAAAACGTTTTATACATGTATAGCTCAATTATTACTGAATATGTTATCGCCATATCCCACTGACTTACAGGGTCATTGATGTTCGAACCTGTTTCCTGGAGTAGCTTGGTGGCAGCAGGTGGGATGCCATTGTTCTTGTGAGAATGTGTGCTCGCTCAGTACTATGCAAACAGTGGAAAATTACTTGGTGTATCTGCTTGCCACCTTGCATCCCAGAGTCTCCCAATGAGAAACCACTCCTCCATCCAAACTATAATCCTATTAGGCTACGTAAGGCTGAGGTGATGAAAACCT
The DNA here is from genome assembly GCA_037783415.1 of Leptasterias polaris. Classification (NCBI taxonomy): domain Eukaryota; kingdom Metazoa; phylum Echinodermata; class Asteroidea; order Forcipulatida; family Asteriidae; genus Leptasterias; species Leptasterias polaris. The sequence goes on from JAZGTN010000043.1 coordinate 421,532, forward strand.
TTCGATAACCCCCAAAAATAATTCAGTCGTACTGTGGATAATTGGGCTGAAGACCCTTCTCAGATGACATCACTATTTGATTGCTTGCCATGCTGAAGTACTACGCGTGCATGTTACGCACACACCTTACAAGAACTGCACAAATGAGTACTACGAAACGCAGTGCTGGATGGCAATGCGTGTATATTTATTCTAGCATGTGCATGGTACTCCAGCACAGCAGACCTCCCACGTTGCTATAAAACTTATGCACATGATGTTATTTGAGTAGGGCCGCCCAGAAGTGAAAAAGAGGTTGTTCATTTGGCCATCTTGTGCGCCGTACATACAAATCTATGCGTTTCTATTGTTTCATCATTGGTTTATATACCTTAAGACCAGTAGTTGGATGACGTCAGTTGACAAGGTCTATAGAAGTATGACGTAAGTAGGAGAACTTGTGGCAGTTTCAACATTTTTCGTAATTTTTCAAACTGACCCTACGCCTTTAAACAAAGTTGATTTTGTCTTCACTGTGCTATCTTCCATTTACTTTGATTGAGATTTATTTTATCACTCGATGTTTGCTTGATATTTAAAGTATGCTTGAATAAAATATTAGCAGTATTGTGTATTGACCATGCTTAAGAGTTGTCCTTGATTTATACCACCTGTTTAAACCATGGAATGTAGACAGCGTAGCCACTAATTTCTTGTTCAATAAATTTGTTCAATTAAATTGCATGCTCCTCTTTGGAGAGTTAGAAAAACAGTGAAAATTTTTTAAATTTTTGTTGATCGTACCTTGTAGTAATTTGACAAAGAAGAAGGGCGGGGGTGTGTCGTGGCCGAGCTGTCTAGCTGTCAAGTTCTGGTGGGCTAAATTGCAGGAGAGGGGGGTTGAATCCTGGTCGTGTCACTTGTGTCTGATCCATGAGCAAGACACTTCTTGCAACTCGTTACCCAGAGGAGTGTATGGGTACTCCTGCGAGGATAGAGATTCTTGATATGAATGATTTACAACCCAAAGGTGCCCATTTGGTTGCCGGTGCTGCATATTCCTAAGGAGTTGAGATAGTTTTGGAAATGCTGAGGGCCCGATGAAAATGGGTGATTATATACTGTAAGTTGCTTAGAGGGGCATACTTGGCTTGAATTAAACCACACACTAAAAGACAAATTTTAAAGTGCTTTTTAGGTAATTGTTAAACACTGTTGGGCCTATAGCTTGCCCTTTTTCTTCTTTTTTCCCCCCTCCCTTGGAGCTAAAAGAATTATGTGATGGAATTAGTAATAATGGAAATGGAATTAATTAGCCTTGGTTACAGACTCTTGTGTTTGATTACCACATAATTAGTTCCAACAATGAGGGCGCTGTTTATTGTAATAATAGTAATAACAAACTTTATTTCTATAGCGCGTCTCCTATGCTCATGGCGCTTTACAAATATACCAATAAGCCTAAATTAAAAATAAAATGAACATGCAATTTACAATACCATATTCTTACAAAAAATACAATTACTACTAGAAAAAAGAAAAAGATAGACAAATGGCACTGTTGGTGTTTTGTTTTGTTTGTTTGTTTTTTGTTTGTTTGTTTTTTGTTTTTGTTTTATTTGGGGGGGGGGAGTTGGGTTACTCTCTGAGTTGGCACTATACTTTGTCAAATTTGAACACCCCAGTGCCATGTACATTATTGTATTAATTTAGCAATCCTTTCCTTTGGATACACGCACCCGGAATTTCATGGAATAAGAATGAAATGGTGGTTAACTGCAGAAAAATGGAAGATTGATTAATATTCTCAATTTACTGTTTTGTTTAACAACTAAATAAGATTAACAGCTACCTGATAGTGTGGCACAAAATGCCATTGGCACGTCAGGGGTCCAATATGAAAAGCTTCAAATTGATCAAGTAATTGTCGTTAATTGATGAAAAAAAAGTTGATAGTTTATGGAGTACTAAATTAAGCGTTTATGTGCAGGTGAATAAATCCAGCTTTAAGCTGTGGCAAAAAATAAACTGCTTTTACCATGATGTGAATATAGACAGTTTGACAAATTTTTCTCTGAGCTATAGTTGCAATAATTGTAACCTTTGATTCTCCTGGTGTTCGTAGACTGGAGGGCTACAACAAATCGCAAATCTTGACAAATTTGACAGATGCCCGGATTGGTTTAAATTTAAATGTTGAAAAACTGTTTAAACGAGAAAGAAAAAAAAGCCAAGTTTAACACATGCCCATCAAAGCTCTTTGATCTCAGGGATGTAACAAAGATTGACAAAGATTATCCCATCTAACTCCCCATCTCATCATTTCTTGGTGTCTTGTTATAATATTGTCAAAAATAGAACTTTCATTTGAAATGATAAACAATTTAGTCTTTTTTTTATTGCAGAATAATATAGCGAAACAGAAATGGCGTCATGGCTGGTCATAATTGCTTTGCTGGTCATCATTGCGGTTATCATCCAGGACATCATGGACCGAGTCTACAAGGACGTCACTGGCAAGTACATCCTTGTCACTGGCTGCGACTCGGGGTTCGGTAAACTCCTGGCAGGATATCTTGGACAGAAGAGAGGATGTCATGTCATTGCGGCGTGTCTGAACGAGGCTGGGATAGAAGCTTTAGAGAGGGAAGCCCCAAGAGGGACTGTCATGGGGATTGTCATGGATGTTACAGACACTGAGAGCATACGACAGGCTCGTGATAAAGTGGCAACCATTGTGAATGAAAAAGGCAAGTTTCAAGCAAAAAAGCCTGAAAAGCCAATGTATGAAAACAACCTGTACCACATTAATAAGCTTAGAGATTCTCTGTGAACGTGATATGCGCTATATACAAGAATGGTTCTTTAATATAGGTCAGCCTTTGTACTCGATGTAAAATTGTCCTACTTTTTCCCCATGGGCCAAAAATCCAGCCTGTTGTTGTTTGAGTACACATATTAATTTGTTTGCATGTGGTTTAATTTCTTCATTCTTTAAATAGGTCTTTCAGGGTTATCAATTATAAGTGCCCTGTGTGCCATGAAGGGATTTAGGGGTGATGGTTGCTGATATTTCACCAGAGTTTTACATCATATAGACTCCTTGAACAACGTACGCGGAACACATCTCCGCACATTTTGCGCGCCCTTCCATGGGAGTTAACTCTGTGATTCTTGTGTACAGTTTGACTCCCAAAATGGTAAACAGGACAGGTGCGTATACGTGCCCTGCTCATTGTGCAAAGGTTCTATACCAATCTTTGTCTTTTCTGATTATAGGTTTGTGGGGTCTTGTCAACAATGCTGGTATACCAGGCATCCCTGTCCCCTATCACTGGCTGGAGAAGCGAGAAATACAGCAAGTACTAAACGTGAACCTAATGGGGACCATTGAAGTGACAAATGAATTTTTCCCCTTGATACGACGAGCGAAAGGGCGCATTGTAAACGTCTCCAGTGCTGCGGCCGTCTTGCCTAGGGCCATAGGGGGATACAGTATCTCTAAAATTGGGGTGGAGGCTTTCTCGGACGCTTTACGGCGAGTGTGAAGAACGAATCATAAAAAAAGATAGGCATAGGGCAAATTGCATTTGCTTATTATTGCTTTACTTAATAAAACTTCAATAAAACACCCCAACAGTTACGATGCTCCACAGATGTGTCCTAGAGCAAGACACTTTTAACCACAGTTACTTTGTCCATTACACCTACAAATTCAGGACCCAATTTCATAGAGCTGCTTAAGCAGAAAATAGTGGTGAAAATTTCTGCTGAGCAATGATGAGCAGGATACCAGTCACAGATGGTACATGTAAAATGGTATTTTGGCTGGTAACCTTTTTCTGGTAAGCATAATTTTGTTGTTGTGCTGAGCTTCTTGTGCTTAAGCAGCTCTATGAAATTGGACCCAGGTAGCTAAGTCATCTGGGTGTTGGTTCGAATCCTGGTCATGACACTTGTGTCCTTCAGCGACACAACTGTAATTGAGGGCAGAAATGGTTCTTGTGATTGTTTTAGCTTGTTGCGCTTCATATTTCCCAGGGACCTGAGATATGATTTAAGGAATAAAATCAATGGCCCAGTGACCATGGTGATACTGTAATTGAAAGAAGTAAATTGGGTCTTTTAAAGGGAGGAGGTGAGGGTGGTCTTAACGTTGTATTTTATAAGTAGACTAGTACAGAGAGGCCATACCCCCTCCACACCTAGCAGATACATTACTTCAGTATAATCATTGTTTGTCTGTTCTGCAGTGTAAGTTGCAGGGCATTTGGTGTCACTGTTCACATCCTTGAGCCTGGTTTCTTCCGGACCAATATTACAGCAAAGGATTCTGCAACGGAGGCAGTGACTGATGTATGGAACAGGCTACCACCCCAAGAGGAGAAGGCCATATATGGTCAAAAGTATCTTACTGATTGTAAGTGTCAAACATATATATTTATTTTGCAGGGCACTGAGTAAAGCTTAAAAAACAAACCTCTCTTACATTTTCTCGAGCTATTTTTCGTAGAGCTGCTTAAGCAGAGAGTATTGCTTAACAATTTCCTGCTAAGCAAAAGTGAGCAGAATACCAGGCACAAATGGTACATGTGAAATGGTATTTCGGCCAGTTACCTTATTCCGCTGAGCATAATTTTGTTGTGCTTAGCTACTTTTTGTACTTTAAAAGCAGCTGTATGAAGTTGGGCCCTGCTTAGTTTGTGTTGTTTTTGCTTGAACTACTTTTTCCATTAGTGAATTGCTTTGTATGGGGATCGTTCTTTGCTATTGTACCAATATCTCTGATTTAGGTTATGCGTCTTGTGTCTGTGTATTGTCATATTCCTTGTTTGTCTGCCCTTTGGTGGCTTGCTTGTTTTGTTTGGCTTTTTTTTTTTACAAGCTTCTGCTTTTCAAAACAGCCCCATATATACTCTATTTATAACATTGCTCTTGCTTGATCTTTGTTTTGTTTACTCCGTAATTACATGTATTTGTTGTTATTTCTCATTGGAGTATATGACAAGAAATATCAAGCACCCTTGTCGTGGCCAAGCGGTCCAGTGCACCAGATTGAAGTTCTGGTGGCCAAGTTATCAGGGTGTGGGTTCAAATCCCGGTGCTGACACAATTGTGTCCTTGAGTAAGACACTTGACTATAATTGCTACTCTTCACCCAGGAGTATGGGTACCTGTGAGGGCAGAGGAAGTTCTTGGGATTGTTTTAGCTTGGTGTACCACATACTTGTCAGCACAGGCTGTATACTCACGAAGGAGCTTAGATGATTTAAGGAATGAAATAAGTCACGCAGTGACTAAGTAATGTTGGAGCGCATGAGTGTCACTGCGTGATGGGTTCGAGTGCTAAACCAGAAGCAACTATTAAGTAATATTGTTATTTTACAGTGATACTTAATCATGTTACTTGCGTTAACAAAAATTATGCCTTTATATGTATTTGTTCCCAAACTGTGTTATGGCTGTGGTGTAGTTGTTATACATGTATATGTTATGTTCTGTATAAACCTGTTGTCCTCACCTTTTTATAGCACTGTATTTTTGTAACTTTTAATTATTTCTTTCTATTGATTTTTATGCCATATATTTGTATTTATTCTCTGTACACAGGGAAACCAAATTTCATGTTTTTTATCATGACAATAAATATTTTAAATCTTGAATCTTTTTTATATTTTATCACCAAAAAGAGTTTGGCGAAAAACATACACATTTAATAAATCTTTAAAAAGTATTTGACTGATGTTAATCTTCTCATTCTGTTTTGTCTTAGCACTTTCAAAGATTGGGATGGTTCTGGACAGATGTTCTCCGAACCGTCATCTAGTCACTGATGCCATGGAGCACGCCCTCTGTGCCTGCTGGCCCTGGCGACGCTACATGCCTGGAAATGACAGTAAATTTCTCTTCAAACCATTGTCTATGTTACCTCCATGGATAACAGACTTGCTTCTTTACTGGACAGAGCCTGAGCCAGTCTGTCATAATTAAAAGCTCTATCACAAGAAAAGGTTTTTCCTGTGAACTAAGAAGCCAAAAAGAGAAAATAATATAGTTTGATAGCTTTTAAGCAAGTCACTTGGACCATTATTGCTCTGTCCTTTGCAGAATGAAGTGTAAAACCGTAGTTGTTGTGTATCATGCACATAAAAGAACCCCCCAGTACAGTTATTGCTAAGGACACGGGGTTTGCCGCGGTGTTTCTAAACCCTTACAAGGTGGGTCTCATAATTAACAAACCAAACACGTGTCTTAAAATTAATAATAAGCGCTTTGACACGAAATTAGCGCTAAAACTTGTTATATTTGTAATGGGATGAAATTGTAGGCCCCATTTTTTTTGTAAACCCCTTTTTTTTGTAAACCCCTAGTATACCTATGTCCAGCTCGGACTAGGGCGAGTCTAGGAATGGGTGGTTGCCTGGTGATGTGTGGTGATGGGGTGATTGGTAGCAGGCTATGCAACCAATCACGGCGCATTGAGAAAGGATTGTCCAGAGGTCAGTGACTTTACCCAAGAAAGTGTTTGGTCACTTGGGCACAGGAAAGTTGTGAGAATTAACCCTCCAAGTTTTTTCAGCTTGTGCACTTTGCCTCTGTTGGATAGCGCCAACCCAAGTTGTCATCACAATTATTTATATATGTTCATCCCCTGTCCTGCTCTAGGCGGATTCAAAACAAGAGAGCCAGCAGGACAGCGTAACATCAAATCATTACTTCGTTGTTCGTCATCATTGTATCTGGTCGTATCGAAAACAGTAATCCTGTCCCCTGATCAAGGACATTGGGTCGTATGAATAAAAAGTAGTGTTTTTTTACTTGAACATTTCAAGTGTTTACTACCACCCATATGAATAAAAGGAAGTAAAAGCTTTTACTGGAAAGTATTTACTTAATAGTAAACGAATCTACTTTTACATTAAAAGTATTTACTGTTATTTTTAGCGTTTACTTATTTCCATATGAATAAAATGGAGAAAATACAACAAAATGCAAGTAAGTACTGGTCATTTTTCAAGGTAGCCCCAGAGCTACCTTGGGCACAGAAGTAAAGACACGTCTGAAGAAATGGCAGCGTTTATGAATGTTCCTCACAGGATAAAAGTTTATGATGTCGACTACAAACAATGTAGAGTGGATGGCAAATTTTTGTTGAGACCATTCAGGAGAAACACGTGGAGGGGAACTGACTGCAAAACAACAGCTTTGGGTTTTTCTACGGTATTATATTTTATTTTATGCTGAAGATAAAATAAAAACTGTTTGGTTTCTTTTCAATAAATCATGTAAATTTAGATGTAGCAAAGCATGTTTTCTTCTTCGGAAATGTATATGCCTCTTTTAGGCCTATTTTTAGTTCATAAATTCAGAGGAAGTAATTTTTGAAATTAAGTAAATTTCAATAGAAATTCAATGTTGTTTGTTCTATAACTGTTAAGCTAAAATTAAATAGCCGAGGCCTGCATACATAAATATAAATTTAAATAAATGGTTGTAGAGATTTCTTTTCTTCAAATCATTTTTCATGTTGTTAATCTTCTTCATCAGCTGTTTGTGATGACGATGCCAGTTGCGTGCTTATAATCAGCTCTCCTTTTCTTAACAGCACTCGCTTTCTTCGCTCTGATTTTTCAGAAGTTTAACAAAAACGCTTTGCTTTGATTCTGGAGATCCAGATGAATCTCCTTCATCAAACTGATTTTTGTCAGAATTATAATCATTCATGGCTGACTTGTAGGTTTCTATGTTTCTATCAACTCATATGCTGCTTTAGGATGTGTGTGTGGGTGGGTGGGTGTTACAACACAAAGAGAACCTTTTGTTAAGAGGCAGACAGCTTGATGTCAGAAGTTTTTACTCCAAAGCATTAAGTGAGTACTTTGCAGTAAAAGAAAACGTTTATTCATACGGAATTAAAAAGATGCTGGTACTGGATGCTTTTACTTTTTGCTAATACTTTTCAGAATTTACTACTTTTTATTCATACGACCCAAGGAACTATTTTTGCACCGCTTCAAGTCCCCCATCATCAACATCTATCATTATCATCATCAAGTTATTGTTTAGTAAGTCTGTTTTTGTTATTCTCTTTTTATTTGAGATATTGTATCCACATTCTCATTTAATATATAATACAGCGTTTAAATCGCCTCTCCCTTTATTTGTAGCCGGGATAAGAATAAACGTATTTCTTTTTTTACAAGCAAATACCAGCATATCCCTTTTAAAATTTATTATGCCTCAGTATATAGTGTGCAAAAAATTGTTAATGACCTGACCCAGGGAAGGCACAGAGTTGAAGCCAACATGCGCTATTCAAGTTGGCTCATGAAAAGGCAGGCCATTGAAGGTGCCATCTGTGTACTCATTGCGAATGTGTGTACCTGTGAGAAAACTAGGGTCGGAAATGGGCACTGTGATCACTCTTAGCCAGGGCTGAAGAGCATGCAGCAATCCCTTCATCTTGGGGGATGTTGGTGTACAGATGATAGCTGTGTTGGGGACCTGCTTCTGATCTGAATACCTGAGATTTTACGGAGGAAATCTGGAGTGTCATGAATATATGACGGAATCTGTGGCACTAAAGGCTTGAGAAAACTGTCAACAAAAAGAGATATATTCTCAGTGGGTGAACCATTGCCAGATATGATGGGTCTCCCTGGGTTGTGTACCTTGGGAAGGAGGTAACATCTTGCTTTTCGACCGGGGAGAGAAACTTGTGAGCTTTCTCGGAGAGGTGGTCAGTCATGCATTTCGTTGTGTTTGTTGAATCTCCTTTTAAAAGGTGCCTGTTGGATCAGTGTCAAGGTGTTTATAGTTAGTTCTGTTGTTGAGCTGGCCCATGACAACAACAGCAGAGCCCTTGTCAGCTGGTTTGATGATGATGTCCTGTGCTCGTAGAGTCTTTAGGGCCTAATTCTTCTCTAGGGAGGCCGTCTTGAGTCCTGTGGGTGAAATGATCACTGGAATTAACTTGTGAACTGAAAACCTGTTTGTAAGTTTCAAGGGAAGGAACACGGTTCTTAGGTGGTACCCATTTACTCTTGCAGTAAAATGGCTCGGGATCCATAGGTGGTGAGTCAAGGAATAATTCACTGAGGGTAATTCTGCGGTAGTAGTCAGTAAGGTCCTGACTAAGCTCAACCGGGTTGACTGTAGGGGGAGTGGGGCAGAAGTTGAGTCCTTTGGAGAGAAGGCTGTGTTCTGCATCTGAAAGGGTAGATGATGAGAGGTGGATGAGAGGTGAATGACTGGATTGAGGGAGGGGGTGTGTTGCGCTTGAATTGTCTCTGTCTAAATGATTTATCTTGGGTGAACTTGGCAAGAAACGTGTTTGAGCTTTGATCATTGGTTAAGCGCTTTGAATTTTGTGTGTGCAGCAATAAATAAATAAGCAATAAATAAATAAACAATAAACAAGTAACAAACTGAAATCTAAAATAATAAAACCTTAGAAAGAAAGGTTTTGTTTGTAATTTGTGTCAGTTCTTGGCGTCGGTGACGAAACATGTACGGTTTGTGTCACACGGTCTAAGTCCTCATGGTCGTTTTGTATGGCTTAGCTTAACAAGTTAGTTTGGTTATACATGTACATTTTATCAAACTTATGAGTCTTTCATATCATATGCTATACATCAAGTAGTATGAATGAATCATCAAACTTTTGGCGAGAACCAGTCCCATCTGAGTTTCCTTGTTTTGAAAATGTTCGATTGATATTCTTCATTGGTAATTATTGACTTATAGAAATTCTGGACGAAGAAGGAGAAACACCATTTGATATTAAAGCCTGTCTTGTATTTTTTTAGACATGACCAACAACATATATACACTTTTATAGTCCTCTTTTACCATGTGTATCTGGCCTTAACAACAAAATGGTCACATTTGTGTACCATCAAAGAGTATTAATTTCTTTATGAAATATTTTTCCTGATATTTGTCAACATGCAGTGACGGACTAGAAATCAGCACAGTTTTTCTTATTTTTATTCGTTCCATAAATTAATTTATTAAACAAGTTAAAGCTAAGAAGTAACTATAACTATAAATGTAAATAGTAGTGAACTTGCGGGTACAACCATGTGTATAATCTCTTTTGGGAGGAGTGTTGGCTCTGAAAAGAGCCGGTTTGGTCTCGACGTTTCGAACAGTATACTCTGCTAAACATTTCATCACAACAAATAATACTTTGAAAAAGTTCACATTTAGAATTATGTACAGACAGTGAGATAAATTAGTAATGGTTTCTCTTACGAACAACTTCTATCAGGCACAAGAGTACATTCTAGTAAATTTATCAACAGTCAACAGTGAGAATAAATATAAGAGTGTTAAAATGTGAGAAGTATGACTGTCTTCATGATCATAGCATAGCCGACCTATGGCTGCACATAGATTTATGAACTATCAACCAGTTAATGCGTGTGCCGTGACATTACAATTGGTATAGATGGCGCCCTGAGTGTGCAGTAACTGGGTTAAAGTTTATAAATCCAAGTACAGAAACAAGCCTGCTGTTATCATAAGTAATGCAGTGAAACAACACAATGCTTGACCGATGTCAACTTCATACAATTAAAAAAAAAACTTCCAGAGCCAGGTTACTAGCTAAAATCCTATATAACTAAGTTTGTGACTGGTGTTTACAAATCTTTTCTTCGCAAATAATATCTTCTTAACAGCTACATGTAAGTGTAGATCAGAGGAAAAGATTAGAATTCAAGTATCAATTGTGAACCAATTCTATTATAAAATGCATGTAGGAATGCCTTAAAAAGGACGTACTTTACAAAAACAAAAATGGTTGAGAAAGTGTAGATTCATGCAATGTGGGAGCCGAAGATACACTTAATGAGTCTATTTTCTGGCTAGAATTAGTTTCCCAAAACCATTGATTTCCTCTGTTTATTTAAGTCCTTTTGATGAAATTTGAAATGTGAATTTCATACAAATTAATTGCTTATCTTACAAAATGTGTTTTGTACATGTTCTTTGTATTAATATTATTGCATCAAATTTTCCTTCATTCAAAATCTGACTGTATTTTGTATATAGTATTTGATTAAAGTTTACAAAAGTCTTTTCTAATTGAAAATGCTTCATAAAAATAATCATCACTTTCCTCAATAGTGTGACAATATATAGAAATAGTTTAAGTGCACTGAAAGGTCATGTCTAGTTCGAGATTTACTTATTTTTGTTTTTTTAAGTGTCTTTAATTTCATCTGTAGAGGAATGAAGGGCTTTGTTAAGAAGCAAAAACAAGATCCATGAAATTTACTAATAAATGCAAAATTATCAATGCTGTTTTTTTCATGAGGAAGAACAGAATGGATACAAAGATATTTAAAAATGGTTTTACCTTGTTTGGCAACTCTATGAAGGTGGCTATGTATGTACTGGTCAATAAGTTATTCGATTCTTGGATGTTACAACAGTGATAGTTGCGACAAACTATTTGATCAGGGACATTACAAAACAAATTAAAAAATAGGAAGGAACTATGAAAAAAAAAACGCAATACATTTTAATCAACAAAAATGGCTAGCTTAAATCTTGAATTTGGGGGTTAAGTTGTCTTTAAAAACAACTTGTCTCTAAAATTCAAGATTAAAAGTTCAAGAATAAAGAACAAAATGTTGGAACCAATAGATCTAAAAAGTGTAAGACCGACCTACCAAATGGTAATCTTTTCATTTACATTTAGAGCTAGAAATTTTCCTTTTGAGACAGTTGGGGTCTGGCTTAGAATGGGTGTAAACATTGAAAGCAAGCGTGTGAAATGTTTGGGTGTTGAACAACTCAAAGTGTTTCCTGGTGGTTTTACCTGTTCAGGCATTGCAATGTGCATCTAAACCACCGCACAATACCTACATAGAGTCACTTGTAACTAAGTCACTTTTACTTTCAACATCTGCAATCAAATAGGCTTATACAGGGTCCCCTTTTGACCAACATTTAAAGCTGTTTGGGTTGTTAGTCCTTACACACCATTATCATAAGATTGTGATTTGTACCAAAACGCTGGTAGATTTACTTACTTGAGTTAAACTGTGAAAGGTCATGCTCTGATTTGATCGTTTCCTATGTTTTCCAAGTTATTGTTGTATCGAGGGGTGAACAATAGTGGTAAAAATGCTTTCCTGTTGGTAATGAGAGAGCTAAGCTGGTCATACCCCACCATTGACCTTGAGATACACAGGGAGACCGTACACAACGGGTGATGCTCCTATCAGATACTGTAGTTTACATGCTCTTCTTGCCTCGCTCATGTAGTCCAATAAGCTCCTTTTGCTGCCGCTTTCATCACCAGCCAACCATGACCTTAGGAGTTGCTCCAGGAAACGGTCAATGTCACGGTCGGTGACGTCCCACAGATTGGCTACGAGGCATGGACTGTGAGAGAACAAAACAAAACCAGATTTGTAAAGTGGCATGTCGTGGGCAAGCAGTCTAGTGCCTCAATTTCTGATGGCCGAACTTTCAGAGTGTGGGTTTGATTCTTGGTTATGACACTTATGTCCTTGAGCAAGGCACTTAACCGCAACCGCTTCTCTTAGCCCAGGTGTACAAGTATTAACAAGTATTATGAAATGGTCCACAGTCTTACGGGGGAAATCATTATACATACATTTTGAATCTTACCACATATGAATGTTGAGACAGAAATTTTAAGCTTAAATTTTTATGAAACGAATTTATTTGGATTTACCATTCTGCGACAAGGTAGTTGAGAACCATTCCACTGGCCTCCTGAGCACCAGTGACATGGAGCCGACCGCTGCTACAGCCAATCAGGAGGCTCGTTGCTCGGCAGTTCAGTCGCTGAATGTCATCTCCGGTCAGGAACTCTCGTCCATTACCATGGCCGCAGAAACTATCAGATCAAAACAAATTGTTGAAAGATCAAATGTATACTGTAACAAGATGACAAATACTGTTTTCAAATTACAGGCAAGCTGAACCAATTACCACATAAGTAAATCATACTCACACAAACAGTTGGTGATCTGTCAGAGCCAACTTGTATTCGTCTTTAGTAGGTGGTCGAGCCACTACACCCTTCCAGTTATTTTCTCTGTTGATGGAATCAAGAACATGTGAACAAAATGAATTAAAAAATCATTCCCCCAACCCAATCCTTGTGTAAGACATTTGACCATAATTGCTTGGTTCTTTGGATGGGACATAAAGTTGTAGGCCCAGTGTGTTGTATAATGTACATAAAAGAACACAGAACAATCATTTGTATTAGAGGGGTTCGCCCGGCTGTTTTCTGGCATGGTTGGCTGCCGAGTGTGCCAAATAATCTTGTGAACCGTTACAAGGTGTCATCTAAATGGGTCTTATCACTCTAACAGTAACACAGCTCTGCACAACTACCATAAACATAATGAGCACTTTGAGAGACCTGCCGGCTATGATAAAACGCTGCATAAGAGTTGGATATTAAAAGGAACTAGAAGAACAATCCTCAAACCAGGAAAAATCACAATAGTTATAAAATTGAATAAGTGCTCACTTCTCAAACCACTTCTGGAAGGTCTTCTGTGTGTTGGTAAGATCATTGGAGGGATTCAGGACAAAGAAAGCATCGGTCGGGTCAAGGCCGTCGGCGACGGATGCACCAGGGGACCTGAGAAGCTGAGCAAGGATGAAGTACAGGCTTGGCATCCGACACACGGCGCCGTCTCGCAGGATGGGTATACTCTCCCAGGGGAGCTGCTGGATTTGCTGTGGAGAGAGAAAAACCATTCAGCTGTACTTTGTGGCTGAGCCGTCTGGTGCATCGTGCTCAAGTTCTGATGGAGTGTGGATTTGATTCCCAGTCATAACACTTATGTCCTTGAGCAAGGCACTTGACCATAAATTGCTTCTATTAATCGAAGTGTGTAAATGGAGACCCTGTGAGGGCTGAGGTAGTATTGTGTTGGATTAACCCCTTAGTGCTAGTTTAAGCAGCTTGGGGTTGTATGCTCCCCAGGGAGTTGAAAGTTTGAGGAATGGTCTAAGTATGCCTGATGAATACGGATAATAATGTTGTAAAGTGCTACTAGCTACTAGGATTTGTGCGCTGTGTAAAGAACCAAGCGCACTCCAGGCCTCAGCTGCGGAACAATGATTGCTCCATCATTTCAGTGTACCTTATCGAGAATTAGAATCACCGGTTCCCTGCTGGTGGCTGGTGACCAATCCCGTATCAGCTGCCTGAAGGATGACACCAGGCTTACATGCTGGTCTGAGCCAGGCGCTGCACCACTCAAACTACTGAGGGCACTGTATAACTGCAGCTTGCTGAGGTGATTGGATGACTCTAAGACACACTGTTGGGTTGGAAAACAAAAGGTTGAAGAAAAACACTATCAGTTTGTATCCTCTGCTTTCAGCCAACTGTTTGGGGATATTCCCAAATCTTTCTTCAAAACCACTAGCATTTACCAACCAAATTAGAAATACAACTTTGTTTTGCAATGAGAAAAAGAGAAAATGCCTAGCACATAAAGCCTTGTACAGTGTTTCTCAGTTGTCTACGGCAAAAACACACAAAACAAAAGGAAACAAAGAACACAAAAGGAAACAAAGAACACAAAAGGAAATCGGTTGATCAGCTGAAAAGTTGAATCTTGCAGTAATAAGTTGACCAACTGTTTGGAACCATTCGACTTACAGTTTGCGTACGGTAGCGCAACTGTGCATAAATCTGTGTACTGTGTATGCATTCACCACATTATATCATAATGCAGAGGCAGGCATAGTGAATCTATCATTCAAAACCATGAATATGATATTGATTGGTCAGATAGTAGGAGGGTTAATAACTGTTACAGTATCTTTCAAGATAGTCATGTTTAACTTTTGAGGGATGAAACCAACCTGGCATAGTTGGAGATCCACCTGTTTCTTGCAAATAGTCTCAATCAATGTCTTGAGTTTCTCAGAGGTTTGGGCGAGGCGTTGTCTGTCCTCAGGGTTGGTCCGAGCACCGAGCACCAAACCCTTCCACTGTCCCAACAAAGTCTCTTCCATCGCTTCGGTCAGAGTCTGAAATAAAACAAAAACAGGTAATGGACACTGCTGCTGTTTCCTCACTCAATACACTACTGCAACATGTCTATACCATTAGTCTCCACCAAAGAAATCCACAGGCTACTCCAGTGGGATTCGAACCAACAACCTCAACATTCTAGAGCAGTAGATGTCTCAACTCTTTCAATGGCAATGCTGCCGTTTCCTCAATCTATACACTATTCTAACATGCCTATGCCATCCGCCTCCACCAAAGAAATCTACAGGCTACTGCAGTGGGATTCGAACCAACAACCCCAACATTGTAGAGCAGTAAATGTCTTAACCGCTGGACAACTGACCATGCATAAAGTATAGACCTTATGCATATATGACATCATTTGAGTAGGGCGCCTCTCGCCTAGACGTAAAAAGAACAGTGTTCATTGGCCAGTCCAGTGCTCTGTGTGTACAAATCTGTGCGTATTCTATTGTTTCATCACCGGTTTACACAAGGTCTATACAGTGCTTATCACAGGCAAGTGTAAATATATAAACTGTTACCAGTGTTGAATGAATGACCAGGGTTAGGCAAATTGACTCGTACCTGAGTGCGTTCATCTAGCTGCTGCCTGCAGGTCCACCAGGCTTTCTTATCCGTCTCTTTGACACTAGACTTGCTCTCTGACAGGATATTGGTGAACTCCTCCTGGAGACCTGCTGCCGATCCCAAGCTGGTTGAAGGCTGTAACAAAATCAAACGCCCCCAAACAAAGGTTCTTATTTCATAAACCATAACATTTCTGAAATACATGGTGTATCTACGGAAGCGACTTTTGCCATATTTAGTATTGTGTTGTTTTGTATTTGACACAAATATTTCTGACGTACATGTTTTTTTTGGATATTGTATTTGATAATCGGTTCCCATTAGAGCTTAGTAAATTTGTAAACACCTGTCTCTGCTATTAAGCAGGTCAACGAACCCCTCTATGGGTTATCTGCGGGTTGTTTTTCTAAGCTGCTAAGGAGTCACTGAACCCCTGTATGGGTCAACTACAGGGCCACCTTTCATAGAGCTGCTTAAGCAGCAAATATTGCCGATTAATTGTATGCTTTAATAGCAAATATGATAAGGGCACCAGTCAAAGATGGTACATGTGACATGATATTTTAGCTGGTAACCTTACTGTTAAGCATAATTTTAGTGTGCTAAGCTTCTTTTTTGTGCTTTACGTTGTTGCATGAAATTGTGCCCAGTTTTTTTCTAAGGTGCTAAGCAGGTTATTGAAGCTCTCTATGGTTTCCCCACAGAATGTATTTCTATGCTGTGTGTATCATGGACTTGCAATCTCAAAATTTCCTCCACAATTTTCTGTCGTCATGAAATTACATCGATAGCTTGTTTTTGGAGGGATGGATTTTTTAGCTTTCGGATGCTAATTTGATTTCTGGTGTTGATAATTTCTATTTTCTATCCCTATTTCAGTTTGACTTCCCCCGAACAAAGATATTGACAAAATAGGGAAACCACCAACTTAGGGCTAGATAGCTCAGCTGGTGGAGCGCCGGGACGTTAATCCGGAGGTTATTGGTTCAAATCCTGCTCTAGTAAATTTTTCTTTGTTCAACCCCAAATGATTTCTTTTCCCGATGCTTCAAGCATTTCTTGGACATACCAGTCCGAACTAACACATGGGATAAACCCCTGTGTTTGAGCTTACCATGCTATGGTTGACGATCACCGGTTTGCATCCTCTGCTTAGACGACACATGAGTAAACTGTCTGAGTCGGTTAGGGTACCAGCAGGAGATACTCTCGAAGAGACAACAGACATAATGCACACAGTCCATCCTGGACACAAACAAAAATCATCCATTCAGTTAATAGTCTAGTTATTCAAAATTGTGTTATTGTAAAACAGAAGTGTTGTCTTGTTTTAGAAACATAAGTCAGGCCTGGAATTACACGGAAGCCATGGCCTCTGCTGTCCTGGTCTTGGAGTTGGTGCCCCCTTCAAAAGTTTCTCATAAACATTAACATTTTCCAACGAAGGTGCTCTCTGCAAAATGAAAATGGCCTTGCCTTCTCAAAGAAGATACTTTAGGCCTGTTAACATGGAAAATGTCAATTTAGGTTATGACTTCCTACTTTGACCCTTTTGGTTGATCAGATCCTGCAGCCGCCTTGTAGCTGCTTTGGGTGTTTTGGTACAAATCACCTACTATGGTCACTAAAGGTTTAAATGACAAAAACAAACAAAAAAACAAACCAAAACAAAACCCCTAAACAACAAACAATAATGAAATCCAAAAAGCTTGGGCAGATTATGCTTGGTCCCAATTTACCTTCAGGTAGTACATTCTGTATTTGCTGCACAACATCTAGGCTTTCTCCTTGAGTGGGGTTCCTGTTGAATGAGAACAGCCCTTGCTCCTCAGTGAGGTGCTGCAGATCTGTCTTCTCTTTACACCCATCCTTGCTGTCTCCATCCAGCGTCATCGTTGCCATGGCATCAGGAAGACTCTGGACACTGTCCGAATCAAGCTTTTTCTTCTGTTTCCTAAAAATTCAGTAGAGAATTTCAAAACTCAGCATAAATATTATACTCATATTCAAAAGAACCTTTTTTCTGGCTGGGGGTAACTAGAAGGGATGCGTGTCGTGGCCGAGCGGTCAAGCACTCTGGACTGAAGCTCCAATGTTTCTGATCAGTAGAGTGTGGGTTCGAGTCTCGGTCATGACATTTGTGTCCTTAAGCAAGACACTTTAATATTATTGCTTCGTCCTTTGGATGGGACGTAAAGCAGTTGGTCCCGTGTGTTGTGTAATGTATGTTAAAGAACCCAGTTACACTTGTTGTTAAGAGAAGGGGGTTTGCCCTGGTGTTTTCTGGTATGGTTGGCTGCAGATTGCGCCAGCACCTTGTAAACCGTTACATGATGCTGTGTAAATAAATGGGTCTTATATTTTGAACATAGCTCCACATACCGTGTAGAAAAAATAATGAGCAGTTTGAGACACCCTCAGGTGGGATAAAGCGCTCTAGTAAGAACTGCCTATTATTGTATTATCATCAAATATCTGTAACCTGTAGTAAAATAATAATTGTTTGGAACATAGAAAAGGCACTTTAAAAATGTGACATACTAAAACCTACTTAATTAGGGAGTAAATTAATTAAGTTTTTGACAAAGCTATTCAGTTCTTGATGATGTTTGGGAGTGATGCACAGGGAGGTGTGAGGCACTAAATCAAATTTAAATCATGTTAATATTTTTGAGGAACCTTTAATGATGTAAGCAAAGAGAGACCAGGGAGGCGTGAGGCAGTAAATTAGTTTCGCAAGCTTTTTCCTTGCAAAGCTATTTAAAGATGTGAAGGAGAAAAATGAATTACTTGATTTTTTTCGCCAGGCTGGACAGCTTCTGGTGACGTAATGTGACTGCGGTCGCTTCGCTCAGGTAATAAGCCGCCCTCTCTGGGTGCCTGTCACTGAGGCACATGGCCAGTAGCTGACAAACACGGCGATACAGCAGGGTGGGGGCCAGGTGACAAACGCTAGAGTGAATCTGCTCCAGAGTGGAGATCACCGACTCAAGATTGCTACCTGTACGTAGAAAGATTTTAAACCGAGACATCTGATTGAATGACAACATTGAAACAGTTTTACTCATGCTTGAACTTCCTGTGCTTATTTTGTGTTTTCCAGTTTTAAGCTTTTTAATCATTGTTTTTTTGTTTGCTGTTGTTTAAAAAAATTATTACTGGTGATTATTTTGTTATGCCCTTGTGTACATTTAATATGGGCACAATATAAATCAATAAATAATTATTATTATTATTCCTTACACACAAAATTCCTCAAACCTACAAAACCCAGAAACAATAACTCCCAATACAAAAAAATTATCAAATATCTCAAACAATGTGAGCAGATGTGCAAACAACAGTTTTCTAGGATCAAAGACAAGAAGAATTTTTGAGAAAATATTGAACATTACGATCAGACTGACCTGATTGCATTGAGCTAAACTCACTAGAGCCTCGTCTAGCTGATGCAGCCTTTCTATGCATCTTTCCCGTAACCATCTTAGCATCGATGGGTGTAGCGTTTGCTCCTCTCAGCACCTCTATGTCCTCTGCGGCACACTTCTTGGTCGTCCTCTTCCTAGAAGCTGCGGGTTTCCGAGCAGTTTTCCTACGAACGTTGATAGTTGTTGAAGGCTCATCTGAGTCAGAACCATGCCCAGCTCTTGGGATTTCAATCTCATCCAGGTCATCAAGGATGAAGGAATTGGTTGTTAAGGGAGAGGAAGTTTGCTCAGTCCTCTCCGACATTCGGCCTGGTGTGTTCATCTCAAAATTGAAATTCAAGCTACCATGGTTATTGCTTCCAATGGTTGATGAGTTAACAACGGGAGAGTCAAGTTCTAGACGGGGAAGTTGGAGATCAGGCAGGATATCACAAGTGACCTGGGTTATGACCTCTGACCTCAGGGTTTCTACATTTGGTTTTCTTCCCCGTTTCGGTCGAGTGGACACAACCTTGGGCTCTGGCAGCTCTGTGTCTGCTAGAGGCTTTCGCGCATTTCTTGTCTTAACCGTGTTGTCCACGCTCACTTCCGTTGCTTTTTGAGACTTTCTAACTGATTTTGATGCGTCCACTTTTTCTATAAAACAGTCCACGTTCTCCAAAAACTTTGAGTTTTCAGAATCTTTATCGTGTTGCACTTTGCTCGCTGATTTCTTGGATGTTGTTCTTTTTGTCCTTGTAGCAGTCTTTGGTGCGATGGTTTCCTTTTCCTTATCAAATACCTCATCAACATCTGAATCAAGATCTATGGTTAGAATTGCAACCTTTCTTCTAGTAGACTTGGACTTTGCGCTAGATTTTGCTCTTGTTCCTGCTTTCTTGGTCTTCACAGTACTGGGTCCGTCAAAGTCAAAAACAGCTGTGGAGGCTGTCTCAGCTTGAGGGGTCACTATATCATTCCAGATATTTTTATTAACAGGTTTTTTCTTTCTAACGCTGAACATCAAGGCTCCTTTCTTGTTATTCAGTGTAACGGTTTTTGGTGTCTCTTTCACAACTGGTGTCTCTTTCTCCACAGTCGAAGTCTTGTCCGAGTTGTCACTGTCGCTCATGTCACAGAAGATGCCAAGCTCGGACACCTTCTCCGACAGTTTACGAGACACTTCAGGTCTCTGCATTCTGTCGGCAAAGACAGAGTCTTGAAACTGTGTCTGCGGTTTACTGCATGGCTTTCCGAGGCCAAGTCCTTCAAACTGGAATGCCAGATCCTTCTCCAAAGTCTGACTCTCTCTCTGGTTGTTTGTCTTAGATTGCACTTCCCAATGTGAGCTGAGGAGATCTTTCACCGTTGTCTCTGTCCTTTCCGCTTCACGCTCCAATGAAATTAATATTTCAAAGTATTGCAACCAGGACCTGTGGATGCTGGCATGGTTTGATAAATCAAGTCCTTTCTGTATGACTCCTTCTGCCTGGGCGAGACTGCCATTAAGTAAATTCAACCCTGTCAGACTAACATGAGCTTCTATAATCGTTTCATTGTGGATGTTACAGGCATGATGTCTTAAATTAGCATCAACCTTTTGAACGTCCTTCCTCTTTCCTTTCTTGTTGGTTGCCGATTCACAACTTTGTATGGGAGAGCAGCTCTTGCTAAGCAGTGATGGAATTTTCTTTGTTGCCCAAGCACCGTGGTCCAACACTGCCTGGAGGTACGTCATGGCCTGAGTGGACTCCCCTTGGAGCTCCAGGCACTGGGCTCTACGTAGGAACAACCTCATGCTCTGAGAGTGGAGGGATAGGTCATGGCATGAGACACAAAAGCAGTCGAGTGCATGGCCGAGATAGGCAGGTAGCTTGACAGTCTGAGCTCTGAGCGACGGGGAGGACGTGGTGTCGGTTAGGAGCGCAGTTCTCGAGGAGCACTCGCTGGAGATGGAGATTCTCTTCGTATGGATAAAATCATCATCGTCGTCATCTTCTTGAGAGACACTGGCAGCATCTTGACATCCAGGCCTGGATCCCTCATGAGAGACGTGGAGAGTTACATGGACCTTAGACAGACTCTCTTGGCAGTCGTTCTCCTGACCGCATTGTGCGTACAGGTTGGAGAGCTGGAGCAAGAAGGCCACACACCTACAGTTGATCAAACATCATTAATAACAACTTGTTGTAATGAAAATCATCGCATCAAAACATACTGTGTTCATAAAATCAGATTCTTGATATTGCTTGCAATCATCCCCAGTACAATAAATGCTAGCTAAGGTCACTCAAACACACTTATTTATGAATGACACTTTGTCAAACTAAAACCAATTGTCTTATGTTTATATATTGGAAAAATTACAAATGAGAGAACAAGAGAAAGAAATGGTGTGAAAGGAATGCAAGACTGACCGTCTAGGTAGCATGAATTTTTCAGCGAGTAGCAAGCCCTCCTTGAGGTAGCTCTTGGCTTCTCGGATGCAGCCTTGTTCCAGGTAGAGACTGCTGACTTCATAGAGGGACTGTAACACCATGGTCATCACTGTCCACTGGTCGAACTCTACGTCATTACAACCTAGCCATTAAGAGAAGATTGAGTGGAGTTGCGTGTACATTAGAGCTGCAGGGTTATATAGCGTGTGTGTTTTAATATTCACTACCTAATGGTGACTGAAGACAACAGTAACAAAAGGTCTCCACAGGGGAATTTGAAAAATTTGTTGAAAATCTTCAATCTCCTAAACTCGCCTAAAGGCAACTGTGGTGTTCCTTTGTGAATGCTGTGGCCACTTCGCTAAACGTGGATGGATTTGATGTTTTTGATGAAAATACTGTTACATTTATTTTGCTGTTTTCTCAACAAGTAGACACAATAATCAGCGGAAACTTTCACAGGTAAATTTTATTTTATTTTTCTTGGTAATTTTGCCTACAAATCAGTATGACATTGACAAAAACCCATCTAGGACCCCACCTTTATGCACACTTTGTGATACATTAAGTAAAATTACCAGATTCAGCGGCAAAAACATGTTTGAATCCATCACAGTGAAGGTTCTGCTCATTACTGTAAATCCCCTCCCCTAGCATCAACCTGCCCACTCCCATCTGCAGTCTCATGGCCTCTGCCCTCAACTCCAGAGGTGAAAGGTCATCAGGGATCAGGTCACGATGTACCACTGCGTCCAGGGTGCGTTGGGAGTTGGGCAGGAGGAGGTAGAGAGACTGGAGGTGTTTGATGGAGGCATTGCGGAGGTAGGTCTGACGGGAGCGGCGTTTGTTGCTCTGGAGCTGAAGGACTTTTCCAAGTAGACTTTCAAATTCTCTGATCTGTTAGAGAAAAAAAAAATGTGAAGTTGATTTATATGTGGATGGGTTTTCCCAAGAGGAACTGAGTAACATCTGCATCAATGGATACAAACCCTAAGAACTGGTAACTGGCAATCCCTATCAAGATGGTTTATAATCAATGATTGTGAACAGGCTGCCGTCAACTGCAGATATGAACCAACTGTGGTTTACACAACAACCATGCTGATTCTAGTCATTGTGATTACAAATTGTTTTAAATGTGACACCCTAGGAACAAAATCAGGCAGTTCTTGAGAACAGTGAAATGGCATTAAAAATGAATACAACTGAAACATCAGCCATGATATCAACGTGATCTGGTGTCTGCACGTTCTGCGTGTTGAGAACGACTTACCTTTCATAGACTTAAATTATGTGTTACTTGAGAATTCCCCTTCTCATCAATTTGATGAGCACTTACACCCAGTTTTGACCTGAGGAGCGCAGTTTTGACCTGAGGAGCGCGGTTTTTAGCGAGGAGCATCCCAAATATGCAAAATGAGATTTTTTATTATTGCAGTTTCTGATATCATGGCTAAGAAGGTCATTGGATATGAAGTCAAATTGTAGGAGCTTTTGTGGGCTACAGCATCTTCAATTTTTTTTTATATGAGATATTGCCTAAAATTACAAGGCCACGGACGGCCACTTCAAGGTGAGGGCTACACTTAACTGATTTGGGCTATCGACCAAAATCAATTGACACCAGGGGCACGTTGCCTCCTACTCCTGGGGCTGAAACAGGGTTACCCCTTCACAATCCTTAAGGATGTAGGCATGGGTATCATCCACTAGGAGCCTGTCTGGTAGAGCAGAATGCACTACCTTCCCAACTAGTGATATTCTCATCTCAGAATGCAGGTTACAATTGAGTAGCTTTTTCAACACAAGTCGCAGATGCTGCAATTTCTTTCACATGTTCTTTTAAACTTAGTGTTTCGTTCCCCCCAATTGCACTGACGCCTTGAGTCACAAAAGCTTTACCTTGTGGGATCCGAGTAAGACGTAACACTCGGTGATCATGAGTGCCACGTCCAGTCCATTAGAGTCCTCCCTATCGGCCTTGGACTCTCTCATCAGGCCATGGACTATAGAGAGGACTCTCTCCGCATCAGCCACCGCGCCAAGGTGGCACAAGGTCTGCGTCATTTGACAGTAGGCTAGGATGGCATCCTCATTGGAGGAGTTTGTGATGGCGAGACGGACGAGGAGACCAAGGGCTTGAATTTGCTGGATCGGCTGGGTTTAGTATTAGACGGAAAAAGGTCAAGGAATTAGTGGAATGAATATTCCTTTAATTGACTGACAAAACATCAAGACAATTCTGTAATTATATATTATTTTAATGTTTTTCTCGGGCATCGGACTCAAGTCCTGGTGGCTAAGGGGGTGGGTTTGAACTGTGTCCTTGAGCTCAGTACTAAACCACAATAGCTTCTCTTCACCCAGGGGTAAACTGGTACCTGTGAGGGCAGAGATAATTCATGATTGAATTAGCTCGGTGCACTACATACTTGGCAGCACAGGCTGTATACTACCCACTCCCAGGGACTGAGATGGTTTAAGGAATGAAATAAATGGCCCAGTGACCAGGGGTGATAAATACAGCTCAATGATAATTTCTTTGGAATTGCACTGTTGAAAAGCCTAAGTTGTTAATTTACACCCCTATATCCCACCTGGAAGAAATGTTATTGTTTTTTAATTGTAGTTCTTTGTCCATAAAGTGAAGGGCCATAATTTTCTACTGTGCAACTACTCCTGTGCAGCAGCTACTGTGCAGCATCTACTTTGTTGTAAATAGTTTTGGCAGGTGAGCAAGTGCTACAGTGCAGCAGCTACTTTGTTGTAAATAATTATTGGCAGGTGAGGAAGTGCTACTGTGCAGCATCTACTTTGTTGTAAATAGTTTTGGCAGGTGATCAAGTGCTACTGTGCAGCAACTACTGTGTTGTAAATAGTTTTGGCAGGTGAGCAAGTGCTACTGTGCTGCAGTAGCACTTGTTATATAAGTACAAAGCTATTGCTTGGGTTTGTTTCTTTTGTTGTAAATAGTTTTGGCAGGTGAGCAAGGGCTACTGTGCAGCAGCTGCTGTGTTGTAAATAAATTTGGCAGGTGAGCAAGTGCTACTGTGCTGCAGTAGCACTTGTTATATAAGTACAAAGCTAGTGCTAGGGTTTGTTTCTTTTGTTCTGTGGGTCCCAGTAGGTGTAGTCCCTCAGGAATGTGATTGGTATGTCACTGGTGGGCTTGAGCAGGCAGAATGCTGGTGTTATAGTTTAAAGTAGATGTAGGTTATTGTGAGATACTTGGTCCTGGATATGTGGAATGGTGTGTTCTGGGAATCTCAGAAATTCTATAGAGAATTTTAGGGGGGGGGGGGTACTTCTGTACAAGAAGGGAAGAGTGTGTTAGAGTATGGGAACATTTGGGGGGCCTTCCCTCTGTATTATACCAGGCATGGTGTATTGTTGCATTTAGTACCAGTTTGAGCTTGTGTGCAGACAGACACAGTTGTAGAGAGAGAGAGAGTGTGTGCATGCAATATCCTGCCGACGCCCATGTGAACAGCCCATGTGGTGAAGCCCATGTGAACAGCCCATGTGGTGAAGCCCATGTGAACAGCCCATGTGGTGAAGCCCATGTGAACAGCCCATGTGGTGAAGCCCATGTGAACAGCCCATGTGGTGAAGCCCATGTGAACAGCCCATGTGGTGAAGCCCATGTGAACAGCCCATGTGGTGAAGCCCATGTGAACAGCCCATGTGGTGAAGCCCATGTGGTGAAGCCCATGTGAACAGCCCATGTGGTGAAGCCCATGTGAACAGCCCATGTGGTGAAGCCCATGTGAACAGCCCATGTGGTGAAGCCCATGTGAACAGCCCATGTGGTGAAGCCCATGTGAACAGCCCATGTGGTGAAGCCCATGTGAACAGCCCATGTGGTGAAGCCCATGTGAACAGCCCATGTGGTGAAGCCCATGTGAACAGCCCATGTGGTGAAGCCCATGTGAACAGCCCATGTGGTGAAGCCCATGTGAACAGCCCATGTGGTGAAGCCCATGTGAACAGCCCATGTGAACAGCCCATGTGGTGAAGCCCATGTGAACAGCCCATGTGGTGAAGCCCATGTGAACAGCCCATGTGGTGAAGCCCATGTGAACAGCCCATGTGGTGAAGCCCATGTGAACAGCCCATGTGGTGAAGCCCATGTGAACAGCCCATGTGAACAGCCCATGTGGTGAAGCCCATGTGAACAGCCCATGTGGTGAAGCCCATGTGAACAGCCCATGTGGTGAAGCCCATGTGAAGCAGAGGCTCAGGGAAGAGTAGCCACATACACACAGCAAATTGTAAGTAAATTTTAGAAATCTTTAACCATGAAGAATATCCGGTGTATTTATTCAACTTTGAATGAGATTTAAGTCAGTTCCTAAGTGACTTTAGTTGGTGAAGAAATCAACCAAAAGCAGATAGAGTTCTTTGATAAATTGGAGTGTACTTTTTGTTAAGGACAGATTGATTGCAGTATTGTGGTCAAGCAGTATGGCACACCAGGTTCAATTTCTAGTAAAATGTGGGCTCAAATCCCACTAAGGTAATTTATTTTTATGAGAGATCGCTAACATCACAAGGCCACTTCAAGTGGCTACTAGGGGCACGTTGCCATGTACTCCTGGTTGAAACAGAGTTACCCCCTTCACAGCCCGTAAGGATGTAGGCATGGGTATCATCCACTAGGAGCCCGGCTGGTAAAGCAGAATGCACTACCTACCCAACTTTTTACGAAGAAATTATGGTTATAAGTGCCTTGCTCAAGGGCACAAGTGTCATGACCGGGTATCCAAGTGTCATGACCGGGTATCGAACCCACACTCTGCTGCCGACAACACCAGAGCTTGGGTCCGGTGAACTAGACCGCTAGGCCACGACAGGCAACAAATACGATAATACTAACGACTCATCTTAAGATAAATCTAACTGCTTTGTGAAATCGAGCCCTTGTTGTATAAAAGCATGAACAACAAGGCTAAGTTTTTTTTAAAAAGATTTAAACCCCATATATGCCCTGTAAACCCACTCACCCTATCAGCAAGGTGACACAGTGACGCAGCCACCTTCAGACAGTAACAAGTAGACACTGGGTCGTTGAACATTGACGTGTTGCATCCGTCAGCCATCAGATCGCTCCAGATATCCAGAGCTCTGTCCAGAGGCTCGGTTGCCAAGTACTCTGCCGACAGGGTGTAGGATATGGAGTTGGGATTGGCAGATTGTCCGCTGTGTTTCTTGCTGGTGGTGGAGTCGGGGGCTTCTGGTACGGACTCTGTTTTGGAGTCAATGAACTGGCTAGTAATGTAGGTAGCCTGGAAATTAAATAAATAGATAAGACTTGACATTAATTCGGTTGCAATCAAAAACATTACCTTATGACAACAGCACTTTAAAAAATATTATTGAGGTGGCTAAAAAACAAACAAACTCCCAAATTCTGTCAAATTTTGTGCAATTTGAAATTGGTGATTCAGTGTGTAGGGTGTCAGTAGGTAATAGTGATGAAGCACATAAAAACAATTTTCTTGAAGGGCTTTAAGTTGAAACAATTTGAAAATTTAGTTCTACTGTTCAGCAGCTCATATATATACTTTAAAAATATTCCAATTGAATGGTTATCACAAATTTAATGGTTATTACAAGTTGAATAGTTATTATAAGATGAAAGGTTATCATATTAATCACAAAATGAATTTTAATGACAAGTTCAATGGTTACCATACGTTTTATAGTCACCACAAGTTTAATGAACATCATAAGTTGAATAATTATCACAAGTTAAATAGTTGAGAAAATAGAATTAGCTGTCAGGCCACTAACTTATTTTTTGCAAGTTAAATAGTTATCACAAGTTGATAGTTGTCAAAAGTTGAATGGTTCTAATGAATATTTGTCACAAGTTGAATGGTTATCAACAGTTGAATGGTTATGAATACTTGTTACCAACAGTTGAATGGTATACAAATAATGAATGTTTATGAGTGCAATGGTAAGAATATTTTCATGAGTTGAAAGATGGAACATTTCATCTTTCAACGAATGAAAATATTCTTACTATTGCACGAATGAAAAAACATTCATTATTTGTTTTATATAACATCCCAGTAGATCTTTGTCATTTGTCATTTGCCATCTTTAATCGAATAGTCACTTTCGTCAATGGCGGGCGGGCGAGCGTGCAATAGAACAAATCAGATGGAACGAAAAATTTACGGTGAATGGAACGAAAAATGCACGGTGAATGACGTAGCGTGCAATGGTACGTTTATTTGCTGTCACGTGACGGACAATTCTCCAATCAAATGGCAAGGATCTGCTTGGGTGTTATATAATTATAAATATTTGTCACAAGTTGAATGGTTATGAATACTTGTCACAAGTTGAATTGTTATCAACAGTTGAATGGTTATAAATATTTGTCACAAGTTAAAAGGTTATCAAATGTTGAATGGTTATGAATTGTTGACACAAGTTGAATGGTTATTGAATAGTTATAACAAGTTGAATGGTTATCAAAATTTTGTGTATCCCATTTACCTGATTTGCCTCACTGTCGCAGATGTACAGCCAGAAATATGCAGCAGCAAGCAAGTCAAACACTACCAGGTAGTCCTTGCTGCTGTCCTGTTGCTGCTCTTGCTGCTGCAGGAAGTCTTGGGCAAGGTCCTCCAACAGCTGGATTGCTTCTTTACAACAGTCAACTGGAGAGCTGGAACAGACGAAAAATATTTAGAGAGAGTTTGGTTCTCTATGAGGTTGTGTGGTCTGAGGAAAGATTCTTTGAATGATTTTGAAAAAAGGTTTCTTGGCTGAGATTAAGAAGTGAATGTATGAAGTGACGTAGTTTGCATACCAGTCTGTTTCTAGAGAACCATCTCTGAGTAGTTGGGCCTGTTCAATGTGTGCGTGGGCTCTATGTAGACGCATCTTGTCATCGCCATACAGTCCAAGGAGATCGCATACTACGGCATACTGCTCTACAGTCGTCTCATACCTGAATGTCAGTAAACAATATCATGGATTTAGTGTCAGTGGCTTATTACTTGATACTTGATATGAAAGGTCATATCCCCTCTGCTGCCGCTTCCCAGGTTGTGTCAGAACCCTGGGGTGATCGCTGGCTATAACAGCAGTTACAGGTTGTATGGCTTCTGACTGGCAACCCGCACAAAGATATTGACAAAAAAGGGAGACCACCAACACAGGGCTAGATAGCTCAGTTGGTAGAGCACCGGCTTGTTAATTTGGAGGTCCGAGGTTCAAGTCTGGCTCTAATCAACTTTTGTTTGTTCAAAATTATTTCGAAACTTTACCCAGTCAGTTTGTGGCTTATTACTTGATGTTTTTAGAATACAACATCGGGTTTTGGAAGAGTACATCCGACTAATCCATCTACAACTTAACTAACTGAACATAATACAGAACACTGAAATAGCTGGCCTTTTGTCCCGGGCATGCTCGGTGGTTAAGATTATCTGCTCTAGAATTCAGGGATCAGGGGTTCGAATCCCGTCGAAGTAGCATTCCTGTGGATTTTTTTCCTCGCAGGACTTGGGAGTATACAGTGTCAGAGATTCAGAGATGCAGGGATGTGATAGGCTGTTGAAAAAAAACCTGAACTCTGAGCGCAAAGCGCGAAAGCTTGCGAGCTCGAAAAATTGCGAACACGAAGCCCACTAATAATATTTATCTTTGGTTTTAGAAGCCCTACTCTGCAATATGGATTGTTATCTTCCTTTTTTATGAATTTAATCTCAAGTAAAAAAATAAAAAATAATTCTAGTAATTTTTATTTTTGGGGGGCTAAAAAAATGGAATTCCGGTTAAAAACAGAGAAATTACATCCCTGGAGATGTCAACATTTGCATCTTGCAATCAGGGAGCTCATTTTGTCCAACAATCAGGGTGATATTTAGAACTACATTTGACATAAATAGGGAAAAACTTTCCATAATCAGGGAGATTGTCAAGTTTGTTTTTATCAGAACATTGAAAGATTGTTTTATTTTCAGGGAACTTTCTGCAGAATCAGGGAGAGCTGTCAGCTCTGCAGTGTTCAATCTCACATCCAGGTATGGTAAAACCAACTTATTATTCTTCATTATCGCTGCAAATAATACATCAGTTAAAGAGAATTATAGAGTATAACTTTTTGCAGATCTTGTTTGTCACAAACTTTAGGTTTGTTCATTCTTCATTAACAACCCGCTAGATAACTGGTTTATAAATACAGACTGTGAAGGGGGTAACCCTGTTGGTGGCAACGTGCCGTGCCCTTGGTGACAGTTGATTTGGGTAAATCAGTTAACTTGAAATGGCCGTCCGTGGCCTTGTGATGTTAGGCGATCTCTCATAAAAAACAAACAAACCCAAAACCCCTAAAATCAGTGACAAATATAAAAGTCTGAATCACATTGATTTTATTCTCTTATAAAGAAGAGCCATCCAAATGTCTGTACATTAATATCAATTAACAAGGCGACTGGTTTTTCACTGATGGAGGTGATGCATAAATATTTTATACCAACCACCACTGACTCACAGTGAGAATGGCCAATGAGAAATGAGTTATCAAATATGAACGCAATCGTGAGTGTTCCATTGATGAATTAATGATCGGTAGAGGTAGTCGCTTATCAATCAGTTATTGGCTGGATTCTCTTTTGACCTAATAATGAATTATTCAGCAGGCAACTGCTCTGCCTCTCGGCTACAGCTTGGTGTGACATCAACAAGAGACAATTTTGTTGTGAAAGATTTATTGGCAAGTGGATGAAATAGTGGCTTCATTTTCTTAGCAAACACCTCCAAGGAAAAAGTTTGTAATTAATTAATTTACCACTCAAAGTGTGAAGGACTTTAGGTTGATATGATTTATAATCAGACAGGCAACTGTGTTATTGCAGAGAAAGGGGGAATGGCCAACTAGGGTTGTGACTTTTAACTGGTTAACTGTAAAAAACGTGCCAACTAGGGTTGGGACGTTTAACTAGTTAACTTTGAAAACGTTGAAAAACAGTTAAATGAAGCTAGTAAAAAAAACCACCAAAAAACAAAAACCAAAAAACCGCAAAGCCGACAGAAATTTAATGATACATGCATGGAATTCGGTACAAATGAGAAAGAAAATTGGTTATAGGGCCAACGTAGATTTATCCTTGGCAGCCATTTTGAAAAGTGCTTGTTATTCTACCTATAATTTTTTAAAAGAAAATGTGCGATGGCCCTACAGCCAAATATCTTCTTCATGACTGTGTGTCAAGTTCCATATCATCAAAGGCACAATTCCCTCAAATATTTCCCCTATCTGCTCCACTACAAGGCGGCTGCTTAAAAATGGAAGGTAGGCCGCCTCACAGTTGAGCGGGCAGGAGAAAACACCGATTTCTATAAACAATACCTCTGTGATTTGTAGATGCTGAGTTCCAGCTCTAGGAGCTTGGAAACTAGACTTATGCTCTCGTCAGGAATGGTGCCCTCTATTGTTTGGATAGCATCAAAAACCGTCCTGTAAGGATGAAGATTAAAGGGTGTGTACAACATTGGTAAGATTGAAAATATAAATGTTCACAGATTTGCACATAACTTACATGGTCATGGTGGAAAACTTCCCTTGAAATAGTTTTGCTTGAAATGCCATAGTTTTTAGGAATTGAGTAAAACAATAGTCTTTATCCTGCAGGATAAAATCCAATGTTTGAAAAAAGTTAAAACATATAATGAGGTTTTTCACCGTTTTCTCATGACTCTGAAGACCGTTTGAGCTTAAACTTTCACAGGTTTGTTATTTCATGTATATGTTGGGTCACATCAAGTGTTGATACAGGTCTTTGGCAATAACCAATGTTGTACACACCCTTTAAGGGTCTTGAAAAAAGTAAATAACATTTTGAAATATTACTTCAATCCCTCCTGAATCCGGCATCATGTACTGACACAACATTGAAGTAATTTTCAATGACTAATACCGATTTGAAAGCAAACTATATTTAATTTAATGACCCAGTCAATTTGTTTTCCCAAAATGGACAACATGTATTAGAAAGCAATTGAATCCAAAGAATGTCGAAGACATCAGTATATTGAGTAGCAACTGATACAATTTGTGTAGTTTTTTTTGCTTTTAAAAGAAAATCATTCACTGATGAGTGTAGCCAGTTTGGCTGAATGGCAAATGGGTCGATTTGGTACAGTTTGCCACAAGTCGTCTCGTGGCCGAGCGGTCTAGTGCAACAGGCTTAAGCTCTGGTGTTTCTGACCAGCAGAGTGTGGGTTCAAGTCCTGGTCTTGACACTTGTGTCCTTGAGCAATACAATCAACCACTATGGGTTTGTCCTTCGGATAGGACAAAAAGCTGTAGGTCCTGTGTGTTATCTAATGCATGTAAAAGAAGCTAGTGAACTTTTCTGGCATAGTTGGCTGCTGATTGCGCCATATCACCTTTTCAAACCCTTACAAGGTGTTGTATACATGTGAATGGGTCTCCTAACTAAAAAACATGGCACGCCTGTCTTAAACATGATGGGCGCTTTGAATACTGTGTTATTATAAACCTGTTTCACATAATATTTATATTTTTCATCCATTCCGAAGATAGAGGGCAGATACAGATGAAGATAAAGTGCAGTGTTCTCCCAGTTATGTTCGATGAATCATCAATCTTTTCATCTCTATCCCAACACTAGACTCTCCTAACCTTGTTCTCATTTCATCATCCCCTGAGCACTTCACAGCTTCCCTCTTTGCTTTCACAAATATTTCCACAATGGTGGTCAGCTGGTCGGTCAATTGACTTGCATGTTCCCAGAGGTAGCCCACTGCTGTCTGCATAGCTTCCTGATTCTGACCTGCCTTGCGTTGACAGTCCACTAGGAGTTCATACTTGCTGAAGAGCTGAACCTGTTTGGTACACAGTGAAAATGTCTTTTGATTATGCACAACGCGCAGCACACTTACACGCCTGTCTCCTGTCCGCCGTTTTGGAACAGTGCGCCTTTCCGCCTTTTTGGGAGTAAATTCCTTTTGTGCACATTTTGACCCACAAAATGGCGGACAGGAGACGCGCGCTTAAGTGAGTTGTGCAATGGGTCTATAGGATTGTAACTTTAAAACAGCCTTCTTGCTGTTACTTTAATTCATAATTTGTGTTCACTCTTTTCAAAGTAGATGACCTGGGAAAAGGAAACATCTGTTGAGACAAATATTTTCATCACAATTTCTAAAGGGGGCAATGCCACTTCTCTTGAGTGCAGAGCACATCCAGAATGACCATGCTCTCGCCATTTCACTAAAGCGTCACTAATGCCAAGACAAGTGCAAGGAAGGCAATGAACTCCGCTGCATTCGAGCAAACCCGGGCTGGGATACTCCTTCAAATAGGACAATATACCTTTGTGATTTTGTCTTTGTCGATGACTTCCTTTGTGACACACCACCTCTGAAGCTGCTGGCATGCCATGGTCAACAGTGGGACTGCCTCAGTATACCACTGTTTCTTGTAGCACATGAGGCCAAAGTTGTATGCGTTGGTACCTAGGAAAATCATAAGGAAAACATTTAAAATAAAGCATCAGTGATTGTTTGCTTTTGGAGAAACCAGTGAACAGTTTCATGAAATTCAACAATGAAATAAAATCTGCAAAGCTAAACGATTATCAAAAGAGAAGTAATGTAAAATTTGGTCAACTTGGTCAATGCCTTGGTGCCCTTTGAAATGTCCAATACAAGAGGTACCCTTTACTAAAGAAAAACTGCCTTGTCCTTATAAAAACGAAGTATCAGCCCTGAATTTGAGGTTTTGCATGGGGTGGAAAAGAATAATCACATACAATATATTGAAAGTACTGACAAGTGGGCTTCAATTTTCATTGACGTACCTAACCATCTGTGTTCATTGGTTGACACAGCTCCTCCTGCCCCACCAGACACTTCCTCAATGATGCGCAATGTCCGCTGGCATATACTCAAGGCATCCTCTGCCATCCTCCCTGCATCATCAGCAATGTCTTCCTTGCTGTGCTTCATCTGATGCAGCAAGATGACGAACATGAGATTGAGAGCTGTCAGTTGCCTGTTGACTGCCTTCTGGAGCAGCAGCCTCTGCTGTTTCCCCTTACTTGCCGATTCGGCGTCCCCGGGGTTCTTTTGCATGTGCTCTCTCTGTAGCTGGAGCAAGTCGATCAGCAGACTGACGGCAGCTTCTACGGCTGGGATCAACTCATCGGGTACCATGGTTGCAGAGAGTGAGGTTGGAGAGCTTTCCTGGCGCTGATTAGTGATGTACTCAAACCGCTTCTTCAAGAACTCGAATGCCTCGATTAGACACTGCAAGGTTGCATGATTTGGATCCCCCTTCTTAATAGCCTTGGATGTGCTATTGACGGCATCAAGGATTTGACTTTTGATTAAGGTTAAATCAACGGCCCTTTGCGATTTGGCTTTCTTTGTAGGTTTTGAGACATCCTTTGATGACGATTTAACACTCACATGCAAAGTGGCTGTGATAATGCTCACTGCAGCACTGTAAAGTGTCTCGCTGCATCGGCTGCACTTGTTACTACTTGTAACCACCTTCTGCAGTTTTTCATATTGGGTGAGGGCCTCTTCAGGTTTTCCTAGACGACTACAGCACCATGCCAATTGAAGACTAAGCTCAAACATAGGAGACAAGACCTCTGACACCTCCAAGGGACCCTCATTCTCTTCCTTCTTAGCTTTACTGCAACCATCTTGTGAGGCATCTAAAACTGTTTTAAGGAACTGCAATATTTGACTGTTCTCTTCGATAGAGTTGCCACTGACCCGATCAAACTCTACCATAGCCCTTTGAGCTCTCTCGACCACCCAGGATACCTCGTAACTTGTCAGCATCAAGAAGGTCAGGGCCTGCAGTCGAACATCCAGAACGACCATGTGTTTCTTGGTTCCCTGCTTGGAGGAGTGTTCCAGGTCCACACAGGCCTTCCAGAGCTGATTGAAGGCCTGCTTACACACCGCATCATACTCATTGTCCATGCCTTCCCCATCAGTGATGAAGTCCCGTTGGCACAGACTAAGATGCTCAAACAGGTTTCTGGCAAACACCATGGCATCAGCCATGAATCCTTTGCTCATTCCCTGTACCATCATGTGAAACAGGAGCTTCTCCAGCGACAGGGATGCTGTCGTTGTGTGTTTCTTTGCCCTGCTGATGCACTCGTAACTCTTGTTGGCGATACAGATGATATGATTAATGGTGCTGTGACCAGCCTTGAGTGCTGTCATCTGCTGAACACAAGCCCGAAGAACTTTCATTGAGTAAAGTCCAAACTTGGAGGCCAGTTCTTGAGAAGTGCTAATTTTCTGACGCATAAAGGGAGTCATGTAAATCTGGAAGCAAAAAAATAATAAATCAATCAAACAAAGTTCTTTCATTAAACATATACAAGGGAATGGCTGAAATTTGAACGTACAACTTTTGTTTGATATCAATATTGTACTTTCTCTTACCAACAACAAATATTTTGCTGGTTTTTCAAATCCTATGGTGAGCTTTGAAGGCCCAGTGTGGAAAAAGATTGTGCCAAGTAAAAATGCAATGTTTCAAAATAAATGTCTAGTAGTGAAACCGACCGGGTAAATTTTAAATAATTTGGGGTTGAACAAAGAAAAATTGACAAGAACCGGATTTGAACCAATGACCTCCTGATTAACGTGCCAGCGCTCAACCAACCGAGCTATCTAGGCCTATGTTGGCGGTCTCCCTATTTTGTCAATGTCTTTGTTCATGGGTGTCAGTCAAACGCCATACAACCAAATGTTGTTGGTTCAAATCCCCTTCAAGTCAAATTTTCTTTGTTTAACACCAAATCATTTAAAATAAATCTCATGCTTGAATTTACATAGCTCTGCCACTTCACTTTTAGTCTCACAGTCTTCCACTGATGAAAGCCATCTTCCTACCTCTAAATCTCTGACTAGGTCACCGACATTAGTGCCATCTTTTATGCTCTGCAGAATCCTTTCCCCTTCCATGATGTTATGAACAGTCGGTAAGATACTCGGAGTGAAGGAGTTAGGAAATGCAAGGTAATCAAAGATGTCGGATTACATTTTGCAATTGTGACAACAGCCTGAGGAAAAAAGAAGGGACAACATTCAAAACAAACATTAGTGCCAGTGATTGATTAGAGTCA
This sequence comes from Leptasterias polaris, assembly GCA_037783415.1. Classification (NCBI taxonomy): domain Eukaryota; kingdom Metazoa; phylum Echinodermata; class Asteroidea; order Forcipulatida; family Asteriidae; genus Leptasterias; species Leptasterias polaris. Next base: position 457,122 of record JAZGTN010000043.1, read on the forward strand.
GAATCCAATCTCATAAAATCAAGTCCTCCGTGAGTACTGGAAAGTTCAAAGGTTCTGAAACTGTCAAAATAAGACCCCCAAAACCCTCACTTGCATTTACTGTTGCGACAGCTTTAAGAATAGAGATTTGGAGTATACACAGGTACTGTACGCCCTAATTAAAAACATGTGCATTGTAAATAGTACATGTATGTCACTGGTAAGTCTGACAATTAAAATAAGCCCGATTTTGTAGCCTGATAAACTGTAGCACCCTCTTTGATGCATACTTAAGTTTATAGTAAAGCTTACTTTAGTTGTGCGGGAGGCATTCCACTGAGCTACGCAACAATGTTCGAAAATTCTTGCATTTTATTAATATACAATGTTGGCTATAGTAGCCAACATTATATAACATTGTAAGAATTTGTTGTTTTAATTAAAAGTTTACTTTACCATTTACCGTTTCTTTTCTGTTGTGTGGCTCCCAAGGATTTGTTAAGGGAAATAAAGTATGAAATTCATAACTATGGTCTGACTCCAACTCTGAGTCATAAGAGTAAGACGAAGCGAGTCCCTCAACTGCGCATGTATTGTATTTTCAGTTCAGTGCTATTGCCAGTTAGTGGTTAGCCCACCTGTCCTTGTTGGGCTGTAGTGTTATGGCTCTCTTTAACATCCGGGTCTTATCATAGTCGACTATAGTTAGTCATATATGAAAGACCGATGTTAAACTTAAAAGAGAGCCATAACATGATAACTAAGTAAGTGCCACTGCCAGCACTTGTTGTAACTTGTAAAGTAAGCCAATAATAATACATTGCCAATCATTAACCGAAACCGAGCACTTGAAATACAGATTGACAGACATATTAAAATCATGACTGCCAAAAAGTAACAAGCATCATGATGATTAGGAATAGGATTTGTGATTGAATACGAATAATTAACTGAATGAATTTTCACACTCACAGCAAATTTAATTTTAATGATTTGTTTGTGTTGAAATCAATAAGCTGTGAATCTGCTCCTCTTAAAAAAAGTATCTATTTTAGTACTTTAACGATACTCTAATCTTTCCCTTACTTCCTTTCCCTTAACAAAACCTGCACGCTTAATTTCTCATTTATGTTTAATAACACACTCAGACACTGTTTACGATTATAAAAGAATCCTGAACTGAATAGAAAATAATGTCTTATGATCGACCCAAAACTGTCGCCTGTCGGATAAATGATGGATGTTTAACAAATAAATGAACGATATGTATTATTTAATAAGCACAAATTTTGATGATCCGAACCATTAAATTTATTTCTTACCACAAAAACTCATCATCAAACATTCAGACGAAGATAGATTTAGAAAGGCAACCCAACATTAATTGGTTGAGTGAGCTTTAAAATGGCCGCCAGAAAATTTCTCGGCGCTGTAAAAAAGACAGCAGGTACGATTGGTCAAAGTTGAAATTCTGTGTAGATATAAGCCAATGAGGATTCCTTTACTATCATCTGTGACAAGCGCTAACTTGTACTGCTACAAACGAATTGAGTCGGGCTCCAAAATCAGAATGAGCTGTTCTTATTAACACGAAGTCAGTTGACCATACAAAGGTTAGCCGCATGTTGGGCCTCGATAGCTTGTATTTCGTAGAATGCATGTAGTGTAGGGAGGTGACTTAAAAAGTTGTACATTTAGGGGTGGGGCTTGTGTGGTGTAGTGTAGGGGGAGTGTTGGTGTTATAGCCGGACGCAACGCTTGTACACACAAAACTCCCTGGGCAACTTTTGATATGTTTCAACAGTCTCCCTCAGGCATTGCTTTTTAATTTTGTGCCACAAAGTTTGTTTTATTGCTTTAAATGTAGCCCACCAATCACGATGCCACCAGCTACTGACCCCCTCGAGGAATTCAATGTTGTAAAACTTATGGTGACCTATTTCTGTATAATAAAATGAAAAACTAGAAGCAATAATGAATGGTCCTGTCTCTCCTGAAATTAATATGTGTCCATGATGAGGTGTTGTAGTTTTGTGTGTATGCATTTTGCTAAAATGAATCAATCATATTGATCAGAGGAGTCAACCACACTAGTTGTAAACTGAAAATGTTTTTTCTGCTTCTGCTTGATACTGTGCAAACACCACCAGTTGGCTGGTTATCACGCACAGGGTCAGTGTGGTGGGAAGATATAGATTCAATTTTAAAATGCATGTTTGTGATGATGATCAAATTTTCAAAACAATACATGGTCAAAGTTGAAATTCTGTGTAGATATAAGCCAATGATCATCTGTGATCAAGCGCTAACTTGTACTGCGACAAACGAATTGAGTCGGGCGAGTTGAAGGAATTTTCCTGATCTATATACCTGGGCCCAATTTCACGGCCCTGCTTACTGTGGAAATTTGCCCCTACGCCCTGCCATGACTCATAGAAGTGCACACTTTACAGGGTGCCTTAAGTGCACAATTCTTTGGACCTGACACAATCACCCATGAAAAATAAGTCTCCCAAAACAAAAAAGTTGGTGCGCACACACACAAAAGTGCACAAATTTAACAAAATGGCATGAATTGGGCCTTCATTTTCAAAAAATTTCCAACTCCCCCTGCATCGTTCTTGGGCTAACGCGTTGATGTTCTCTTTTAAAAATATACGCCAACCCCAAATCATATTCGCACCCCCACCGCCCTCCCCCCTCAAAAAAAAGTTCATGGTTAAACAGGCAAAGCTTCTCAAATCTCCCTGCTCCCCCCTTCCTGGTCCCCCGCCCCCGAAAATGGAGAACTTTTCACCACCACAAACTGCATGTTATTTAAGCGTTGTGTCAAGCCCAATGTACGGCTAGCCAGAAGCTATGGCTACGGCTGGATTGCGACGTCATCACGCGTTGAAGTTTAGGACATGCTTAGCAACACCCTCAGCAACAACAGACGTAGCCGTAATTGTAGCCGCCAATTCGGATACGGCCTCAATTTGAGGCGCACGGTGGATAGAAAGGTGCATGTCAACGACGTCGTTTCGTTCGTATTGCGCGCACGGTACTCCCTCGATCGCACACACACCAGCAACGACACACTAAGCCACCGGTAATTCCTACACAACATAAACCGTGTGCTGCATGTATGTCTCCGATCCGGATCTCAGCCAAACACTTCTCACACACATCGTTGGACCGGTGTTCGTTAACGCGTTGGACCTGGCTGCTTAGCGCTTGCTTGCTGGTTGACTGGCAAGAGCTGTCAGAGGCTGTGGCTGTTGATATTTATCGTCTTTCCTCTCCGTCAGAGATTACCGAAATCGCGTATGATTGAAGAACTGCAAACAGATATTGTAAGTGAAAGTGCTGTCACCATGCCGGGGAAACTTACAGAAGGCCAAGTAATGGCAAAGGCCCATTCTTCAGACTTGGAAAATGTCAAGAAACTCAACTGTTGGTAAGTTTCAAAATTGATGGATGCGCAATATAACTTATCAAGGGTCCTATGCACGGTACTTTCACTCACTAGTGTACGTGTGTACAACTTCTAAGCAACGTGCACACAGTGAGTTGTACGGTCCACGGGGTAGTACTGTGGACCGTACAACTAACTGTGTGCACGTTGCTTAGAAGTTGTACACAAGTGAATGAAAGTACCGTGCATAGGACCCCCAGCACTGCAGTCAATCATGGCAGTACATAGTTAAAAGTTGAAGTAGTGTAAATGTTGTTAAATAAAAAAACCAATCATTATCTGTTTGCCATAAAATTCAGGTCAAAGACATTGTATACTAAGAAGTTTGAACAGAAGAAAAAAAAACATTTATTTTTTTGCAATTTGCTTTTGTGCACAGCCACAATCACACTTTTTGTTACATAAAGACACCAAATGCAGATCTTGTATTTGACAAACTCAAGCACTTTTTATTCATCATTGACACAGCGATTGCTAATTGATATATAAATAACATTGAGATAACTGCTACCAGTGGTTTTCAAAGTTCAAACTGTTGTTCATAAAATGGACACGGAAAAAATGTGTACCCATGATCGTGGCTGTGCACTTTTGCATTCAATTTCAATCCAACTCAATCAATTTTACCTGCCTACCATGCCTACATTACAGTTTCTTCCACGGTACTTCCAAACATTTCAAGCTCCATGGTCCAAAGAAATAGATAAAATGCTAGTTATTAATTATTGTACTTTTGAAGTTGTTATATTAAGTTCGAGACAATTCTAAGTCCTCTGGCAGAATTTGCAAATTTGAATGAATTATAATTATAAAACCCAACAAAGTTGGGCCTATCTACATGATCCATATAAATAAGTAAACAACTGGCTTGCAGATTCATACATTAAATTAAATTCAACCATCCAAAATAGTTATTATATTAATTAGTCTATATTAAAAATAATGCTATAATCAGTGATGAAAACAAATAAGTTTTTCCAAATTAACACACAATACACGTTTTACTTTATCAAGTTTGTGCGCTTTTTTAGATTCGTAAACTTTATAATGTATAAAACTAAAAGGGAAATACATCATTGTTTTTCGGAAGGATAAATTGAATCCCATCCTCTCTGAAAATTGTTATCAAATTTGATGGTCACTTTTTCATGAAAATGATGACAAACAGTTTGAATAATTTGTCAGTGTTTTGTGTAAATTTTTTACTAAAATCATATAATTGGGTTTATTGTATTGTGGCAATCAAAATAAGATTTTTTATTTTAGTGGGGTCGTTCTTCAAATGCTAAGAGTGTTTCAAATGTGATATTTGTAATGAATGCGTTGGGTGGTCAGGTTGGCGTAGTGATATCTTTCCTCTTCTTCCACCTCTTGGACCCAGTTCGATTCCTTGCTTGGGCACTAAGTGGATTTGGTTTTCAGTCTCTACCTGATTGAATGGGTTTTCCCTGGAATAGTTCTCTGGGGTTTTCCTCCATCTAAAACTGAAACTTCCTTCCTTGTCTTCTCTCTATGGGGTACATCTAGTTCTTGGCTAGTATAGTGACTAAGATAGCTTTTCTGAGAGTTCTTGGCTTCACAGCCAGAATTTATAAATGAAATTAATGAAAATTAAGTGAGCTTACAGATTATGCTAATGAATTGGTTTTTAACATTCACCCTCACTTTGTCTTCAATTGTTGTAGTTTACATGGTCTTATAATAATAATAATGGCTATTTGTAACGTGCCATATCTGTCAACTTGACACTCCTGGTGCAGGTTATGAGAAAATGATGTTGAACTACAGAACAGTCTTGGCAAAAAACTAAAAGATGAAAATTAGAGTTATACAAACAGAGTTAAGCGTTGACAAAAAGAAAAGTTTTAAGTTGTGATTTGAAGTTGGTGAGGGAGCTTTCCTGCCGAAGGCTAGGAGGGAGCGAGTTGCAAAGGTGTGGCCCTGAAACAGAAAAGGATCGGTGTCCCCAGGAACGTTGTGTTCGTGGAATGTGCAAGAGCCCGGTGTTGGTGGAGCGAAGCTGTCGGTGGAGCGAAGCTGTCGTGTAGGTTGGTACGAATGAATGAGATCTTCGATGTATGAAGGTGAAGTGCCACAAAGAGAATAATAGTGAGCTATTTATCATTTTTACTGCTGTGGTATATTGATGCCATGAAAAATGTTAACATGGTTAAATACTGTTTGTCATTAAAATCATTTGGTTTGATTGATTTTCAAAGGTTCACAGTGAGTAAAAATACAATAGTGTTTGATCTGAGAGGAGGCAGTAATACAGGGATGATTGTATGTGTACACATGTCACCCAATACATTCAGTGGGTATAAACTGGTGTTTCAGTATTGACTCATGACACCTAAGTCTTCCTGTATCCAGTATCTGTGACGAGCCTCTCTGTGCAAGACGCTGTTGCATCATACAAGCGTCATGTGCCTTTAGGTTAAATATTACTCTGGGATATGGGGGCTGTAGAAGCTGTGGTGGAACTAAGGAGATGGAACGTGCCTTGGCATATCCCATGGCCTTAACTACATGTACCAAAGGCAGTCCAGTCCATTATACAGCCCCAGGGCTTGTGATGGTGTTTGACAATTCAATGCTGTGTGATTAGCAAAAATGAGCAACGTGTGCCTGTATGTATATGTGTATGATGAGAGTACCAGAAATAGCAGCTGCATTTTTCATTTGTGTTAGGGCAGGTTCTCATTATGGGGATTGTTTTCCTTGGGGATTTGGAAGGTGTTTTATAATGTGCACACACAGGTGGAAGAAATGGAAGGGGTAGGGCAGCTGAAACCACTGTGCTATCTTCTTCTACTCTGGATCAAAGTGGGACACAAACTATGTTGAATGATTCGTACTTCATTGTGCCTGAAGTTCCATTCTTTGATAAGAGATCATTTGGTTATTGAGACCCATACTATTTTTGTTGAAGGATACCATGGCAACAGTCAGGGAAATACTGTAATCCAAGGCATACCTTGATCTCTTAATATTAGATTCCCTTTAAGAAAACACAAATTGTTCATTTTTGTTGGAAGAGCATTTTTTATTTTTTTCCCCAGGCCCTTCAGAAAATAAAACAAGACCTTCCCAGAAATGATTTCCAACATTGTTACAAATAACAGCTAAATTTAAAGTGGATTGGATTTTATTGTGTTGAGTGCATTCATATTTTAATGAACCTTTACTACATAAAAATTGTATGAATTGCCATAGAAAGTGAAGAACAATCGAGTCTTCATTCACTATGGATGTTTCAAGGATGTTCATGAAAAGCCTTCATGCATTCCTTCTCCATGTTCAATGCATTGCAGGTTCTCAAGATCTACACAAAAATTAGAAGTGCAGTTGGTGTGAGTAGAATCATAAATCTCTGCTGTCCTTACCCTATGGTAGAATTAACAACACAAAATATGTTAAAGAAATCTGTAAAGAGTGAGGACTGACAACAATGCACACCTTCTTGGTTTTGACACTTGCCATGAAACCCATCCTTGACCTCACACCACCATGCATGTTAAATCAATCTACAACCCCCTTCAGCTTCTAATCTGTTGCAGTAGGAAATATCAGGTTGCTGCTTCTCAGACAAAACCAGACTTCAAGATTCCAAGAATGTAAATTTGGGGGGGGGGGGGGGGTGGGGGTAGGGGGTTGCCCTGTGGGTTAAATGCATGAATAATGACACAAGACCTGTGGGATGGTGGTTTGGCTACTGTGCACCAGGGGGAGGGTATTATTGTGTGTGTGAAGGTGATTTGTGTATGTTGTCCATCAGTTATAATACCCACATTGGTATTATTACATTATCATTTTTGGTTGAAGTTGACATTACATGTGTCCGATGTAAATGAACCAACCTTTCTGCTGTCTGGCCATTCAATATCCTGAATTCACATGGTTGTATTAGTGTGCTACATGTATGCAGCCTGCAGTATCATCTTGGCGAATCCATACACAGTACACAGAAACTATTCAATAGTTCTGTGCATCAGTTCTGCCATACACAACCTCATCTGCATGCTGTTGAATGGTCATCAAGTTTCTGGCAAGTTATGCCCAAAGTTATGGAAAGTACAGGAAGAAAGGTTAGGACATTTCTAGAGCAAGGCCTTGGCTTTTGGTCTATGATAAAAGTATGCATGGATGCATCATAAAGTACTGTGTGTATTTGTACGTGTACATCGTATGCATGAGCAGGAAATTTGTTTGGATAAAGTTTGATATAATATTATGTCAGAAAATAATGATTATTTGAAAGGATGAATTCTCAATGTAGGATCTCTTGATAACAATTGAATGAGGTAGGCCTACATAGATAAGTACAGTACGTGCATGCACACACACATTGTAACAATATCTAGTTATACAAAACTTCAATTCTTGCAAAGTGTGATAATAGCTTTCAAATACTTTAGGCGTTCATTTGATGTACATATTCATGGATCATAATGGATGCCTCTGCATGTACTTGTCCATTAAACCACATGCCTAGCTCCAATCGGTGATCTCATACCTGACCTCTAGATCTGAAACTGTGGAGTTTCAAGTGGGGGCCAACCCTCCCTCTCTCTGTGTCCACTCATATGACCTTACCTCTTACAATACCAGAGGTCAACTGATGTCAATCAGTTGTTACAGATTCTCTTGCAGACAAATTCCATCTCTTCTAAGGACATGTAAAAAGTTTGTTTAGGGCCAACAAACAACATCAGGGCAATGTACATTACTGCATACTAGACACACATCTTTGTCATTTGATTGGTGGAACACTCGCCATGTGTCATCCTTTATTTTGCTATGCATACTGCTGCGACGCTCCAAATTGTAATACATGTACACTGTAGGAGTCCTATATGAACAATTATAGGACGCTGTACAGGCGCTTTGCTGCTTCGATAAAATAAATCATCATTCCCCATTCGTTTGTTCAAATGGCAAAGCCGTGATACGGCAGACAAGGGTCGATGTAAGTCTACATGGAGACATCTGCATTGTTTAGATGGGTTTTTAGAACTTTCAGAATGTGGGGATGGCGAGTTTCCGTGTCTAATTTGTGTTTATAGTGAAAACAATTTCAAATGACAAGCATCTGTATACAGTGAGTAATGAAAAAACAAATATTGAATGCATTTTGTTTGTGCATTGTTGCAGAATATCACCAGTTGAAATCTGGATTTTCCATTTCACTTGGCTTCGCCCCATGAAATGGCATAGTCCGGATTTCAACTCGTATATTTTGCGACAATGCACTCATGTATGCATTCAATATTTGTATAATATTTAAAGTACATGTAAGGGGTTGTCTAAAAAATTTCAAGAATTAACGAAATTCAGATAATACAGCTGAGCTTTTTCTTTTGAAACTCTGTCCCTCTCTTTCGTTTTTTGTTGCCTACGTGTAGTATTCTTTTTTTGTTTTATCCCTCAATTCAATTTAATTTTCAAGGACATTTTAACAAAAAGTCTTCTTCTAGCTAGTTCCAGCGGTATTCTGTTGTAATTTAAATGGAAAATCATTGAAAACCACTTCATGTTCGTGCATGGACATGATGGACACATGTACAATGTGCAATCTCTTAAGCTCTGCATTCATTATTTGCTGCATGTTAAAAATTAATATTGTTTATTTAGTATATAAGTATTTAGCCTATGTCCACTGAGTCCATTCACCCCTGTCCACAGTAGAATTACCCAGGGAGTGTGTTTCTCTGCAAAAGAAAACGCCATGACCGCATGACCATCTGAATAACTTACACTTGATAAATTTAGTATTCAATGGATTATTCATCACAGGGTAGTATTTAAAAAAATGTAAACCGCTGCTCTTGCCAGCACTTTAATTTCAAAGCCGTGAGTGATATATTGTTACATTGGCCGCTTCCGGTTGGCCCTGAAGTGTGTAAATATTATCCCCCCAAGTTGAGACAAACATGTTCCATTTTAATTTGGACGCAGGAAACTCATGGAGGATTTATTGTAAATGATGGAACTGATATTGCTGGTACGTGATGATACCCAGTTGTTGCCTATCAAGTAGTACCGATAGCAGTAGGGCAAGATTAAAGTTGCTGCAACTGTAGGGTGAACAGCTCAATTCTCAAACGTCGTCGGTTATGTTTTGATATATTGCATCTCATCAGTGCTATTCGGGGGGCCGCCGGGTGCATGCACGCTCCCAAGCCTATCACCATTACACCTATCACGTACCACTGTGTCACCCCCATCATATTGGGTAACCGCGCAGAGCTGCCGCCGCAGGAAACACGAAACGGCAAATATGGAAAGAGCAGGAACAAATGTAAATTTGCGGCCGAATAATATTGAAGCTGTGACATTGTAATGTGAGATGCCCGAGTAATTACCCTAAGTGTGGACATCCTAAATTGAGAATACGACATACCTGTACAAGTCAACATGCCGATACTCAGTCCCTGCATGACATGAATAGTTAATTAGGAAAGAGGAAATATATGCCAAACATTATGGTGTAACCAGATACATGTAGGGACACATCGGTTAAAAATGTTAACTATAAAAACAAACTGAAATTAGCAGTTTGGCCCAATATTAATATTCAGGCCTAATAGTAATACTTTGCGGAAGCAACCCAGATAATTGCCTTCATGCCCCATGGTCATTGCCTTGGTGCCCTTTAAAAAGTTCCTGTAGAAATTTAGATATTCCTCCTAGAGGTGCCCTTTAAGTTTTGGAAAAAACGCCCAAAGTGTCCTTACAAAGTTTCAATAGAAATTTGTTATTAATGAGAAAGCCATGATTGAAAAGTGTTAAGGAATGATGCTCCTTGTCCGATGCGTCTTGTTACAGAATTTTTGAAGCTAGTGCAAATATTTTTACAGCCGGTTACATAAATTTGAAAGTCCATCTATAGCAAGTTTTCCTTCAAGAAGAAACCTTCAAAAATACCGTGGGATGTTTTTGTGATGCAGTCTCTGCTGAATCAAATGAATCAGAGCATTTCTGATATATACAAAAGACTCCATCATTGGCTGACTAAAAAAATTGAGAAGAAGGAATGAACAAAATATCCCACAACCTGCATTTAGGCCGTATCCGAATTAGCGGCTACAGCTATAGCTACGGCTGTTGCTGAGGGTGTTGCTAAGGGTGTCCTATTCGCCCTTTGCATGGTTAGCCATTTGTGTGTAGAGCCTCCAATTGGGGACAGCAGTGAATAGAAGCATTATATAACTCTGTATTGTCATGGTAATCTAATGACACTTTCATCCAAATATAAGTTATATACAATCTAAAGCATGAAGTCGAGGCTCTACGCACATGGCGGATCCGTGCAAGTAGAGAGTACTTTGTCGCATGATGATGCGGCAATCCAGCCGTAGCTGTAGCCAAAGCCGCCTATTCCGTTACGGCCTTACGGTAGCCTTCTGATGAGATTAGAGCCAGCCTACACTTACATGTTTTTTGTTATAAACCCCCATTGTGTAATTGCGCCCAAGGATTCTTGTCTCCATGATCCGACAGCCACACAATACGATGCCCTTGAGTGACCCTGGCCATCACAATGTAAAATTCATTTCATACACACATTGTTATTGCATTTCACACTTCAAGTGATCATTTCATGGTCTCTAAATTTGTATGAATTTCCTGGGGAGGGCTAGTGGGTTGAAATAATATTTAATCATATTGTGTCAGAGTTGTTTTTTCTTTAGTGTTTCAGTGTGAGTTCTAATATTCTATTGATCATTGACGTCTTATAGAAACTGCCCCCCCCCCCCCCCCCCCAATGCTTCCTGTAAAAGTGTGTTGATAAATTCCTCTGGCTACAAATTTATTCTTTTGATTTTAACTCGGGGTTCTGCCCAGGATTTGTTTAGTGCCGGAAAAAAAGTTTTTCCTTGTACAGTCAAGTCAAATTCCTTTCGATCGTGCACGTTGTGGTTACACACGTGCGCCCTGCAGCTGTGCCTTGAATGTAGGCCCTCAGTGCGCGCACGCCTTTACCGCCATGGGAAAACAATTTACAGCATCTATAGCATGGTGCTTACTCTGCAGTTCATTTCTGTTGTATTAAACGCTATAGAATAGGGTACGCACTGTGATGAAACTGGTATCATGTTTTTCCAAGCGTAAAGCTATAATCAGCGTAACTGGAAACCATTGCGAAATCAATGCGGATTTCGTCGTGCGTTGGATATAATTTACATCATACAGGCGGGAGTGATGCTTGATCCTGGATCATTAAAATAGACTCAAACCAAAGAAGTAGGCTACTCGAAACTTTGGATAAAACCTTTACTGGTAAATATAATTTGTTTTACACGTTGTTCAAAATATTTTGATGGAAATGGGGGGGGGGGGGGGGGAGGGAAAATGTGTGGTGGTCGGAAAACGAAAAAATTCTGCCAGTGGTGGTCGGGGAATCATGAGTGCCGGTCGGGTTTTCCGGCACTGACCACCGTGTTAACTGGGAATTTAAAAAAAAATAAAAAATTATGATTTAAACATACATGTAGTAAGCAATGTTGTTATTTTGTATGTGTTTATTTTGATTTAAAATGTTTGCGATCATGTACTTTGTTTTTATAATAAAACCAAATAATTAAACAAACCTACTGGGACAAAAATTCCCAAACCATTGATTCTTACTAAGCTCCAAAGTGCGGTGAATTACATTGTGTAAATGAAAGTCATTATAATTGTAATAGGACCGTTCATACTTGTCTGTGAGTGTGCACAGATCAGTCCTCAGATTATTAGAAAACAATCTTTCCTCACAACACACATTCCCACATTATTTTAGATGTGACATTGATCATACAACATACGTACATACATGCAGGCTAAGAGAAAATTGTTCACTTCTGCAATGTGCGTTCATGTAAACTCCCTTACAGTCCTCCATGTACACGTAGATTACAAAATCTACTGTTTTGTTAAGCTACCATGACACAAGCATGTTACAAATGTTGCTTGCCAAGTTAATTTTGTCTCCATTTAGCTTGTTGAATTGATTGTTGCCCCTCTGAAATAGTGCACTGTTCACTGTAACCGAAATCAAACCATTTAAAGTTTCCGAACCGTCAGAAACCTGAAACGTGTCTACGCAAAGTGTTCCCTAATGAGCGTTTCTGAACAGTTTGTCTCAAACCTGTCCATGCATACAGTTCTACATTGTGTCCACACCAACTAAATGAAGAAAAGTTACCCAAGACCAATATTCAATAAACCCCCGGAAGGCCCCATCTCTGTCGTTAAAACCTCATTATGAACGGAGTGACATGATATTAAAGACTTGCTGAAGATCTTTTAATACAGTTTGCACATCCCACCTCCATATTGTACAGTACCATCGCCTCAATGAGCAGTCACTTAACTGCTAAGATGAAGTCATCTGGCCCTTTCAATGGCAAAGTGATGTACACTTAAAAGAGATGAGGATTAAAGCTGTCGTCTGTGTGCTTACAAATCACAAATCACTGCCTTCTCTGATATTGGGGGGGGGGGGGGGGGGGGGGTGGGGTGGCTGGACTACAGGATTCTTTGAGTAGAAGCAATCTACATAACTCCCCTGTTTTATTTACAAGATGTTGGGGAATGATATGGATTCTTGAAAGAAGAGTCTTTCTGCAGAGCCATGACATACTGCTTTCATTAAATTACGTGGCCCATTTAAGTCAAGCACATCAGACAAAACTAGAGCATGGGCAGAAGGGGGCAGGTTTAGGTTAAATACTGTGGAGAAAGGTGCATACATGTACTTGCACTTCCAACATGCTGTTGAGTACATCCTTCCCAATTCAGCTTCTCGGATGTGAGTATGGATGATTAGCCTCCCAAAATAGTGTTATTAAAATTAAACAGTTGTAATAATTATAATAAGTATTATGTGTAGTACTTAAAGGCCTGCCTTAACCTCCTTGGATTTTCATGGTTATTTTACCCTGAGAGCTGTTATCTGAGGAAAAAGTTTCTTCCTGTTAAGAGCTTTAGAAAGGGCACCACGGCAAATAGACTGTACGCGCCACATGTAGTGGATGTGAAACTGTATAGAAAGTTTGTTTCTTGTCTCGATTCTAATCTCGTAAAAAAATGTTTTGATCAAGTAAAAATTGAGCTACAAACCCTGCAGTCTTGTATAGATTCCCACCCCTAGTTGGAGCCGTTGTGATGATAAAGGAGCTCACCCTTAACAAAAATCACACTGAACTGCAACTCCCTCAAGTCCGCACTTCAATCAAATTTACAGCCATAGAAGATGTCTTGGTTAGAGATGAAGTACATGTAAACAGTTATACTTTCATATTATCATGAGGTTCACCAAACAGCAGCCACTCTTTTAAAATAGAAGAAGAAAAACAAAAATCACTCTCCCTGAGTCAAACACGATTTGACCCTGCACAATGTGATTACATTAGACGACGTCTGCACTTTAAAATTTGCACGCCACAGGCAAGTGAGCTCGCATGCAGCACATGAAGAGCCAAAGAATAAGCCATCGTGCGGCTAGTGCCTCTTAGTGAAATTGCTGGCGGGGTTTTAATATTTGCCAGTCTGATGACGGTTACCCCAGTTCCCGGGCAAAAAGTTGCAGATGAAAGATGAAATGATAGCCCGGGTATGGTTTAATTGAATTTGCCATAATGCTTAAGCTGCGAGATCCTGTCACAATGATTACAAGTCTGACATATCGGAGCCGACATCATAATAAACTTTTTTTATTATTAATTTTTTTTAGAGGCATGAGGTGGAGTTTTGCCTCCTACACTGTTGGCTAAAAAGTGCAGCATGATTTTGATATCATAAATTTGTTTTTTTCAAAGGGGTTTGAGGTCTCAGTGTACATATTCTACAGATATTTGATGCCTGGGGAATCCTGCAATATTGCCATTGCGGAGGGACTATCGAGGGACTATTTTCAAGTTTTAATTTGTTTAAGAACCTGTTCAGTATCGGTTTTAAACACTTTAAAAAAATGATTGCCTCAAATGATGTTCGATGTGTAACCCCAGTGAAGTTGGCCTCATTTTCTTTGCTAATTCCTACAAGTAAAATATTTATCATTTTTGTGTTTCTGCAATACAAAAATACTTGAGAGTGGTTGCATAGTTTCTATAAACTGATTCAAAAGAAAAATATGATTTTCTTGTTGAACTCATTTTTAAAATAGTTTTATTATAATCCTATTTTTTGTAGGGGAGCTCACGGAGGATGTGGAGTTGAATTTTGCATTGTTAGGTACTTAAAGAGCTTACCCACTTGATCAGTCCTATAGTGACACTTCAATCGTGGGTTGCAGTCATGAAACATTTAGTTGTACAATGTATCCCTTGGTTTTGATTGATTATCAGACTGCTCCACAAATTGAATCCTGCAACAAAAAATTAGGACTTGTGCAAAGATTTAACAGCGATTATTGTACATTGTAGATTGGCAGATTAGAGATTTATTGAATTTCTAAAACCAGGCAATTTACGGACCGCCACTTTCAAGCAGGATGTGGAACCAATGGTTTGTGATAAGAAAATGAGCTGGCGGTTGTTGAAATCAGTTCGGTACTTCTCGGGTTTTGAATGAGGACGCAGAAACACGCCAACTCAGTTTATCAGATAAGAGGTGTAGCTTGGCAGGTTGTCTATTGTGCGGGTGTGCACGGCCCAACCAGTCAATTTAGTTCGGCCTTATCATTTTGTGTGATCTGGAAGTCTTTTTAGGTTAGACTTGGTGGGTTTGGCAATGTGGGTTATGTACATTGTAGGTCCTTAAAACTGTGGCAAATAGATAACATGTAGTGTGCATTGGCCTTGTTTTTCTTCCATTCAATTTCAATGTAACCAAATTGAGGCTGAAAGGAGAATAATTGCCTGGTTCCCTTTTGAAAATTTACTATAATTGCAATTGTGTCACGGGATACCATACCCAACCAAAATGGCAAAATAATGGTATGAAAAGGATGTGGATTCACTGAATTCCAGGCTTGGACTATATCAGAGTCCTTGCTCTATGATCAGAGGTTTTGAACTTATTTTTTAAAATTACAAAACAGTTAAAAAGCGACATTTGTTGTGTCTTTAAAACCAACTTACATGATGTTTGTGTTGTGATCTTCATGATTTAAACACATGTAAAGCAGTTGACAGTTCTGTACTCTCCAGGGGGAAGTTACCGAAAGCCCGAAAAAACATATTCTATGTTGTGTAGTTTACATGTAAATCATGGAGACTGGAGGCAAAACTGTCTGGTTGTATACATGCACACACTACTGTGCTAGGGGGGTACTCGATACACGAGGTCTGTCCGAGTGAACTTGGTTGGTATTTCGCACGGCAATGCAAAACCTGTAACTCAATAATGGAGTACAAAATTGCCTCCCCGCTCTGGTGACTGACTGCAAACATGTGTTTGGCCAGTGTTTCACCTCCTGTACAAAAAACCCAATCAAATTATGCACACTACTTTTCATACGGGAACTAAAGATGGAGCTTGTTTTTTTTTTAAGATTCGGGAAAAAAAGATAGTGGACTGGAAGATATTAAAAATGAATCTCATGATTATTTCAGGAGAAAAATGTCTGTAAAGCCAGTCAAGGAAGAAATCAAAGCCTCTAAGTCTAAATAGTAATAACTGATGATTGGTTCATGATAGGTAAATAAAGCCTCCATTTTATTTGTTCACTTGGTGATTATCCAAATGCCATATTCTGCGTTTTGTGTCTCTTTAATTGTACATAGTACTTGAATAAAAATTTTAAAAAAATACTAAAAGTTTAGCATTGTGCTAGCAGTTTATGTGAGTCAAGAAACATGTCCAGTTATCCAGTTTGTTTTACTTTTCTAGTTTTCTTCACTGTATGTGGTCTTGGGACACTTTACAGTAAAAGGCACAAGTTTGTAAAGTGCTGCAATGTAAAGTGCTGCAATGTAAAGTGCTGCAATGTACAGTGCACGTGCATTTTATAATGTAAACACACCCGATTCAAAGAAAAGGGTTTCCCTCTTTTAGTACTTTATCTGAATACCATTGCTCCCTAATAAACACAAGCTACATCCTGTAACTACACAGCTGATAAGTTGTCAAATACTAAGTACAACAGTTTTATTGAATTGTCACATTCCTTGTTGAGTAATCAATGTACATTACCCAATATTGTCCACAATACCCACAAATCAACATAACCTTGGGATCCAGCCCCATCATCCATCAAAAAGATTGTCATAAGAGAATGGAAAATGAGAACACAGTGTTTTTACAGAGCCCATCAATCTCTTTTATGTGGGGCATGTTTGAAAGCAGTGCACAATAGTTTATTGTACATGATTGCATGCAGTTTGTACAATGCATGTTTTATACTAGGAGGCCGAGTTTTATAAACCTGCCAAGTATTTTACAATGTGTTTTTAATTTATGATCAATGCTTGGCATGCAACTCATTTCCAAAGTATGTTGAGATGACTTCTTCTGGTTTAGTGCAGATAACTTCTTGTTCTGGTACATTGTACGTATGGAGTTGATTAAATGTATAGGTTTTATTTCTCTCTGAAGTTTATAGGCAGCATTATAATTTATCCCACCGGAGGACCAGTCAAACTTAATTTAAAGTGAACTTATACCTTCGGTTTTTGGAACCGTTTGATTGTTTTAATCATATATAAATGTAGATACTGTTACAATAAAACTAAGCTGTGAAAATTTCATTTCAAAAGGTGGTAGTGTTTTTGAGATATCGCCGAAAAACTGGAGTGGTTGTGTCCTTGCAGGAAGAATAATCCGTCATTGGAATACACAATCTAAGAAACGTATCCGATAGTAACGTTTCTCAGATTCAAATTTTTGGGGATAAGATTCTTTTTCCATATAACCACATTACTTCGAAGTGAAATGATTCTCAAAATGCTTTATACTATCAAAAGCTGCTGTACTTCTAACCAAGTAATATCAGTTTTTATTGCCATTAGTTTTACGAGTGATTACCAAACACCTTCCCTTTAAAGTGGTCAGGCTGGCTTGTTCAGTATTGAAAAGCTTCCAGTTTCATTTGAAATACATGCATGTGGACTAGTGAAAAGGTTGGTGGAATAATGAAATGACAAGCTAATTGGTCCTGCTGGCTCTGCTGGCAAACCCTGTACTACATTATGTGCAATGTTCAAGTTGTAATATAAGTTATGTTATAACCCATGTAATTACTTTTTCATATTGCATATTAGCCACAAATTGCTTAAATGCGGAGCGTAGAAACACACACTTTATGTAAAAACATAAACTTTCTGGCTAAATAAGTGTTTTTAATTTTGATCACATAATCGGCCTAAACTGCTCGATTGGTTTCTAATACCAGCTATTGATTAGCTGCGCAATATCTAACACCTCATAAGTGTCGCTCGCCGCATGGAGCCATCCCTTACACCCGTTTAAAAGGAGAGAGAGAGAAAAAAATCAGAAGCCCATCCATGTGTGCATTCATACAATAACGAGCGTGATCATGCACCACAGTGTGCGCCAGCCGCTTGGCGGCTGTTCATGCATGACGTAGCTAGGGGATAACAAGAGCTGGTGTGAGGCCCAAGACGAAAAAAAATATAAAAAATCAATGTGGTTCCTTCGGATCTGGCACCCTGATTGGAATTTGAGTCGCCGCCTCGCTGTCATTAAGAATTCATATGCTGCTGTGGGTTTCCTGCAGGAGCTTCACTTTCACAACATCTTGTTGGGCTCACTCAATATAACACCGAAACTAAGATGTCATTTCAATTAGCAACTACATTTTAACAAAAATTGAAAAGGTCCTGTCTTGAGTGTAAACACCACACATTTTCCACACATTTTTTTTTTTGGGGGGTGGCCATCCTGACCATGCACAGAAAGGAAAGACTGTGATCCAGCATGAAGCAACCTGGCTCTGTTCTAGATCTACAATGTAGCAGGTACCTGATTGAGTGAGCCTTTTAATCCATTAGAAACAAGGTTCTGTGAAGAATCAATCAATCAAATCTATTTGAGCCTTTTAATTCGTGTCCATGGGAAGCTTTGTGTTTAATGAATTACCTGCAGTCACGTTGTCAAGAATTAAGCTGAAAACGCATTTGCAGTATATTCGAACGGCATGCACGCAATCGTAAATTGCAGGTTTTTTTTATAGTAAGTTTTTTTTAAAAGAGGGTACGCTTTTACACACTTGCATTTTATGCACAGGAAAAAAGCAATATACCGTTACACAATAATTGGGTCCATGGTCGGGATCAAGAAATCCGAGTCTGTAATTGGCATGACAAAAGTTAAATTATTCATATTTTTCCCACCAATTTCCACTCGATAGAAATTCCCTCTGAGATTCATCGAGACACTTGAGAGCTTGGAAAATTCCCTGCTGCAAAAACACCTGTTTCAAAACTGAACGAGTCAAATTTATTTTGTACCAATTTCAGGTTTCAGGCGTGCCTATATCCAGAATTCTGCTCGTCCATTCACACATCCAATCTTCTCAATCGTTGAAATTGTCTCCAATTGTAACCAACAATGTAGGACTTGCATTTAAAAGAAAACAGATCAATGATAAAGCAATAACAATATATACTTGTATATCAACCTGAAACTAATGAAGCTGATATTCCCTTGGCGAAAAAAACTCATTAACAATTTTCAGTATGCACTTCATCCCCCCCCCCCCCCCCCCCTCTCCGGATGTTCCATCCTTTACACTCGCATTAAAACAGTCCTAGATGGATTTTCATTGATTGGTAATGGCAAAAGCCTGTTCTAAATATCAATAACAGTTAGGGTGTGAGTCCACAGTTACGGTGGCGCCTAATTGCAGATGATCCGTACAGTTCCTTTGACGACTGCAGCAACTTTGCACTTCCACAGACATGTTTTTTTTATTTTTATGGACAACTTTAACGAACACCCTTGTTGTTGTGTAATATTAATATTAGGATGTGTAATATTTCCCCAAGGTTGTCTGGTTAGTATGAATTCTAGATTTGATTAAAAAAGATGTCAGGTGTTTATGTAATCACTGCGGCGTATTTTAACCATGTGACAGTCATCTGTAAATATAAAGCAGTGTATGTTTGTAATTGTACATTTTGTTTGGTCGTAAAAGGATCATTAAATGATGGTGGGTGACAGTCTAAAGAAAAGTTCAGTTTCACACATCATTTTCTCATGCAGCGTCATCTTTGAAATGAAAACAATATGTGTGATTTGTTTACTGGTGTTAATTCAAGCCAGGGGTGCTGTTTCTGTGTTTGTTGAAAATTCTCCCAACACAAAAATGCCCACCCTCAGGCCTGGAATTTCATCTTTGAGAGGGCAAGGCGATTTTCATTTTGAACGGGGCACTTCCATTGGATAATCTTAAAATCTAAGGGGAAATTTTGAAGGGGCACCAAGGCCAAGACCAGGGGTAACAGAAGCCATCCTTGGCTTCTGAGTAAATCCAGGCATGCCACCCTTTTCCCTTATATTTTGTCTGGTGAGTGACAAATAAAATAAAGAAATAATAAAACATACACAAACCGTTTTACTCTAGTTGTTGTTGGTGTACATACATGTATATCATCAGATGTGGAATTTCACCGTAGGTAACGTCGGCCACTACTCAATGTTTCCATTAGACATTTGGATTTTTCTCGCAGAAGTACCATTTGGAAAATGAAAATGGCCTTGCCTCTTAAAGGATGTCATTCCGGGTCTGAATTTGATATGAACATCCAACACAAATGCACTTGAAGTTTGTACACAGGCTATAGCCATTATCTTGATAAGAGGGTTCACAAATTGTTGCAAATTGAAAAAGAAGGTATTCAAAGACAATACAGAGACAATATTTATAGGGCCTACATATCAATGAAGGATCAATATTCAGAACAGACACTTGGGCACCCGGATGACATTGACACTCTGACGACACTCTGATTAACTGTAACACCATGGGTACATGTATGAGTATGTATACATTATACAGTCTAGGCCTATATATTATACTGTATTTCTTCCTAATCAAAAATCAACATCGTCAGCATAATAAACAAACAAACAAACAAAACAAACAATAATTACATTTTCAACCCGTTTTGGTTCAAAATAGTACATTGGGTTCAACAAATTGTTCTACGGTAGCTTTTTTCCTGATTGGAAAGGCATTTACCAAACCATCATACAATGCACTTGAAGGCCTTATTCACACACAGTGTCCATGTTGAAGTTCTCAGAGTGACACTGACATATTGAATATAGCCCAAAGTGGCAGTTCTTACAAAACCAGTCATTATCGGCTGCTTTCGGAGTTGATAATTGCTCATTGCCCAATACGAGATTGCAGCTGGTGCAAGAGTTTCCTTTTCAGGTGACTTAAAGAGAAACTTGTTTGCTATTTACCTTCTCGGCATGTGCAGAAGACAAATTAAAAGTATGTACGCACGCATCCCCCCCCCCTCCAAACAGCACTTTGCAAAAGTCTTTGAAAATGGTCTCTTTCAATTTTTTAATGTCTGTAAATTTCAATTTATCAATCAATCTGTCTTCACAGTTCATTGCTGCAGGTCTGTAAACAATACTGACCTTGTGAGACTCTTGACTTTGCTACATTACAGTTGGATGAGAAGTAGTAAGTCTTTCGAAAATATTTATAAAACAATTACAACACAAGTAATGGAGTTTTTTTTAAACAGCTGTAGAGTACCACTTCTCGCACTTTAAAATTGACATTTTAAATTTATTGTATTGTTTTAAAACTTTTGATTGCAACCTCCCCCCTCCCCCCACAAAAAACAATCATCAGGCAGCATAAAAAATGCCTCTGGGGAGGGAATTCGTTCTTTTATTAAAAAAAAGGTGCAAGGTATAGTAGAGGCCTACATGATCAATATTCCTTTTTAACTGAGAAAGGATGAACTGTGAAATAGTTTTTAGGAAGTAACTAATACTATTACACTTGCTGGTACAGCCATTTGTAAAATTCTCTTTTGGGAGGAGCATTGGCTCTGAAAAGAGCCATTTTGGTCTCAACTTTTCGAACAGTATACTGCGTTCATCTTCAGGAGAATGTAATAATTTTTAATTACTTGAATTTTACTGACAAAAAACTCAAAGAAACCTCATAGAAGATTGATCAAAAATACCACTGCATTAAGTACTTGCACACTTTCTTTTACAATGATTGATCAGTGTGTTCCAGCAATACTAAAATCCATCAACCATATTTTCTAACCGCAATAAAAACCATTAAAAGAGAAAAAGTTAAAACACCTTACAATTTATTCCATTTTACAGGATCGCTCATTCAGATTTCCGCTTAGTTTTGTGCCTGGGGGTCCCATCGGTCATTAAAACCCAAACACGAGCCCTTTGTAGTCTGGTTCCTGCTGGTCTAGCTGGAAAATAATTTTGTCTGATGGATGGGGAATATATATGGTGAATGCTTACCCTGTGAACAGATACAGTGTTGATGGATGTAAAACCAAGTTGTTGATGTCATATTTTATAGGTCTTAGGAGAAGGGAAATAATGGATGGCTTGAGAGATTTACAGGCGTGATTTTCTCATAGTCTGCTTTCACCAAAAGTGCCCAGGTTTATAAAAATATTGATTCAAATTCCAATGTGTTGTTGACCCCTGACAGAAACCTATAACTCAAAGACTACGGATGCCTCCCCCTCTTTTCCAATTTTTGTTGTTGCTGTAGAGCAGGAGGCAGATTGCAGTATATTGAAAAATCTCTCTTGAGGCTTTTGCTTCTCATAATCTCCTGATCTTCTCTCTAGAAAATTGCTTCTGTTGAGAAAAAATAAGTGTAGACCTTTACCTTATGGTGGCTGGAAATGAAAAAGAACAGTTCTTAAAGGCGTAGAGAAAGCAGTGTACAGTAGACACACGATTTCTCAACCACGACATTTAATATTTTTTTTTTTTACAACATATTCAAATTATAAAGTTAAAGTTACTGCAAATGAAACATATTTATTGAAATACATTGTTTTCTTAATGTATTTAAGTTGACTTTACAGCTGTGTGGCCTGATTTTCTTTAAAAGATATTTGTTTGTGGATTTTTTTTCTCCAAGCGATTTTGACAGGTGGTGTTGTTTCAAAACGATAAGCAAAAACTTTCTGATAAGATCACGGCGATGCACAAAATACAACTCACAAAAGTTGAAATGCATGGCTGTGATAAAATGTTGAGATTCCAACAATAATTTACAGTCAGTTATTAATTAACTTAATATACCAATTATCATACTAGGTGGATTTTGCTGTGCAATACCTTAAATGAAAGCATTGGCCTGCAACTTAAAAAAATAGCTATTTAAAATTACATCTAAATTGTGTGGTCAAATCTACCAAAAAATTTGACCTACATGTAGTACCATCTTTAACAGGGTCAAAATGTTGCTGTTAGACAAATTGATATCCTGTGCTCATATTTTATCTTGACATTCTTCAGTATTGTGCTCCCGGGGGGGGGGGGGGGGGGGGGGGGTTGCTATTTTAATAAGAAAAGGTTAATTGGACCGGTAACCCTCATGCCACTTTTCTGTTGTCACAGTAATTACAAATCTTTGCAATTAGTATTACGACTGAGTAAAATACATTGTGTCTGCATGTAGGTGCAGCGAGGGAGAAAGGATTGTGTACTTTTACACAACCTCGAGGCCAGGGGTGGGGGAGGAGGGGGAGGAGGGGGGGGGGGAAGTTGGGGGTGGGTACCACTGATATGTCATTACAGTACAAAATACTGTTACGAGTAGAGTCCTTAAATTGTTGTGTCAGTGCAAAAATGTTGTTTCACCTAAAATAGCATTTATCTGCACAGGTCTGAAATTGTTACAACATGTACAATGTTCAGGGTTCTGCCCACGGTGGTCGGTGCCGGAAAACCCGACCGGCACTCATGATTCCCCGACCGGCACTCGCAGAATTTTTTCTTTTTCCGACCACCACACATTTTTCCTTTTTTTTGCCCATTTCCTTCAAAATATTTTGAACAACGTGTAAAACAAATTATTTACCAGTAAACAGTTTTATCCAAAGTTTCGAGTAGCCTACTTCTTTGGTTTGAGTCTATTTTAATGATCCAGGATCGAGCATCCTCCCGCTACGATGTACAATATATCCAACACACGAAACCCGCATTGATTTTGCAATGGTTTCCAGTCACGCTGATTATAGCTTTACGCTTGGAATAACATGATGCCAGTTTCATCATGTTGCGAACCCTATTCTACAGCGTTTAATACAACGGAAATGAACTGCAGAGTAAGCACCATGCTATAGATGCTGTAAATTGTTTTCCCATGGCGGTAAAGGCGTGCGCGCACTGAGGGCCTACATACAAGGCACAGCTGCAGGGCACACGTGTGTAACCACTCCGTGCACGATCGAAAGGAAATTGACTTGACTGTACTAGGAAACAAAATTTTCGGCACTAAGCAAATCCTGGGCAGAACCCTGAATGTTGTATCTCGCTTAAAATAGCCCAGATGTGCACACAAAACAAGTACCCGACCGAGATACCATGCTTTTAAACGGAGCATTTTCTTGCAAGATACAAAGTATTTGAAAAATTTAGATACAACATTTTTGCACTGATGTGATGACATGTGTTATTTTGAAGATATTGCCTATATGGTGAAAAGGTGTTATAGGACTTCCATCTGGGATGTCTTACAAAACAAATGCGTGTTTCATTGTAACATTAATGTAAAAACAGAGGGTCTGCATGGGAGAAAAAAAAAAGGAGTTAAGGAGGAAATAAGCAGGATGAGTATAGGAAGGGATTCTTTTATGTTTGTGCCATCAGACTTGATGAAATGTTTTACTTTTGTCTTGAATTCTTGGGGTGTTGGACTTTTCAAATTGTTGATACTAACAGTGTTTATTTTTACAGTTGACAGGTTTTTGAATGGTCAGTTTACAGGAAACACACGTATTGTTGTGACCTGATTGGGTATTGTATTGTATTGTATTGTGTTGTGTATGTGAATGTTCCAAACAAAGTTACTAAAACGGCATCAGAAATTTAATTTGTGTACATGTATATCATAAAATTGAAAGTTAACAAGTGCATGAATTTCATCATGAGAGATTTATTCCAACATTGGGGAAGTCTGTGAGAAACTCTTGTAATTAAAAGTGTCACACTCACAGTCCTGTTACAAGTTCCTGTGAAAAAAATAGTCGAGGATAGCTGATGATATAATACATGTCATGTACATGTAAACTAAATGTGTGCTGGTGTTCAGAGCTTGTCGGCATCCTCAACGGTCAAAGACACCCCACCGGTCTACCATTAGCCATGATCCCTTCCCTCCAAGACATGCGGCCTAATTAGACGGTCCTCAAAGCCATCTCCAGATTGACTTGCCTGTTGGGTTATAATATAATCAATGTTCCATGCATGTGCAGTGTATAGCGTTTGGGGGGGGGGGGAGCGACCTGTCCATAACGCCAACGCATTGCCTCATACTGAAGTTGTACAGCTCAAATAATTAGTCTTGAGGCACATGTATAATCCTGTATAGAAGCAATGACCAGAGGATCTCCACATTCACACAACAGTCATCAGTGATAGAGTTCAGTGCACCAATCAATAACACTTCCTGCTATCAATTATCGGACCCAAAGCAATTAATGGTTCTGTCCCCCCCTTGGCCCGTGCTACCTGGCCGTTTGTGTTTTGCTTGGCTTAGAGCGAGTAAGGCCAACAGATCAATACATAAACCGTTAAGCCACTACTTATTGTCACAGTGGGACAGTAAACCTGTACAGGTGTATAGAGCATCTTTTAAAAAAATACTTCTTCGTGCACCGGAAAAAACCCTGTTTATTTTCAATGTGGGTGCTAGTACACGAATTCTGGTAAACATACTTTTACACTACATACACTGTACTTATCAGGCCAAGTAAAAAAATGCTTAGTTGATCGTCCTGTTCTTTTTTTCAAAATATGGAGTATCAGGGCCTTTTTACTATTGATTTTTAAAGGATTGCTTTCAAGGTGGAAAGAGCCAGACTACAAAAAATAGATGAACAAAGAGAATATGGGATTTGAACCTGGGCCCAATTTCATAAAGCTGTTTAGCAGCAAATGCTGCTTAGCAAATTTTGTTGCTAAGCAAAAACGGAGTGTGGCACCAGTGCAACAATGTAAACTTTATGGAGTATTTGCTGGTAACCCGTTTCTGCTAAGCACTATTTTTATGTGCTAAGCAGGTTTTTGGGCTTACAGGCTTTATGAAATTGGGCCCTGGGACCTTCAGATTAAGCTATCTGAGCTACATGAATCTAGCCCTAATGTTGATGGTCTCCCTATTTTGTCAGTATCTTTTTAAACAACTTTTATTTCGTCATGAATAAAGTACACGTACACATGTGATAAACAAAAAGTAGTTTTTTTCGTACTCCTCAGACAAGGTTTAGGAGTCCTGTAGGAAAGTGATTGCACTGGCACTCTTTATAAATGATGGTCTGGCACTTTACATGTAGATTTTGTTATTTTCTCCTGAAACAATAAACATAAGTTCAAAATTACCCAAACAAGTCAAAGTGAACAACAGGACTTTACTACTGTCACCTTCTCCTGGTGCTCTCTACCTGTGCTTGTTGCCATGGTTACCGTAGCTTTTGAGTAGGGCAGACTATTTTTGTAAGGATTTCAGCAATTACAGGAAAACGTTTCTCTCCTGTGCTTCACTAAGTATAAGATGTCGGGCTTGACCACGTTTTTTTCTGAAGAAATTTGAAGAGGATCTTCTTGGCAACAACAAGGGCATGCAAAGAAGAAAAAAAGTTAAAAGCATTGGCATTTCCTGGGGGCTCTCTTTGAGCTCAATCGAAAGAGTTGAACCACTGCTGAAATCCCGATAGAGTAATTCTTTTAAAGTATATTGCTGGCTGGACTGGGATTAATGCTTTATCATGAGTGAGTGCGTAGACAAATATCAGCTAATGCAATCGGCCACAAAATTCCCTGGTGATGCTCGACTATCAATGCGTCTGTTATTTTTTCAGATCTGTCGGATTGCAAACAGTTTTTTGTGTTAAAGAGAAATGAGGCAAAGCTGCTAGTCAGTCAGTAGTTTTTGTTTATGGAACTCAAACTTAAGGACAGATTTTTTATTTTTTAAAACCAAAACCTAGGCACAGCCCAAGAATTTGTTTTCATGAAGTTCTTTTTATTATGAGATTGTGTCTAGATTTGGCACGTCAGAACCTTGGGTGGCTTGTATTTGTCTCGTTGGTTTCACCTTTCGGTAGGATTGGCAGATCTCATGAGGATTGTTACACTACGAGTCAAACCCCTAAGGGTCCCCGGTATTATGGTCGCACAATCCCCCCGCACCCAATCCAAAGAAAAGTCATAATCATGCAACAAATCCAGACAGATCCCAAACACAATGTCCCTACCTTGGCAAGGTGTTCTCAAATGCCATGTACATGTACAGCCCCAAGGGAAAGTTGTAGAAGAAGGAGAAAAAAAACTCAAAAGAACCAGACTCCGATTTCAAGTCGGCAAATCAACACCGAAAAGCTCCAAGTTGTGAAAATGGTCATTATTAAAGTGGAACTTGATTTCGGATTTTCAGCTGTTGGGTGTGTGCCAGTTGTTTGGCCACGGGATATTTGCAATAGTGAATACCACCTGAAAACAGTTCGACTTCAATCAAGTTACAAGAAAAGGCGGACAATTTGTGTATGTTTAGCAGTCCTCAAGGTTATGTTCTCATCCAAAAGGGTCTGTTTACAGACACGCACAAGGAATTATGACTGTTTGTCCACCAGCAAGCCCTGTACCTTTCCACTGCGTGCCAGAGATTCTGTTTCTAAAACGATATTCAGAAGTTTTGGGGAGATTTGAAGTGAACATACCGTACTTCATGTACCTACAGTGTATAGCAGTGAAATTATTGCAAATTTGTCAAGATTTGTCACAACAGAGCTCAACATACACTCAACTAAACACTAGTACAACTAATACTTAATAGAAAAAGACAAAAACAAGTCTGTTTCAAATACAATGTAATTAAAACAGCCTAAGGAAACAGACAACAGTTTTTCCCTCCCCTAAAAGACTATTTGAAGAAGTGGTATTTACATGGGTTGCCTTGAATTTTTTCAGTGACTAGCCAGCAGGACTAATTAGCTTGTTGTTTCACTAGTCCAACAGCTTTTTCACTTCTCCGAATTTCATACCAATAGGACCACTTTTCAACACTGAACTAGCAAGCCGAACCACTCTGAGAGAATTTTGACTGGTCTTAGGTGTTTTAACTATAGCATTTGACCAGCGGACCACTGATAAGGGAGAATTCTGAGTCTATTGACAGTTTGTGATAAATTTTATGAATGTCAGGTTATGGTCAGATGTGCTTAAATAGTGCAAGGATGTGATGCATATAAATTTTTGGTCATTTCCAAACTCATATCTGTACAAATGCACATTTTCTTCTAGTCCATGTCATGAACAACCGTTTAAAAAACACCAAAGTACATGTAACTGTTATCTTAACATTATTTATAAATCAGTTCTTCAGTGCTGTGTCAATGAAGAATAAAAAGTACTTTAAGTTTTCCGAGTACAATATCTGCAAAGAGTTACTCATTATTTATATGTTGTTCGTTTGGTGTCTTTGCAACAAAAAGCGTAACCTAGATTGTTGCTGTGCACACAAGCATGTACCATGAGATAAGTGTATTGCGCAGCTTCTCTTTAATGCAGTTGTGGCTATACAGCTTCTCTGTACAGGTATGCAGCTGAGACCAGCTATGCCGTAATTTCCAGGGACAGAAAAAATAACAAATAATAAGGGTCCCCTAAGATTTTATGTCAATCCTCTGCAAAGCGTCAGCCTGCTCTAACTACGGTAACAATTTTGCCCGTGAGAGTATTCATGGTGTTCCCCATGCAATACGAGCGTCACAGTTATCCTCCAGTTTGTATGACGTTGTTCAATGTTTGTTTCTTACTGTGGGGATGCTGGGGTTTTTTTTTACTTCTAGTTTTTTCCCTTTTCTTGCCCGGTAGCATTTAATCTTGGAGAGAAACTTTAAAATTGACAGAAGCCATCTGCCATCAGATATTAAATTCCCTGTCTGAAGAGGAAGCTGGACTGATATATAGTGCAGTTCCATTTACAATTTATATGCGCAAGCTGGACTCCTTCGCATTATCAAAGAGGGAAGAATGATTTACAGTAAAAAAATGAAAATACCACAAATGCCAAAATAAACACTTCTGTAAATATTGTTATTGGAGAGCAAGTGTAACGACATTAGTTTAAAGTTTAAAGTTTAAAGTTCAACAGTTTTTATTTTTTTCTTTGATTACCATTCCTAATGCTGATGATCTATCCTCACAAGACATTCACTACAAATTAAAGATCAGTTTCAATCAAAGGTTTTTATTGAAAGTGGCTGGATTTCAAGACTTGAACAAAAATCTCTCTTAAAGCAGAGCTGCCGACTCTCACTGATTCTGCTGAAAGTTCCCTGAAAATAAACAAATCTTTCCATGTTATAATTATTATGTTGAATGTAATTCTTATGTCTCCCTGATTGTTTTACAAAATCTCCTTGATTGCTAGATGCAGATCAGTTGGCAGCTCTGTTCAAGATGATTGGTTGGTGTTAGTAATTAGTGTACTTTTTTGCTTGGTGTTTATGTTTCCACAAACTCAGAAAATCTACTATTTAAAAAGCAAAACTTGTTTCCCCTCTTCTCCTTGAGAGGAGCCAGTCGTGTATTGTAGATAGCCAGGGTGGTGAAACAGTGGCAGTGAGAGTTGTGTACATTTACAGTATGTGCAGCACTTATTAAAAAAAAGCTTCTCTCATGTGACAGCCCTGAGGCCGTCTTAATGAGACGGGAGGTTAGAGGGAATTGAACTCACAGTGATCAGAACAACAAGGGATGAGCGGAGGAAGAGGAATTCAATCTCCCATTTCTTGGGGTATTTGTTTTATGGATGAGGGTATCCGATGACATTGTCTGGGGGCGGGGGAGGGAGGTAAATCCCTTCCGTCCGGACACAAATGTGTACTCTTAACCTACTTGCATCGATTTAGGAGATTAAGAAATGGGATAAGTCATAAAGAAAGTTCCAGGTTTTTTAGGAATTTCTCATTTGAATAAATGTTTTTCACAAGGTGCAGCAAAATTCGATCGTTGAAACTTTTAGTCTGGAGTAGGCAATGCAGCACTTGTACAGCATCAGGCCTTAAAGGGATTTAAGAGCGTGACAATTTTATCTTGGTAAGGCACGTCTGTATGTGTCTGTTGTAAATTTAATTGAATTTATGTCGTAAATTATGTTGTAATGTATGAAGAGCTGTAGGGATAGCCCCAATGGAAACAAGCTCTAACAGTTTGGTCATACCCTGGAAGAAGAAATATACAAGTATTTAATAAATAAGCAACAAGCGTGTTTGTAAAGCGTACAGAGAAAATAAGATTTTCTTTCGGAACATTTTGCAGCAAGGCATACCTCAGGAGCAAAGACGGTATGGGAGCAGAAGGTGGCAGCAGAATGTTAAGTAAGTTTCAATTGTTTGTATGTACCGGTTCTGAGAATAGTGAATTTACCTGATTTGTTTGCTGCCACCTAGCATCCTAATTGTTTGGTCGGTATTAGACTGGTCCCCTGTCTGTATCCGAAAGGATAAAGACAGCCACTCGTATTACAAACCCAATGGTTTCATTAGATAGACATAATTATACATGCAAGGACACATAACTTCCGGATCGATCACGCTGATAGTATTTATAACACACACAAGTGGTGTGTGCGCACGATTACAGGCACACAGTAGTGTTTGCGCGCAGACACGCACAGTATTAAGCCATGCAAGGTCCAAGCTACATCTGGCATGATGCTGTCAGGTTGTAAGGCAAGTATTTGTCAGTATTCATGGGCCTCGAAACGTGACGTCAGATGTTCGGGCTACCATTGGGACCAATACTATATCTTTGAAGTGAAAGGTGATTTAGCTGTGCAAAAAACGACTTCACAAACATACAGGTACCTACATGTACCTACACAGGTTGCTTAGGAATAATAAGGAATTCCACACTACACTGTATTAGGCTCTTGGGATACAGTACAACCATGTAGAGTAAATAGGAAAATGGACTCAGTTCGATCCAAACCGGACTTTCGTCAGAGCTGTATACTCTTGGACCTTGTACATGTACATGTACATACGAACAGTTCACTGTAATTTGTTATCATTGAGATGATGGTTTGAACCAAACCTCAAGAGACCAGCTCTTGGCCTTCTACGACCACAAGTCTATTACAAGACCATAAAATACCTAAGCCAAGTTCATCGGTTAAAAAACAAAACAAAACAGAACCCCATAACTTCTGCTACCCACATTCAAACCACCTGTTGTGTGTATTGATTGATGCAATTTTAAATTTCAACAAACTGGTTACATACCACAAGAGTGTTTCCCAGGATAGACCCTCTTGCCATTTGAGCAGGTGCCAAAAACCTGAACGAGTCCCGAGAGGTCTCAGGTGAATCTAGGTGAATTATTTTGTTTTTATTCAGAATCTTAATCCAAAGTCTGGTATGTTTACTGTATATGGCAACCATCAATCACATTCAATGCTGGCGCCAAACCAAAGTTTCCTACCTTTCTTTTTCTTATTACCGGTAAGCCTTAATGGTTGGTCTTACCAAAGCACAATTTGCATAAAATTACCTGCCTCTTACAATACAATTGAAAATACAGCATGCACACAATGACTTGCCCATGTGGGACAAATTTAACTGGACAATTTTTCTTTTTTATTGTTGTTTTGTGTGGACAGAGTTTCCTTTGTAAGGGAGTTCTGTGTGAGATCGAGAAAAAATAAAACCAAGTAAAACCCCCCCCAAAAAAATAAATTTAAAAACCACATGAATGGTACAAGGTCAGTTTGAATCCATTGTATCCCCAATAGTATTGGCTAAAGCATTGAGGAGACTGACTCAATTCACTTGGGAGGTTTCTTGGTTGTTTAGAACTCTGCACGGCTCGTTCCGAGAGGTGGTGCCAGAGAACAAAAACCAGCGCCTTTTAGAATGGTCCGTTTACACCGACACTTGGTGTAAAGGCAGAGTAAAAAGTACATTAAACTTTGCTCTCTTAATTCCAGTAAGAAATTCTGAGACACTAAATAGCAAGCCTGAAGTGCAGTGACCGTTGCGGAGAAGTTAATTCAATTTGATTTAACAAGATTAATTTTTTATCGGCATATCCCTTTCTTCATATCCGATCTCTCATATCCAAACAAACCTGTTAGATATTCATTTTACAAGTCTGCCTTCTCTTTCAGTGAGCCACATCTTGTGAAATATTATTAAAAACAATCCATCCAGTGCAGATGAGAACTTGAGGATCTCATATTTTAACACTGTACTATTACAATATAGCAAGATTTAGAACAGAAAATAGAATTTGCTGTTGGAAACTGCCTACCAACCAAAAAGGACTTAAATCTAAGATTTAGAACAGAAAGAAAGTGAACCTGTAGAAACAACAGTCAAAATGAGCAATAACATGATCCTGGTTTTATAGGGCTGCAGTGCTTTAAGCACAAGTAGCTTAGCACACATACAGACAAATTTGCTTACCACAATAAGGTTACCAATCAAAGGACACTCACATTTTTGACCAGGGGCCAATTTCATAGAGATGCTTAACAGCCGACTTTGTGCTTACTGCCTGAGTTTCCATTTCATAACGCTGCTAACTGTAAGCACACAAAAAGGTATGCTAACCTTCCGGTTACTGTATACAGCTTACTGTATGAAAATGAATGACATAACAATGCAAATGCATGCTGAGCCCAATTTTCTTGCTAACCTGTGAAATACGCTGATGCTTAAGCAAATTTGTCTACTATTGTTTGCACACAAATTTGCTTATCATTAAGCAGTGCCATGAAATTGGCCACAGTTGCCTACTTATTTTACTTAGTGGTGAATTGGTAAGCAACATTTTCTGCTTTAAACAGCTCCATAAAAGTAGGCCAAGGAAGAAATGGCATTCTTTTTCTTTGTCATTTATATACTCCCACTTCAAGAAGAGTCCAAACTCAACAGCTCTTTTTACAAACAGTCCTAAATAATATTACCCCAAAATGGGAAGCTCAATTAAATATTTAAAAGCTGACACAAAAACTACCAACAATAAAACCCATAGTCTTCATTTTCTTCTTTATTGGTATGCTCAAACTTCATGAAGAATCAAAACTTAGTTTTTGAAGCACTTAAATTTAGAATCAGTCATAAATGATAATGTACTCCAAACAAGAATCTCAATTGAATATTCAAAAACTGACACAAAAACTACAGTACTAATATTATTTTGAGGGACTTTAAATATAAAGAGAGAAAGAGAAGGGGGGGGGGGGGATGAGAGGACGATTGCCTCCTTCTTACTATAAGATACACTGTAGATAAAAAAGCCTCTTCACCACAGTATATAAGATTATGGCTGAGTGCAATGCTCTCGGCAAGGTTACTTGGAACAGATGAATAGAGAAAAGTAGGTGACCATGTTGACACCTTTTCTCTGTCAGTCCATATTTGAACTGGAGCTGAAGTGAGGATGTTGGAGATGCTTGTGCTCTGTCAGTTCCCCAAGTCTTGATGTAATACCATTACACTCGGGGCAATATATTTCCTGAGCCTCTTGAGTGCTTTGAGGCTAGTTGCTGTGGCTACAAGCATATGTGGCAATTTTTTCAAAGGTAGTTGGAGATAAGAAAGTGTTTTTTCCATGAGTTTCAGGGTTTGTATGAAATATGTAGGTCTCTGCACTGCAGGTTACACAAGCGACTAGATTTGTTTGGGTTGGATGGAGTAGACTTGAGTAAGCTCTTTGAGTGGATATGGTGCTACTAAGTGGATGTGCTGTTTTCTAACAATTATTTTTAAGACATTGTGGGAACTACATAGAGGGCACAAAATCATTAAAAATTCACATTTTCTTTCAAAATACTTGAACTTTTGTGGATCATGTGTGATTTTAGATGCGAGTTTGTGTGATGTAAAGTTGTTAAGCATTTTGGGGAAAATTTCTGGTCTTTCATGTTATTTCATTTCGTTGCATGCTGCCTCACTCCCCTTTGTGGGAAGGGGGGGGGGGCAGGGGGTATGGAGTGTTATGTGTACAGTATCTGCATGTTTTGGCCAGGCAACTTGTGCATTGGGCAAACATTTTTATTCTCCCTATTAAACACATAACCCCTCCCTTCCAGTAGTGTGCCTCATTGCACGTACATTACACAGTACCCGTTTTCAATGCCAGTCAATGGAGTGAGAGAGACCCCTACAGTGCTATTAAAAATCAATCTTATGCAACATTTTCTTTTCATAATTGATCAATTATTACCCCATTCTTAAATTTCTATTACCATTGGCCTGGAAGGTTTTGGGCAGACAGACTCACTGGCTACCCTCTCTCACAGGAGCTTCTTTGCCAGGCATTGTGGTCCTTTCTCTATGGTTGAACCATAGAGAAAGGACCATGGTTGAACCAAAGAGCTTCTATGAATGGTATGGGTGGTTCCATCCATGGTTCCAGTCAGGCTGTAGATCCTGTCGCTGTGAATCAGGGGACAGATTTCATGTTGCATGTAGTGAAGCCATAAACGAGGGAAGCACTCACAGATTTAACTCATACACAGATTTGTTTTGTTTCGGCTGTTTCTATCAAGCAAATCTTTTACACAATCAACACCTACCATTTAATGATTTCGGACTGGATCCTTGCTATTTGTTGTCTTAATTGTCAAGCAGTATGTCCATTGCTTCAAGAACTTTTGCCCTAACAGCGATGAGTTTGCATCAAAAGCTTAGCATTAAGGTGTATTATTGCAATCAAGTTTTAATTATGCAGACCTTGTACTTTCCAGAGGAGAGAGACAATTGCCATGCCCCTGGTCTTTGCCTTGGTGCCCCTTTGAATTGTTTTTGTACACACTTTCATTTTTTTCACAGAGGTGCCCTTTACTTAGAAAATACTGCATTGCCCTCACAAGAACGAAGTATCAGGCCTGCAAATTGTGTAAATTTTAAAATTTTGTTCCAACGGCTTCCACCGGACATTTGTGATGGCTTTCCAAACATTCCTGTCCAGCATGCAGTTGCCTTTGTCCTCACAGGTCAGGTTGGAATCTTCACATAGTTGTTAATGTATATTTTGTTTGGCCTTCCTTTGCGAATTTTACAATTTCACAAAATTGATCTTGTTTGTGATATTATATTTTTAAGCTATGTTTTCTGCTCAATGATATTTTGGCAGGAAAGAGTCTGCAGTCTAGGCCCAAGTTTATTGAGCCGCTAAACACATCATACATGTGTGTGTAAAACCTGCGTACCAGAAACAGCGTAACATTCATAAAAACAATTCTCTCATTTGTTTTGTATCCTGATGGTACTGGTAGTAAGATCAATGCTTGGACAAGTGTCTAGCCATCAAGCCACAGATACGTGTGGCTGCCTGGAGCTCTTCCTCCACTGCCTGTAGGGGGATCCCTGCTGACTTGTAATTATGGATACATGGGGCTTCAGTGCTGACAAGGAATTCCTGGAGGATTACACCATTCTTTAGGGTGGTGTTTTTATGCCCTTGGAATAAAATGAGTTACACATGGACAATCATAAAGGATAACAAAAACATGGCTTCTGTGTAGTTGGGGAATGATAAAACACAGTGTGGCTTTTGTGTGTCTTGGTTATGGTTATACCATAGAGCAAGTCCTTGCTCTATGGTTTGTACTATTGAGCAAGTCCTTGCTCAATGGTTGTACCATGGATGCATGTAGGAAGAACCCTTGGTTATAATAGCCCCTGTTTCTTCATATCTGTAAAATAGTCTGCCTCATATTTGGTGTAAACCAACACCAGGCTTCATTATTGCTGGTGCACACGGGGGACTTGACAAAGATGGTAGACCCATGATTAAGTTTTTCATCACTGGTCTGAAGTGATTTATTAGCAGGAAAGATTTATGGTAAATTTGTAAGAAGGCAAACAAAATAAGAAATAAAATAAAATAAAAATACATGGTGTATGAAAGAAGCGATACTCTGAACTCTGGCACACTATGCATCCTCTTCTCTGGACTTATTGTACGCATGTACAGGTTACATTCAGACATTCTTAGATCTCAATTCAAATGTTTTTGTTGAATAGCTGAAATTCCTGATTCATTCACCATAATGCTCTTCGGGCAACGCGTGACTGTATTTAAAGAACTGCATACATGTAGCTGTAATGCCTTTTTACGGCAATCGCGTGGCCTGGTCTATTTGCTAGCACTGTCAGTGTTTTATCTATCAACCAATACCATGACCTATATGAGATGACTATTGCGGGCTAGCATGTCTTCTTCAGTTCCCTTTGAATGCGTAGACAGGTGAAACATCAACTCAACCATCAAATAACATTACGCTTTTGTGCGCCAATCGCTGGATAAATTGTTGGGAATCCTAACCTAAAATTCCTCATGCTCCGGAGAATGTTTACAGACAAGGGGATCTATTACCCCTTCCCAGAGAAGTCCCTTTCCCAACCCCCCAATCCACAAACACAAGCTGAAAGTCTAGCCTGCTAAAAGACACATGATCTCTCTGCTGATGAGCCCTGGCAAACAGTGATGGATCATCCCCAGTTAGACCGAGTAGTGTCATTGGCCTGTGCTCTCTACTGCACGGCATGCCTGCTGTCATGCCCCATCAATTTAGTAATTTGTTCAGCAGCATGATTAAGTCTGCATTATATTATCGTTTTTCATGCGTTGTCGTACAAAAAAAATTGCAAGATGTCTGAAGTTAAAAGCATGACTGAGTTAACTTTAAAAAAAATCTCTTAACTTGAAGCCGCTCTGAGTAAAATTCAATTCTGGTAATTATTTTCATATTTCTGTAAAAATATGTTAAATTTTCACCTGGCTAAGAGTTCACTTGTAATTTAGTTCTTTCTTGGATTTATGCACTGTTTGTTGTCGTCAATTTCACAAAAAGTTTCATGATGTTTGGTGATAACTCTCGTTGAAATTTAGTAGATTGGAACCGAGTATTTTTGGAGCCGAGTTCTGAAGCTGAAGCTGTATTGGGGTGATGTACATTGAACACGTACTACTGGACAAACTGTATTTCACAGGAAATGCATAAATGTAAGACGTGATGTGGTGAGATCAATACTTGGTGTTTTTTTTCTCCTCAACGCTGTGCAAGATTTCAATTGGAAAAAGGCTCTTAAAGCCAGAGTCCTCATACTCAGAAGACGAGCCATTCCAGAAGGCTTGGACTGCAACATCTCTTAAGTCTAAGCTATCCGTAGAGCACCGTTACCAAGCTACAGAACTGTCCTCTTAACCCTCATCAATTCTAATGCAAAACCTCCACCCAGGGAGTCTGACTGCTCGCCCCGCTCAGGAGGCACAAGAGAAAAGTGGTACATTAAGCTCACCTAAATAGATGGATTGCGGAAATGATCTTCGCCACGTGAGCATCAATTAAAAAAGAACTGAACACTTGCGGATGTGCTCTCTAGCTGACTAAGAGCAGATCCATAAGTTATTTCATTAAGTGGTGGAGTGCATCCAAGATGGACGAGAGAATAGTTGAATGTGCATGAGACCATTTATTAAATCGGGTCTTTTTTTGAAGTGTATGAAAGCCTCTCCATACATCTATTATCATCCTCAACAAGAAGATGGATGTGTTTGTGACCACATGTGCACAGAGCACTTTACCCCAAAACTCAGCATATGTAATGTACTTATCTCCCTATGATATTGTTAAGTTTACTCATCTGCCAGACATTCCTAATTCGGCATGAAAGTTGGAGCTTGTTGGTTTGTTGAAAGTTGTTGATGTTGGGAGAGAGGTTGCAGTCTGAAGGCATATCAAAGTTTGTTCTGATAACAAGTGGTGGGATAGAATAGAAAAGTAAAAAGTAGGTTGTGTAATGGCTATGGCTGTGTGCGAATCAAGCGACTTTGGCCGTGTGCAAATCAAGCGACTATGGCTGTGTGCGAATCAAGCGACTATGGCTGTGTGCGAATCAAGCGACTATGGCCGTGTGCGAATCAAGTGACTATGGCCGTGTGCGAATCAAGCGACTATGGCTGTGTGCGAATCAAGCGACTATGGCTGTGTGCGAATCAAGCGACTATGGCTGTGTGCGAATCAAGCGACTATGGCTGTGTGCGAATCAAGCGACTATGGCTGTGAGCGAATCAAGCGACTATGGCTGTGTGCGAATCAAGCGACTATGGCTGTGTGCGAATCAAGCGACTATGGCTGTGTGCGAATCAAGCGACTATGGCTGTGTGCGAATCAAGCGACTATGGCTGTGTGCGAATCAAGCGACTATGGCTGTGTGCGAAACAAGCTACTATGACTGCGAATCATTGGCTGTGGCCGTTGGCTCCACGTTGAATAATAGGCCTTTTAAGCGATCTGACCAAAGTGACTGCCAAAGCCATTAATTCGGAAAAAGTCACAGGCTAGGAATTTTGTAGAGGCATGGCTACTCACTTTAATCAAAAAGGTATATTGAAACATGTTTTAGCATCATGCAATCATTCAATAACTGTACAGTTACATTCTATCCAAATAGATTTTAAAAAGACCTTTCACTATGCAGGCATTTTCTACAAGCCTGGGTTATCTTTGATAGTTGCTTAAATCAGTTTTCTTGTTTTGTTGTCATACATGTTTACCAGGTTTCGTAAAAAAAATTGTCATTTGGGTCATTTTGTAAGTTCATTTGTTATATAATTTTTTACTCTCACTTATTTACATATGCTTCAATGGATCCCTTACATAATGACGTCACAAGCTAAACACCGCCCTCACTGAGATCATTGAAGACCTATCTTTGGCCGAGAGTTGTGCACGACATGTACACACGTTTCATTGTTCGACATCAGCGATGGCGGCCGATGTAATCTGTATGCACGGAAACATGTACTATTGTTTTTTATTGAATTTGTTGGCTATGTTTTACTCTAACATTATGTCATTATTCTCAATTAATTGTCTATCATCAATATAGCTATATCCAAACAGAGTATTCCCAAAGTTCTCATGTATACATATTACTGTATTAAGATACTGCTACATGAAGTTCATTGTAGTCAATGACGAATGTTTTATTATTTACGTTTCCCAACAACAAATTTCAAACAAACAGGTGCAAATTATATTACAGTGAAATGAAATATTGATCCGGCCTTCCCCTGTTCTTGAAAGTTGTTTTGATATTTCCAGACAGAAAGGAAATTTATACACGCACACAAAAACAAACAAACAGAACCCCACACCAACTGTTCAATTTCAAGCTTGAAACTGGTTCAGACCGCAGAATGGCCTAACCTTGTTGGTTTCAGAAAATCTATTGACTATATGAAAAATAACATACTTATGAACATGTTCATGAATATGTTGCATGCCTATGTTGTAGGTGAAGGTCTCATGGGTGGATGGAATTGAAAGATGTGCACTGAGTGGTTTAGCTTCCATAATTAATGTTTATATGAAGTTTAAACTGAAAAGCAATTTTCATGTTTTGAACGTGATGTTTATAACAAGTAAATAAAAGAACAAATACATAAAACAATGGACACTTGATTCTCAAAAAGGAAAAAAACAAAAGCTGTAGGCCTAATTGATTCATCCGTTCTATGTCCCCATGCCTGAGGGAGTTGTTACT
Organism: Leptasterias polaris; assembly: GCA_037783415.1. NCBI lineage: Eukaryota > Metazoa > Echinodermata > Asteroidea > Forcipulatida > Asteriidae > Leptasterias > Leptasterias polaris. The sequence continues at coordinate 496,257 of JAZGTN010000043.1, forward strand.
TAATAATTTCCATAAATTCACTAAATAAGGTTGCAATGGAATTTACATATAAGGCCATGGATTTACTTTCTGTCTTTCTCCAGTATTGTTTTCTGATGCTCTAGAAGAACAAGAATAGCAAGTCCATGTAGGGTTTTTGTTGTTGTTGTTGTTGTCGTCCATTGTTTGATTGGATTTTGAGAGTACTTAAAAAGCAACAATGCAATTTCAGTATAAGCCTGCATGTTCATTCACATGTTAAACACTTTTGGGTGGTATCAGGGACATGTACTTAACAAAAAAATACAACCATTTGAAAAACTGATAATGTTATGGTGGAAAAGTGGTACACCTTATTTTGTTTCCTACATGTATCATACATGTAGAAATATCCCAAGGATAACCCGAATGGCATTTCACTATAAGAGAAACCTAAAGCACAGATCTTGAGTGAGGGAATACTACCCGCGCGGACAGGTTGAATTCTTCAGACAAGGGTCCGATCTATCTAATTGCGTCACATCCTCCAGGTAGTGTCTGCCCTCATCACAAATTCATGTCTTGCTGCCGGCAGATCCCGCTTCTGCCACCAATCTGCAGGAACCCTCCAATGTCATCACGAAATGATCAGAAATAACAGCATTGATCCACAAGGGTTCGCCCTGATGGAATTGCGGCTTCCTCCGGGCAGGTGGGAGACGGCGGCCGCAGATTAGACTGAGAGTGGAAAAAAAGAAAAGAAAAAGAAAGAAAAAAATTGTTGTAATGGGATGTAGAGGATTTGAACTTGTCCTTGGATTTGTCGGTTCCTTCAAAGGCAGCTTGGTGTGAACCATTCTTGGACGGATTTGTGATCTTCCTGTGAGTTTTCCCTTCTTATCGATGCTGCAGGTTTGATCACATTCCTTGTTGATTAACTTGTGTTTCTGAAGGGGGGATTTTGAGGGATAGCAGTCTCTAGCAAAAACACCTTGCAACACATGACTCATGACATCCCACGTTCTCAACCAAAACTGACTCCTGTTTGTTTCTCGCCTGTTAATAGCCCTTTTCACACTACCGACGTTTGATCCGCGTAATTTGGTGACCCATGTTAAAAGTCTCCTACACAGATTTGTATCCTTTCACACTACAACCATCTAACCCAGAGAAAAGTTCACCCAGTTCCATACTAAGACCGAGATCGGTGAATTAAACCTAGTCCTGGGCATGGTTGAATTTTACGCTGGTTAAGCCAGTTTTGGGTTTGTTAATTCTGAGAAATTTTAGGCCTTAAGTGTAGTGTGAACACTCCACTTACTCCGGAGAATCTCAGTGTTATTTTTTTCCTTAATACAGATTCTCCTGATTAAAGTGTAGTGTGAAAGGGGCAAATGTTGCCATCTCCAACATCAGTTTACATGTGGACCCAGAAATGTTCGCTCAGATGTTTACTTGCATCACAAACGTGTGTGTGTTCCTTCCTATTTGCTTGCTTACAAGATCGCATACTTGTCATTCAGCACTTTCTGTAGACTGCTCCTAACCTTTTTGGGTTGAACAAAGAAAATTTGACTAGAATTGCTCCTAATCTTGTTAGTCTCCAACTCATTATATTTTAACCACAATCCAAGGAGAAGAAATAGGTGTTCTCAGTTGATATTTGTGACACAAACACAACCACAAAGGCCATATTTGCTGAAAACCTATCAAAAAGTCTTCTTTCTGATTAAGAATTAAGGAGACGAAGAGAGCTGAATGAAAGAGCATTGCACTGAGCAAACAATCTGCTGATTGCACAATTTTCAGCCGTTTATTTGTTGTTTTTTAACAACAATCAAACGGCTATTAAATAGATCCTGTTGAATGTTGAGCCTTACAGCCAGCACAACCAGTAACCTGTGTCAACACCTTTCCTATCTAGAAAGGGGCTACCGCTGCACACAATGTGCTTTATGTGCAGAGCAAATTGAGCAAAAATGTCTGCAAGCGCCCTAACGGGGAGCTCCATTCACGCAGAAAATAACAGGCCAGATCAGGGTAAATATTGATAGACCAACTTCCTGTTACATTATTCTGCTGGGGTGGACTGTTTCCAGATTAGTACTACTGTGGGGCCTGTGTGCATAACCTCTGCAGCAAGAAAAACAGACTTCTGATTTTTAGGGGTGAGCAGAAAGTGTTTACGTTTGTTTCATTGCTACTGAAAAGAGGCAAGTTTCTTAAAAAGGGGGTGTTGACATGATGTGGTAACTTTATATACCTATTATGAAATTTGGGAAACTACATATGGCCTCTATGCCCTTAGTGTAATTCTAGGCCTGGTTTTGGGAATTTATTTCTCTAGCTGTTACAATGAAAATATCCACATACAATGTGCACACATACATACATGACAGACAATAATAAAATAGCCATGTTTAGTCTGGTAGATATAACAATAAAGATAGTTGTAGCTCTTAATGACTTATTAATTACATTAAAAAAACTGCATGAGCTTTCGTACCAACAACTACTTCATCAGATGCAATGATGTCCCTTCAATGCTTCTGATGAAGTAGTTGTTGGTTTGTTGCAATGAAAGCTCATGCATTTTTTTTTAAATGTAATTAGTTAGTCATTAAGTGCTACCACTATCTTCATTGTTATACATACATACACATGTCACTTTTTATCACTCAGCAATAACCACATATTGACAGATTTTGTTCATGTACCAACTTGCATCATTGTACCTGTAATAGCACCTAAAAGATTTTCTCCCCTCATTAAGTGCATTTTAATCAAAGGAAGCTGCCAATCTTCCACAAAATTGTTTTGTTATCAATTGATAATGATTCACCCGCATGGCATTGCAGACAACCCCAGCTGCCATGTCCCTATTCACCATTTATAGTAGGAGTAGTTTCAAAAGTATTTAAAACTTGTGGGTTGTCCAAGCAAATCCACAGAGTGCTTTAATAGTCTGTACTTAAACAGCTATTAACCACAGGAAAAGCCCAAAATTCCCACTGGACACATTTACTTGCTCTTCCTTATGATGATCATACATACGTAAAAGGTCTGAACTGCCAAATGCTTTTGCAATTCCCAGTTTAATATTAAATAACAAAAGTACAGTGTATGAACTCACAAAGCGCACTTTTTAACTTTACTCAAGGTGCTACAGAAAAAGATTCTGCACTGTATCAAAGCTCTCTGGAGAAACTTTTCACTCAATAAAGATGAATGTCAATAACTTGCAATAAACAGAGGTTTCTTAATCTGAGTTTTTGAAATGTGTCGAGAGAGTGAATGTTTCTAATGTTACTGGGAAGATTATTCCACAAGTAACTAGTGCAATGTGAGAGAAGGCACAATCGCCATAGTGCATAGTTAGAGATTTAGGGACTACGAGCTGAGTTGAGGCAGCACAGGTTTTTTTTCATAGATTCAATGCTTTGGTAAAGTTATCAAAACCTCAGACAAAAGCGAAGACCACTGGACCATTTCCAAGAGGAATTTGAATTGCAGCAGATAATCAGCTCAAGGAAAGTGACCACAACCCAAACACTGCCTTTCTTTGGGGAGAAAAGTCTTTTGAAGAGGGACTGCTGGAGTAATTATCTGTGGGAAACTATTCAGTGGAGGATTGGTCAATGGAGGACAATCATTGGTCTTTGATGAAGAGACATTCCTTGGGTTTTGATGTGAATGTTTGCAGGTTTTTTATCTCTTTTTTTTTGGGGGGGGGGGGGAGGATGTTACCTGAACATTTTGGGTAAATTGTAAAGCTTGGTATGGGACTTGTTGTGATTCAGGTTGGGTAATAACTTGATTGACTGAATTGTCATATTTGTGTAATGGGGGAAAGCGGGGTGCCTTTGAATACCACAATGCTGTTGGCGCCACATTGTAAAATAACTGTATGGCCTTTTTATGGGTGTGCACGCATTTGTGAGCGTGATAGTATATTTTAAAGATCCCACAAGTTGACGTTATTAAATGTAAGTGCTGAAACTACATTATAAAAAGAATGGAAGTCCTTTCCCACATCTGTCACAAGAAACCTGTTTCAGAAAACCTGTTACAGAGTGGATTAATTAACTCTTAACAGGTAAGCACTTTGGTAAATTGGATTTGATTCATTAAAAGATAAGTGGTCCTTGGATAAGGAGATTGACATTAACATGTGCTGGCCAATTAGTAAACTTTGATGGACTTGTACATGTACATCCATTGATAAAGGAACAGGAGTTTTAACTTCCCAATCTACCAAGCTTTTAGCCAGGATTTGAAAATAGGGTGTCCAAATTTGACTGGATTGAAAAACAGGGCGTCCAAATTGTTGGGGTAAATTTTCAGCAAGCATGTACCACAGAACTATTATTGCATTTACTGTGTACTCCACGTATGCTTTGGGTCTGGGCCGGTTAAAGGGTTTAAAAAAATGAAATCAGCACCGTACAGCCCTAAGAATCGTAGTATTTCGCGCAGTGTTATTATTATTTTTAAAGTTTGGGCGGGGTCACGACTTTTTCATATTGATTTCCCCAGTACAAGAGTCGAGTTGCGGTATTCTACAAATAGCCAGCGAATTATATATACGGAACAATCGTTAACATTTCAATGTACATGTACATCATGTACATTTACAGTGTACCACTACGAGGCTACGAGGGATAGTTTGATAGTGAGGGAGGTGAGCATTTAAGAAGTACTGTCCTTCAATATTACGGTGTGCAGTGAGCATTCTTTATTAAACCTGCATTACCCATACTCATGGTGGGAGGTTCACACATAGAAACAGACACGCACGTTTTGACTCATAACTGCGCATGTGCGATGTTCTGCATACATTAATATGCACTGAAAGGTTGCGGCAGCCAGAAAAGAGCGGGAATGACGTGCCTAGACTTGGTTCCAAGTCTGTGCTCGTGGTTTTTAGTCTACCTGCATTGCCTGAAATAGCGCCCTCTTGTGGATTAACCTCCGTCTTTAACCTACAAGTTAGAGCGCGTGATAGCCAATCTGCGGGGGGATTTTGTGTGGCTGATGCAGAAAAATAACCCTTATCTCGGACTTGAAATCAAGTCTACAACACGTGTGTCTCGAGTGCTGCCGATCTATCACAACCCTGGTAGGTACACGACATGGACATGTACATATACATACACAACGCTTTTTACGTTGACATACATGTACATGTACATGTATTTTGTAAATTTGTCTACTGCGTGGCGTTTCACCGCTATAGTTTCTAAAGCCTTTGCGGTTGTTCAAGCCTTCGCGGTTGTTCAAGCCTTCCCACTAGTCGGGGGCACTGTCTGATGTTAAATTTGATCCCTTTGTCGGTAAACAATGAATGGGCGATCAGTATATTTAAGATAAATTGGTTGTATCTTGCATAAAATTACCTTCACTGCAGCTGGCAGGTAGTAATAGTTTTGGATTTGCGTTCGTTTGGCTTACAATTTCAGGTATTCGGATGTAATTTTTTTAAATATTATGTCCAAAAAACAGGGCGTCTTCAAGGGCGTCCGACAGTTTTTCGGGGCGTCCAAAAATAAAATAGGGCGTCCAAAAGACGCCCGGACGTATCGCTGGCTAATAGCTTGCAATCTACAATTGTAATATACGATTGACCAATTAACATTCCGGATGCCAGCAAAGGACAGCTGAATGAAAAACAAGAAGTGGCCACAAGCATGTCCCATGATTTGTTTTGACCAGTTTGTCATTTTGAATTATAATTAGCGCCTGCATCTCTCTCTGTTATGAATCCTCACATTCAAAACAAGAGTATGAAATTCCATACATCTCGGTGTGTTATTTTATTTTTTATTTTTTTTTTCAAATCAAAAGGGAATTAAGACGATTCCCGTTGGCCCGAGAAAATTTCTGATTGATGATCCTCTGTAATCTGAGGACGGTGTAAATATCTTGATTTATGCCATTATTGTGAGAGTTTCAACACCCAAGGAAATTCTATGGATTGATCTCTGCCATAAGCTTCAGCATACCATAAAAAACAAATGGCTTTCTGGAGTCCTGTACATCAACACTTTTCTAATTACTTTTGCTCTTTCTCTTCTCCCTTTTTTTCCTTCCATGTTGCCCCTCTTGGTTGGCGTGGTTTACTCGACCGATCTGCACTATCGCCCTCGTTGCTACGTTATATCTGATGTGCCTTACAGGTGTGGAGACCTGACAGATGTAAGTAAACTCTCACACATCTTTCGTGTTTCACCTTATTACTTTATTACAGGTAATTGAGGCGGGCCGTAATTCTTGTAAATTGCTCCCCGGATTCGCAACATACTCCCCGAGGCTTTCTCTTTTTTTTTTGTCCTTCCCCAGGTTGCACTCGATAGTCGTTGAGTTGTTGAGAGCAGTTCGGAGAGCTCTTAGTTAAGTTTCATCTGGAGGTGGCTGGTTTAGTATCCAGATAGCTTTAAATGTCAAGTTGAACTGCACTTGTTGTGTGTGAAGTTAAAAGACAAAAACCAAAGTCAAAACCCCCCCAAGAAATAATCGCTGTTTCTCAAGTTATCGATGGCAATTCAGAGGTTCAGACTGAGCGTTTCTTGCATCAGTACACAACTTGAGAAATTATGGAATAGAGGCAAGTTCATCATGTACATAATAGACAACATAGGTTTTGCAATCACCATTGGATGTTTTGGATGTTTTTGTCACCCTGTTGTACTTGTCTCTCAACACTGTGTTATTGAAGGTTTTTTTTTTTTAAAGAAAACCACAACCCACAAAAACTCATCTTAGTTACCATGCCCCCAACCCCAAGACCACAAGTCAAATATAAAATTGGCAATTAAGTAGACTGCCAACATGCGGTGAGATTTTCCTTTGAATTCCCTCAGTTCTTCTAAATTAGTTATAAATAAGCCTGGTTTAATCGGACCTGCTAACACGCAGTCTGAAAATTGGGCAGATTTAATTGGGCACGGCCAGTGCTAGGGAGAAGGGTTGATCACCTGTGCTTTTACATAAGTGACCTAGATACACAGGTAAAAAGCCTCTTGGAAAATCTTATTACAAAGAGGCCAGGAAAGCTCCCACAAGATTTTCATTACAAAACTTCCGATTGAATTGCCTTATTTGTAACTTTGTTTCTAAAGTTGATCACCATGTACTTGTGTTTGCCAAAGAGTAATGTATTTGTGTTTGCCAAAGAAGTTTCAAATGGAAAATGTAGAGTGGCTTTATATTTCACAGTTTTTTGCTTTACTACTAGAAACTAGGCTGAAACATGATTTATCTGCTTTATGAACATAAATTCCACCATAGTTTTTTTCATTTTCTAATGCTTCTTGTGTAAGTTGAGTTGAGTTGATTTTAAAAGAGCCAACTTATAAAAAAGAATGTAGGGCCTAAACTCAACTTTTTGGGGGGTTAAATTCGTAAACTAGTCACAGACGTCATTAATTGTGTACTTGAAACAAAAATTTGAGAAGAAAGCTTCACAAATTTGATTGGATAGGTTTTTCCAAAAAGGCTTTGATTAATAATATAAATAATACATTTTTGTCATTTTTGGAAAAGCGCAGTATAAATGCTTGTTATTATTAATACAATTTTATATAGTAGATGTGAGCTTTGCAAGTTTGTTTTGTTACTGGGCAAAAACCATTCGGAAGAAGAAGCATTTTAAAAAGGTAGAACAAAAACAACAGAACACCTAACTATACTAAAACAATTAACCAATAAAGTAAAAACTGCAATAACAACATTGCCAAACAAGAACTCAACGAAAGTTACTATTTGAAAACTCTATGAAGATTAAATATTAGCATATCAGACCTGATAAAAAAACAACAAGCCATTGCCCCAGTGATGAATAAGAAACACAAACAAAGGTACACAAACCATGCCAACAACAATAATATTTACAATCAAAACAGTTCACTGAATTGTTTGTATCCGAAACCAATGATGTTCACTCCCTTTAACTCCATCTCCAACAAGTCAGCAACCTCACTGACAGGGGGTAAACAAATTTCAAGTTTTTCTTCACACCTCGTCACGAGTGAGAGAGAAAAACATGGGTCGAGAGAGGAAGAGATGGGGAGCCAGCATCTTGCATTCTCCTCTCGTCCCTCATCTCTCCAACTCTTTGACATTTTCAAAAGTGGAGGTAACATTCCCCACAGTGTCGTCACACGATACCCTTGGTACTCTCGAGTCGGAAGGGTTTAGCACCTGGGAGGACCAGGCTCCGTGCTGTCGAGCGGGGAATACAGGATGGGCGGGAAGCCGCTTTGTCGACCTTGGATGGGTCAACGGCAAAACAGGAAACCACCGGGACGAAAATCAATGAGGTATAGGCTATGAAAGTAGGACATCATATGAACAAGGTTTGCTGGGGGAGGAAGGGGGGTGTTTGTGGAGGGTGATTTGATGGACTGGTGCTACTTATGCGCTTGTTACTCTGAATAATTTGTAGACTTAAATTGTATCTTCTTCAAAGTCGTATACAGATTTGTAATATTGAAAAAATGTTATAATATAATAATGTCTTGTTTTACCTCAATAATTTTTGTAGAGAACTTGAGTAACCTGATATTTTGTTGTTTAAATTTAAAACATTCACACATACAAAAAACAAAATAGTTTGAATTGTGTGTTACATGTAAGAAGGTACAATAATGGAAAAATGAGATTTTACGTTTTATTTACTTACTTCATGAGCATGTTTAGTACTTCAGACCATCCTATTGTGAGCAGTCGAAATTGAAATTGTAATAGTTTCTTTCTATTATTCACATTATGCAAAGCATCAAGCATCACTTATAAAGTGTTTTTAGAAAATGATCTGGATTCTGAATCCAAGCATTTGGTTTTCGGTCTTTTCAAAGCATCATCCGATCCATGCTTCTTTGGCCCGTTTGCATTTTCCTTGCCATTTCCTTCGTCAAAGACCATGTTTCAGTTCCATGCGTCATAGATGGCAAAACACACTGGTTGAAAAGTTTCTTTTTAGACAGTTTGGTACTGACTCCTTTGTCACTGTCAGAATATCCTTATGTATTCCCATAGCTGCTCATCCTGCTTTCATTCCCCTTCTGATATCTTGAGTCTGGTTTCCATCTGGCCAAAGATGCTTTGCAAACTGTAATTGCTTCAGAGGTTTCCCTAATATTTGAATTAGAAGACAGATGACCAGAAGTTGGTGTCACTTTTTGTGGGAAGCAAACATTAAGTTATAATGGTGTGGGGTCCAGAGCCCCCTAGATCCCAAGAGGTTTAAGGGGTATTCCTATAATTTGTTTATGTCTGCAATAAAGTAGCCCACACAGAAGTCAGTAGTTGTCTGCCAAATTCGCCAGCTATCTGCTTCTTTTAAAACCCATTATACTGTGATTGTTGTCCCCATGACACGCTTTGAAAATGGCTCTGCTTGAAGTGATAATTAGGATGCCAGGTTTGTTTACTTTGAATTTTAATTATTTGAAGTGTAAAAAATTAAAAAATATAAATCTGTTACTAATTCCGTCAGAGTGGGGCAAATCCAAATAAAACATCTCCCGAGGGCCTAATTTGGCGAGTGGATTAAAAAGTGTACAGCGATAAATTGTAACTTCAGGGCTTCCTTGAACCATGGAGATAGAATTAGAAATTATACATCCATGCTTGAACAAAGAAGTAAATACAACCTTGGCAACCTGCTTGTAGGACATCAGTTATCCCCACATTCCACAGTAAGATTTGATTATATTGAAACAGTATAAAACCCATCACTGTCACATTACTACCCACCTCTTGCCACATTACCCTGCTATTTGTTGATACTCCTCCTCTCCACTATTTTCCCAACATTGCAACCTGGCAAATTGGAGGTCTTCTTGTTTTTAACTGCTTCCTTGGCTTGTGGGCAAGGGGGGTCATGGTCAAGCGGCCAGTAAAGGTAGTCTGTCCCCCCCACCCGCATCCAACCACCTGGCACCTGTGATAACAGCAAAGAGGGTTTCTCTACATGGGAAGGATCGCCAGGTATGTGGATCATGCAGCTAGAGTTACCAGCTTGTCTCCCTCAACTGTCAAATCATATTGGAATTAGCGCTCAATTGAGGATACAATTAAGCCTGGATTCAGACGCTTGAATGGCCCCGCAGTATTTGGGTTTGCCTGCTGCTGCCTGCCTGCCTGCCGCTCTTCCTGTAGTTTCTCAATGTTAATTTTACAGGAAGAGGAAGAAGAAGAAGAAGAAGCAGAATGGGGAAAAAAATATATGACAACGGTAAACTTCTCAGAGGAGGATCTCCTCAGACAGGTTCTGCCCACTCAGAGAGGCAGACCTTGGTGTTGTATTTCTGGTGTGGCTTTCAGTGCTCCTCGGTTTTCCCAGCTTTCCCAGTGAGGCTTGTCGGATTACAAAATTGAAGGCATTTTACACTCAAGTTTGGTGTAAATTTGCATTACTGACTGACATCTTAGCTATAGATGTGGGGGATGGGAGGGAAAATAAAAAGGCTTTAGGATTTTCTTTTTTAAGTCATAACTTCTAATTATCACCTTTCTAAAGCCGTGTTCCCATTGGACTTTTTCTTCCGCGGCCACGCGGAAACTTACCGTGACTGGATTAGATGTAATTCTACCGTGCGTTCCCACCTGGACTTAAATTCCGCGATGGAACAGTTAACTCGCTGTTCGAAACTGGCAGAATGTACACATTGCGGGCGCTGTGCACAGTCACCTTTGACCTATGCAGGATATGACGTGACTGTGACGTAGTTTTCTCGCACTGAATTCATCCACATTTTCACGTTTATCTAGCCCAATTAAACTCCTCACAAAATTGATAAAATCTGCCATGTTTCTAACCACAGTAAAGCAAAAACTTGCTGCCGCTGGACGAGATAGAAAAGGCGTTATTTTTGTATTGCATGTACACACGCTACATACCACACGGCCATCAGTGCAAATGAAACAGGGAACCATACCATTTTCGCGCGCCCTCTGTGTATAGTTGTGTCGTAAACAGGAAGTGGTGTTGTTTGTATAGCGTTTTACACCGTGGTCGCGGTAGGTTTACAGCGTGGAGCGTTCCCATTGGACTTTTTAGCGGCCCTGTTAAGTTACCGTGGATGAGCGGAAGTCTTCCGCGACCTCCTTCGGCCTGTTAGTTTTACATCACGGCCGCGGTAAGTTGACAGGGAGGTCAGTTTACCATGCGTTCCCATTGGATTTAATTTTGTCATTCTACAGAAAAGTCGCGGTACTTTAGCAAAAATAAGTCCAATGGGAACACGGCTTTAACTGTAGTTCTTGCCTTGAAGGAGAGGATACAGAAAAGCAGTTAGCTGGTTAAAAGCTGACGTCTTCCATTTCACCTTTCTGCCTAGAACCAATCCATCTTTTTTGATGAGAATGTACGTGTTATAAAATGAAAAGTCACAAACCATACATCAGTTGAAATCTGGAGCGATATAAATGGCTTTTGAATATTTCTGTCAGTTTGGCCTCGATTCTGAAAAAAAGAGAAAATGTTTTCATGCTCAGAGTTTGGGTTTACTGGTTGGAAATATAGTTATGGAAATATAGCTATAACGGACATGTTTCTGTGAGGATTTGTGTCATTTCTAGCACTCTAAATCAAGGAAAAGGCAGTCTGAATCATCGGGCCGTCGGAAGGAATTATGAAATGCAACTGTGCTGGGAATTACACCCCTAAATCTTGTGTCTGGTTTTCCATTTCCTTTTAATGCCCGCCGACAAAAGCGGCACAATGGCCATGGTGAATTATTCACCAATGCTAAGGCGAGGAGCTTGACGTTCTCAAGAGGAGAGAGGGTGAAAAAGAAGAAAAAAAAAAAAGCCTGGTAGCTATCCTCCTCAGTCTTCATCAGTGAGTCCGTCTGTGGGATTTGAGGCATTGGCAGCGGCAGTTGTTTTGTCCCCCCTCAACAATGAAAGCTTCCCTTTGAAATCCACGGCACCCAAAAGGAAATATATAAATAAAAAATAACCACCAAAGAACACTTCCCCCTGTGGAATTGACGCAGGCTTAATGCCTTGTCCAAGTTTTTTGAAGACCTTATACATATTTTAAATTGCCGAGATGGGTCGCTGTCAGTTTCTGTTTTGAGCGCAAGTCATTAGAATTCGTGACTACTTATTCGTGACTAGGAGCCTGTGGATTTCCCACACAGCTGCAGCAGCAATTGAGGAATTTCATTCTCATACATGAGCTTTCACTTCACAGTCCCTAATTTACGGGACCGGATGCGAAAATCATTTAAGGTTTTCATAAATTCATCTTGTAGTGATTCCGAGTGACATTATCTCACCCAGCACTGACAAACATTCGGGGAATTTTGTTTTTCTTTTTTCTTCGTCTTCCGCACCAGTAACATGGTCTGCTCAAAATAATCATACTTGGTAGAAAGGCCTAAAAGAAAATTTTTCTGTTTCTGGTACCCAACCAACCATAATTTTGCGCCACGATCCAAGACTTTTTATTCGGCATAAAAAGAAAGGGAGGGGGGGGGGGGGGGGGGAGGAAAAGAAAAAACATTCATGTCCTACCGACCCTATTTTAACATGGCATGTTACTGAAAACAGAACTTTTTGTTTGGCCGCCTCAAGCATGTTCATGGCAACAACTTTAAAATTTTACTTCCTCGAGAAACTGTGGTATACCTTAGTCTACAGCATTTAAGAATTAGATTGAAGCAATATTTTTGCTGTTAATTTTAGCTTAGTAGCTCAGAGACACTCTATTAGTCTCTAAGAAATCTTGGATCCCTCTTGGGAAAATATGGATATTTCAACAAAAACTGTGTATAAACAAATTCCTTTTCTGTTATCTTATAGTGGTTGACTCGTCAATGTAGATCATTGGGGTTTTCAATCATTTGTTTGGAAAAAGACTCTTCTATATAAAGCCATTGTCTCAAAATACGTTCTCGCACACAAGGACACCATTACAAACATTTGGAGGAGCATACATTGTACATGATAGGCAGGGTTGATTTCTTGTGAAGATTCGTTTATTTTTTTATTAATATGATTACTTTTTTTTTGATGGGGGGGGGGGGGGGGGGATGGGGAACTGGAATCAAGGTTGGGGGTTGATTTTGGGGTTAGGTTTCCTCGCCTTCCACCTCTAGGACCCTGGTTCAAATCCCGCCGAGGGCACAATGTGAATTGGGTTTTCATTTCTTACCTGATTGTATTGATTTTCCCCTGGAATAATTCTCAGGGGTTTTCCTCCCACATCTAAAATTGAAACTTTATTCCTACTCTCTTTATGGGGCTCTCGGCTAATGCAGTGATTAAGTTCGCTTTCCTGAGAATCCCAGATAAATAATAAAAGAAAAAATCAATATCAATGACCCCCTCCCCCCCATCTTGAATTGTTTTAATGTCATTTGCCATTCTCGCTCTCCAACCCCCTCCCCCAACCCAAATTACTGTCAGTGCTTGTTGGTTTTTGGGGGGGCTGTGTATTTATTGACTGGAGCGCAAACATCATTTTGCACTGAAAACACAGCTTTTCTTTGATTGTATTTGACCGCCACCACGCTAAATTCCCTCTCCGTCATCTCCCGCTGACTAATACCGTTCAAAGCCCATCAATATGCAGGAGACAATTACCGTCCGATTTGGCTCCAATCATTGGGGGTCTAATTTTCCACAAAATATCAGTTGATTGAAGCTCACGCTGGCTCCTGAAATCCGCACCGACGTTGTCCACCGCTGTGGCCCCAAACCAGAGCAACAAGCTTCTGTCAATATTAATGCATCATTCTTGCTTTTCTGGCTGATGAGATTTATGCTGGGCTTTTAGTGACTCACCCCAGCGTCTTTCACCTGTCTGTTAAAAAGTAACCCTCATGCGGATAGATTAAGATTAGACCCCTACCCTGATGTGCACGTTATATGCTGGTAATAGAGGTATGAACTTTTCGGCCAAGGCCTGTGAGTGGGAACCATTATTACTCACCACCACCGTGGTTTCTTTATTTTCTTTTACACAATTCGATTTACCAATGCATTTCCGCAGCGCCTGTCGTATTTGTATATTGCATTAGGGTGGGCTTTGCAGTGTGATTGACCTTGGCACAACGGCGCACTGCAGTGTAATTCTTGTGCATGCGTGAACATCTTATTGTGAATTATGACAAATCTCAGAAATGTTGAAGATGCATTGTATCAAGTACATGTCCAGTGTATTTTGTGCCTTTATTGCACAAACTTCATTCCCAAAGGCAATTGCATCCACAGCTATATTGTGCGCAAAATAGTGCAGCCACCCACGCTGCTTGAACAACTTTTTTGCACCCTTCATTACAATGGATGTGCGTAGACTGTCATATCATTGTTTCATTTATGAGAGTCAACGATAGAATTTAAAGGATTAATCTTTCTTTAGTCTGCCTTGGTGCCCCTTGAAATTTGCCAGTCCAGTACAAGTTTGTGTTTTCCTCATAAATGTGCCCAATGGATTATCAGGTCTGGTAGTGCACCCTAGATATGGTGTACTATACACATATTTTCGGGTAGTTCGTACTGCAGACGTTTGCTTGATATGCATTTCAGGAATGCAGAATCCTGACCATTTTAACAAAATTAATACATATGCATTACAAAAGTCTCTATACGCTTGACTCCCAAAATGGCGCATCGGCCGCAAGTCTGGAACTACTAGGCGGCAATAGAGGCCATGTTGCCCTAGTTTTGTCCCTTCAAAAGTTTCCCATAGACTTTCAGAATTTCCAATGGAAGTGCCCTTTGCAAAATGAAACTGGCTCTGCCCCCTCGAAGATGAAATTCCAGGCCTGCAATCGATGATGGCATTACTTGGACATAGACTTACTATAGTAACTCTGAATTTTACACTGTAAGTTTCAGTTTGTATTCAGTTTGGCAAGTTTCTTTGCATACCAACAATAATATTGTCTTACTAACCAGCTGATTGACACCATTAATAGGCCTTAAGCCAAACGTCCCATGATGAGTTTTCAACGCCAGGTATCTATTGCAAGGTTACCAATGTTGGGATCAAAATAATCACTGGACCTTGTGACCTGACTCTAGTAATTTAAGCATTAGGCTAGTTACATCACAACCAAAAAGCATTTTCTTGACAGTTTTTTCGTTTTCCTGTCCTTAAAAAAAAAAAATTAGTGCCCTGGTGGTGGATTTGTGTTCTTTATGTTGTTAGTATTATCATTATTATCGGTGATTGTTGCAATTCCTGTGTTTGTCGCACATGACCAGACCGCAAACTCGAGTTGGAAGTGGGACCCAACTTCATTTCCGACCTCCTTAACTCATCTCAGCTCATTGGAGTTGACTTCAACGACTTGGAAGCCGACATCAATCACAGTATTCTAGTTCACTAAGGGACCTGTGCCTCAGTGTTATGTCCTTGGCATTTGAAACGTGGTAATTGGGATGCGGTGTGCGCCTGCTTGCTGAGTTTAAAGTCTGCCTCAATCAATTCTAGGGTTTTTTTTTTGGTCAGAGCTCCCGGCTAGAAGGGGTTTCCGTGAACAAATTACGTTTCAGTAAATTATGGTTGTAAATGATCTGGGCCCCGATTCCTTTGAGCTATATAACAAATTCTCTGATACATGCATGTCCAATGTCCAGCATGCGGTTAATTTGTCGAATGGATTTTTTGAAACAATAATTTGTAGTTATTAGACCCTGTGCAGTGCAGCATTTAATACTTGTGCATGTTTTGTAAATATTAGGGCCTACACAAAAGTCATAAGGTTGTACTCGGAACTAATGGTTTTAATGTATCACTGTGTTTTTTGTGCATCGAGCAGAAACAAGTCAACACAAGTAATTTCTGTCCCCAGCGGTGCACAGCTGTTTTAAGACAGCGAAATATACGAACGACTTAAAATTTTGATTGAAGTAGGAGGTTTGATTGCCCCTCCCCCCCTCTCCTTGATTGCGATTTCGCTGCAGTTCCTTGCGTAAAGAGATTATTCATCTCCTACAGGTATACACAAACCATTGCAACTGTACACAATCTTTATGACCTCAAGCATGAAAAAAAATGTGTATTGCTGCATGATGACAAATGAAGAAACCTTTTCAGTGTGTATTGCGGAAGTAGAATCCTTGATGAAAAAAAAAAAAAAAAAAAAAAAGTAGAAACCGGACTGTATGCAGATCTTTGTCGTGCTATGGCCATCTTTCTCAGACTCCTTGTGTACATTTGACTTCTTGCAATGATGAAAAAAACAGGGCCCAATTTTGAAGAGCTGCCTAAGCAGTGAATATTGTAAAAAAAATTCTGCTAAGCAAAACTAAGCAGGGCCCAATTTCATAAAGCCTGTAAGAACAAAAACTTGCTAAGCACAGAAAAATCTTGCTTGGCAGAAACAGGTTACCAGCCAACATTCCATAAAGTTAACATTGTTGCGACTGGTGCCTCACTCATTTTTTGCTAAGCAAATAAATTTTCCAAGCAGTATTTTTTGCTTATCAGCTTTATGAATTTGGGCCCAGGCTTCTACATGTAGTTACATTACCAGTTACCTGTAAAATGGGATTTTATCTGGTAACCTTATTCTGGTAAGCATGATTTTGTTGTGCCTAGCAACTTTTTTATGCATGGGCAGAAATTGGGCCCTGAGCCTGTTCGCATAAATCTTGCTTAGCAGTTTAAGTTGCTGAGCTAGAATAAGCAGGGTACCAGTCACAAGCAATGTACATTACACATGTGCATGACATTTTGGATGTTAACCCACTTTTGCTTAGCAATATGTATCTGTGCTAAGCATTTTTGTGTGCCTTCATTAAGCTGTTAAGCAAATTTACATACTTTAGCCATGTACATGTAGGAAGGAACATCCATGCTCATTTCTCAGAGAAATGTGCATTTTATGTTAACGCACTTGTATTAATGTATGTAGATTGTACATGTATTTCATAAATGATCCAGAAGATTTGACAGCCCTTCCACACACTATGGATTTGGCATATTTATCTCCTCACAAGCATTTTCAGTAGGGCCTATTTTCATAAAACTGTTAACTGGTAAGCAAATTTGTGTGCTTGCTATAGCAGCCTGTAAGCAAAGGTGTATTTCACAGGCCAAACAATGTGACGGTGCATGTGTGGTTCGTGCTTGCTATAGCAGCCTGTAAGCAAAGGTGTATTTCATAAGCCAAACGATGTGACGGTGCATGTGTGGTTCGTGCTTGCTATAGCAGCCTGTAAGCAAAGGTGTATTTCATAAGCCAAACGATGTGACGGTGCATGTGTGGTTCGTGCTTGCTATAGCAGCCTGTAAGCAAAGGTGTATTTCATAAGCCAAACGATGTGACGGTGCATGTGTGGTTCGTGCTTGCTATAGCAGCCTGTAAGCAAAGGTGTATTTCATAAGCCAAACGATGTGACGGTGCATGTGTGGTTCGTGCTTGCTATAGCAGCCTGTAAGCAAAGGTGTATTTCATAAGCCAAACGATGTGACGGTGCATGTGTGGTTCGTGCTTGCTATAGCAGCCTGTAAGCAAAGGTGTATTTCATAAGCCAAACGATGTGACGGTGCATGTGTGGTTCGTGCTTGCTATAGCAGCCTGTAAGCAAAGGTGTATTTCATAAGCCAAACGATGTGACGGTGCATGTGTGGTTCGTGCTTGCTATAGCAGCCTGTAAGCAAAGGTGTATTTCATAAGCCAAACGATGTGACGGTGCATGTGTGGTTCGTGCTTGCTATAGCAGCCTGTAAGCAAAGGTGTATTTCATAAGCCAAACGATGTGACGGTGCATGTGTGGTTCGTGCTTGCTATAGCAGCCTGTAAGCAAAGGTGTATTTCATAAGCCAAACGATGTGACGGTGCATGTGTGGTTCGTGCTTGCTATAGCAGCCTGTAAGCAAAGGTGTATTTCATAAGCCAAATGATGTGACGGGGGGGGATGTTGTTGACTTACCAGATTGTGTGGCTGTTGTGTTACTCATTTGCTGGGCAGGGAGGTAAACTAGGGGATGCTTTTCAGGTTTAATCTGAACGTATTGATAGAATTTAGCAGAGTTTGGCCAGTTCTTTAGTAGAATACCATCATAGAGATTTAATCTATGGGGGCTGTGGGATTCTATATAACTGGTCTCAGTAGTTTATCACTCAGTAAGGAGGCTGATTTAGTTTCTCTATCTGGTGAGAAACCATCTCCAACACAGGGTAAAGAATCAATGCTGCTCATTACGTGCATGTATCAGGGTACCCTAGATCAAGTGAACTTTTAAAGCTGGATTAGTATGAGTTAGGAGAAGACTTTTGACACCCTTTTTGAAAAATAGCCAAAATTTATTCAACCCCCAAAAATCCACAAGCTCTCACACTAACACCACCTGTACTACACCATCGAGCAAGGTTCTAGTATTGAACTTTTTACATAGAATGAAGTAAGTGGTTCTTCCTGGTAAACTTTCCATGAAGAGACAGAGATACTGTGTGCAATTTTCATCCAGTGTTTAATTTGGAACACTACAGTATGAAGATGGATTTTTAACCAGGCCTTCTGACAGAATGACGGATTATCGGCTGTTGTGTCTGCACGCAATGTGATCCTGAAAATATCCGAAAACACATTTGGGAAATGTGCATGGTTGTTGTACCATACAGTAGTGTATAACTAAATGTATTAGGCCTACATGTCTTAATTCCAATGCACGGATTACATATTAAGTACATTATTTTTTAGTGGAAGTCCTTTTGCCTCTGGAAAATATTCCCTATTCAGAGATAAAACCCCAGGCCTAAAAAAGTAAAAAAATATAATAAATCATTTGTTAACATATTTACTTGTAAGTGAATTTTTTAGGCCTTAATATGTACATTTTTCTTTTTCTTGTGCTCTCTCACGCTCTCCAATTTTACAATGAGATCTAAATATGTGTTATGTAGGTGTGTACATGAAGCCATTTGATTTATCTGTACACAATTTGTTGCGAAATTTCTTACCAGAAAGATTTGCCCACAACAATTGCCTCTGCCTCTCTGGTCACTCTGAGGTCACCAATTTACCCAACCCCTATGATCTGTGGTCAGGTCTTCCAATATTTATGAATGAACCCACACTTCCCTTGTCAGAGAGTCACTCTTTATCCACACTATTCATCAATCAGTGAATTCTTTTAATGGCGGCTGGGATGGGGTGAATCACAATTGCGTAGTATTTCTTTTTACAGCTAGCATATCACACACTCCAGACGCCCGGAGCCTCTTTTGATATCTGGAATTTTTATCACAGGTAACACTGCCTGGTAATTTTCCAGTGGAATGCCATAAATACAGTCTCAAGGCATTCTTTACTTGTCATGCTTGTATGAATTCCTTGACATTGGGACATCCAGTATATACCTGTGTTTCACTGACATTAAGAGGCTAAGCTTAAAGATGCATATATATATGTATATTATATGTATGAAGACAGTATATTTAAACCACTTCACTGACTTTTTTCTGAGCGAAATTTGAACATGACGTCTTTGTAATTCAACAACCAACCGATCTTTACATTCCAAGGAGGAATTTTTTGACAGTCAAAATGTCAAATTCAAGGCTGTTTGATATCATTTTATTGAAAGTCAGTACTGAACCAAAACACCCCCAAACAAAAATGTTGAGGTCCATTTTTCTCAGAATGGTGTCATCAGATGTTTTTGATGTTCAACATTTTTGCTCTGGAAGAGTATTGAATAAAATGGCAATTTACACCATTTTAATGTGAGGTTAGAGACTTGTAATTTTTCCCCCAACTCACATGAGGACTCTATCTATGAGAAAATGATAGAAACAAAATAGAATTGGTCACTTCCCATCCTCTTTAAACCACTTCTCTGGCAAGTATAAACATACAAGCACACAAAACAAACAAAGGTAACTCAGTAAAAGGAAAAGTAGAAGAAGCTAGAGCCTGACGGAATGCCTAAAAGATACCGTTTTTGATGAGGAGACTCACTTCTCTAGCTGGCACACACACAAATATTTACACAAATATTGGATGCATGAGTGCATTGTTGCAGAATGTAATCATGAGGTGTAATGGAAAACCCAGATTTCACCGACTAAATGTGTTCTACTACAATGCATGAACGAAATTCATTCAATACTTTTCTACTATCATGTTTTTTAAAGTACTTGATGCCACCCAAAAAGTGATTGAACTTGTGAATGAACATGCAGGCTTATACTAAAAATAATTTGATTTGGTAAGTATTATTCACCTATTAATTACTCTCTAATTTCAATTAAAACATTGGTTTAAATGTAGGTCACTTTTACTGTCTGTCTGTTTTTGACGGGAATTTGAGGGTGATAAAAAAAAACAAAAAAACAAAAACCACCTACAACAAAACAAAACAAATTAAAACAAAACAAAACAAGAGCATCAACTTTCAGTTCTTTTTATGCTTTTAGTATAAGCTTGCATCCATTCAAATGTTACTTTTTTGTGGTTTCATGTACTAAAAAAAAAAACAATAATAAAAAATTGCAACCATTGGAAAAACTTCTATTAAACATTTCATGACTGATGCAAAAATGTCCCCTAATTGTGTTTCTTCTCATAGCTGTTTTGTTGTTTTCACTAAAAAGTTACCAGCAAATTTAACGAGATTTTCATAAGTCGGAGGTTGGTCATGTTTGTTGAAAACTAAAGGATGAGAATGAATTCACTGTCCAAAACCCAACAATGTAGTTACCTTTAAGTGACCTTCTATGATGTTCATCTTATGTCATGGATACCCACACTGACTTGTCTCTATCAGCAAAGCTCAACATTCCCAGTTCAGGTTGAAAATTCTCTTAAAGGCCCTGTACACGATTGGTAAGATCGAAAAACACAAATGTTCACAGATTCACACATAACTTACATGATTTGAAGTAAGTTATGGTAGAAAGGGTTCCTTAAAATATTTCTGCCTGAAATGCTATCGTTTCTGAGAAATGAGTAAAACAATAGTTGTTATCGCGCGCGATAATAAACTCGATGTTTGAAAAACAGAAAACACATAAGGTCTCTTTTCACTATTTTCTCGTGATCTCGATGACCAATTGAGCTCAAATTTTCACAGGTTTGTTATTTCATGTATGTGGTTGATTACACAAAACATGAACACTGTCTGTGATTATTTTGTCAGCTCTGCCAATCCTGTATAATACCTTTAAAGGCACTGAACACGTTTGGTAATTGTCAAAGACCAGTATTCTCACTTGGTGTATCCAAACATATATGCATAAAATAACATACCTATGGAAATTTGGGCTCAATTGGTCATTGAAGTTGCAAGAAAATTAATGATGAAAGAAAAAACACCCTTGTTGTACAAATTAGTGTGCTTTCAGATAGAAATAAAAGGCTTCTGGCCAGAAGTCTTTTATTATTTTAGTGAAAAATTACCTTTTTCTCAAAAACTACGTTACTTCAGAGGGAGTCGTTTCTCACAATGTTTTATACTGTCAACAGCTCTCCGTTGCTCGTTACCAAGTAAGTTTTTATGCTAATATATATTTTGAGTGATTACCAAACGTGTACAGTACCTTTAAGATGAAGACTTGAAGTGTGTTCCTACAAGAAACACTGAGCAATTCCTCAATGCTTCAATAAAGCATGGGGAATGAGGCAGTTCTTAAATAAACACTCACTTGTAAGGGTTGTAATGAAATGAATAAGATAATAAATATTTGGTGAAAAGGTTTTTTTTAACAGAGATTATTATTTTGTTTTTCTCATTTGGTTTAAATTTTATACTCGGTATTTATTGCAGCAGTTTTGTTGAGAAAAAAAAAATAACAATATGTTAACATTTATAACAAGGGAGTATTGTGTTTGTCACGTTTGTTTTTTTTGAAATTTATTTAGTCGTGGCAAGAATGGGGGATATTTTATTCTTACCGTGGGAAAATTTGCTGTCGTTCTTTTTTTCTTCATTCATATTTTGAAAAAAAGTCAGACAGACACAAAAATATTTTATTTGTATTCATTTTTTTTTTATATCAAATAATAAACCACAAGTTTTTTTAATAATCCAAACAATAGTTGTAAACACTGATTTAAAATGTTGCTGTATCCTCCTTAAAAGGTTCTATAAAAGTATAAGTGTGGAGAATTTTGTTCTTTCATTTTTCCCTGTAGTTAACATCCTCCCACAGACTTTACACAAAATTCCTTGTGGAACATCCCTCTCTTTACAATTCCCCTTGTGGAGACCTTTTGCTCCAATTGTCAAATTCAGTCTCCATAAGGCAGCAAATATTGAAACAATAGTATTGATGAAATCAGCGTCTCTATTTGATAACGATTTACGATGCTTCTAAAGAGAGATCTGACCGTGAGAGGTTTTACCACTGTCGCCAAGTTGCTTCCATTTATCGGTCTATCCGAATGGATCTAAACAGCCATGTTCCAAACAGCACATCGTACAATGTAGCTTTGCCTCATTTGATTAGATTTGATCATATATCATCGTTCATCCTTGTACATTACCAGACATCCCATCCGGCGCGTCCTCATCTCATCTTTATATATGACTTTAATTACAATGACAACCTCTTGGCATTTGTTCGTGGTCAATTTAGAAAAACCAGAGCATCGCAATTCCATTTTTTCCAAAGTGATTGGTGTAGGGTATGTTCGATTATTCTGCCCACGCTTTTTTGTTGTTGGTTTATTTATTTTTTATGATTTACATTTGAGAGCCACTTTTTCAGGGGAGTGTAGCGAGCGTCTGATTTCAAAATGTAGACCTCATTAATGTCTGAATTAGTGCGAATTTCAGCGTGAGTTTTAAGACTGATTCATAAGCTTAGATTATATAAGATTAAAGGATTAATATATTTTTCTGCACATTAAAGACAATGTGCTTGATTGATAGTTAAAAATATATGAATATATAACTTATAGTTTCAATCTAAAAGGTCACTTGCTATAAATTTCAGACCAGTATCAATCTTCTGAATTTTTTTTTTCTTCATGTGAACTGTCATAGCAGAGAAAATATCACCCCAATTAAAAATGTACATGAACGTGTCAATTACCTAATTACATGTGCACTGTATTAAAGCCACATTATTAAAAAAAAAAAAAAAAAAAAAGGGGGAAAAAGAAAAGAAAAAAACGAGAACAGGAATGAGTCAACCTACAATGTAATATGTTCATAAAAATGTATGGGAATGGGAATGAATTTACTCCATTCCAAAAAAGCAATCCTGATCTACCTTTTAAAATTTACAATTTTGTTTTTCTTTGAATGATCATATTGTGTATTGGAAAAAACCTGGAGTAGATGGAGTTCACTTCAAGGCAAAACCCAAGTGATGCCACAGTGTATGGAATTGAGTCTGGATATTTAATTGAATTTTCTTGCAATCCCACTGTGAAGGTTATGCAATTAATTGAATTGGTAAAGTATCATCATAAATATATGATGCAATTAGAAATGATAGACCTCACTTAAAAGCATATCACAAGAAATAGAACGCGAAAAATACAATTTGGGAAATGTGATTCTTATAAAAGTATTTTTTTTACATGGGATTGAAAATAAATCGGCCTGACCAGCTACAATTGACTTCTGTGCTGGATACTTTATTGCAGCCATTAAGAAAAAGCCTTCAGCAGGAAATGCTAAGATTGGACATGAGATCATACATTGTACTTAAACTCCTGGGGATCTAGGGAGGCTCTGGACCCTACACCATTATGATGTCATGCTTGCTTTCCATAAGGGGCACCAACTTCTGGTCATCAGCCTTCTTCTTCAAATTTTTTTTAAACTGAAGTCTTATCACATGTCGGGGTTGAAAATGCAAAGTGCATGGAAACGTTATTGTAAAATAAGAACTAGTTGTTATTATTGTGGCGTTTTACGGCGGTGTGTTATTAAGAGCACCAAACTCCAGCTCTTGCGTTTCTGATCAGCAGAGTGTGGGTTCGAGTCCCGGTCGTGACACTTGTGTCCTTGAGCAAGATACTTTACCAAGATTACTTTGTCCTTCATATGAGACATTAAGCTGTAGGTCCCATGTACTAGGATATGTAGTGCAGGTGAATTAACCCACAACACTTATCATGGAAGAGTATGGGTTAACCCCGGTGTTTCTGGTTCACATACTTAACACCCTTGTTTACAGGTTTCCTCAGGCTTGCAAGCTACAGTAATTAAAATCTCTTACTTATGAGGCATCCCTGGTTTCATTACCTGAAATATATAATAATAATTATTATTAATAAGGCAATTTGTACTTAATGGGCACTTCCTTAAGAATGTCCATTTTACCTGTGACAATATGTGCTTGCAAAAGCCTGTACGTCCTGCTGGCAACATTTATAACTCCACTCAATGGAAGAATACATTTGACATTTTATGGATATTGCACCACACAATTTTGATCCACTGTTGATATGAAGAAAGGGGCACCTCTCAAATCTGGTTCAGCTTTTAATTTTTTCATCACTTGGATTTTATGTGGCAATTACAATACAAACGGAATGTACAAATTTCTTATTTGATTGATCTTGTCTGCCAGAAAATGTCTTGAAATGCAGAAGGTAACTTTTTGTGATGTTGGAAAGTGATTCAGGGACACGAAGGACAAGACCGGGGCAAGGGAGGGCATTGACCTCCTCGACAGAACATTTTGAAATACAATGCCTGATGCTAAAAACTACAAACAGACATGTACGTCTACTCAATATCATTCAACAAGATCTACACTCCAAACACATTGAGAGACAATCCAGTAAATAAGTGTAGATCAAATTTATCACAACATCTATACTACGAGTAATTGGATCTGCAGACTTTTAATAGCCCCCCCCCCAAAAAAAAGGAGTAGTAAAAAAAAAAGTCCTTTTAGAACATGTAGTTCTGCATCAACGGAGTAATGGACCTTTTAGAACATGTAGTTCTGCATCAACGGAGTAATGAAGTTAGAATAAAGTGTTAAATTGTGAACGCGATATCGAGGACAAAACCATGTATCACTTGAGAAGCATAACAGCTTTATATTCTGTAATATAATAATGAAAAACGAGAGACTATGGAGAAACAATTACGCTCGTTACGAATCGATAGGAATTCCAAATCCATCACGGAGACATCCTAAAGCCAGTTTGAAGGAAATGTAATCCAGGAGAGGAATCCATATTGCATTGAAGAGGGGGAAAAAAGCGGCGCGAATGCGACAACCAGATGGTGATTGGGAAGCAATTTATCTGCCGATCCAGATCCTGTCATAAGTGTGGTGACGGTGATCTCATCTGCTGCTGATCAAAGTGTTTGAACAGGGACAACGCAGCAGTTATCGCCTTCCGGTTTTTTTTATATATGATTTTGGGTTGAACAAAGAAAAATTGACTAGAGCGGGATTTGAACCAACGACCTCAGGTTTAACGTGCCGGCGCTCTACCAACTGAGCTATCTAGCCCTATGTTGGCAGTCTCCCTATTTTGTCAATATCTTTGTTCGGGGGGGGGGGGGTGCCAGTCAGAAGCCATTCGACCGTAAACTGCCGTGTAGCCAGGGATCACACCCAAGTATACGATACAACCTGGGAAGCGGCAGCCAGGGGATCACCTTAAGGGGATGCGACTTTTTATATCAGATATCAAATAATAAACCACAAGGGAAACTGACTGGGTAAATTTTTAAATGATTTTGGGTTTATATACTATGGACGAGGAGTGTGAACGCAGATGAGAGGTACATGTGCTAGCTACCGGAGAAAAGTGTCCTGGTAACAAGGAGGTACTCACGCAAAATGGAGTGTTGTTGTTAGAGGGTTAGACAGTTTGAGAGTTGTAACAAGGTGGTTGTGGAGTTACAGGGGTAGTATCAATGCACATTGTAACATTGTTGGTTTGAGAACATGGAGTGGATTCCAAAATAGTTATGTGTTCATCGCAACAGTGGTAAAAAAAGAGAGGTTTTTATGTTAGATATCAAATAATACAAATAATAAAGGGGAAACTGACTGGGTAAATTTTAATCCATGTCTACACAGCAGTTACAGGTTGAATGGCTTCTGACAGGCGCCCCCAAACAAATATATATAGACAAAATAGGTAGACCAACAACATTCGGGCTATATACATGTAGTTCAGTTGGTAGAGCACCGGCACTTACATCCGAAGGGGGTTGGTTCAAATCTAGCTCTTGTTAATATTTCTTTGTTCAACCCCTAATTATGTTTTAATTTAAGGTACTTTTTTGTTGTTTCGACAATAGTATGTTCTAAAAACATCCTATACAAGTTGGCGGGCGGGGAAGAAAAAAAAAAAAAAAGGATCACAGTAACAGTCTTACATTAAAACTGCGCTTTGTGTGTGGCACGTGTACATTTCAATGTTGGAATTGGTTCTTTTTGTATCATTTTTCAGAGTTATTATAAGAACAATTGCTAACAATTTTATAAAAGTCCTAAGCAGGACAGGGAAGAGTTATTTTTTTTTAAAGGATACAGGAAAAGTCTGGAACTTGGCTTGTTATAAGGCTCATGCACATTTCAAAAATTTGAATTGGTAATTATTGTAATATTTTGTAACATTTAATAGAGTTATTTTGAGAACTGTTATTGGTCTATTTTGATAGGACACATTTTCAAAAGCATTGGTAAAAACTTGATTGTTTGAGAGGACAAGAACAAAAACCTACTTTTGCAGAGTTCTTGAGAAACTTTGCTTTATGGTCAGATGGTACAGTGTGACCAAGAAGATTCAATGTGACCACAGGGTGACACGTTGTAATGCAAGCTCGGAGTATAACCCCCGCATCGATAACGTAGATTATGACAAACTAAGTCAGATCATGACAGCCCCGTTAATTGACCTGCCCCAGTTAATCACAATTAAGACTCTGCAGGTGGCACCAGGTATGATTGGTCGTCAGTATAGGTATCTACCAAATAAAATTACACCTCAGGGGAGAAAAGGCTGCCAAGAAATATGATAGGATCATGAATAAGAATCGACTATTTTCTCACCCAGCAATTAATGCAAGACTGTATTCTTCTTGAATTCAATGTCTCTCCTACCAGGGGATGAGTCCCTAGCGGTGTGCTTTAGTTTCAGGGCAGTGATCCGCTAGATAACCCGCCCATAATGAAAATACAGTTTTCCTGTCTCCCCGATAACACAAGTGGTGTTGTAGTCTTCTCACCTGCCTGAAACAGGTTCTTGGCGTGCACAAACATTAGTCATCAGCTGCGTGCAGCTGCGCTGAAACCCTGTCTTTGGAGACTAATTCATATTCCATATCTCTGACGCGCACAAGGACAATGTGTGTACAAGGGGGATGCCGTAGACGCTGGGGAGAAAATTGGTTTTTGGTCGCAGAGGTACTCAGGTGAAGATGAGAGACTATGCTGGAGCGCTGGGGCTTATGACAGTGCTGACAATTGATGATGATTGACTGGTTTAAGATAACTTGATGACAAAAAGAAGGTTTTTTTCTTAAAGGGAACCACACATTCACAACTTCTTTGTTAGGATCCTCTTGAAATGGCATTCACTTCTTATTGTATGTCAAGTTAAGGATAAAAAGTAGAGGACTTTCAGTGTCAGTACATGTATGTAGAACAGGTGTGGAAGTGTTAATGCAAATGGATTTTTCTAGGGGAAAAAAAAATGGATTTGATTCCCTACTTGCAAAAAGAAAGAAGAAAAGAATATCATAATGAAAAAGATACAATTTTTACAGCTTGGTTCTAACAATTTTGAAGCATACTTCTATCTATCTGGTGCCGACCTCTGGCAAAGGGTGTGCAGCAGCCATCTTTGCAGGTTGTCTCCAGGATTGGTGATCTTTGGCATGTCACACTGCTGTGTGGGTACTGAGTTCCCTCCAGTCTTTGATATTGTCTTCCCAGATTTCTTAAGGTTGTCCTCCGAGTCTTTTCCCATTAACTTTGGCCATGGCTGATTTTGCAGCTATGGCTACAGCTACAGCTGGATTGCTGCGTCATCATACGTTGAAGTATAGGATGTCAATAACCACACTCTTGGCAACAGTTGTAGCTGTAGCCGCCAATTCGGACGCGGCCTTTTTCTTCGCACCTCTCTCCCAAGCACTTCCCTCTGGCCACATATCCGAAATAGTTGAGCTGCTTCAGGCAGACAAGAACTATGAGGTTTTCTTAAGCATACTTAAAAAACATATAATTAGCTTTCCCTCCTAGTTTGGACAGACGTCAAACCACATGTAGTTTCCCCAACCATTGTCAGGACATCAAGCAAATTAATGCAGGTTAAAGTGTTCATTTTCAACTCATAAGCTGCCAATCTGCCTATTATTTTTTAGAACTGGTAACCGCAAAACTTTACCCCTCATTCCTTATTACACCAGTCATGTTTGAAATGTGACCAACCCCATCAAGCTCTGTGAAATCAAATCACACTGACTAATAATACAGTGTAGACAAGTCAGTAATTTGTGTCGGCACTCCCTGTAAATTGTTTCAGACTTTTGAAACCCTAAACCAGTTCCAGTTTTGTACATTATCGGATCATACAGACATCAAACGTGTCTCATGCAGAAAGCCTGAAATCAGAGCTCACTAATCATGCATTTAGTACCGGGCCCTCACTGTTCCCACTGTCCGCTAACTCGTGTGTTTACAGCATCTTGCATGTAGACGATCATTGTGTGCAGAAAGTC
Organism: Leptasterias polaris; assembly: GCA_037783415.1. Taxonomy (NCBI): domain Eukaryota; kingdom Metazoa; phylum Echinodermata; class Asteroidea; order Forcipulatida; family Asteriidae; genus Leptasterias; species Leptasterias polaris. Next base: position 524,839 of record JAZGTN010000043.1, read on the forward strand.
ACGCAGCGACAAGGCCTGAGGGTCCTCCACACCATTGTACACCCACCCTTCCCCGAAAAACACCATAGGCAAATACAGGATTGTGTATAATTCCCACTTGTTCCATATTTTGTTTTCTCTTCGCCTTCAGAACTGAGAATTTACATTTGGGGGCTGGCGTCACAACTCATTTTTCTCTATTTAATGGTTACTTTGTCTTGATGGATACTGCCAATATGTTGTTGACAAAAATCTGAATATTTTCATTTCTTTGTTACTGATTATTATTCATGCATGTTTTAAAATGCCATTGGTTGTGCAGTTTAACATGCGTGTGCACGCACACGACACACATACATATTTACAAACCTGATGATATAATAGTACAATGAAAATTGTACAAATGACAATTTATAAAAGATGATTTTTTTAAAATGGAAATTCGTCCGAAAAGAGGCTAAAGCCACACTTATTAAGGAGCTACAAAACAAAAACATTTAAGATGAAATTAAACTCAAAGGAGCTGAAGGTACACATGTATGTAGGAATTGATATTCCTCTTAAATAAGTCTAAATTGTAGAATGGAGGGAAACATGCACCCGGCAAGGAATTCCGAAGAGATGCAGTATGTGAAATAAAGCTGTTGAGGAGCTCTTTGTTCTTCATCTCAGCGAATTGAGAGTGTATGGGTGAGAACAAGCAAAAACCCAGGTTTCATGCTCCAAAATCGGAGGAACTATAGGTCGGACACACTGGTTGCACATTTAAAATAGCTGTAGAAAAGACAGAGGCTGGCTACAGACCTATGGTGGAAAAGAGGCATATTGAATGTCTGTAGTAGATCACTTATTGCGAAAGGGTGAATGTATCATATTTACTACGTCAATGGCGATTTATAAGACATGGGAAACATGCACCCGGCTAGGAATTCCGAAGAGATGCAGTATGTGAAATAAAGCTGTTGAGGAGCTCTTTGTTCTTCTCTTTGTTCTTTGTTCTTCACATTTTTAAGACACGGAAAGACAACATTTTGCAGAACTTCAAAACTTTATCACAGTATTTGTATTTAATAGACCTTGTGCACATCATGACACTGCAGTGGGGCGCCTTCGGGTATAGTAGAAGTCAAAAGGAGGTTACTGTGGCCCATCTTGTGTGCCACGCATATGAGTCTGTGCGTTTTTTCGTTGTTTCATCATCGTTTTACCTCTAAGATGGTGATGGGATGACGTCAGTGCATTGGTAGTAGTAGTAGTAGAGTGTGAGGCGTCATCTTCAGCCAACACCATCTCGGGAGCCTCTGATGGTCACTTTCCACGCATTCCGGTCCAGCATCAGCGCCCTCAACTCAGTAGTTTCTTGTTGCGCTGCGTCCTTCTTTACCTGGTCGACATAGTTGAGTCTCCTCCTGCCCCTACTCCTAGCTCCAGTGCATTAGGTCATTACTAGTTTGTACTTTTACTCATTAAATTGTAGTTAGCTGCAACTCTATGAACCATGCTTAGTGTTGCTCAAGTGATTTTGTTTTGTTCTTGTACAACTGCACTGATAAGATTGTCCTCATCTTACAATGAGAATAAGGTTTGATACCTTTTTGTAAATTGTTATCATACTTTTTGAAAGGAGAGTTTAGAAAAGAAAGGTGTTTTCCACATGCACATATTTGTGGTCACGTCTGTCAATGTGATTATTTAGGTTAGAGATTGCCCTTTATACTGTTACTGTGGCGAAACTTGAACTTTAAAGAGTCCCCTGCAGCCATTATGGTAAACTTTTGAACTTTGCATTGCAGGGGGTTTACAGAATCAGTGTTTACTTCCGGAATTGGATTTGTGTCATTTCAGCATCAAATGTGAAATTTGAACCCTTGCTGTATAGAATGTTATAAAAAATGTACAGTATATTTTGTTACGATTATGCAGGACTGATGCTGGACTGATTCTGACAGAAACGTTTCTCAGATTCAAATTTTGGGGAATAAAACCTGATATCTTTTTACATACCATATTACTTTGAAGTGAAATGATTCTCAAAATACTTTAAACTATCGAAAGAATAAAACATAAGAAGGGTCATATTTATTTAAAAAAGAAGTAGATTTATAAATTTGAACTAATTTGTTTGTAGTAGATTACTCTCAGATGAAACACAGTTATCTCCACGGTCTTATTGATTATTACCTACAAGTACCATTATTCAGTCATATCTCTTGCTTTTATTTTCCGTAACATAACGTTTTTCGGTTGAAACTCATTAGTCTCTCACTGTATGAGAGGATTATTAAAGATTAAAGTCCTCACAGACTTGTCAAACAAGCATGCTGTCTGACATTTTAAAGGTCAAATTACACAAAAGACAGCACACTGGTTTAGTACTAGACATGTGTGCTCAGAATAGTCAAATAACTGCAATTGACAATTTGATGATCTTAACTTGAATAATGAGAGCTTCAAGTGAACAGCTGAAGTACATGTCAACTGGCTCAGTTGCCCTCTGAAAAAAAAAATTGATTTAAATAAATGACTGAAATAATTCTTAAGGGGATTTGCCGTTAGTTTTGGCGATCAGCTTGAATTTAAAAGTTATTTCACAGAGAGTTATTAAGGTTTGTCTTAAGCTGTGAATCAATTTTGATTGCTGAGCAAGTTGTAATGTCACAATACAAATCATTATGGCAATATCGACAACTCATCTTAAGATGAATAATAGTGCTTTGTGAAACTGGGCTCGATTTCACAAAGAGCTAAGCTGTGTATCAATCTTGATTGCTAAGCAAAGTGTGACCACAATACACACACACCACTGTGGCAATATTAACAACTCATCTTAAGATGAATCCTGGTTTTTTGTGAAGTATTACATGTACCCTTCTCCAGCCTTTCACCTTTGTTGATACTGGTTCGTACCAGAGCCTTGCATGTGAATTGGGTTTTTAGGTCCTCCCTGGTAACAAAGATTTCCCCAATTTGGAGTTTTCTGCCCACATATAAAAAAAACCCAGATATTTCTTCAAGTGCCCTTTTCAAAATGAAAATGTTGCTCTTATAAAGATGGAATTCTAGGGGTGCTAAATATTCTCTCTATTGTCCATCTCCAGGTATCCATATTCCGTCAGATGCCCAGCATCGAGGTCATCAATCTCAGTGTGAACAGCATCACCACGCTGGAAGATTTCGCCCACTGTCCCAACCTGGTGGAGCTCTACATCCGTAAGAATTGCATCGGGGACCTGTCGGAGATCTGGTACCTGCGGAACCTGAGGAAGCTCAGGGTGTTATGGCTGGCTGACAATCCGTGTGCGGCAGGAGACAACTACAGACTCTCCGTCTTAAGGATGCTACCCAACTTACAGAAACTTGACAATAGTTGTAAGTATTGTTTCTCCCAGTTGAATTCTTTGAGACTATTTGGTAACCAGTAGATGTGACGTTGCTTGATATCTCATCAATCTGTCATAGAGTTATCTAAAAGGGTTAATACATAACAGCTTAATTTCAGTATTCCGAAAAGTACCATGCGCGGTTTTATTTTTCAGAATTTTTTTTACCCTGAGAGTAATCGTTTTCCTTTGAAAATGTCATTGCCACAAGGACACCCTAACTTGACAACAGAAAGACAACAAAGGTTTTCATAAAAAGCACCAGGGTTTGTTATACTCTTTTGAGAAAGTATGAGTAGGCACTCGCCATGAGTGGCAGAACCTCAGCCGTAAGCAACGGTCGAGTGGAATCGTTGAATGCTCAGACTTACCACCCATTTAACCATTACAATGTTAACAATGGTGGCGGTCTGTCCATTATTTTATGCTACATTTGTGTGATAGAAAGCTTTGTACGGGTGAAACGAAGCGTATAGAAGGGGCATGCATGTGCATGCTACACAGTGGCATGACTGGGTAAATATACACGTCAGCCGTCCGACTGACTGAAGAAAACAAATTGAGGGCGGTCTGAAGTTGTTCCTGGTGTTTGAAACCGCCTGCCATTATAGGCCAGACCATAACAAATTAGCAGATATACATGTCATCCAGTGTGAAGTAGCTAATGAGATCAAGTTTGGTCGTGGCTTCTGTTTGGTGTCTATTATCTCCGAGTGGTGCGGACTGATCCTTACAGTTTTTTTGTGATCGTAAGAATAAAAAGATGGTTGAAATGGATATCAATTCCAGAAAGTTGCTTCAGGATGCATAAACAAAATATATCAGTCAGCACTCGGTATTGAAAGCTATCCCCGTGTACAAGCTGAAAATAATATTCTGGGAAAATACTCCAGGTTGCATGACGGAGCTTGTGGATAAAAAAAGGAAAAAGAGAATGGGCTTCCAAATCCAAATACCGAACCTGTGGTTTGAGACCCCATGCCATGGTTGGTGTGTCGCCAGTTTGGAGAATGTGTCTGGTTCAATCACAGCTCTCCTACTGGTCAACAAGAAAGATGTTATGGAGGAAGCTGTTTTGAATTTTTGCTTTAATTTGTTAATTGGAATGCAGTCTAAGTGGTGGATTCCATTTAATCATCTCATCAACGGGGCCCAAATGCATCGAGCTGCTGCTTTAATGGCCATTGTTGTGAGATTACTGGATGTGATTTTCATTTCGTAGCATTGCTAACTGTAGTGTTAGCACAGGAAAACAGCATTCTTCCTTAACAGTGGGCCTCTGGCCAAATTCTAGTTAAAACACTGAAGGGCCAGTCAAAATTCACTCCCAAGTTGTCCGGAAAGCATCCCTACAGTATTTAATATGAAATATTGACTTGTAAAAAAGCTGGTGAATTAGTGAAATGACAAGTTAATTGGTCCTGCTGGCTAGTCACTGAAAATTTTGGTTTGAAGCCTCGGTCCGAAAGTGTACCTTTTTAAAATTAGAAACAGTAGTTGAAGGCAGAGGTAAACCTGAAGCCATGGTTTCAGAAAGTTCTTATAAACCTTCATCATGGTACCCAGTCACCCCCTGTTTGCAATAAGCAGTAAGGAATACCAATTCTAGTTGAACTAGTAAAGGAGTCGGACTACATGTAGCCTACCCTTCCAGCGTCTGTTTGGTTCTGATTTGAGTTTGCTGCCAGAATGTACATGTACATGCAGTGAACAAATTCCCATGTAAAGCGGAGCAAAATGCTACGCAAATTGTATCAGTTGCTACTCAAAAATCAGGAGTTGCTACTCAATATTAGCACTCAGTGTGCACAAAACATGTTCAGTTTATATATTTTGCTATGCAAAATTACTGGACAAAATCTTCCCTGACATGTACTCAGCACTGAGACTGCTGTGCTGCATTCATACAACAACAAAAGACTCCATCACTTTAACCATGATTTCTGGTCTCATAACACACATTCTTCAAGAATTGATGCGTTCCTTCATTCCGCATTGGTAAATCTGTATTGCCAATCTAAGAATCCAAAAATGTGCGGAATTCAAATGGCATGAAGGTTTATCAGGTGGTACTGAAAGACTGCTGGATATTTGACACTTGTCCCTTTGCACCACATCATCAGCCTCTCGGCCTCACAAAACTTATTTATTTTTTTGTAGGTGGCGAAGAATTCAAATATATAAAAAAAAAAAGGCCACTCTGGGACAACCTCCATCTTGTAAATTAAGAACAGAGAATAAATTGTTATTGAGGTATGGACATAATGCCCTGTGCGAGCATTCCTACCTGAACTTTGTTGAGTCTAAAGTCAAAGGTGTTTTTGTATACCCGAGGGCATATTATATGATGAGTATAAAATAAAAAAACGTAAGGGGGAAGAACAAGCCGCCTGTGCCCTCTTTTACTTCACTTGGCGCATCATTGAGTCATCCCACCACGTCGTGTCTTCCTTGACAGGGGACAAGAAGAAGAAGGGGTGAAGGAAAATAGTAATGAAGAAAGAAGATGCATGAAACAGGAAACATCTTCTTTCCCCATCTAAGGAGATTACCCAACGGTACAAATATCTTTTGCATCAGTGACCGTCTTGGCGCCACGTGTGCATTTTAAAACGCGGATGGAGTTTGAATCGTCCTGACACCTCCCCACCATTCGCACTAGTGGGGGATAGCACCCTTTTATGATTGACTGACTCGAGGTTGCACAAGGATTGAGTGAAGTGGGGGAAGGGGATGGGGGGGATGGATTTACCTGGTTAAGTATGTAAAATAAATGCAGGAAAACGTTGTGGTTGTGAACTTGCTTGAACCTGTTGGGCAAAGAGACGTTATCCCAAGAGTAATGTAAATTCAAATCTCAAGGCGAGACAGAACAATCACATTAGTCCTAATGCTAGATAATCGCCGGGTGACCCTTTTTCAAGACGTTCCGAGGTGACTGGAGATTCATTGTTTGTTTTTTTCTACTTCTTAATTTACTCAATGAGCTTGCTGAAGACTTGTCTGAACACTGCTCGCACGGAGGAGTGTATCTAATTCGTGTAATCAGTCGTAAGTTGCAAATTTATGACCAATCTTGATAGTGCCATGCACTTAAAGATGGATGCGTCATCTGTTTGAAATAAATGAATGACTTCATCATGCTTTTTTTATATCGTGCATTTTTGACCAGTTATCCGATAAAATAACAAGAAGAGAAATCAATAGGAAGGATGACAACATAACAAGTTGGAAGTCTGTCTTTGGAAATTAAAGTTTTTTTCGATGAAGTTTGAGGACTTTAACATAAATAGATGCTCTGACTCTGAGCATTACTTCTACCATGCTTATAGCAAGGAACACAATCAAGTGTACCACAGGTATTTGAACATGTGAATGGACATGCAGGCTGACTGGAAATAATTTGAGTTGGTTACAACTCTTAATTATTTACTTTAAAAAATTGACAGAAAAGGCAGGTTGTCCACCCATTTTCGATATAATTTGAACCATCTAGCCCTAATGTTGGTGGTCTCGGGACACCACCAAATTTAGGGCAAGATGACTTGGTGGGTCCAGCGCCGGCTTGTTAAACCAGAGGTAATAGGTTCAAATCCAACCCATTTAAAAAATATTTGCTGAATTTTAGGGGGGGTGTTTGCATGTAGAAAATTTAAAGAGTACTAGTAAATATTACGTTAATGTAGTACTTGACAGTGTTTGTTTGGAAAACACTTGACTGCTGGACTTGTACAGTTGTGGTGGGTTTGTGGCCCAGTGCTAAAAATGCAGAACTCTCCGTCCACCAGTGGGAAATTTTGAGTCCTGCGATTGGTTTTGTTTGCTCGAAAAACTTTTTATACTGTGTAAAGACTAAATGGCTCTAAAAATAATTGGAATTTGTGTAGGGATTCTTGAAATTGGCAGACAGTAGCCGAATAATGGTATGTAGAAACTGCATGCGGATGACCGGTTTAAATTTATACAAATGTACACAAGGGAAAATACCTCGGTGAATTACTGGGCCAGGGGAATGATGTGGTTATCAAATATCCTTCGGTGGATAAGTTTGACGTACATGTATTGTTATCTTTTTTATTCAGGATTATCTTGGTTGGGGCATCTAAATATTACCTAAAATGCAACAATAACAGCAAATGTGAGTTTAATCTCTCCTGTTGATCAATTTTTTATATACATATTTTTTTGTTTCAGTGGTGACAAATGATGAGGTCAACAGAGCGATGGAACACGGGGATGATTTGCCGCCTCCCATCGCCTCGCTAAGATGGCAGGCCAACGGACACATCGCTAAGGACAAGGACATGAGGGACAGCTCGGTGGATATCAGCCTAGATGAAACAAAGTAAGACAATGTCTCATGATCAAACTGGACTTTTTCCTCCCTTTCTTTTAATTTTGTTATCAAGAGTGTCCTTCATGAAGCCCCTAAGAGAGGCCACTTTAGATGAGGGTTCTGAAAGAGGGGGACGGGGGACGGGGGCCAGGGAGGGTCGGGAGGGATCAGATGCAAGCTCTGTGTACTTGTTTGCAATCAACTACCTGCGGGCTATGCTCTGAATCATGGGAAACAATCAAGTGTTTTTCATCGCAGCCCTCAGAACTACATGTACATGGAGGTGACGAAGCACATGGCCTCTGCTGCCCGATATACCAAATGTGTTTGCTTAGCAGAAATTAGCAGGAAACCAGTCAGAAGCGATAGACATTGCATGGTAGATTTGGCCGGTAACTCATTTCTCATTAGCAAGATTTGTTTATTTGCTTAATAGCAAGTGAAACAGCCCCAGGTATTGGTTGTGTTTCCACATGTACATCTTGGTTTTCTTACGGAAGTATTCTGTACTTCTAGGCCCATTGGCCTTCGCACCCATCTTGACTGAAAATCCAGACCCCTCTCCTTGTGCCACAACCAGCATTGTCCACATCAAAGCTCCTCCCCTGACCCTACAGTGCACTATTTTCACACCCAGAGGAAATTGAAGAGGTTGTCCACCCTGCCTGGCTGACAACAAGGAGAAAAAAAGATAAAATTGTTGACAGGATTGCTAATTTATTTTGTCTCATAGAGTGGAAGTGTGTTTGTACCAGCCTTTAGTATGAGCTGTTGAAGTGTACAATGTGATGCTTTTCACATCAGTTGATGCTGGTGACTGGCACTGAAAATGCCAGGGTCCCAGTCAAAAGCATTTCTTTTTCTGTAGAGAAAGAAAAGCTAAGGTTGTGTCCTTCTAGATAAAAGTTATGGGGGGGGGGGGGTGTATATGAGAAAGAGCAGTGAAGATTGATTGAATGATGTCATTGAATCTTGTCAGCTCTTGATAATGTAATTGCAAATGAATGCCCTTTTGTCCAATTGATATTTATGAATCTGTCACTCATCTCAATGTGTTTGGATTTCTTATTTTATTTATTTTGTCATTTGTCGTTATGTGAAGATTTTCAGTATTATTTTGTTCTCCCTCCTCTGTTGGGTAATTTGCATTTGTATTGCACGTTGCATATCGGTCCACTCATTATTTACGCTGAAGTCTGGTGACTGGACTTAGCTCCTGGGCAATAGTAATCTCATTTATGCTGATTTATTCCTTGTATTCCTGTATGATTCACCACTTAAATTGACCCAAGGATTTCCCCCTAATATTCTTGAGATTACAAAAAAATAAGAGAAGATATATAAAAGCTAGAGCATCATGCTGATGCCCTTGTATAAAAAGAGAAAGGGAGGGGGCTGAGATTGTGAAATGATAAGAAAAAATGTCCCAGCAGCGAAATGAAGTTATTGCACTTTATTGGCTGCGCGGCAATCATGAGTTATGAGTAATACATGGCAGAGCCCAGAGGGTATTTGTGGCTTGAACTAACATGGCTTGGAGTCGTAGCTCCATCTGACAAGAATCATACAAGGCATTGTCTAGTGCTCTCCAGACTTAACTCAATCATTCTCTATCCCCCCCCCCCCCCCCCCCCCCCCCAAGGAAACACCTGCCTGCCTAGTACATGTAGTAGCCAGTCAACGAGGTCAATGCCGATTGGCAGCTCACTGAGGAGAACATTGTATGATTGACCAATCAAAATATGAAGATATCCAAAATGAGAAAAGGTGCTGGTTGGCTGGTGGTATAAAGCAGAATCTTACTGTTGATTGGTTTGTTCCAGCCACAATCAGTGAGGTCGATGCTTATTTATTGGCTGCTCACTGATGAGAACATTGTATGATTGACCAACCAAGACAGGAAGATACTCGAAATGAGAAAAGTCATTGCTTTTTGGCTGGTGGTATAAAGCAGAATCTTATTGTTGAGTTGTTTGTTCCAGTCGCAGTCTATGAGGTCAATTCTGGTTGGTTACTGTTGAGGTGAACATTGTCCCATTGACCAATCAGATCGGGGCACTCCAAATAGAAGGTCGTTGCTGGAAGGTTGTTGCGTGTTATTTTAAGCAGTATTTCATTGTTGATTGGTTTGTCCCAGTGAAAGAAGTCACTCCTGATTGGTTGCTGCTGAGTGCTGAGTGGAATATTGCCTAATTCACCAATCAGATCATGATCCATTAATCAAAATAAGAGGTTGTTGTTTCAAGTAGTCGTATACCATGTTTACTCATTTTACTGATAAACTAGCCCCTCATATTTGATTAGTTTGTTCCGAGTTGAAGATTGGTATCAATCGGGCAATTGGATGGAGATATGTGACACCCCAAGCCAAAAGACAAAATGTTGATTGTTCTAAAAACAATCTGGCTAGTTTCTTCTCGGAAGAGTACTTGTTCAATTGTTGGCAAGAGACATTGCTGATTGGATGCTGTCAACTGAGTCTCTTACAGTACACTTGATTGGCTTGTTCCTGGAAGACTGTGCCTGAATGACCAATCAGGTGAAAGTCATCCGAGGACAAGGTTATTGCTGATTGGATGCTGCTAAATTTAGAACACTGTTCAATAGTGTGGGAAAATGAAATTAATTCAACCTTAAGACCTCTTCACTTGCATCATTCAGGTACCTACTGTGTCCTGTCAACCATTTTCAAATGACCCAAGACGCATGTTGCATTATTGTGAGTGTAACTGAACACAGGTGTTTAGTTGAAATTGCACAGTGGCAGGCCCGGAATTTTATCTTTGAATGGACAAGGCCATTTTCATTTTGCAAAGGGCATTTCCATTAGAAAATTTTGGACAATAATATTGTACATTTATAATATCTGTCTTGTCATAAATGACACTCCTGGCGCCGAAATATCAAATTTGGTAGAGCTTGTTAAGAATAATGTTATGACACCATAATACAATACCTTGTAAGGTATATATGTATAAGGTGAAGAGACACATATTCCTGCCAGATTAGCCAAAAACACTGAGCCAAGCCCCTTCTCTTTTACAATAAGTGTAACTGGGTTCTTTTCATGCTTTACACAAGATATGGGACCAACAGCTTTACATCCCATGTGAAGGATGAAGCAATATGGTTAAGTGTCTTGCTTAAGGACACAAGTGTAAAGACTGAGATTCGAACCCACACTCTGCTGATCAGAAACACCAGAGCTTGGGTCTGGTGCGCTTGACAGCTCGGCAATGACACGCCACAAGAGCTTCTGCAGAGAAGATGAGGCCATTTTCATAATGCATAGGGCATTTCCATTGGAATTTTTTGTAAAAGTATATGGGAGACTTTTGAAATGTCCAAGACCAGGGAAATTGAGGCCATGGCCCCGTGGCCTCCGTGTAATTCAGGCCTACAGTTGGTATGTAGCTTATGTAGATTACATCCCCATTGTTCCCCCCAAATAACACAGCAGCGTGGGACAGTTTCTGCCTTGCAAAGAGCCAGAATGAGTAAAATGTTCGGAAAAACACCCCAAAATAGTGAGATTAATTTGACCATATAGGAAATTATATTTAAAACATCCTCTGCTCTGACTGGTTGCTTCTCTGATCGGCATCTCCCAACTGATTATTCCAGACAGAGAAGATCTGCACAGTTTAACCAATCAGGTGAATGCCGTCAACCACTGATTGTCCAAGACCCACTCAAACAGAAGTAATCTCCATGAAAAAAATGAAGCACTCTTTGGTCCCCGCTCTTAAAAGTACGCTGCAAACAGTGTTACCAAAGACGTAGTGATTACAGTCATGCTTGTTTTTGTTGAATGGAGCTTTCTACATTAGAGTACCGGTCAGGGGTGTCCGCTGAGAGTCCCTGTGCAATATTGACAAGCTAGGGATAATCAAATGCTATCAGCATTTGATGCCTACCTTTTTCCCCCTCCCAAAAAAGGAAAACAAAATTGGAGATAAAAAACTAAGAAAACCCTCACTTCATCATTTCATGTCTCTCCCGCCCATCATTATATTCTTTAGATTAGTTTTTCCTTATTTGATTTAAAGTGGCTGCTGATGTTCAGTAGAAAAAGAAGAAGTTTTGAAACTGTAAAGGGATTATCTGGACTTACTTTCAAGCAGCAATTTTGTTTAAGCAATCAGTGGGAGACTATGGTATGTTAAACTCATTGCCTTCAAAAAGTTAGTTGCAGGTGATTGCGTTTGCTGATTGAATGTTGTTGCGAGAGAAAAACATCAATGAACAGAGTGTGTTTTTTTTCGGAAGGAACTTTTCCCCTTTTACACGACGTATTTAATTCCTGAACGATAAGTACGCAATTCTGATTGGGTGGAATCGAGAGGCACACTGCGTTATTAACCAATCGCCTGTGGCTGTTTTGACTTCTGCCTGATTGGCCACTCCCAGGCTGAATCACCGATCTTGGACCCATGGGCCGTCTTCGAGACAACAAAAGACCCCTGATCATTATCAACACACCCCCATCAACACCCGAGGTGTTGATGAACAAGGCAGCTCCAGCAATCCAGCCAAACTATGCCCCACCACGCCTTCCCTTGATTGCTAGTTATTGTGTCTCAGCACTCCAGAGGCTGCAAATTTCACCCCATCTTTCCCCTCTCTTCTCCTCTAGGAATACATAGACGAATCAACCAAGTCTCACAAATCTATGTCCCCTCCGGTAGGGGTGAAGGAGGGGGATTCTTAACAAGATTCCCAACAATCCCCATTCTAAATTGAATATTATTTTCATTTTGTTTCCAGCGACGTGGTTGTTTGGGGTGAATCGTGCAACGCATTATTATCACAGCGTAGGTAATTTAGCAGTGAGACGCGTGTCTTTATCCATTAGTCATTACAATAGATGATCCACCTTCCCCACACACTTCATCTCCCCCATTTCCATCTGCTTGCTCCTCCACTTTTCTCCCTCTGGCTCTGGTGTGTGTCGTCAGCTCCATCCACCACTCGTTGCCAAAACACGTGCATGGTGATTTTCCGTCGTAATCCTGAGTAAATAAAGATCTCTGGTCGTTGAAAAAAAAAAAAGGAAGAAATGGGGAAAAAAAAAAGGCTAGACACTCAATGCCAATGGGTGTATAAACAAGGGGGAAGAGAGTGGGGGGGGGGGGGGAAGAAAAAAAAATTAATGCACAAGTCAGTGGCAGTGATAATGGTTTTTTTTTGCTTTTCCAGAATGTCCCACGGCTGTAATAATTTTAATTGAATTTTGTGTTTGAGCTGGTAGGGTATACTTAATGCAAAGATTAAAAGGGGGGTTGTAAATGAGTGAACGCACTTTATTTATTTAATACCACTTTAGCATTTTTTAATAACTATTTTAAACTGGATGGCTCGCCAAAATATTATTAGGGTTTTAAAAAGTACAATTTATTAATGCATTGGGTTCTCTCGCTTGTTCCTTTTATTGCATAGAGTGCCGTTTGTAAAGCCTGTAGTTATGATTATCATCATTTTTGCGCTGACCATAAATTGCTTTTTTATCGTAGTTGGTGAAGGGCAGACTGAACTCTAATTGGTAGTTAAAATTGTTTGCGTTAGGATTTGTATTTGTTTTCTGGCAGGAGAAATGTTTTGACACTGGAATTAAATGTAGACTAAAACCTTTTTGCTGTTTGCTTGACATTTTACAGTATCAAGAAAATATGCTCAAAGTTCTCCCAAGGATTTTTCAAAACTGTGAGACATTCTGAAAGCTTGGCTGAAATGCGCTGAATTGAAATAAGGTCCTCAAAATTGCATTTGTTTTTACTTAATGTTTATGTTTGGTTTCAAAAGCTCTACAGTTCAATCTGGAGCATTATAAATGGTTTTATTTTGTGATTTTTGCAGATTTGATCAAAAATTTAAATGTAGTGTGTTTTGGGGCTTATCAGCTCGCAATTACTGCATCCCGGCTCAATACGCTGGCCTGTGCAGTTGGTGAACCCTCATGCTGAGTTTAAGTAAAGAAAATACAAGTGCTTTGTATGGGTTAAAATTGCAGACAGACCTGGGCGTGACAAACACAACTTTAAAGTTTGTCCTTTAATACCATTGTAAGGTTTAAAGCACCATTGTTTAGAGTCTTGTGGAACAGACTTCACAGGCACCTTGGCCTTATACAGGGTGTGCATGACATTGATTAGATATAAAATATAAATGTTCACAGATTTGCACGTAACTTGGATGGTAATACTCTGTCTGCCTTAACAGCACAAATTAGTAGGAAACCAATTGCAAATGACACTATATGATATGGTATTTTGGCTGGTAACTTTTTTTCTGGTAGGAGCGAACTTGCTTAGCTACTTTTTGTGCTTAAAAATAATCTGTGATGTATAGTCCCTGAAAAGGCTTTAAAGACGTTGAGTAAGAATACAATGTGAGTCATATGCATATAAGGCATTATACTATATATCTGCTCTTTGGTCTAGGTTGGATCCTCTCATTTGGGTCAAAAAGACAGGTCTTCAAGTGTCTCTGCACAGAACCATGGTTTCTCTGCTCCAAGTCTCAGGGTCACTCTTATTGCAATTTGCCACTGATTCATTTAACTGTCATGATGATTGGATTTTAGGGGGCTGTTGATGGTGCAGTTCAGACTGCTTGTGTTCTCTCAGACCCACCAGATGCAGACAAGTGCATCTAGCCAATAGCGCCTGCACATTATATCCCGCTTGAGGAGATTATGCAGTAACACAACAAAACTGGAACAATATTACTCTGTGGCATGTTTAAAGGTTGAGCGGTCAGGCGTGCTGGATTTAAGCTCTGGTGTTTCTGATTAGCAGAGTGTAGGTTCGAGTCCCACTCTTGACACTTAATGTCCTTAAGCAAGACACTTAACCATTATTCCTTTGTCCTTCAGTTGGTACATATTGCTTGTCCTTCAGTTGGTATGTAAAACCTTAGGTCCTGTTTGTTGTGTTAAGTGTAATGCATGTAAAATGTTATCGTTAAGAGAAGGGGTTTGCTGTGGGTTTTTTCTTTTATGGTTGGATGCAGACTGTGCCACAGCACCTTGTAAAACCATTACATGGTGCTATGTAAATAAATGGGTCTTATACTTTGAACATACTTCCTGGTACCTTGTAGAAAAAATACTAAGTGCTTTTAGACACACTCAGGTGTGATAAAGTACTAGATCTGCGTTTTAATATCATATTATTAGCTGTTCCGACATAGGTCGGAACAGCTATTGTTTTCGTCAAGATTTTCTTATTCTTTGTTTCCACCCAAATCCCATAGCATTTGCACACGTTTTTTTGTTTAAGCCTAATATCCTAGAGTGTAATACGAAAGAGTTAGATTATTATATCAAATTGAAGCTTAGTACATGAACTTAACTCTAAATGTAAAAAATGTTAAAATTCTTAATTAATTAGCCACTTTACAGCGAGTTGAATATTTAATTAGCCAACCTTGTTTGCACCATATCTCAAAAAGTGAACCCCCGATCGTCAAACTTTTTTCAGTTTAGGACTTGTCTTGTGATGTAGATGTGCCTTTTAGCCAAACATTCTCCGTCACGTCATCGTGACGTCAGTCGTAGGCGTTTTTTCTTTTTGTGTACAAACACAAACGTTTTGGTGACGTTTAGGTGATTCAAAACACAACCGTGGCTACAACGCTGTGCTTTTTTGATTAGGTCCAGTCACCTACAATTGATTAGTTACTCTGGAATACGGATCGCGCATTGTGAAAGCCTGTCAAGAATGGGACTTATCTCAGTTCGTCCAGAAGTAATCCTTAGATGTTATTGACAAACAGTCTTAATTAGTTTATCACTTGATAGCGGTGTGATTTTTTAATTATCCAAACTTGTCTCTGTAATATCTAAAGAACTACACAACTGATTTTTAATTTTTTTTCGGTTCTAGACTCCTTGGGCATTGGAGAACAGCCTTAGATAACCGTGACCCCATGTTGACCTTTTACCTATGGGTCAACCGGAAGTGGGACCATTTCTCAAGAATTACACAGCCGATTTAAAAACTTTTTTCAGTTATAGACTCATTGGGCATTGCAGATTAGCCTTGGGTAACCGTGACCCCATGTTGACCTTTACTTACGGGTCAACCGGAATTGGGACCATATCTCAAGAATTACACAGCCGATTTAAAAACTTTTTTCAGTTATAGACTCCTCGGGCATTGCAGATAAGCCTTGGGTAACCGTGACCCCATGTTGACCTTTACTTCCGAGTCAAACGGAAGTGGGACCATATCTCAAGATCTACACAACCGATTTACAAACTTTTTTCAGTTATAGACTCATTGGGCATTGCAGATCAGCCTTGGGTAACCGTGACCCCATGTTGACCTTTACTTCCGGGTCAACCGGAATTGGGACCATATCTCAAGAATTACACAGCCGATTTTAAAACTTTTTTCAGTTATAGACTCCTCGGGCATTGCAGATAAGCCTTGGGTAACCGTGACCCCATGTTGACCTTTACTTCCGGGTCAAACAGAAGTGGGACCATATCTCAAGATCTACACAACCGATTTACAAACTTTTTTCAGTTATAGACTCATTGGGCATTGCAGATCAGCCTTGGGTAACCGTGACCCCATTTGACCTTTACTTCCGGGTCAACCGGAAATGAGACCTAATCTCAAGAAGTACACAGCCGATTTAACAACTTTTTTCAGTTATAGACTCATTGGGCATTGCAGATTAGCCTTGGGTAACCGTGACCCCATGTTGACCTTTACTTACGGGTCAACCGGAATTGGGACCATATCTCAAGAATTACACAGCCGATTTTAAAACTTTTTTCAGTTATAGACTCCTCGGGCATTGCAGATAAGCCTTGGGTAACCGTGACCCCATGTTGACCTTTACTTCCGAGTCAAACGGAAGTGGGACCATATCTCAAGATCTACACAACCGATTTACAAACTTTTTTCAGTTATAGACTCATTGGGCATTGCAGATCAGCCTTGGGTAACCGTGACCCCATGTTGACCTTTACTTCCGGGTCAACCGGAATTGGGACCATATCTCAAGAATTACACAGCCGATTTAAAAACTTTTTTCAGTTATAGACTCCTCGGGCATTGCAGATATATAAGCCTTGGGTAACCGTGACCCCATGTTGACCTTTACTTCCGGGTCAAACAGAAGTGGGACCATATCTCAAGATCTACACAACCGATTTACAAACTTTTTTCAGTTATAGACTCATTGGGCATTGCAGATCAGCCTTGGGTAACCGTGACCCCATTTGACCTTTACTTCCGGGTCAACCGGAAATGAGACCTAATCTCAAGAAGTACACAACCGATTTTCAATCTTTTTCCAGTTATAGACTCCTCGGGCATTGCAGATAAGCCTTGGGTAACCGTGACCCCATGTTGACCTTTACTTCCGGGTCAGCACTTCTTTCTTCTTAAGCAGCAGCAATCAATTAGGTTATTTTCCAATAAAAAAAAACCCTGACAATTCCAGAAAACTGAGCCATTTCGATTGAGGATTTAGTTTTTCCTTTTTGACAAGATGTTAATGATACGTAGTGTTTATGTTCCTTTTTGCAGCAAAATCCGAGAGGAGCTTGGGTTGAAACCTCTCCCAGTTGACAAACTCTCGCCATCTAAACACAGAAGTACAAGTAAAGGAAGAGTAAGTATTTCATTCTATTCTGTGGTCAGTGATGGAAACAAATTCCCCCGTCCCAACTACACTTTCTAAAAGATGTTTGGCCCTTATTTCTTCTTCATGCATTGGCTCCAATTGCATTTAAAAATAGAATCTGGTAATTGTCAAAAAGAACAAAAAACAAAAACCAATTGTTTCAATCATTTCAGTCTGAAAGCTCAATGATTATAAAGTTCATACCAATACCACTTCCCTCGAGAAATATTTCTTTCTGAAGTACTTTAAAAATGGAGCCAATACCATTTCATTGTTTTTATTGCCACAATCAAAATAAGCTTGATGTTGGAACATTCATAATAAAAAAAAATTACAAAATCTAAAAATTCCCCCCCCCCTTCCCCCACCCCCACTAAAACTGAACAACTTAACTATAAAATCTAATGAATAATAATCGTTATGGTCCAATGGTGTGTTTGTTTAAAACTAGTGAAAGAGATTGATTGTGCTCTTCAAAACTAAAAACAAATGAAATAAAAGATGTATTTTCTCTTTAAACACACTTTAAAGAGATTGGGGGGGGGGGGGGTGTTGCTCAATGGCTCAGTATGGTATACAATGCATCCACTTCTTTCACACTCCACTGGCCATTATTGTGGTAATCAGTACGCAAGGGGAAAGAAATGAAGGAGTCATGTTCTAAGATAAATTAGGTGCCAAACATCTGCCCGCTGCCTGCATGATTCCAATGCGAGTATGATCACATCCAGCGTGGCCACCTGTTCTCGTTTGTGGAGCCGTCTGAAGCAGCTACTGTACATGTAATGGGTAGAGCCGCATGTGCATGGTATATTGAGTGGATTACTATTGCCAAATTGTCTGCTCAGACCTATAAGGTCATTAATGGTAATTTCATGTTTGTAATGATCAAATGGTCATTAAATAAAAAATGCTTATAAATTTGATGGGGAAGAAATAAAAAAAATAAAATAAAAAATATCAAGGAATGACTGTTTTACTTGGACAATGAATGTTTCTTTTTACCAAACAAATACTTTGAAGACCACTCTTGATCAATAAACTCCATTTACCAGGAGCTCCGAAATATGCAAAAGCAATTTTATGAAACCCGTACAAATTGCGCTGATGACCTTATGGTTCTTGGCAGACGAAATGATGTGTTCTGATAATTGCTGAATGCACATTGAGGAGAATTTGAGGATTCACAAGAAGTTACGTAGTAGACATATCCTCTTCTTGTTTCTTATTTCTGTCCTCTATTTTAGTACCGTAATCTTCGGAATATAGGCCGCCCGCGGTATAAGCCGCTATGCCAAGAATTTGTCAAAACAAGATGTATGCGTCAGTGTATAAGCCGCCCGGCGTATAAGCCGCAGTAATGACCGCACACACAGGGGGTGTGCGTGTTTGGCGGTCCTTTGTGGTGATGTACAGTGACTAGCGGACGGCACAACAGTCACTGTACATCGCCACAAAGTGCGTCTTGCGTTGCATTAAAGTAAAAATGTACTGAAGTAACTACACTCCTCTAGCAGTGGTTTCCGCGCGCCACCAGTTTACCCGCTCCAACCACTGCTAAACTTCACTTCATATCCTGCGAAGCCAATCAGCACACCGCTTACAAAATCGTTAGGCTTGTTGCACGGATAGCCAATCACAGTCGGGTATCGCGCCGCGCCCCCTAGCGTCATGCATATGCATATCTGCTCTGCTAACAAGCAAGGTCTATTAGCATAATTGTGAAACCGCGGACAGTTTGGGAAGACTGTTTGTGTTTGTGCCAAATTTCATTGAAGAAAACATTGAATTTGCTAGTTGTTTTAAGCTCACAAAAATGATTAATGGCTCGTTTGTAGCTTTTTGCAAACTTCGTCGAATATGTAGTCTTGATTCAAGGTGTGTACTATTTATACACATACAAAAACATTGCACACACTCACGTGTGCTACATACCCTGCTGGATTTAAGTCCAGGTTTCATGACAAAGCTTAATTTAGTTTAGCACAAAAGGATACATCGTGTTGAACTACATGTAAGACGGATCAGACTTGGAGAATCTTCGCTGGCGCAATATTTGTCACTGTGCATGGGCATTGTGGGGCCGCTTCATACTGCATCGCATTTATCGAGCTCTTTTACGTATACATTGTAGCCTACCTCTTGCTCAATTTACGCGATGAATGTCATTTTGGAATTATTTACAGGAAGTAGGCCTAGTCTGCAACGTCTGTAATGTGAAATGACATTTTAAATCAAAATCGAACTGAAATTCTTTTTCCAAATTAAGTAGGCTGGGCAGCCAGAACTTATGCCTTTTTTCATGATTTCGAATAATTTTTTTTAATTTTTCACTCGTAAATTTAATTCCCTGTAAAATATTAACAAGTTTCGGTGGTTATCGAGTCATAAGGAGAATAAGTGGTGACCAGTAAACGGAATTATTTCCCTATATAGGCATAGCTGATTATTATTTTCAAAAATCGAGACCTTTTTATGTTTTTTAAACTCGAACTAGAAGAAGTTTATGTTTTTCCATCTGATTTCCCACCCGCTGAGGGAAAAGTGATGTCCGTTAAACAAATACTTACTGTGTAAAACAACACTGACAAAAACCAGGACGAAATAATACTGAAGTCGACGCAACATACAGTAGGCAAAGCAACGTTGACGTACGTGCTTATTGCACGTACAGTGTGGACATGGGCGCAGCCATCTTTACTGTGCCAGATGAGGGTCATGTGACAGACCCAACGTCAGGTGACAGAATCTGGCCAATCATGGCAAGTGTCATCCAGGCTCGGCGTTGGGTGACGTCACACCCACGCGCTTCGCAGGATATGAAGTGAAGTTTAGCAGTGGTTGGAGCGGGTAAACTGGTGGCGCGCGGAAACCACTGCTAGAGGAGTGTATGAAGTAACATGTATCGATCGTTATTGAAATAATTTATGAGAATGGTCTGCAGTTAAGTGGGTCTATTTTCTTTTCGTAAATTTTGAATGGTGATATATTTTGGGGTAAATATTGCCGAGATCTCGATATCCGTGAAGTTTTTTCGAACGCGGAAAAACGGTTTTACCCCGCAGGGAGGAAGTGAGCAATTATAAACAAACAAGACTCGACTGTTTGATAAACTGCTGAGGTAAAATCACTGAATTTAATATTCATATTCCATGACAACAGAACGTCTTTACATTTTTATGTGCCTTTTTTCACTAGTTCCGACTCAATTAATTCTACCTCCACGATTGAAGGAACGTTGCGCGCGATCTCTGAAAGCTAGTGCCTCGCTTTTTATTCTTATACACGTGCACGTGACGTTTCATAGTCTTGGTTCGTGACTACACAAATGGAGCGTCTTGGACGTGGTGTGGTAGCGGTTACAGTAGAGCGGTTAGGTTTTCGTGACTACACGACTGGAGCGTGTTGGAACCGAGACTAGACGTTTCCCGAACACATGGTGATTTCTCACTAAGGGAATTTCCCTTGCACCCTCGCTCCCACGGCTATATGCCGTTTCTTCATCCCCCGATAATAAAGTATAGCAAAGAGCAAGCACATCTGCGGGGTCAAGGTGATGAATAATATGGGATGGCAGTGGGATGGTAAGCGGCCTGTGGGAAGTAGGTTCGTGCCCTGAAAATTATGAAGAAAGAGAACCATGGCTAGAACAACTTAACTACTGAATGGCTAACGCTAGTTAGAACGGAGATTTGTAACCATTTATGGAAAACGTTACAAAAACGTTAATAAACAACACTGCATGGCGATACCACACTGGTCATCTGCTTCTTCACGGCATTAAGTACGGTACACGCAAGCGATCACCAGCGAAAGTCGAAGCAAGCATGGTGGACGCAAGTTTGACGACTCCTCGCAGCTCAAAAGATAAGCTGGGATTTTCAACATTTCGTAAAAACTGTCACTATATCACACAGGCCATGGTTTGGTGGGATTTTTTTCGTTTTAGAAAATTGTTTCGTTGCAGAAATATTTTACAAACGATCTTTTTAAAAACAAGTTTTATTGCTCGGTGTATAAGCCGCCCGGGATATAAGCCGCCGAAATGTTTAAAAGGGCCAAAATCAATGTATAAGCCGCGGCCTATATTCCGAAGATTACGGTATTATGTGATACACTTTGCCAAAATCAGGCAGCTCTTAGAAATAATGAAATGGCATTTAAAAGACTCAATGCATTTTAAAGACTCATTTGGTTTGATTGGCTGCATGGTTTGTTTGGGTTGATTGGCTGCATGGTTTGATTGGTTTGATTGGCTGTTTGGGTTGATTGGCTGCATGGTTTGATTGGTTTGATTGGCTGCATGGTTTGTTTGGGTTGATTGGCTGCATGGTTTGATTGGTTTGATTGGCTGTTTGGGTTGATTGGCTGCATGGTTTGATTGGTTTGATTGGCTGCATGGTTTGTTTGGGTTGATTGGCTGCATGGTTTGATTGGTTTGATTGGCTGCGTGGTTGGATTGGTTTGATTGGCTGCATATTGCGCCACAGCACCTTGTAAACCATTACTTGGTGCTATATAAAGGTGTAGGTTTCATACTTAAAAAACATAGCTCCACACATCTTGCAGGAAAGTACTGAATGGTGAAGCGCCTTGAGCGTCACTGAGTGACGGATATGAGCGCTATTAAGAAGCCACTAATAATAATTTGTTTGAATCTATATTTTTGTAAAAAATTGCTTGAGATATTTCAATTCATTGGTTTATGTTATGTGTTTCGTATAGAGACTCCTGCATTGTGTGCTATATAAATGTGTTATATTGTTGTTGTTTATTATTCAGCCTTCGAGAAAGGGTCAAAACGTCAGGCCACTAACTAATTTTTGTGTTTATTATTAAAAGTGAACATGTATTGAAACTGTGTTAACTTTGGCAGTGATCAGAGTGTATCAAGGCTAAAACACTAAGTTATGCATTTTGAGCTGGAAGTGCCAGCTTTCGGACCATGTCATGGTTTTTATTTCAAAATCAGTTAGCTTTAATCAAATCTAAGGACATGGAAGAAGCACCATTTTGACAAACATGACTCACAAGTAATAACCATTAATCTTCTTTTTTTAGTATTACTTAATAAAAGAATGGCAAATGAATATTTGAGATTGTTAACAATATTATAAACTTAAAAAGCCCAACTAACACTTGAAAATATTTTATCATTGTTTCGTACCTCCATGAGGAAATTTTGTAATCAAAGTAGATGAACAAAAGTGTGCATTGATTTGTGAAAAAAAAATTGGGGAAGAAAAATTGACTAGAGCGTGATATGAACCTGTAATCTCCATGCAGTCTATTATGCCAGCGCTCTACCAACTGACCTATCTAGCCTCAATGTTGGCAGTCTCTCTATTTTGTCAATGTGTTTATTTGGGGGCACCAGTCAGAAGCCATTCAACCTGTAACTGTCATATAACCAGGGATCACACCCAAGTTTACGATACAACCTGGGAAGCGGCAGGAGAGGGATCACCTGAAGGGCCACAAGCAGCCAGTCCCATACAATTCTTAGCTTTTTTGTTTGAGTGCATGCCTCGGTCACCCCTCTCCCAACATCACAAACAATCAATATAAAAAGAATGGCTTTATAGTCTGCTTTCTCAAGATGAGAGTACAGTTTGCATTGAACAAAAACTTCAAGATTTCAAAACATTTTTGAATTCATGTGGAAAAAGGCTTTCCAGTGTTTTCAGGCATTTGGAGACCCACAGTTATTGTAAACAATATTGCCGAAGCTATGTGGACATCATACATTCCGTATGTTCATGGGTTAAACTTTGACTCTGGGGGCCATAATTGGTTTTAAATGTGCCTGTAGATGCTCTTATGATGTGGGAACCAGGTCAAGTATGTTTGTATTGCAGTGCATCAATATGATCTATTAAACAGGCCTGTGAATTATTAGGATTTCTTGAATCTTCCCGGGAGGGAACAAGTATACACAGTTTTTATTTTGGTCCAAACTGTTTTAGTTTTCCTGTTTAATTGTGTTTTTGTCTGTAAAACCTCTGAAGAATTATCCACACTTTTGTGCCATTTTCTAGGAAATAAAACCCCAAGAAATTCCTAGGGAATTTGAACCTCTACAGCCACTCCATGTTTGTTTCACACTTTATCAATGTCCCTGGGAAGAAAGAACACTCATTACACTTAAACCCTGGTGTTATCTCGCTTAACCCTACTCCCAAGCAGGAGGTAGCTTCTTCCTGGAATCTGCCTTTTTTACCCCAGGAGTTTTCAAGGATTAGAAATTCAAATGTGAAAAGGTCAATCAAATTTTTTTCGGGGAAGTTTCTTGGAAAATTTGCCTATAGTGTTGATGGGGCTTTATTAAATGTTACAGCCCGGAAGTTCAGTGGGCGAAGATGACTTCCCATTTGTACAGGACTTTATTATTGCAGAGCCACCATAAGAGAGGTTTTCATGTGCATGGTGCTAACACAAACCTTACTAGAGTGTAATATTTGCACAATCTTACCACCCCCCTTCCTAGTGGGGCGGATAGCAGGAAATAATGGGGGAGGATTGTGTACACAGTCAGAGTCTGTCGTGAGAAAGATATTTGGCCGTAGGGCCATCGCAGATTTGAACTTAGATAAAAAATATAGGTAGAATAACGAGCAGTTTTCAAAGTGTTCAAAGTGGCTGCCAATGCTTGCCAAATTCCATACCCTTATCATCGAAGGCACAATTCCATCATCTATCTGCCTAATACTACCCCCACTCCTTGATTAACATTGAGATAAAGTTGAGTTAAGTTGACCCTTAATAGACACCATAACAGCCGCGAATGGCAAAAGTAAAAGTTAATGAAACAAATTTTTTTTTACATAAATATTAGGCCTATTTGTTTTCAGACACTTTTACAAGAAAAAAAACATGTTTAAAAGAATCAACAATAAAACCTTGTCTGGGCATATGGTAAAGATTATACAGCAATGAATGGTCTCTTAAAATTTATGTAAAGTTAATGTAAAGACAAATCTAGAACCTTTTATTTTATTTTATCTACACACATCAGCACAATTAGGGCCAATAACAGGATGATTAGGAAACGAGAAGAAATGTTCAGCCATAGATATGGGAGGAAAACCCCCAATAGGGAAAACCCATGCAATTAGGTAGAGACTGAAAATCCAATCCACATGCGAGGCTCCGGGCTCGATTTCACAAAGAGTTAAGATTGATCGTAACTGCAAATTCATCGCAGTTGCTTAGCAAAGAGTGATGTCACAATACAAATCACCATGGTAATACTGATAACTCATCTAAAGATAAATCTTAGTGCTTTGTGAAATCGACCCCCGGTCTGTAGTGGGATTCGAACCAGGGCCACAGAGGTGAAAGGCAGGGAAACTAACCACTGAACCAACCTGATACCCCAAATAAATAATAATAAACCTATCATAAATATTTTGAATACGGATGCATCAGCTGTACATCATAATACGGGTTCCCCCCCGCCCTCTTCTTCTTCCCTTCACTTTAAAACAAACAAAGTCAACAGACTATCGGGAATAAATTCATCAGTATGACCGATGGGTTTTCTGGTTGTGTAAACCGACTACTGGATATGAAAGATTAATAGCTCTTTGCCAAGTAAACCGTGTAGCAATTTGTTTGCTTTGGGGGGAGAGAGTGACTGTGAATCGGCTCTTCCCGCTGAATTGTTTTAACACAGTGTAATTAAGGGTGTCAGCCGTTCTTTATTTATGGCGATGTTGAATGTAAACTGTGACCTATATTTTTGTAGCCTTTCTAGGTCTGGCTGTGGTGGTTAGATCCTATCTTGGCTTTTACCTCCAAGAATTTAAATTTTTATTGGATTTAGTTTAGAGTGTCTTCAATCGTAAAATTTGTCTTAATAATTCCAAATTTAAATCTGAGGTGAACAATTTGGGGTTAAATTCTTCTCCTGAAGACGACCAGAGCGTACTGTTTGAAAAGTCCAGGACTTACCGCACTCTCACCACAGGTTCTTTTCAGAACCTTTATTAACAAATATGTACAAGTTCTTTATGTTGTAATAGTACAAACAACTAAACTCACTTTACACTGAAATTACGAACTTAAGCTTATTTAAATTAAATACAGAACAACTTCAAGATAAAAAAGTGCACAAATCAAGCAACAACACACAACCAGTAGAGACAAAAAAAAGGAGAGCTCATAATGTCAAGCAGATTCCTTGTAAAGAAAAAAAAGGAGAACAAAATTTGACTTTGGGCTATTTTTGAAATGAGTTGTTTCAGCAGCTATTTGTGAGAATATAATGATTTGTTTCTTTTGACTAGTTTCCTCTATATGATACTTTCCACTCCATCTTACTTTGCGTTTGTCCATTAAAAAATAGAAAATAGCGCTGTTTTTTAAATTGTTACCTAAAACAACAAAACAACCTTTCCCACTTTCCTTGATCAATACAAAATAAAGTGAAAAAAATTAAAGAAAAAAAGATAGTGATGAGACTTTTATAGGACTTTTAACTGAGTTAAGACTTTCTTACATGTATGTCTTGGTGAACTTGGTGGCTCGGTGAACAAAATATATGTTTTTTCCAGATATAGAAATCTTACTCTCTGATCTACTTCCCCCAAAACCCTGAATTCTTGAACTCTGGGGCAAACTAAAGGATGGAAATGCCATCATTTAAACATACCTCCTAAAGTTTGGATACCAGTGTAAGACTTTCTTGTCAGCATGGACTCTAAACACCCCATAATACAAAAATTTGAAGAAAATAAAGAGGTACAAATAGAGGAAACTCAGTTGAATCATACCTTGTTTGTGGCATTGTGGACCTTATGGCATCATTTAAGATATATTCTTGTATTGAATTTGTGGTTTTGTGTTATCTTTATTAAATATGTTCAGATGTCAATTATTCACATTTCAATACAAGACAGCTCTAAAAACCATTCTGTGATTCACAAAGGACCTAGGCGAAAACCAATAGAGTATTTTCTTTCATACTTTCCCCTCTGCCTGATCCTTTTAAAACCACGAAGAGAAAATAAATAAATAAAATAAAACAAAATAAAATAACAAACATTCGGTATGATTCACAAAGTACATGTGGGAAAGTCGAGAGAGTATTTTTCTTTCATAATTTTCCCTCTACCTGATCCTTTTAAAACCAGGAGAGAAAAAAACAATGGAAAGAAAGAAGAAACAAAAAATAACAAAAACATGACTAAAAAAGTAGAGAAAAAAAGAATGACAATGAAATAAATAAAAACGAATGAAGTTAAGAGATGAGTCATCAAATGGCTTTACAAGCAATTTTCAGTTTACTGCAGTCACTCGTCCTTTTGAGCAAACATGCTTAAAATTAATTCACAGAATGGGGTTTATTTTTCGGCAAGGAATGAAAAATAATGAAAGATCTTCAGCCTCCGGTCCCAAGGGTTTTGGGATTTTGTATCAGGTGATTTTTTTTGAACAATGGCTCTGTACTTTCGTTGTGTTCCCTCTCCGCCGTGTACTTTCACTAATTGTGACGCATCGTTCTTCGTCAAATTTGCATAGGTGTATCGAGACTGTGTATCAAAACATTAAGCTTTATACATCAAATTTTTTTTATATATACAAATACTTTTTAAATTTTGTTTTATCTTATGTCTACATGTTTATGTTTTAGGGTCCATTCAGAATTATCAATGCTTTTATATTTGCGATGGTTTTTATTTTTTTCGCAAAATTTGTTTGAGCCATCCTCTCAATTTTGTTGGTTTCAAAGATTTGTTTTTGTGTTTTTGTCCCTTTTGTATGTTTGTTTGGATTTTTTTTTTTGAAAATCGAATTTAAATTTTAAATTGTTTTCTATGACCCACCAATATTTTAAAGAAGATAAAATAAATAAATAAATAAATCATAAATAAAATTAATAAATCAATCAGAATTTTAGATAAATGAAAATAAATGTTTATTATGCCCATGCCAGGGAAAGTGTTGAATTAATTTAAGATGCTATAAAGAATAAACAAAATCCTGGTTAAGTTGACCTCATTTTTATTCCATGAAGCTTTAGAGAAAAACAGTTTAAAAATTTATATTTAAACCTTAAGAATTACTGCAGACCACTTATGCTCAAAGCTTTAAGAAAATAGATGACTTTCTTTCACATGAAATGAAGTGTTTTCCCCCCATTTCTCACAAATAAGTAATGAATAATTGATTTGAATTGAACGGGAAAACACAACAGCTTGATTCAGTAGATGTAGCACAACGTTGGACGCCTTGCTGGCGACATTGGAGAGTCAAGTCCCAACCTCTCAACAGGTGCTCCAGACACCCCCCATTATCGACATCATCAACATCCTTGTGGGACTAAAAACATCCGCTTTTATCGGTACATCGTGAGGGGAGAGCTGTTTTGGGGGAATTTTTCCTGGGGAGGTTGCTTTTGTTGAGCTGGTTGTTTTATTTTAAAGGTATTTTACAGGGTTGGTAACGATAACAAATTTCAATGTTTAATTTTAGTCTGAAAGCATACTGATTAGGAAGTTAATACAACAACAATTTTTTCCCCTGTGAAATATTTCCCTCTGAAATGAAGTCGTATTCGAGAAAACTGTATCTGAAAAACCTAGTTAAAAGCGCAACAGCTGATTTCATGTGACAACAAAAATTTAGTACAATGTGTTTACATGCTGAAATTTTTGCTTGGTTTTAAACTGTTTTTTTCCTGACTCGCACAACGGATCTATCCCAAATTTCAAAGGTTTGTTAATTCATGTACATGGTTGATCACACAAAACATGAGCACTGTCTGCGACTGTTTGTTCAGCTCTACCAATCCAGTATCATACCTTTGATATTTTTCTTTGAATTTAAAAACATGAAGAGCTGGCCATAAAGCTCAAGTTCTTATCAGGTATTATTTTTGATTTTGAATCAAACATGAATGGTGGTGTTTGATGTTTGCGGGTGCCGGGAACAAAATACAGAGGGACAGAACAGTGCCGCCCACTGTGTTGTCATTTCTGGTATTCAGTGTTGAAAGTTTATAGTATCTTGTGTCTATTGTATTTATTGTACCAGACAGATAAAAGCAAACATGTTGTAACAGCAGGCAGGATAAAATCTGATTTCAGGTTCTGTTTGCCCTGAAAAAACCCCACCCAAAACAACATTACTATTAAATGCCCTTAAATAGCCTATGTTATGTGAAAGTCCCGTCTGTCCATACTCAATGCAAAATTCCCTCTCTTTTTCAAGGGTACAACTGTGTATTTGCTTTGTGTTTCCCTTATGTCTGATCTTTTTGTGAAAATTTGTTTGAAACCTATTTACAAGTTTTGTAAATTGCATTATTATTTTGTATTTTGTGAGCAGAAAAGAAATAAAGACTCTGAATTTAAAATATTTTGAAGCAAATGTAAAATTCTGTTTGTTTGAAAAGTCAAGACAAAAACCAACCACACAACATTTAAACACCGTTGAGTATGTGCAAGACATTTATTATAACATGGCGGAAAACAGCTTGGTTTTTTCTTGTCAAACTGAATTTCAAGAGCAGAAATACACTTTCAGAAACGCACGCAAGTGTGTAGATACATGTACCTGCAATCGGAGACCTCCTATTTTCCCTCTTTTGTTTGTTCTTTCTCATTTTGGCAACATCTTCCATTGGTTTTGTTCACACTTTCCAACTGGGGACCTCCACCCAACTGGGGACCCCATTGTCCCTTCTGTTGTAGGTTCCCGATTTGAATGTGTATACCTACCCACATTGAGTTTAACACACACAACCGTACAGTGTCTTAAATAAATATACCATTCAAATGTAATGTAAAATAACAAAATGTCAGTGGATTTTTGAGCTATTTCTGATGCCTTTTTAAAATGATATTTTACAAGAGTTTTCATTCATCCTAATAAAGTTTCAAAACTAACTTCAGCTTATTAACACTCTAACTGCAATACCCTTTAATTAAACCCCACATCATCATTGCATTTTGAGTTTCTAACCAAACATCGCTCACATTATTTGCACATCCAGCAAATTTTTGTTGTTGTTCTCACATTATTCATACTACACAAACACATAATAACCCTCTCTTCAACCACCCCCCCCTCCTTCTTTTGTCTTCAGAATGCCAACATCCTGACAGCAGTGTTAACACTCATCAAGGAGCTTGATCACGACACCCTGGAGGTAGTAGCCAATGCATGCAAGGACCGCCTAGAGTCATTATGATCTACCGACCCCAGTCCCCCCTACCGCCCATCCCCCATGTACAGCTCTACAGAATCCCCCCCCACGAGACCCCCCTCAAGGAAGGAGCACCCCAGACATGCAGGAGACACTGGGATCGCCACTTCTATATATAGAAAACTCCTCGTGCTGAGATAACGCGACCTCCGGTGGCGCTCGAAGCGGCATGCAATTACAACCGACAATCAATACACAACGTGATGCAAGGGCCATGTTCTGTGAATCCTGTGCAGTTTTTTTCTTCTTTTTGCGTCATGTGCTGTTTTCGCCTTGAGTCAACTGGGAGATTGTGCATAAAGAAAGAAAAAAAATCTGTAGCTGTGGACGTGTACTCTGTCGGATGTGTGCATATAAATTGAAATAAATAACCGTGTCCTCGTCAGTGGATTGAAGGGGGCCCTACAGATATTGAGTGCACCAAATCTGGACGGAGAAACCAAAAATTTCCCCACATTTCCCATATAAATGGAGTTCAAATTGATTGTTTTTTCTGCCGTTTACTGATTCTGCCATGGGGAGTGGGATTCGTTGCCAGGGTTTAAGCAGTAAAAGCGTGCACCATCCTCGGATCATTCTCATCTAAGTGGGGAAAAAAATACACTTGAATTAATTCCATTTATCTCTCTGATGTTGTATTCGGCCTGGTAGAATGTTTGTGATCAATCGTGTTATTGCTATCCAGAGATGTACAGTATTTAAGTTAGTATTAAACTATTATGAATATTTCCTGCTTTTTTCCTCTCTCCAATTGTATACCGTAATTTTCGGATTATAAACCGCCCGGCGTATAAACCGCAATGCTCCAAAATATGGAAAAAATATTTAGGTGTCAGCGTATAAACCGCGCGGGCGTATAAACCGCGGCCAAAATGTAAAAAAAAACTAACGTCAAAACACTGAAGTGAAGTTCGCAAAACTGCGTATGGTAAGCTTGGGCGATATTGCTTTTTTTCATTCACGATACATCGTCAAAAATATATCGCGATATTCGATGATATCGCGGTTAATTTGTGACGTGAGTTGATGAGGGAACCCACTTCAGATTTAAAAATAGTGTTAAAACTGAAGTGCCGCGAATTGGTTATTGATGTAAGGAAATTTGATAAAGGCTGTAAGGCTCTCCATTCTAGCCATGGTTTTATTCTTCATGTTACCCGAAGCACCACGAGCGCAATTGGCACAGGCTGATTGGCTGATTCCTGACCGGCCGCTTTCCGATTGGCCGATCGCGTGAATAATTATGACGTAGTGCTTCTCACAGCTTTCCGATTGGCCGATCGCGTGAATAATTATGACGTAGTGCTTCTCACAGCTTTCCGATTGGCCGATCGCGTGAATAATTATGACGTAGTCCTTCTCACAGCACTGCCATAGTATTCATCACCTCGATCCCGCAGATGTGCTTGCATGCTCCTAACGTGGTAAATTTTATAGTTAGGGGGTGAAGGAATGGCGGCGTGTAGCTGTGGGAACGAAAAGGCAAGGGAAATTCCCTTTGTGAGAAATCACCTCGTGGTCGGAGGAACGTTTTTATACATGTACGTGCGTGAGCAATACCGCACAGTTTTCGTTTGTTTGATGTTGGTCTGTATGAGACCGTCTGTTTGATGTCGGTCTTTTCGAAGAATCCCAGTCGGGGATCAATAGTAGGGAATCTTGCGGTTGCGGTCGGTGCCTTTTTTGTTTTTAAACAGCTCATATCATCTCGATTAGGAAATGCATCGCGATCATTCATCAAAACCGCGATTTGCCGATATTGCGATTTAAAAAAACAGACACGATATCGTAATCGTTTAAAAAATTGTATCGCGATTTTCGATAATATCGTGGTATATCGCCCAAGCTTGGCGTATGGAGATCGCATATGGAGCATCGGAGATATATCAGCATGGAGATCGCTGGGATAAATAGACAGGGGACCAGTCTAGTCTAACTCGAGTTTCGCTGATTGTTCATCTCTGAGGGGGACTGAACTCTAACAATAGGGCGGTTGATAAACGTTTTATAAAGGCAACACGGAATACAAATGAGGCGGGATTTTCAACAGGCATTTTCAACAGGATTTTGTCACCACACAGGCATGTTTTGCAGGATTTTTTATCGTTTAAGAACATTGTTTTTATTTAGAACATTTTACAAACGATCTTTCTTTATAAAAATGCTGTTTTTTCTCTTCCATATTTATACGTCGGCGTATAAGCCGCCCGGAGAATAAACCGCAGGAGTTCAAAAAAAAGTCAAAATCAACGTATAAACCGCGGTTTATAATCCGAAAATTACGGTAATTTAAAAGTAAGAAAAACCATTTGTCTTCATTAACCATCTATGGTTTAAGTTGATAATTTTCCTCTATCCCCTCAACTGTTTTTGAAATGCTATATTACCATTCTTTCAGCAAACACTTTCTCATTTTCATACATTTTTATAAAATGGCGCACATAATCCTAGCATTTTTAAAAACTCAATACGTGATTTCATTGAACATTCTTGCCCCTGTTTGAAAATATTATCTTTTGTAGCTCGCAGACTTTGAGTTTAGAAAGAAAGATAAGGAAGTTAAACAATTTGTAAAGCATAAAATGTCTCCAAATATCACGTCACATAAATTCCCATGACTATGCAAAGATGTTTTCATCAGTATGAAGTACAACCTTTTCCCAAATGATGTTTGTTTGAAAAAGGGCAGTCAAAAATCTATTTCAAGAAAAAAATTTTATAAAATTATGTACAGGTGTATTTAAAAAGAAGGTTGTGTGGTGCAAAGGGCCCTTTGAATATAACAAGTTACTATTCAATGGAAATGACCAATTAACTTCAACCTCATTAAACAATGAGACATTGCCGGCGAGATAGAGATATTTTGCTTGTTAATTAATAATTGGTAAAATTTCATTCCCAAAGTGAAACAAAAACATGTCCTTAAGATTCTTGTTCTGAGATCCGAAAAAAAAAAATATGTACGCAAAGTTAATATAAGATTAATGTCTTTGAAGTAACTCTTTTTAGACATTGCTTTGAGGGACAAAAAAATGTAATTTTTTTTTGCAACTTTCAACCTTAATTGTGAACGGAAACTGTATCTTGTTGTTATACCTATCGTTTGATGGATTGTGACCGTCTGATGTTAAGATATTTAACGGAATGAGGTGACAAAAGTTAGTATGACCAAGAAATAAACTGAGCATGTTGCCACTATTACCGGAGTTTTGAATCTTTGTATGGTGGGAAAACAATCTAATAACTAAGGTGGGCTGTGGTGCCTTGGTCACAATGGTTTCATCTCCACAGTGGTGGTGGTGCATTATTGAGTACTATCATAAAATAATTCAATACTAGACTCCAGGACAAGTTTCTATTGGTTAATTTTGGTTTTCTTGCCAAACAAGAGTGGAGTACATTACACATGGCACAGTGTGTGTAAAATGAAGTCTGCAAGAACAAGCAGTTATCCAAACACAAACGGTGTCCTTTACATATGTACCCTAAGTCCCTACAAAGCGTCCTCACTTTCATATTTACAGTCAAATGTGGAAGTTGCTTCTGTATTTGGGATTTTAAGATTCATTGATCAACTCTTTCAAAAAGTTTTGAAAAATAAAGAATTTAAGCTGATTAAAGTTGTTGTTTCGTTACACTAACATAATGCACACATTTTGTGTAATTGAAATCCACTTAAAAGCTTTTTGATGTTTTTGTACAATTTGGTCACACAAATATTTCACCTACGTCAATATTTTTTCGTCACAACTGGGTGAAACTGTTTTTTAAATGTTTCTTTCCGTCAAGGCCACTTAATAGCTATGTAAATACACCTTGATGTAAATACATTTAATATCAAATTGTTGAAAGGTGACACTGTATAAATACCGTTTCTGTATTCAGTATGAGATTTCTACTGTGAAGTTTGTGTAAGGTATTGTAATATTCGGTATTGTTGAGTTCAAATATAACAAATGTTGATATCCTTCAGTGTAATTAAAATAAGAATATTTTTTGACAAACAATTGGAGCTTTTTGAAATTGGAAAGTATGCTTAAGTAGAATCTAGCACCACTGCATTTTAAAATAGTCTTTGACAATTTTCAGGCTTGCAAAGGTCTGTCTCTTTTGACAGGCTTTGATTTGTTGTTTTCTTATTCTGGATAAAATGCCTCCAGGAAAGTCAAACTTAACGGAAGTTTTTTACTAACAGGAAGATCCAGAATACCTTAATTCTGGGTATTTGCAGGTAGCCTGAGGATGTACACAAAGTATTTATCCTCGGCTTCCAATATAGGTCATGTCAGTCATGACTTAAAGAATCGCCACCAACAATACCCCCCCCCCCCCACACCTTCTTGAAAGTCTTGGCATCGTGCCTTACCCGTAACACAATCCAGTTTACACAGGGCTTGCAATCGCCTCCATGAGGTTTTTTTCTATCCCTTTTCACTAATCCCGCGGGGAAGTTTCCCCTCAGATGCGTGGCAGGGGGAACATTGAAGAGTGCACCGCCACTCAGGCTTAAGCGTAACCTGAGTTCCGGACACGTGTTTGAGTTGGAATCAACACTCTCCCATACGATCGTTGGTTCATTATTGTTCTGTGTTCGGAGAGGGCAGCTGTGGGGCCAAGTCAGCCCATCTAGGGGAAATTGATTACGGAAATTCAGAAGTGCGCTGATTCTCCTGGCGATGTTTGCTTTTCTTTGCTTTTTTTTCTTCATCCTTAACTCTTCAGTGCATCTGGGTTTTTCCAAGTACAAAGCCTAGGTCCCAAAAATTTCTTTAGGGGTTTTTGGAGGGTCTTTTTCTGAATAATAGCCAAAGGAAATGTGGTTAGCTGACACCTTTTAGTGTCCACAAAGCAGCCATTTTTACAGAATGCTCATTTATAACCGTTTCGATTCACAAAAGAGGGATGGTTAATACATGGAACTGGTTATTTGGTTACCCTGACTTGCAGGGAGATTGGAGTGACCCAACAATAGATACATTTATGTCCATCATCCTCCATCAAAGGCTTGATGTTTTTTTCAATGGGCTCTTATTCAGAATGATAGACAAGTGTCTGCTCTGACTACACAATGATTTGTATCAGACACATGTTGACAATAACTCAATGAGTCACTAGAAAATGTCTGTGGTTTTTCTATCAACAAATGAATTTATTATTATTAAGTAATGGAAGGTGATGACTACCAGCCCCCTGTTACTCACAAGTTCTGTCTTTCATAAATCTTTTTCACTCAAACGTAAAGTGGCATTTGTTAAAAATTGAAATGTTGCCATTTGTGTTTTTATTAAGTAAGTGTTTCCGTTGGTAAATAAAAAGGAGGACTTTAATTTCCTGTTCAACCTAAGTATTTAGAAAGTCTCTACAACGTCTTCACATTAAATTGCGGAATTTCTTTAAAATGCAAAGGTTTCCTTTCTGTCTTGTTTTAAATTTAGCGCTAGTGAGCAACAAATTAAAGGTGGACCCTTGTGTAATCCTCTCAAATATTAAGAAGATTTAGAAAGAAGAAACTAATGAATTTAAATGACCTCATTTAACAAATTGTTGACTTTGCGAGGTCAGGACTGTTGATTACAATTTCGTAACATACCTAAGGCTAAACATACTCAAACCAATAGGAGATTTAGAGCCATGGCCAGAGGCTGTGATCATGATATCCATGGTACAGAAGGTTATTTACAAGCAGCCAGTTGCAGACAATCTCGGAGGAAAAAAGAGAGAGAGAGAGAGTAAATTTGCATCTTTTTTCTCAGAGAGTAAAACAATGTTCCTTTTATATGCAGTATAGTTGATTGCCTCCAAGTTGCCTTGAAAAAATTGTCCTGTGACTTTAAGCTTCGACCAGCCTGAGCCTGTTACTTTACAGCGGCTACAGGTAGGGGCCATTTCCTCCATGCCCCTGATCGTTTCCTTTGCGCCCCATATATATATCAAGGAAAAACTGTGTGCCCTTATTATAAGAACTAAGTATTTATTTCATAACACACCCAAAATCACAATTATAGCCAATCACAGGATGAATAGGAAACGAGAAAAATTTTCAGTTTGTGGGAGGAAAACCTCAAATGGGGGGGGGGGGGGGGGAATAACCGTCCCGATCAAGTAGGGACTGAAAAACCAATCCACATGTAAGGCTCTGGTCTAAGGTGAGAGGTAAACGAGGCAAGGAAAGAAACCACTGAGCTAACCTGATCACCTGGGTCCAACTTCATGGAGCTGCTTAAGCAGAAAAAGTAGCTAAGCACAACACAACTATGCTTACTGGAATAAGGTTACCAGCCAAAATACAGTCTCACACATACCATCTATAGCTGGTATTCTGCTAATGTTTGCTTAGCTGCAAATTATTAAGCAATACTTTCTGCTTAATTAGCTTTATGAAATTGGGCCCTGTTGTCAGGCCTGCATGTACAAGGCTTACATGTACATATACCCATTGCACAACGCGCTGCGCGCATACACGCGCGTCTCCTGTCTGCCATTTTGGGAGTCAAAATGTGCACAAAAGGATGGTACACGTGTTTACGCACCAATGCGCGTGTAAACTCATGTACCATCCTTTTGTGCACGTTTTGACACCCAAAATGGCGGACAGGAGACGCGCGTGTATGTGCGCTGCGCGTTGTGCAATGGGTCTATACACGGTCGTTGAAAAGAAAGAGAAATGTTCTTCCAGTGCGTGATGGCAACCTCGGTCGTTGAGTCCTTAGTCTCCTTACCAAGGAGTTGGGGTTCAATTCCAGCCATAGCTCGTTATGCTTTAATTTGGCTTCCATATTTGACACCGCGTAATTTAACACTGCAGTAGAGGGGTTGAAGGGTTTTATTTTAAAAAGTATCCGAAAAAGGAAAACCCATCTGATCCCCCTAAATATATTCCTTAAAATGCTTCTTATTTATTCCTTACACTTCTACACTAAATGTACATGTAAATTTAAACCCAAGACGCTTGGTCAATATTTTAAGTATCATTGTCTTGAATGTCAGAGCCAGAATATTTCTTATTCAGTTGTACAAATTATACTAATAAAGTTATTTGAAATAATGTGTATGGTATTGTTCTACAGAGCCTGTTATGTTGACGTTAACGGGAAGTGGTTTATAATGTATTTTAAATGCATACAGTTAAACAAACAAAAAAATGTTTAATTTCTGTGTTGGAATGAATCACTTCCATGACCCCCATTTAATAAAAGTAGAAAATATTGCATGTCAAATTTTTTCCGCTAAGCAAAACATCACAAATACTGTGCGCCATGTTGAGCAGGTATCCTTTTACAACAAGCAGGGCAAATTTTTATAAAGCAGGAAACGGTACTTAACAAATTTAGCAGGAAACCAGGCGCATACAACTTATGTTACATGGTATTTTGGCTGGTAACCTGTTTGGGCTTAGCATGATTTTTCTGTATTAAGCAATTTGTTTCTGTTGCTTTACACTTTGGACCCAGAAAACTGTTTTAGTTCAAGGTAATTCTTTGTACTTAGTTTGTTGTTAAGCAGATTGCATTGGAAACCAGTGACATTTCACTTTACTTAGTATTTGGATTTGGCTGGTAGACTGATTCAGCTAAGCATCCTGGGCCCAATTTCATAGAGCTGCTTAAGCAAAAAATATTGCTTAACAATTTTCTGCTAAGCAGAAAAGAGCAGGATACCAGTCACAAATTGTACTTGTGACATGGTAGTTTGGCTGGTAACCTTATTCTGGTAAGCATAATTTTGTTTTTGCTTAGCAACTTTTTGTGCTTAAGCAGCTCTATGAAATTGGGCCCTACTGTGTCGATGTTAATTTGAAGAGAGTTCATTTTGAGTTCCATTCCTTTGCCACTTCTCTCCCACCTTTGATTGATTTACACAACCAATCACAAGTAGATAATTTATGTATTATTTATCAATTATTAATGCATAGAATTTTTTACATTCCGTCGTTTGAATAATTGGTTAAATTAGCTGGCTGCATCTAGGAAGTAGACAAATGCTGATTTGTTTCTCATTTAAATACTATCTGGAGGCAAAATGTGATTTAAATTCTGGAATTATTTTTTATCTATTATAGCAATTTAAATAAACCTGGAAAAAACACTTATCTTACGTACTGTTTGAAAATTGTTATGATGGACTGTATAACAAGTTGAAAATACGTGCGGTATTAGAAACATAAAAAAGAATGTGACGGTAAGATCATTCCACTTTGCCCTGCGCTGCTGCCAAACATCGGAATTCTGCAAACAAACAAATTTTGCTTATAGATGCTGTTCAACCCTTTCCGAAACTGTTCACCCGCGCAGCCCAAAACGTCATGTGATGGTTATCGTTTGTGGCTGGTAGATTGCCCTTGATGGGTTCAGTTAAACTTACTTATGAAGTGCGAGACATTTGCCCTATACTCAAAATCTATGAAGGAAGTAATTTTACACCCTCCCCTCCCCCTCCCCCCCCCCCTCCCCCCCCAAAAAAAAGCTAGAACTTTTTGAGTAAGTTTGTAAAAAATTGTGCACTGATGAGCATTGCCCACCTGTGCATGAGAAGCAAGAGGGCGCTGTTGCAAAATTGTGGTTTATAAATTTTGTAATATAATTAAGCAGTAAGCAGGAGTTATTTATTGCATAAATGGCTGAAATTTGCTGTTAGAGGGGGTACTTCATATTTCACAGATTTTCTCATGAGAGTGAAGTTTGGTTTTACTTACCCATTTTTGTTAAAAGCTAGCCTGATTGTCTGCATACAATCTTAATTATTGTGGGAGCATTTAATAGGACTGGTGCTTTTGGGGTAAAAATAATAAATTTACTTAATTTATTTGCCTTTCTTTTATGAAGGGGAGGGGGAGCGGGAGCATGGTTCAATATGAGTTTTCTCCTTTTACGTACAGTTATGGA
The DNA here is from genome assembly GCA_037783415.1 of Leptasterias polaris. Classification (NCBI taxonomy): domain Eukaryota; kingdom Metazoa; phylum Echinodermata; class Asteroidea; order Forcipulatida; family Asteriidae; genus Leptasterias; species Leptasterias polaris. The sequence goes on from JAZGTN010000043.1 coordinate 563,269, forward strand.
TGAAATGTTATAATGCTTTGATGTTTAAAAAATATGAACATTAAAAGCAACAAAAGTTAAAAGAAGAGTGTACTTTTGTAGTCTCAGTGATGCTTAAGCACAAATTGTACTCATTGAATGTTTTAAAATAAAAATATTTTGCTGCCAGCTCCCATGAAAAGGTAATTAATGAAAGTAAATATCCTTAATCCATTTGTTTGACTAATGTACTGAATGTATTGTACATAATGCTGCTGTTGAGGTGGTACTCATTTGTAATAAAAAGCTATCAATTACTGTTAAATGTTTCCTAAATATTGCTTTGTGTCCCTTCTTTATTTATAAACTTTACAAATTAACCCTTTCCTTACCACAGGCAACTTTTGTCAACTAAGCTTGCTCTCACACAAAGCACTTAATGCCATTTATAAAGCTGTAGTTTTGTTCAGGTTCACCCTCCACATAGTTGGAAAGAGAAAGATTGAATCTTTCCAATGATTTAAGAGTAAAATAAGGTTGCTATCGTGCAATCCTATTTGAAAATGGAGTGGTAAGATCTGAAATGTCAAACACCTACGAAGCACCAAGTATATGCTTGTGTAAAAAAAAAGTGACTGCGAATTCAGATTACACTTGGGAAAGTAAGATTGAAAACCTGCCTGTTTATTGGCCGATCTCTTTGACTTTGGTATGTAATAAGCAAGACAGTTTTCATTACTTGTTTTGCTAAAATGAAATATTCAGGTTGATCAAAATTGATCTCTAAACTCAGCAGAGCTGTTGTGTATCGATATGCTTCATACTTGAGATGTCAAACAATTTGGTGACCATCGGTTGTTGATGCTATTCAATTCGGTTAGAAGCCGGTCAAGCAACATTACAATTTACAAGCAATTGAGAACAAGCAATTGAGAACTCGGCTAGCCAAGTATACAGATACTAAAAAGTACCTGTAAATGTTTGGAATCCAGAAAAATTTGGGGTAGAGCATACTTTCTTCCATGGGTAGAGTTAGTAGAAGCCCTTCAGCTAGATAAGGAAAACAGATAGGTGTATCTTATGATTAGAGTAAACAAGCCAGTCTTTACTCCCGGGCTAAAAATGTTTATAAGGTCCTGGTTGAGAGCTTGAGTGTAAGAAAGTTGACAAAGATCTTGGTAAGGGTGCACCCCACTGAATAAACTCCCGTAGCGTACAGTGCAAAATACTAAAAATTCAAAAATAATTTTAAAATTCTTAGAAGTCTCACAACTTTTTACAGTAAAGGGAAAGTTATTAATTGATTTTGAACTGTTGTTCTCTGCTCAGTCTAATATGCGAAGTCCCATAAGGCCCATCGAGTTATTCTCCTTCCAAATAAAAACACCCCTACTCCGGTGTAAAGTTCCAAACGTCCGAGCATCAATCTTGAATACTGTCTGTACACCTGGCGGCAAATAGGACCCTTTTTCCCCCAGGGCCTATGTCATCCAAAATGCCTCAAGTGACAGTTGGGCAACATTTTTACACTGTACCCCTTTAAACTGGCTCTCAAATCTGACGTAGAATATTTTTTAGTGGGGTGCACCCATAAGTACTTTCCAGTGTTGAGTTGGCAGGCGTAGAGCACTAGTTTGATAGAACGTTATTACTTTAATGACATTAACCGATGCTTGGTGGGGATGGTGAGGGTGTCATGGCCGAGTGGTTAAGAGCATCGGATTCAAGTTCTGGTGGTTTAGTCATCAGGGTGTGGGTTCGAGTCCCGGTCATGATGCTTGTGTCCTTGAGCAAGACACTTTGCTATAATTGTTTCTCTTCACCCAGGGGTATAAATGGGTACCTGCAAGGGTAGAGGTTGATATTGTTTTTGAAAAAGCCTTTGGAGCGCCATCACGGCAGCCCCCGGGCTGTATACTCCCCAGGGAGCTGAGAAAGATTAAAGGAATGTTATTGGCCCAATGACCAGGGCACTAATGTAAAGGGCATTGATACGTTATTGTGAAATGCGCTATATAAGAACTAGTTATTATTATTATAATGATTATTGGATGTTACCCCTTGTCCTCTACATAACCACTGCCTTGGTGCAGTGTATGGTGAATCTTGGCCAAGTGGTCTAGTGTGCACTGGACAGCAGAGGCTAGGTTCAAGTCCTGATCTTGACACTTGTATCTGTCATCAAGACACCCAGTATTTCTTTGTCCTGCGGATGGGACAGAAAATCAGTGATCCTGTGAAATTTGCTTACGTGGAAGATGCATCATTCAATTATTTTTTTATACCAAATGTATTTTTAATATATGAAGCTACTTTCCGTTAGTCATAAAAGTAAAATTTTAGACACTAAACAAAAATGTTGAAAAACAATTAGTAAATGTTAGGCACAAATGTGTTACTTTTGGGACCCGACATTATTTGACATTACTGGCAGCTAAGCACAAACAGTTTGCAATTTTATAATAAATTTTTTTTTATGCAGTCTGATTTTTTTCAATTACAAAACATCATGCTATCAAACTTTTTTCAGAGAAAACCTCCCCCCCAAAACCCCTTGCGATGCAACTTGGTACGTTTCCAAATAAGCAGAATCTTGACATTGATCCCAGGTGATTGATGTGAGTATGTTTTGATAAAGTATGGAAGTGATATTTCAGTGTCTGGAGCGTTCCAAGGTTGTTACAATGAACTTTAGCACCTTGTCACCCCCATAACATTTATGGTGCAATGTTTAACCCAGACAGGAGCACATTTTACCAAGTTCTGTTCAATACATTAGTGATTTTAAACCCCCTCCCCCCCCAAAAAAAAAAAATAAAAATAAAAAAAACCAAAACACACACACATAACCAAATTACAAAAACAAACTCAAACAAACAAGAAAAACAAAACAAAAATATATTAAGAAATAAGTAAATATTTAATTGATTAATTAATAAATGAATTAATTTAGAAAATAGATTAAGATAAAAAGTTTATATGAACTAACTGTATTTAACCTAGTATTTTTAGATATTGTTTGTTTCAGGACCAAGAACAAGTAAGTATGAAGGCAGGGCATTGCCTTTTACTTTGACATTTCCTTTTCTTTTTGAGGTAAGTTTATAGAATATTAGTCTCTACCCAAAATCAATCTTACTTCACCAGCTCATCACCTTATCCTTTATATAGTGAATCCCTACATGAGGTGAAGAACGTGACTTATATGTAACATGGTACTATTACTATAAAGAAAGAAAAAACCCAAAACATTATCCAATCATCAAATAAAAACAAAATAAAAAATCAACCAAACAAATTATACAATCATAATTTTTGAAAAATGGTGCTGTGTGAAGTCCCTCCACATTAAGTTGATACCCCCTTTACCATTGTGTATACAACCACTCTGTGAGGGGAGAACTCTGTGATTGAGTAGCAACTGGTCCAATAATCAGCCAGTATCAAGTTAAATAACAGATTGATTGACTGGTTATTTACTTATGATTCTGATTATGTCAGAGATATCACTACCAAGTACCAAGAAGTTAATGCCCGCTTGGGAGACCACCTGATATCACTACCAAGTATTAAGAGGTAAATGCCCGCTTGCGAGACCTCCTCAGTCGGGTTAGCGCTTTCCGAAGAGTCTGTCTATCAGAAAAGCCACTCAGTAGCGGGTTTATGGGTAAGACTGAAAGAAACCTGTTAGTTTCCGCTGTTGTCAGATTCTTGATAACTGTGTGCAATTTTAGGGTGGAGAAACCATGAATTGGTTCCTGCTCTCAGTTTTGCTGGTCGTCACGCCAACGGGTAAGTTTTATTAGGTTTTTAAATAAGAGTCAAATATGTGTTTCATAATAGGCCATGGATTTTACAGACTATTTTAAGAATTTGAGTTTTTGTTTACTTAATATTTGAAAGTTTCGGTTCTTGAGTTCAAAGCTTCAAGCTTACCAGAGCTTGAAAGTAGGAAATTTTGGATGGATTAATGGTCCATAAAGTCCTGAAAGTAAAAAGCTCAACAAATAATTTGTGTAGCTTTTAAGAAAGGTATGTTGTTAATTTCAGCTTTAAACGAAACTGTTAGGCTTTGCCTTTGGTATGAGTTTACCTTAGTTGTGTGCTTAGTTGTGTCTCTAACTTTATGTTGTTTTACAAGTTTTTAAAACCCCCATTTAGTTTGTTGTATAAAATACTTCAATAACTTTGCCAGGCATGCAACTTCTCATCAGTGTATCAGCTGATTTCCTTTTTTCCCCTTTGGTTGTTTGTGCTTTAGAGAACATTCTTTTTGGTTTTTGGTTTGTCAGGACCCAATGGTCAAGTGCACCAGACTTGAGCTCTGGAGTTTCTGATCAGCAGAGTGTAGGTTCAAATCCCAGTCTTGACACTTGTTGCTTTGTCCTTCAGATGGGACATATTAGGTCCTGTTTTCTTAATGCACGTAAAAGAACCTAGCACACTTATTGTAAAGAGAAGGGGTTTGCCCGGTATTTCTGGCATAGTCTGGCAGCAATAATGCACGACCTCACTTTGTATCCCTTTTAAGGTAATGGTTGCTTGGTCTCAGTCATACAACCATTCTTAACAAGCCCAACTAATTTGATAGTTTGACGCCAGGAGTCTCGGTTACGATAGACATGGTGCTTTCTAAATGTACACATTTATCATTTTTTGCTTATGTGCTTAGAATATCAATTCAAGCTGATTTAGTTTTCCAAAGTGGAATAAAAAACAACTTAATAATCTGTTTTAAACTTTAAAAACTTTTGAAAGAAAGCAACCAGCAGAACCTATAATTATGAACTGTTAAACACAACTCAATTGTTACTTATGTGGGTTGTAACTTGACAATAGTTAAAGGAGGATCAATTTACAAGGTTGTATTTGTTTGACAATGTCGTATAATCCAACCCCTGGATGACAGTTTAGTGTGGTTTCACACAAGGTTCAACACTGACGCTACAGATGCACACAAGACTATCTGTTCTAACTTCCTACTGTTCAAAGACTTTATTCAATTAGACTTAAAACTGATGCAGACCTTATAGAATCAGATCGGAAAACAGACCTGAACAACTTCTCGAAAACAGATATAAAACAGACCCTAAAACAGACCCCTGTAAATAAAGAGTAATAGAAAACAAGGGTTTAGAATACACATTATTAAATTATCATAAAGAAACTGAACTACACACAGTACACTGTAGTTCAAAGGTCACTTTGTGAATAACCTTCATTGAGAATCAAAACAGACCATAAGACTGTCATTCTTAGTTATGCAATGTATACCGATTAAAATATAGCCTTATAAATGACAATAGTTCTCAAATCAAAAGGTAATTCAAGACAAAATGATACTACATAACATAACATAACAATTAAAATTGATAAGCGCACATAAAAGCAATTAACATGGAAAAAGGTGAGTCTTTAGAACTTTACGAAATGTAGATAAAGTAACAGATTCCCTAATGACAGTAGGAAGATTGTTCCAAATCATTGGCCCAGCTACACTGAAAGCTTTTTGACCTAGAACTTTGTTTGCTCGGGGAACATTCAAGCGAGTGATGTCAAGTGTGGACCGAAGAAATCGTGGTGGAGTGTAATATGTGACAGTAAAGTGGAAATATATCGCGGAGTAGTTTTGTTCAAGCCTTTAAAAACAAGAAGAGCAATCTTAAAATGAATTTGTTCTCTAATCGGTAGCCAATGAAGTTCCCTAAGTGATGGGGTAATATGTTCTCTCAAGGGTGTGGAACATATTAAACGAGCTGCACTATTTTGTAATCTTTGAACTCTGTCCAATTCATATGACGTGGCACCAAATAAAAGGAGATTGCCATAGTCAATACGAGAGAGGACTAAAGCTCTGACAACATGATGGAGAGTATCCTTATCAAGGTGACGTTTGATTCTCCTTATGTTACGTAATTGAAAATTGGTCGATTGGCAGAGGCTAGAAACTTGCTTGCTCATTGTCATATGTGAATCAAATTTTATTCCTAAATTGCAGACAGAATCAGTAGGGTTGATGCATGTATCACCTATATGCAAAGATATCTTCAGCAGTTTTTAAAAGGTTTTGAGGAGTACCAAGCACAATGAAATCGGTTTTGTTTTCATTAAGCTTTAACTGGTTACAAGTCATCCAGTTTTGAACATCATTAATACACAGCTGCAGTTTCTCAATGGCAACTTGCCAAGCACCAGGTATTCTAGGATCAAAGGAACAATACAGCTGTGTATCATCAGCATATAAATGAAAGTCTATGTTATGATGACATATGATATTGCCAAGTGGGAGGGTGTAAAATCCAAACATCAAGGGACCTAATATGGACATGGACCCCTGGGGTAGCCCATACTCCAAATCAACTGGATCAGAGTAGAGGTTATGAATAGATACCCGACTTTGTCTATCAGAGAGATATGACTTGAACCACAGAAGTGCAGTATCTGAAACGCCTAGATCATCTCTCATTCTGTCAAGTAAAATATCATGATCTATGGTGGCAAAGGCAGCCGACAAGTCTATCACTAGAAAAACAATATTAGACTTATCCATTGCTTTAAGTACATCATCCTGAACTTTCAAAAGAGCAGTTTCAGTACTGTTTTGTGTCTTATAAGCAGACTGATAGAGCTCATCAAGGTCGAATTGACATGTGTTGCTTCAGTTGTTTAGCAGCAGCTTTCTCAATGAGTTTTGCAACAAATCTGATATTGGAAACTGGTCGATAACTACTTAAAGCATTGTGGTCTAACGAAGGCTTCTTTAATATTGGTGAGATTATGGCTTGACCAAGTGTGTTTGGAAAACAGCCAGATGAAGCTTGAAAATATTTTTTGTAAATATCTTTGATTCTAGAAATTACCTTTGCAACATTACGACTGTTTCATTGCACAGTTAAAAAGTTTGGTCATAAAAGAAGAAGAAATGGGCTGGGGGAAATTACATGGTTGCAAACTGCTTATTGAACCAAACAAATTACCTGGATGGTATAAATGCACAAATCTTTTGTGGCCTCCTTGTTTCGACCCTAGCAGAGTCTTTATCAAAGGCTAAAATCAGCAGAGCTTTTGAGAAAGACTCTTCTATAGGGTCGAACTGCGATGCTATTAAAAATGTCTTGCAAAAGACGGAACCAAAATATTTGCCTAAAATTTAGAGAAGTGTGCTGTGTAGAAGTCACAATAACCACACCTTGCCACCATTTGAAATGAGATGAAGGAACACAAATAATTATTTTGAATTAGACCGTATGCACATGATGTCATTTTGAGTAGGGCGCCCTCGGCTAGAGGTGAAAAGGGGGCTTTTCTTGGGCCCATCCTGTGCGTTGCGCGTACATTGAGGTCTGTCTTCCATCATTTCCTCATCGTTTTACATCATTTCATTGTCGTTTACATCTAAGATGGCAGCATAATGACACCCATGCAAAAGGTCCATAGAGCAAAAAACATTGACTACTGCATTATTTATTTGCAAAATAAACTCATTTAAAGTTTCTGTCGTCTAAAATGTTAGATTAGTTGTCATCTTAAGTCTTCTTCTTATTTATTTCCAGCGTTCGCTCAGAGATGCCCGAGCGGCTGGACCCTCTACCAAGATAGCTGCTTCATTATCTTCACTACCTGGAAGAACTGGTATGACTCCAGGCTGGCTTGCCAAGCAGAGCAGGGTGACTTGCCCATCGTCACTAGTGTGGAGATGAATGTAAGGAAATTGCAAACTTGAGGGATAACAGTGTGAAGAAGCATTGAACAACAGTCGTACATTATGTATTTATTTTCCATTCTTGTTAAAGAAAAACAAAATACGTGTATGTATATATTTAAAAGACAGATCTGAAAATCATAGTGAGGTTAGAGGGTTTCCATTTGCTCACTTTGTCGTTAACCCACTAACAACCCAAACATTACTGACCCACACCCATTCACTCACTGATTAAGAAGAGAAAAAGAAAAAAAGTCCACTTGGCGAGCTACTTCGCCACTGGTCACCTCACTTTCATGTTTTTTCTTTTATAAAAAATATATAATTTGAACTAAAGTCTTTCTCCCCATACAAGCCTGCCCTAACCAACAACTTGTTGTTTGCATTGTTATTCTTGTGTGTGGCGTGTCGTGGTCGAGCGATTAAGAGCACACATAGCTCTGGTGTTTCTGATCAGCAGAGTATGGGTTCGAGTCCGGGTCTTGACACTGATGAGCAAAACACTTAACCGTAATCGCTTAGTCCTTCGGGTGGGACGTAGCGCCGTAGGTCCCTCGTTCTATGATTGGTAGTGCACATAAGAAAACTTATCATAGAAGAGTAGTTAACCCTGGTGTTAACCCCGGTGTTTCTGGTTCACATAACAAGCACACTTGTTAACAGGTTTCGTCAGGCTTGCATCCTTGGTTTCATTAGCAGAATTTTATAGTAATATTAAAAATGATCTTCAATTCAAAATAAGGGAAACCTTTTAGGTTGTTTTTGTATAACATTGTTTCATTGTTTTGTGTTTGTTTGTTTGTTGACAGACATTTCTGACGAGATTCACGGAGCAAGCTGGGGATGCTGCCTGGCTTGGCCTGAATGATTTTGAGGTAGAGGGAACATTTAAGTGGAATGATGGCACACCGTTAACTGCTCCTCTTGAGTGAGTTTGAAGCATTATATTTTACAATTTTTCATGTAACATTATTAAATCAGTTTGTTTCTCAAAATGAAACCAAGAGATTCTCGAAAGCATCACTGTCACTTATGGACCTGAAGATAGAGGAAAAGGAGGGTGTGTTCGTAGCTGAGCGTTGTAGACCACCGGACTTAAGTTCTGATAGTCTGAGAGTGGGTTTAGTAGGCCCCGGTCTTAACACTTGTGTCCTTACAAATACAAGGCACTTAACCTTTTTTGCTTTTTCCTTTGGATTGGATGTTAAGTTCCTTGTCCTGTGTCTTGTGTATATGCACTTAAAAGAACCCATTGCACTTATTGTTAAGAGAAGGGGTTTGTCCCAGTGTTCCGGGTATGGTTTGATGAAGATTGTGCAACAGCACCTTGTAAACTCTTACAAGGTGCTATTAAAAAGATCTTATTTTTCAAACATAGCAAACCTGTCGCAGCACTTTGAATCCTTACCCAAAGGCACTGTATAAAATATTGATACTATTATTATAATGTGATGAAGAAGAAAATTGAAAACTCCATGCAAAGCAAGAGGCAGGCTAACTTTCCAGCAGTTCTTGTCATTGACCCAACAGTTCATCTGCCTTGAAAATTGTTTTCAAACATTTGTGTAATGCTTACATTTATTCTTCTGCCATAAGCACCTTTACTGGTAAGCAGTTTTATCAAAATGGGCACTGGTACTTAATGGAAATATTCATGATGTAAATTTTGGTACAAACTGATTATTTGGCAGCACTCTGTGGCAGAATAACAATCCAAATGATCCAGATGGCTCTGAGGACTGCGGTGGACTGAGAGCAGACGGAACATGGGTGGATCTATCTTGCATTGTAAATAAATACCATGTGTGCCAGAGACCAAATGGTAAATTTATATAATATTTGTATTATTAAATAACTAAATATTTTGGGTTTGAACAAAGAAAAATTTACTAGAACAGGATTTGAAGTAAGGTGCCAAATGAGCTATCTAGACCAAATGAGCTAGACCAAATGAGCTATCTAGCCCTATGTTAGCGGTCTCCTTATTTTGTCAATCTCTTTGTTCTGGGGGTGCCAGTCAGAAGCCACTCATTCGTTAACTGCCAGAAGCCATTCATTCGTTAACTGCCGTGTAGCCAGGGATCACACCCAAGTATACGATACAACTTGGGAAGCGGCAGCCAGGGGATCACCTTAAGGGGATGCAAATTTTTATTTCAGATATCAAATAATAAACCACAAGGGAAACTGACTGGGTATATTTAAATGATTTTGGGTTGAACAAAGAAAATTTGACTTTTAAATAACTATTAATAAATAGCTCGGAGAGTTTATGCACTCTGTTTGGATGATTCAGCTGGGCTGAAAATATTTGAAAAATTCATATTTATATTTCATTGATTGGCTGGCAGCTGTCCTCTTGTTATTAAGCAATTTTTCTTTTAACTCTGGACTCATAATTGATTATATTTATTTCAAGGTAAGAAAAGAAGTAGATTGTCAGGCCATGCTGTCATTTTTCAATTTGATTTGATTTGAAATGGTTTAATCACAATACAAAATTTATGTTAAAACATATTGGAACAATGATACAGTATAATGACAAAAATATAATGACAAAACTATAATGACAAAAATAATTTGGGCAAGATAAAGGAAGAAAAAAGAATTAAAGAAAAATAAGAGGCACTAAAAGGATCAATTATCCTTGAGTGTCAACTTTAAATTGTCATAAATTTGTAGATTACTTGATCGTCTGATGTGTTGATCTAAATTTAGGTCAGGTACCCAGGGGAAAGGTGAAGTACATGTATTTCTGTGCTTGGTGGTCATTCTCAGGCCTTCATTTACCAAGGAGACTTTAAAAAACCCAGTTTTATATGTTATTATGAAAACATACCTGCAAGGAATTGCATGGTGATAAAGTGCACTTCATGTACAGCAGGGCCCAATTTCATAGCTCTGCTTACCGTGGAATTCTGCGCTTACAGCCCATACAATTATGTGCTTTTCAGGGTACTGTAAGCACAGAATTCCCCGTTAATTAAGCCAAGCCATGAAATTGGGCCCAGGATTCCTCAGGGTGATAAGCAATTATGAGAACTTTGCATCATGTTGGGCTGGAAATTCAACAAAAGACATCTCCTGAGTGTGTTTGAATCAAGCGCCATTTACTACTACTACACCTGAAGCATTCCTGAAACTATCTCATATCCTTTGGAGCATGCAGCACTACCAGGCAAATGGGGACACATGCTGATAAGCAGTCACATCAACCATGCCACTCTTGCAGTTTTCGTCTTGATGATAAGAAGCAATTATACTTGGGTTGTTGCCTGTGTCTTGCAAAATTGCAACAGTTTGTATAGACCATGTGACCTGTGACATCACATCTTTACAAAAGAGCCACAGAGCCTGGACTTCCTGCAGGCACAGTTTGTACACAGATCAATGGAATATATAATAAATCTTATGTTTTAAGGAGTTTGCACTGTCTGATATTTCTCAACTTTTGATATGAAGAAAGGGGGGACATCTAAAAAGCCATACGGCTTAATATTGTTTTTCTAATTCTTGAATATATGTGAAAATTATGACACAAAATGTAAATTTTCACATAATATGGCCTGTGTAGTATCTTGCCTGTCAGGAATTACATTAGAATTTACAAGGTCTCTACTCTGTAAACAAATGTAATATGGTCTATTGGCCTTAAGTTTTGACACTAGCAGAATCTTGCTCAAAGGCTAATAGTTCTGCTGAGGTCAAAGTTGAGGCCACTATCACTTTTTGCATTTATACCACTGGCAACAATTATTTATTTTCTGTTTTATTTAAACTATCCAGACATTCCCATGAAGTGTGACGAAGCCAATGGCTGGGTCCCAGCTGGTGGCAAGTGCCATAGGTATCAGAACTGGTACCAGACATGGGAAAATGCCAGGCGACACTGCCAGACCCTGGGTGGTGATCTCATCAGCATACAGACAGATGATGAACAGAACTTAGCTATGATTCGGGCTCACCAGCAGTCAATCTGGATTGGTGCATCTGATAAGGTGAAGAGACTCTTTGAAAATCACTGATTTCAACTTCTGCTCTGGCTTAGTTCTATCGGCTAATTTAACTACGGGGGTCAAGTAGGTGATCTGTTGGTCTGCCATTATTGGGAAGAACTCAAAAGCATTGAGCTTTTTTCTTTCCTTACTTGCCTTCCATTTCACAAGACTTTGTCTCATGACCAGATTTCACCCGTCATGATTATTTTCTGGGTCAACACACTCACGAGCATCTAATATTTGTATAATATTTTAGGGCTTACAAAAATATGTGTGATCAAATAGATTCAAGTTCTGAGCTACTAGACTTTTTTGAAATTTAATCCCTTGACAAGGACTTTTTGAGAGCAGAAGTGACAAGAACTCTGTTTTGATAGAACTCTTCTTTTTCAAGTTAATCATATGGTTTAAAGATTTATATTGGTGCTAATTACTCTTTTATTTTGTCTACAAACATAGATCAGTAATTCAGCTGGTACCTACACCTGGCCTGATGGTTCATCACTAAGTATGACCAAGTGGGCACCAGGACAACCCAATAGTCAGTACGTACATTTTTCTCTGCACATTACTTGAATTTTATCTAAACTTCCACGTTTGGATTGACAGACTATTGAGTCACAGTGTTTGAATACACTTTTGTTAATTCTTGCTAGCTTGATATGAACAATTTTTTGTTCATTTACAGATATAGTTTGTTTATCCTGTGCAATAGGCTTTTTGTGTATTGTATGTTTGTACCGAAAAAATAGTAACAATAATAATAATAATAGTAACACTTTGTTACTGTTAATGCACATAATCTTAGGAAAATAAAACTTTTTATTGAAATTTCCAAACAATATTGTTTCAGGTTTTTCTTCATGGGAGGCAACTGTGCTGATATCCTAGACACATCTACCAATGGAGAATGGAGTACATCACCTTGTACATCGCGACGGAAATTCATCTGTGAGAAGGATGAAGGTAAGCTGGTATCAGACTTTCTTTACTATTGAGCCCAATTTCCATAAAGCTGTTCCCACAAAAAATACTTCACTCAGAGAAAAATTTTGCTTAGCAGAAAGCAGTTACCAGCAAAAATACACTATGTAAAGCATGTTGTTTGTCCCTGGTTACCTGCTAGTTGTTGCTAACCTGAAAAATGTGCTAAGCACCATTTTCTGCTTAACAGCTTTATGAAATTGGCCCAATTCGTTAAACAGAGAATTTGTTGCTTAGTAAAAATAGGTTATCAGCTCAAAAAATACAATTACTAAACATTAAAGTGAGGTTTGAGTAGACACTGTGTACATAAAACTCTTCCTGAATTGTGGTGTTTCTGAAAAGAACCGGTGATTTTACAACTCAACTTTTTGATCAGTATGCTCTGATCGTCTTCAATTAAATGAGCATACTGATCGAAACATCGAGTTGTTAAACCACAAGGGCCCAGTTTCATGGCTCTGCTTGCTGTGGATTTCTGCACTTATGCCCATAGAACCATTTGTTTTAAGCGAACCACCACAACTCATTAGAGAGAATTTCATGTAAGTGGTGTCTCAGCAAACCCGACTTAGTTTATATTGTAGCGAACAGCCTGAGGGTCCTTGTTTCTAATACTGCCGAACACCAAGAAAAGGGGAGCCTGAGACTGGACTGGAGGAAAAGGAAAACCAACTTTCTGCCTCAACCTTACAACACAACTCCTTTTAATCAACACAAAGCAAAGAGTGAGTCATCTTGGCTCCTGGCCAACGTTTTCCCGCTGGCGCGAACACAACTGTCTATTTATAGTCCATACTTCCGGTCCAATGTCTGGAGAGAGAGCGCTCTCACGGCGGCGGTTGTCCGGCGGTTAACCAGCGGTAGCGATGTCCGTTACAATATTCCCATAGTGCAAGCTTCAAACCATACTTAATTTATATTGCATGTTTGTCATCAGTTGTATAATACTAAATCTTCTATGTTGATATGTAGGAACTTGTCCTGTTGGTTGGAGAATCCATGGTGGTCAGTGCTATCAGGTCAATACCTACTCAGCAATGTCTTGGACAGATGCTAAGCATAACTGTGAGGCACAAGGTGCTTTCTTAGCATCCATCTTCAGGTCAGTTTTAGCTCCAAGGGTCACCCATAAGATCCTTATAGTATTACCTTTCATTATTCCAAGGAGAAAATCAATAGGCCAAAAAGGACCTTTGGATGACTGTTTGTTTTTGTCAACACTTGGTCTTTATTAATGGATTTGCAAACTTTCAATTCAGACACTAAATGAATAAACTATCAACGATTAGTAATAGTTGAATGGATTGAATGGATGTTAATTTTGCTTTTAGGATAAAGAATATTATTTGGTTTTTGCCCTTTACCTCTACCTAACCCTAGCAGGCATCAGGGGTTATTGAAACATAGAGTTGTCGGAATGTATAGGGCTGTCAGATTATAGAACATCAGCACCACTTAACGTATATTTATTTCCCTTAATATTTCAGTGCTGATGAGAATGACTTTGTGTTCCGTCAGTTTGATGATCTGACAGGAGTTGGTGTCACTGACATCTGGATTGGAATTTCAGGTATAACAAAATGTCTCCATTAAACTGCATGGCCCAATTTCATAGAGCTGCAACGGCCGACTTTTATGCTTACTGTGCAATTTCTATTTCATAGCACTGCCGACTTTAAGCACAGGAAAAGGCATGCTAATCTTTCTGTGCTTACTATAAGTAAAAGAATGACGTAACACATGTTAAATTCTCAAGCTGGCTGCCTAATTGTCTTGCTAATCTGTGAAAAATGCTTGCGTTTAAGCAATTTCTTTTTACTAAAGTAAGCAATTCTATGAAATTGGCCATATGTCATCAACTTTAGAGACCAAAGCACTGCTGTGACAATGTCACAAAAATGCAGTTTTAACTGAAAACACAAGACCCTTAAACTTTATCCAAAAAAAAAAGAAAAAGTTGTACCACCTCAAATAAAAAAAGAAAAATAAATAAATAAAATCTGGACAAAGGAATTGATGTAGAATTGAATTGTATGCTTTTTTGCGGCCTTTACAACTATAGCCTTTGTTGAAATGTGCTTAATTAGTCATGAAAATACTACCTTGTTGGAGTTAAAATTAACCGTGGAATAGTACACAACCCCCTGCCACAAAAAACAACAACAAACAAAACAAACATCAACAACAAACCTAAAACAGGAACAACAACAACAATAAAAGTGCAGTGCAACTTTGAAACTTATCATGCAGTCTCCTATCCTTAAAAAAGCAAACTGGAGAGCACCTGATGAATCTTTTTTTTAAATTTGTTATGATGTTGTTAGATTACAGCTTGGATGGTCAGTTTGCATGGGTTGATGGGTCATCAGTTTCTTACAGTAACTGGAATCCAGGAATGCCTGTAGACAGATTGAACCAACCAGACTGTGGAACCATCTACCTCGGTAAGTTATTCTAAGTATTAGTCAAATATGATTAAAAAACACACAGCTAATCTTAATCTGTTTGTTTCTAAAAACAATGTCAGGTCTTTAGCTTTCATATGCTATGTGATTTGCCTTTTTATGATAATTCTAAGAAGGCCATTTTCCGCCAAGAATAGTCTAGTGTTAAGTCAATAGGATTTTAGGCAGAAAGTATATAAATAATGAGAACAATCATAACAATCTTGACAATGGAACAGCTAATAAATTGTTAGTTTCACTAAATTTGTTTTATTTATTGATTGATTTTGTAATATTATTTGTTGACTTAAACAAAATAAAAACATTATTGATTTATTTTGTTTTATTTCAATATGGCCTCTGTCAAAACACTTATTTGGGTCCCTTTAAGGCTAAATTGTTTACTTTAATTTTCTTTTTACTTGTACACCAAATATCACTGGGCCACCTAGGATACCAGTTGGTCACACAGTAAAAGTAAGGGGGAAAATGAAACAAATCACCTTTATGCAATTTGACAGAAGCTTTGACACATTCTTTGTTTTCCTTTTTGCTCTTCCATAGGTGACAGTGCTGCTCGATGGGACTCGGCAAACTGTTTTCTTCCTCAGTCATTTATTTGTAAAGTCCCAGTGGGTAAGTGTACAGATAAGTATTATCATTATTTTTTTAATGGCAGGTATTTTTGGGGTTATTGTCAAAGACAAATATCCTCACTTGGTGTATCCCAACATTGCATAAAATAACAAAGCTGTCAAAATTTGGGCTCAAATGGTCATTGAAGTTGGAAGAAAATAATGACAGAAATAACCCTTGTTGCATAGAATTGTGTGCTATCGGAAACCTGACAAAGGCTTCCTGCCTGAAGACTTTCTCAAATTCAAACTTTTTGATGAACAATTTCCTCTTTCTCTAAAACTACATTACTTAAAATGGGATTGTTTTTAACAATGTCTTATAATATCAACGGCTCTCCAGTGCTCTTTACCAAGTAAGTTTTAGTATGGTCATTAACTTGTGAAGTAATAGACACAATTGGCGACCGGAGTCACGTGACTCATGGGTATACAATGTAAACAAACCTAGCAAACAATGCACAGCGAGCATGGAAAACCATGGCTGCTTCCCACCTTACAGCAAGAGCGCTCGGAAGCAGCCTTGCGTTTCCATTCACGCTGCGCCTTGCTTGCTTGGTTTGTTTACATTTTATACCCACTATGGATCACGTGACGCAGTCGCCGATTGTGTCTATTACTAAAAGTACACCCTTCCTATAAATAATCTTGTATTTTGGAGGGAAACATGCATCAGGTACATAATTCCAAAGGAGATGCAGTTGGGATGGCCTTTTTCTGTAGGTATTTTTATTATTATGAGTAAAGAGTGAGAGCAGGTTACACTGTTGAAACACCTACTTGTTTTTCCTCAGGTCAACCAGTGTTCCCTCTGGATCCAATTTCTGGTAAGCACACGTACTATCACAACCTCTTCAAAGAAACTATACATAGTTGGGAGTCTATGTGAAAGAGAAGATATTGACTGATGTCCATGTTTTATACAGCTCTTTTAAAACTTTACATCAAATGCACACTTACACTGTTGCACTGTTTCGAACAGAACGTGTTATCGTAAGGAGGTGCTGTGGTGCAATTTACTGCCAATACCATTATTTGTTAGGTTTGAGGATCTGGTAAGGTTTGCTGTAACACCATGTAGTAATAATCTCTCATGAGTTGTGATGGTTCTGAAAAGAACCAGGGGTTTAACAATTCAACGTTTCGATTAGTATAGACTGTGAAAGTCTCTCGCGCCATGTGTATTGCTTTACCATGTGAAGGAGACAAACTCGCGTGCTTTATTGGGTGGCAATGTTCAAATATAATAATAATACTTTGTTCTTATATAGGGCTATATCACACCCCTAGGGGCGTAAAAGCGCTCAGTATTTTTTCTTGCAAGCTATCTGGAGCTACGTTTTGAAGTATGAGACCTTTTTCTTTTGTAGCACCATGTAATGTTTACAAGGTGCTTTGTCGCAATATGCTGCCGATCAGACCAGAAATACCGGGGTGAACTCTTTACGATAGGACACAAGTGTCAAGACAGGGACTTGAACCCACACCCTGCTGATCAGAAACTTTAGAGCTTGAGTCCGGTGTTTCTTATTCGCTTGGCTTGCACAGTCCATAGCATGCATTGCTAGACCACTAGAGTCCAAAACTCTCCTGAAGATGATCAGAGCATACCGATTGAAACGTTGAGGTACTAAACGATTGGCTCTTTTCAGAACCACCACAATTCATAAATATCAAAATATGGTGTTACCGCAATCCTTACTAGATTGCATTCCTAAGTCAAGTTTCAAATTCTATATATTGGGAGGAGATTAGTTCAAGTAAAATAAACTTTCGAAGTGTTATCAAAATTAGTAATCAATTGCAGGGACCAATTTCATAGAGCTGCTTAAGCAGACAATATTGCTTAAAACAATTCTGCTAAGCAGAAATGAGCAGGGTGCCAGTCATAAATTGTACTTGCTGTATTCTAGTTTTGCTGGTACTCTTATTCTGGTAAGCATAATTTTTTTATGCTTAGCTATTTTTGTGCTTAAGCACCTCAGCTATGAAATTGGGCCCTGATCATTTTGGTATAGATGAGTTTCATGAGTTTTTGTTTTCCACATTTTGTGGCTGTCTGATTCACCAGGGGTTGGCAACTGCCCAACTGACTGGAGCTTGTTTGGTGATTTCTGTTTCTTCGTGGACACTACCCAGACAACCTTCAATGATGCAGAGATGATGTGTGAAGCCAAGGGGGCCAAACTAGCCAGTATCCACTCTGCTAAGGTGCAGTCCTACCTCACATGTAAGTTAAACTCCGCCCTCAATCAGGGCCCACAGTATCTTAGCTCTGCTTACGTTAGCTAGAAATAGCACTCTTTACTAATGAAGCTACTTTTGCTATAAAAAAACCTGGCTGACAGACAAACATCCCACCACTTACATGTACACGATCACAGTATTATGGATCAGATAAAAATATTGTAAGTTTACACAGAAAGCTACGGTCAGAATTGGGACAGGGATTCACACCTACGACAGAAGATCCGCAGATGTTCCCAATTTTAACTCCTTAAGAATAAAGATTATGTCAACAGCTCAGTTGTTGCATGGTGGATTTGTTGTGGTTTTGGATCTGGAACTTCTTAAAGACATCGAGAGAAATATCAGCTTGCGGTTTTGCCACTTGCAATAATTGTTTGGTGCTATACAGAGTCTCTGCCTATTTCATAGACGGAGTTGTCCAACTTCCAGCTGTGGTGGGCCAAGAATAGAGCACTGTGGAACCCCAACTATGATAGGATGCTACCTGTCAAAAAATGTTATTTAGAGGACTTTGGACGTGGACAGTTTGACAGCCTCATTTTGATGGAAAGCAAATACAAGATGGGAAACTAAAATTTTAGAAAGACTAAGAATTTTGCAGATGTGTGAATTGAACACTTTGAGAACACTTTGAGAGTTCTAGGAAGATAAATGTAACTTGAATGCATCTTTTTAGAGATCACTGAAGGAAAAGCTCCCAAGAAAAAACTGAGAAGTTATCACCTTGCAATGGGAGTAAGTCAATGGAGGAATCTGGTTAGGAAGTTCGCTTCTGGAGATTGACAACTTTAGCATAAGATTTCACATGATCTTTTCTTTGCTAGTCAAACTTGGCACACACAAGACAGCAGTTTGCAGTTGGGGAACTATTTTGTCAGCGCATCAAAGAAATGAAATAGTGTCATGTCGTGTTATGATCACAGAAGTTTTTCAGATGGAAACTGCACTTCCTGGTGAGATAGACAACAGATACTGTAACCACTGCAACTTAACTGTCCTCCATCAAACACCCCTAGAAAATAAAATTGAAAAAAATGATGAGAAAACTGCAAACAAGCTACTGCAGCCACTGCCAGCATATTTTGTGCAAAATTATCATGCACAGTTTCCTGGTACTGGGACTCTTCCTAAAGCCTTTATCAGTTAGGGCTCAGACAACGATGACTCCAGAAACCCAAATACAGGCTGGAGCATGCCAAACTGCGCTCATAGTGTAGTCTGTACATGCGAATTAACATCATAAAATTTGTATGCGCATATATAGTGAAATTTGACACGTTTGTCTGAGATCAGAATACTTCTATTTTTAGCATTACTGCGGAGTGCTATTGACTCTGGCGTATATATTTCTCTGGTTAGGAAGGAAATTCTGCTTGTTTTAGTGTGTACTTCATGTCACTATAATAATAATACTTTATTATACCACAATAGACCATGTGACCTGTGACATCACATGTTTACAAAAGGGCCACAGAGCCTGGACTTCCTGCATGCACAATTGTACACAGCTCAATGGAAGAATACAACAAATCTTATGTTTTATGGAGATTGCACTGTCTGAATTTGCTCAACTTTTGATATGAAGAAAGAGGGGGCATCTCAAAAGCTGTACAGCTGTTGCTTTTGTTGATTTTGAATTTATGTGAAAATTATGACACAAAATGTAAATTTTCCCATATGGCCTGTGTAGTATCTTGCCTGTCAGGAAATGGATTAGAATGTACAAGGTCACCACTCTGTAAACAAAGGTAACATGGTCTATACATACAAAATATTCACATTAAGTAAAATAGATAAAAATAAACATATAGGATGAAAACCGCCCCATCCCAATATACAGCATGGATTGAAATCAAAAGAAAAAACAAACGATAAAAAAAATAAACAAGGCAAAGAGAGAACACTCTTTGGACAACAAACCAGAGAGCAACAGACAAAACAAAAGATGGGCTGCCTAGGAGAAAGACAAAAGTGAAATAAAACACTATCACCAAAGAGGTGTGTCACTACTCCGACCCCAAAACAACGACAACCACAACAAAAACACACGCAGACACACAAACAAAGAACAGCGAACAGATGAGCACCAGAAGAAAGCATTTTTCACTTACACAGCTAGCGTAGAATGTTAAAAAAGTCCTGAGTGGTGGGCAGAAAAATGAATCATGGGTTTGAATCAAACCTGAGATATACCTGTGAATTTTTTTCTCACATGATCATGACTTGGGGGAAAGCACTGAGTATATAGTGAACACAAAACAAATTTTTGTGGTTACTTATTAAAAATCACAAACCTTGTTTTTTCTGGTGTGTACATCAGTTTCAAACCTTTAAAAATTAATTGAAGAGAGTAACAAAAAGTTTGCTTTATTTTTGTTTTGTTTTTAAGCCAAGGTCTATTCTTCAAATAATTCTATTAATTTGTCTCAACAGTAAGAACATCCATGAGTAATTCAAGACTGTGGATCGGGTTACATGACCGCAGCAATGAAGGCAACTTTGAATGGGTTGACGGCACACCTGTAAGTTAAATATTTTCTTCTTTCTTTTTTAAATGCAAGTTCACCCCAAACAAGGCTAAAATCCACTCTTGGTAAGGGGCTACAAGAAGAAAAACATTAATGATGAAACATTAACTCAAGGGAGCTGAAGGTAGGCATTGATATTTTTTTTGTAAAAGTCTAGATTTGTTAGGATTTTGGATGTAGGGAAACATGCACCAGGCAAGGATTTCCAAAGAGTTGTGGAATAAAGCTGTTGGAATTTCTCTTTGTTCTACTCATCAGCATCGCAAGAGTGAATGCGTGAATACTTGCATCCCTGAGTAGGTCAACTTCAAAATGACATCGAAAACATAATTTCTTATAATTGATCTTTGGCAAACCTGCCAGTTCTCAAAATTAAACCATTTTTAAATTGATCCATGTGTGAGAGTATGAAATGTCTTCAAAACGCATTTAAAAAAATTATGCCTTAAAATGGCATTCTTTATGAAGTCTATGAGCTGAAGTTTACAATGTTGAGAGGACCAACTTGGTTCTTATAGGTAATTGGCTCTCTGAGGAACTTGGTTCTGATCTCAATTTCCTTCCACCTTGATTTCCTGTCAACTCTGTGGATCCTGGTTCGAATACTGCTTTGAACTGGAGCTTTGCATGTGGATTGGGTTATCGGTTCCTTCTTGACTGCGTAGCTTTTCCCTAGTTGGGGTTTTCCTCCCACATCTAGAACTGAGATTTCTTGCAACCTGTTCTCTTTTAAGGCCTACTGGTTACAGTGCTATTCTCTTTTGAGGATTCCTTGGTTTCATTACCAGAAGTATGTATATAACTCAAGGCAGGCAGCAAGCCAATAGATTTGCTCATCAAGAGGATGTCCCAAGAGTTCTTCATTGGCCTTTTTTTGTTATTAAAGCGACACTTCCCAATTTTCACTCATGGTATGAACGTTCAGGTTGGCATTAGTGTTTGAATCCCGCCAGGATTGGTTTTTCAGTCTGTATCTGTTTGCTAGGGTTTTCCCTGGAATATTTTTCCGAGGTTTTTCTCCTGCATATAAAACTGAAACTGCCTTCCTTTTCTTCTGGTTCTTGGCTAGTATAGTGATTAAGTTTGCTTTTCTGAGTCGGAATCCTTTTTGCTTCAAAACCAGAATAAATATAACAAAATACAAATAAATAAATGTAAAATAAAGTGTTGTGAATTTGTCCATCAATGTGAGAGAAATCCATCTGAAAAGTTTTTTTTGTTTTTTTTTTTTTTTCTGTATTACACAGTATGACTTTAGAAACTGGAATGTAAATCAGCCCGACGATTGGCGTATTGGTGAAGACTGTGTTCATCTCATACCTCAACAGACAGTCGCTGGAACCTGGAACGACTTATATTGCCCTACCTCTAACTCTGGCTTCATCTGCCAATTAGACAAAGGTGAGAGGTTTAAAAGTCACGTTTGTCTCTCTTTACGATAAGTTTACAGTTTTTTGGGTGTGTGCATAACACAACAGACAGGACCTATGGATTTACGTCACATCCGTAGGAAAAAGTAACTCTGGCGAAGTGTCATGCTCAAAGTTGAGTTTGGTGCTCTGCACTATATAGACTGTTCGGCCATGAAGCTTACAACATAACTCATACTCACTGCTAATACAAAGCAAACTATGTCCTATGTCAGTAAAAGATGAAAAGAAAATTTTATGAATCAAAATACTGTGAAAGATTGTTTTTCCCTAAATTATGTTTTTCTTTTTTCTGAATTCAATGATTCTTCAACTAAAGAATGTGAAGAACTGGATACTACGACAACGGACAGCAACTACTACTACCGCTACCATCCATCCTCAGTCAATGTAGAGAGAGTACAGTTCAAAGTCAAAGCTGGCAGTGACGTCCACATTAGCCTCAGCTCAGCAAGCAGTGACCAGCAGGCCATGTATGAGATTGTTATCGGGGGCTCGAGTAACAGCAACTCTGCCATCCGACGCTGCGGGATGTGTGCCAACGAGGTCTACATCAGCACGCCCAATTATCTCAACCAGAACGAATTCCGTGGCTTCTGGATTGAATACGATCTGGCAACGGGAAAGCTGGACGTAGGAAGGGAGGGTCAAAGTTCATTCATGACTTGGACTGATCCCTCACCTCTTGATGTGAAATACGTTGGTTACTCCACAGGATCTGGTTTTGATGGCCAGTTCCAGTTCTGCGATCTTTGTAAGCTTGAGTATATGGTTGTTTTTTAATTTTTTCCTTACAATATGTTAGTTTGGGGTTCCTTCGCCAACCCTTCTTTTCCTTTGATTTCCTCGCAAGGGCCTTATTTTTGTGAAAGTGGTAATGTTTTTAACAAGAGAAGATAAGACATGGTCTTCATGTCTAGCTTCTGATTTGTGTTGATGTGAAAATCTGTCAATCCTTTAAAATATAACTTTTATGGGAGTAGGATTGGAAACTTTGCATGGTGGAGACACAATTAATGTACTAATTAAGTTTGCTGTAACACCATGTTCATGAAAAACCTCTCTTTTGAGTTGTGGTGGTCCTGAAAAATATATATATATTTTTTCGTGTGTCTTTGTAGTTGCTGGTGTAGCTTCAACACCAAAGCCACAACCAACTCGTAAGTATAAATTAAGAATGTCTTTGTCATAACTCCACTCAGATTTTGATGGTAATATACATTTGAACCAGTATCATTCATTTACTCCCTCCTGTTTTAGCTTTCGCGAAAGACTTTGAAACATCAGGCTACTAACTAATTTGTGCATTTATACCACAGTTCATTTTGGTTGGTAGGCAGTTTGCAACAGCTTATTCTATTTTCTCATTCATTTATTCCTTCAGAAACAAATGTATTTCAATGCTGTCTTTAAGTTAGGATTCAATTGTTTTTTGTATTTTATTCTGCTTTCCTTTTTTCTTTCTTGTCTTTGTTGGTGTGTGTGGGATGGGATGGTTGCTAATACTTCGGGGTGCGTTTTGGCGATCCCGATGAGAAACATGTTTAAACTTTGTTCATAGGTTAAGCGTTTATTGCGTGGTTGGCAAACTGAGTTGTTGGCTTGGTTTCAAGATGGCGGAGTTCACAAACTTACCAAGTTAATTGTCAATAGAATTCTTTTAAAAATGAAAAACCTTGAAGCATACCAATCCAATTATATTAATAAAATTATAAAGACTAATTCATCTCATATCCTGAAAAATGTAATAAAAGGCTTTATAATTTTAGAACATGAATTTTCAATAGATGTACCTTTTTGACACAAACTTTTTCTGCATGGTTAATGACCCATTTTTTCATGCAGTTCTCGGAAATTGTTTCGGTCAATTTGTTTGCCAGAAACTTGTTCCTGGTCAGGGTCCCCAAAGCACGCCCCTGGTTTAAGGGAAACGTTGAGATAAATTGTTTATTTTCCCATGACAGCTGCGTTTGACCCTCGTTGTGGTCAGGGCTGGGAATATGAGGAGCTTTTGGGTCAGTGTTTCTTGTTCGCTATGTCGGACTATAGGACGTGGGCCGATGCAAGAGAGCAATGCAAGCTGGGAGGTGGTGACCTCATCAGCATTGTGAGTGCAACGGAACAGACATACATTAATGGTAGGTATTGAGACTATTATGTCTGGGGATATAGTTGTATATCCACTTGCTCTAGTTGGTATTTCTAAAACTTATTTGTTATTATGGAGCTGCCCAATCTTTTGTAATTGCCTTATCAAGGATTAATAAAGTTTTTGAATTGAATTGAACATCCAACACCCATAGATACTCAGATCGTTTTCTGACTTTGTGGAGTGTGGTACTGCTGGCCCCCAAGCAAATATTGCTTAGTTCTTATACAAGTTGAAACATTTGTATGTTCAGTGCTCGATGTCACAAAGCACTAAAACTCATCTTAAGTTAAGATGTACTATTACCATAGTGATTTGTATTGTGACATCACATTTTGCTTAGCAATTACGATTGATTCGCAGTTAAGATCAATCTTAACTCTTTGTGACATTGGCCCCTGGCTCCATAGAGTATTTTTGAAGATATGAAAGAGTCTCCAGCTGAAAAACGCTGTTGGGGTAAGGGTTTAAGTTTTGCTGAGTTATACAAACGTTTAAAAGATTCTTATCGAAAACAGTAATAATGACAGGTATTTTGTAGGGTTACATATTCATGTACGATGGAGATTCTAATTTTTGTATTATTATTTTTTTTTTGGGGGGAGGTTTTGACAAAGAAAAGTTGACTATAGCTGGATTTGAACCTGTGACCTCTGGAACAACAGGTCAGCCCTCCACCAGCTGAGCTATCTAGCCCCAATGTTGACGGTTTCCCTATTTTGTCAATATCTTTGTTTGGGTTGCCAGTTGTATTGCTCAGTTGGTAGAGTGCTGGCCTGTTAGTCTGGAGGGAGGTTCAAGCTCCGCTCTAGTTAATTTTTCTTTTTTCAACCCAAAGTTATTTTAAATTTGCTAAGTCAGTTTCCCTTGTGGTGTATTTGAGTCTCATTTTGGTGACAGGCATGAGCAACCAAGGCTGATTCAGATTTAAGATGACTGGATGTTTTTTAAGATAATCAACTCTCCAAAGTATCTCAAAATTTTATAAATCACTCTATTATTTACAGCCCGTTTGGTGTTCGAAAATGAACCCTCTGCCTGGATTGGAGCTAATAACATCGCTGTAAATGGTGGATGGGTGTGGAGTGACGGGTCGCCATTCAAATTCCTGAACTGGAATGCAGGTAAACAGGTGCACCCAGCTGTGGTTACCAGTCTGCTAAATAAGCTATTGATGACACAATACAAAATTGGGCTTGGCATGGTTTGAAACTTTGCATGGTGGAGATACAATCGAGAATGGTTTGCGGTAACACAATATAAATGAAAAAAATGTCTCTCTGTGAATTGTGGTGGTTCTGACAGAACTGGTGGTGTGACAACTCGGTTCTTTTCAGAACCACCACAATTTAGACAGAAAGAAATTTGTTGGTGTACATGGTGTTACGACAAACCTTACTAGAATATTGAGTTTAGAGTAGCCATCGGGCTAGCTCGGTGATCTAGTGGTAAGACATCTGCTCTAGCAATGCAAAGGTCGTGGGTTCGAGTCCCACCCGAGTGATTCGCCTGTGGATTTTTTCACAGAACTCGGGAAAGTACTGAGTATACAGTGCTTAACACACATCTGTGTAGGGTAAAAACCAAATTATATTCAATATTCATTAACCCCGATGCAAAATTAACATCTATTTAATTGTTGCGGTACCCGCTACCAAGGATTCGAACTGCCTCTAGCCATCGGGCTAGCTCGGTGGTCTAGTGGTAAGACATTGCTCTAGCAATGCAAAGGTCGTGGGCTCGAATCCCACCCGAGTGATTTGCCTGTGGATTTTTTTTTACAGAACTCGGGAAAGTACTGAGTATACAGTGCTTAACACATATCGGTGTAGGGTAAAAAATAAATTATATTCAATATTGATTATCCCCGATGCAAAATTATCTAAATTGTTGCGGTACCCGCTGCCAAGGATTCGAACTGCCTCTAGCCATCGAACTAGCTTGGATGTCTAGTGGTAAGCTGCTCTAGCAATGCAAAGGTCGTGGGTTCGAATCCCACCTGAGTGATTTGCATGTGGATTTTTTTCACAGAACTCGGGAAAGTACTGAGTATACAGTGCTTAACACAAATCGTGTAGGGTAAAAACTAAATTATATTCAATATTCATTACCCTCGATGCAAAATTAACATCTATTAAATTGTTGCGGTACCAGGGATTCGAACTGCTAGTCATTGGGCTAGCTCGGTAGTCTAGTGGTAAGACATCTGCTCTAACAATGCAAAGGTCTTGGGTTCGAATCCCATCCGAGTGATTTGCATGTGGATTTCTTTTCACAGAACTCGGGAAAGTACTGAATATACAGTGCTTACATTGGTGTAGGGTAAAAACCAAATTATTTTCAATATTCATTAACCCCGATGCAAAATTAACATCTATTGAGTCTAGAGTAGAAGACGTTTTTTAAAATTCTTTTTCCAAGTTACTGATGATGAGGCAACATCATAAAACTTTCATGACTTAAAGGTATAAGAGGGATAAATAATCCAAAAATTAATAACCAAAAAAGCTTACTTAGTTTGAATAGCACTGAGCTGTTGATGGTATAAACTATTTTGAGAAAGGATTCCCTTCGACCCAAAATATTTGAATCTGAGAAGCAATTCATGCATGAATCATTTCTCATATTTCTGTGGGTTGATTGAAAATTTAAATTTCCTTGGTGTTCATTTGCGAATACTGTGGCCAGAAATGCGGTTGGTACGCACGGTTAGTTTTGGATTGATTCAATGTTCTTGATGAAAATACTGTGACAGTTTTTTGCTGTTTTCTCAACAAGTATAAACACTGTAGACTTGCATTATGTCTTTCTTAATAATGTTGCCTATATATCAGCATTACGTTGACAAAAACCAGTCTATGACCCTACATTTAACAGAATATTTGTAGTTGTTTTATTTTGATTGGGGTGTAATCCCCCTTATTTTACTTCAACAGGAGAGCCCAATGATTACACCGATGGTGTGCACTGCAGCGAACTGTACACTACGAATGGTAGATGGAATGATATCCCCTGTGAACATACAATGGGGTATATCTGCAAGAAAGATGGTGAGTCGTTGGAGCACCTAGGAGACTGAGCCACAGCGGCAAAGGGGATCACCATAACAGCTAAGATCATAAATACTGAGTGTTTACCACCATGATTACCGATATGCAGCCAGTACCTTAACCCCTTAACCAGTTCACGACTCTGATCATCATGTCATGACCTCTTCCAAAATTGTCACTGTCATCTCCAATCACCACCAGCATGATTACAATGAGTATCATCGAATTCACTCTGATCCGAATCCCCAGCTTCTATAAGATTACCACCACCAGGATCACCACACAACTTTGGTAGCTGTTACTACCTTGACTCTTTAACCACTTTCACCATCAATACCCATTCTTCAAAATCGTCACTGTCATTTCCGATCATCAGCATGCTTATTCGTATCATCATCCAATTCACTGTGATCCTAATCCCTGGCCACTATAAGATCAACAACACCATAATCACCACACATCGTTGATTGCTGCCACTACCGTGAGCATTTCACTCTTTCCACAATCATCATTGTCAGCTCTGATCACCACCGGCATGATTATAATCATAATATCACGCCCCATAATCATCGCCATGTCCATGGCTGCCACCATCTTATCTTCACCATCATCATCATGAGACGAGAATGCTGGAATAAGGGATTACCTCATAGAGCGTTTTACCAGCAAGTAACATTTTGTGGTTACTATTGACCCCACCCTTGCACAACGTTGAACGCACCTCCGACAACTCATTTTTACCATTTTTGCCATTTTGGCGGTCAATTCCTTTGCGCTCATTTTGACTCTCAAAATGGCAGAGAGTATAGGCATGTGTAAACGCACTGCGCATCATGCAAGAGGTGAATAGTAGAAAACAGTGCGTAATTAAAAGACATAAGCGATCAACAAGATTCTACAGTTTGTCTGCGCTTTCATGATGGATTTGCATTGTTGCATCACTCATCTGCTTACAAGAACAACTGTCTAGGTACATGTAGCTGCCTTTTGCTTTGTGTGTGGTAAGCATCAGGATCAAAATAGAAACTTTGTTAAGAGCCTTTCAGTAAGCAGAAAATGTCTGATTACAGCATGGATCATCACAACTGCATGGAGCAAGTTTGATCAAGGATCGTTTGATTAACTTTAATCGAATGCACGCTAGTGCATTCCAATATCCAACATCCGTTTTAATAGCACAGTGCAGAGAGGACCAGTTATCAGAAAAATAATAACATTGATCCGCAACAATCACTAAGATGTGATTTTATCAACTTTTGCAACAACCGTACTCAAATAATTATTATATTTTATTCATAAATACCCCAGACAGTTTCGCTATTCCTATTGGTGGAGAGCAAGTCACGTGGGGGTGTATAAACGGCTGATAAAGACATAGCTGAAGCATGTTTAAGACCGGCTGGCTTCGCGTGTTGGGCCCGCAAGCTCATTTACGCCAATTTACTTACCCGGAACGCAATATATAGCTATTAGTACCCGCGCGTAATCTTTTTGTACATGCGCGTACACACAACCCAACGCACACAAAACAGAATTTTACAAAAGTTTTTGAAAATGTACAAATTTCGAAAATTCGCTGAACAAACAGATTGTAACAGATTGTCTAAAGATCTACTTGTAATTTGTTTTCGCTTTTTAACAAAAGGGTATTCATGAATGGGAATAAAAGAGTAGGTACTCGTTCTTAATTGGCCGTTTAAAACCTTGCAGGGTCGTGGCCGTGCGATAAAGACCCAAGCCGAAGGCGAGGGCCTTTATCGCACGGCCACGACCCTGCCGGTTTTAAACGGCCGCTAAAGAACTCGTCGCCACTGTTTTATTTTCTTATGATAAATGCCTGGCATAAATTGTTGGGTTCTGTTCTTCTACAATCATATGAGGCACATGTTACAACTTGTGAGAGCAAAAATCATTCGTATCTCTGTGAGCAGTGTCCAGTGTAAACAAACTGATGGCCACCCTCATTTTCACCTTTATCATGTTTTCCCAGTCTTCCCCTCTGACTCTTCCATCGCTGTAAGTATTGAATGTTGCCCATAATGCAGAATGCCACATTGAGCAATGAGTAAATTTTGTCCCATACTTCTCCACCACCCCGAGAGTAACTATCTGATCTTTAATTCTTCATTCTTACAGGCTACTTAGTGTCCCACTTCACCGTCTACCCTAACTCTTACCTCCAAGACACAGATGTTCTCGCTTTGACCAATGTTTACCCAGAGGAGTGTGCCATGCGTTGCATCATGGAAGCCTCCTTTGTCTGCCTGTCATTTGACTATGATAAGAATACAAAGATTTGTAAACTGAGCGATAGGAATTTGGACAGTGTGAATGGACTATACACAGCCATTGGAGTTGACTTCTATCAGATTGGTTAGTATGAAGAAGAAACAAATTGACTCATAATTTCAACAAATGTATACGTTGATTACTGCACAAATAATGCTATAATTTCTCAGCACCAAGCAGCATGACAGGTAAGGCTGTATCTGAATTGCGGCTAAAGTTACAGCTACGACAGTTGCTAAGCACGTCAATGCAGAATTATACTCGTAGTCGTTGCTGTAGCCGCCGATTTGGATACAGCCTTTAACTCTATTTGTTTGCAAAGCAAGACAGCACTAAAACAGATCTTAAACAGAAAGTTTATGTCCACTCTTCCCAATTTCATGTCACTGCTTAAGCAGACATTGATGCTTAAAAGTTGCTCTGTGCAAAATTAAGCAGGAAGCTAAAAGGTGAAAGAAAACATATTATGACATGGTATTTTGGCTGGTAACCCTTTTCTCGGAGGAACAATTGTTTTGTGCTTAGCAAATTGTTGTGCTTTTAAGCAGCTCTGAGAGACTGAACAAATTTTATTTAAAATTCTCTCATATATTCTAATGAGTAAATGCAAAAGGTTCTCAGTTAAAAATTTTCAAATGCAATAATGAAAATGATGAAGAATTGGTTTTATTAAAATACTGATCTTAAAATTATCTTGTTAACAATGTGGTCACAGTCCCTGGTGTAGCTCCGCCTACTCAACCTGCTACCCTTGCCCCTGGTTACCGATGCCCAGCTGGTTGGACTTCCTACGGTGATTACTGTTACCAAGCCCAGCCAGGAGATGGTACCTGGACCGAGGCCTTCGAGGACTGTCGAAGAATGAGTGCTGACCTGATCTCCATCCATGACAGCAATGAAAATAATTACATCGTGTCCATCATGCAAGAGAGTATGTTCCTTTCCTTTTTGCCATTTTAACTTTTTTTTCCCAACTGAAAATTTATTTCCACAAATACATAGCATTTGACAAAGATTATGCAAATTCTGACATTAATCCACAGATGGACTGACTGGTCAAATATGGACTGGCATGAGTGACACTGTGACATCCTTGACCTACGAATGGACTGACCGCTCACCAGTCACCTTTACCCAATGGGCCATCAACGAACCAAACAACTACGAAGGCAAGAATGAGGATTGTGTGGAGGTGTACACAGATGTAAGTAGACAAGTCATCCATAATGATGCTTGGCCAAACTGAGGCACAACATGTGCAACAAATTTGAGCAAATAATCTTCAGGCAATCTTTGTTTTGATAAAAATAATAATAGTGTACATTTATATTCTGCCAAATGTCTGTTATTAAATTAAACTTCCGGTGCCGAATTACCAAATCTGACGGAGATTGTTAAAAATGATTTTATGTGACAAAGTAACCACCAACAAGGTTAGGTGGCAAATATTGCTGTCAGACCGTGCCAGAAACAAGCTCCACCCACTCTTTCTGATAAGTGTTCTGGGTAACACAATACACGGGGCCTATGGCTTTACGTCCCATCCGAAAGACGAAGCGATAATGGTTAAGTGTTCTTGCTTAAAAGGACACAGGTGTTAAGACCGGTTGATCAAAAATACCAGAGCTTGAGTCTGGTGAGCTTGTCGCAGCCTTGTCATGCCACTTTAGTGATCAATGTTGCGAGTTCCAATCTTTAACAGTGGAGGGCGCTGTTCATTATAGGGCTGCCTGTATCATTGGACCTGAGCTCTATTTCATGGAGCTTCCTAAGCACTAAAAGGATCGAGCTAAACACAAACAATTATGCTTACCAAAATAAGATTACCAGGAGATACCGTTTGCCACAAGTACATCCTGTGACTGGTATCCTGCTTATTTTTGCTCTGCAAGTGATATTTTCTGCTTAAGGAGCTCTATGAAATTGGGCCCCTGTTGATGACCTAGTGTGGAGTAAAGAGGGCAGTACACTGAAGAGGGTACATATTGGATAATTAGTCTTCTTGCATGGAGCTTGGTGTTAAAATTTCTCCTGTCTTTTCTCCCCCACTTTTCAGGGAACATGGAATGACCAGGATTGTGAGGATCGTAATCATTATATCTGTAAACAGATGAAGCAGAATTTGGGACCAACTCAGTTTCCTATCACTCCAAACGGCTGTGATTTGGTAAGAGCTCATGCACTCAGAAATATCAAACTTGACAAAATAATAAACTTTCTTTCAAGTTTTGTTACTAGTAAAATTGTGGCCACAAATAGTGGCTCATGTATTTATTTATTTCCTCCTTTAAGAAACTAGAATTATGATCTTGACACAATAAATTGGAGTATAAAATGCTATAACAAGCTAAAAACAATTAAACACAGAGAAAATTACATGAAATAAGGCAAATGAAAGCAAAGCACACTGAACACAGTTCAAACACCACACTATACTGAACAGGATTAGATAACAAGTAATAAGCCTAAGGTCCTGCTGGCAACACATCAGCAGAGGCAGTGTCAGATTATCACACTATCTGATTCCTAATAAGGGAGTGCAATAGTAGATGACAAGATTATAAACAGCAGGGTTGCCAAAATGGACTGAGCTTTATCAGACGACCTAAACACTGCAAGGTTTTAAAAGTTCGCTTAAGACTGAGTCACTACTCTTTTATTCTCATTCATAAATACTTGTTTTTGTTAAAAAGTATAATAATGTAGAAAAGTTTGTTTTGAAGGCGTAAATTTTCAACTCCTGTAAATTTGCATGCGATGCTCAATGGTCATGCGAGTACCTGAAATAATTACAAATTTCTGTAGTTTGAGAAGAATTTTAAATGTTTTAACAATAGCCTCGTGGCTTCATCCAGGAAGTGTTGATTTCATTGTGTTTGTATATGTAGGGTTGGGTCGCCTTTGAGTCATCATGTTATAAATTTGAAGATGCTTCTGAAGTGTCTTGGGACCAGGCTAACAATGACTGTGCAGCAATAGGAGCACATCTTATTGTCATCAGAGATAGGTAATACATGTATAGGCAGGTTGGCTCAGTGGTTAAATCTTCCCTGCCTTCCACCTCTGTGGATCCTTGTTCGAATCCTGCTCTTGTGAGTCTTAAAAGCGAACTTAATCACTGTAACTTGGTTGCCTGAGGGAACATGATTTATATCAACGTTTAGGCCAAGTAAAATAAATAACATGTTGCTCGTCCCCGCCCGCTCCGATTTTGGAGGCCGCACCGAATTTGTTGTTATTTGTTATTTAAATCTTTGAAATCAATTTACATATTGAGAGCTATTTCAAATGTATCTTTCATTTTTATTGAGCAATTTCATCATCTTTCTTGCATGTAGGCCTACAAAAAATGCTATTTCCACAACGCAATCGTGAGAATTAACTCCACATTTTCTTTGAAACGTTTTGCCCTTCACGTTTGCATGCCACAGTTCTTTTTTGAACGAGACCTTTGCACCAGGACGTGATGCCACACACACAGAATAATTTTGGAGCAAAAGCAAGAAGAACTCTTGGAAAGAATAACACTATGTATCGAAATGGACACAGAAATACACAAGGCAACTTTAAACAGAATTTGAGGACATACAGAACATGCTCATAAAACCATAAAACCATAAAACCATAAAACCATCTTCAAATACGATATGGCGGCCATCTTGAAAAAAATAACAAAAAATTTAAAAATAACAAATAACAAGGACCTCCCTCACCAACTTTTTTAAAAGTCCGGACGAGCAACATGTTATTTATTTTACTTTGCCTAAGAAGTTGCTATTCAGCTATTAAGAAAATCTTTAATTTTTTACACTATACTTTAAATGTGAAAATTATGGTACACTTTGCAAAACTGTCCATACAAACAACATCTGTTTATCTTGACTACCAGGAAACAACCTAGAATACTCAAGGAAATAATTTTTGTAATCATGGTGACATGGATCTGTGGGAAATTCCCTGACAGCTTTGCTGCCAGCTCTAGTAAGGGTATTT
Organism: Leptasterias polaris; assembly: GCA_037783415.1. NCBI lineage: Eukaryota > Metazoa > Echinodermata > Asteroidea > Forcipulatida > Asteriidae > Leptasterias > Leptasterias polaris. The sequence goes on from JAZGTN010000043.1 coordinate 596,682, forward strand.
TACGTTGTCAGTTCCTATCACATAGAATCAACATGCCATCCAAAGTTTGTCACCATAAGTCAAGAGCAGTTTGACAAACACTATCAAGACTGTCAAATACCGGAGCTAAATAAAAACATACTTTGAAAACTAAGTTAATAAATCTGAAGTTTTTTTGAAGAAGCCTACACCCATTTCACACAGGTGGACTTTTGAATCTGGAGAACTATTAGGTTATAAGCAACTAAAACAATCTGAAAAAAGGCGCAAAGTTTCAAATCCTATTGAAAACGAGGGACAATGGACTTTTTTTAGATGATCACTGTGGGATTATTCTTGTAGTGACTTAATCTCAACTTTTTTATGGATTTTCTTTTCTTTATGGGTAGATATGAGCAGTCTTTTCTTGCAAGCCGACTGGGTGTTCAGAACAGTCAGATGTTTTGGATTGGGATGAGTGAATCAGCACAGAGAGGTTCCTACCAATGGGTTAACAACATTCCGATTACTTACACCAACTGGGGCAGAGGACAACCTGGTAAGAATGTTTAAAATATTTATTGCAGTGTTCAGTGAAGTGTTACAGTATTTAAGTCTTGGTGAACCCATATCAGCCTTACTGGTCATAGTACTAAACACTGTTTGCCTAAGTTTAAAAGCTCTACTGTGCTCTACTACTTATAATCATTAACAGATTTGGAGCATTTTTAATAGTTTTATTTAATTATTTTTGCAAACTTGATCTTAAACCTCCCCCCAAAAAACAAACCCCAAAAACACAAACAAACCCAAACAAAACTTTGATAGATTTGTTTTGGAAACCAATAATTTATATCACCTTTAAACTCATCAATCTTTCATTCTTCAGACGACTCTAGAGGTAGCTGTGTGGCATCATCGTCTGGAGTCAGCAGCGGTCTCTGGAACGTTGTCAACTGCGACATGGGCAATAGATACGTTTGTGAGTCACAACGGGCTGGTTACACGCCAGCTCCGGTCGTTACAGAGCCCTCTCCAACATTGCCTACCAACATAGGATGTCCCGTCGGCTGGATTGGGTGGGGAGACAACTGCTTCAAGGTACATAAAAACTGTTTAAAATATGACGATATACCAAAGGTAATATTTAAAGAAGAAAAGTGTGATGGACAAAATCTTATACCAACTGAGTCCAATTGGAAATCCAATTGGACTCAGTTAGCTTGAATTAATTGAAGTGGAACTTGTTTGAATTTGTTTCTACCAATTGGAAATTTCACCTCCTAATATATTTCCAATTGGAACATTTATTTCCAAACAGGGTCCAATGAAAAAAGAAGCAATATTCAGATTATTCCAATGTGTGCCAACTGGATTTAGAATTAGTTAAATGCACTGGTGTAAATCCCTTGAGTGGGGTGGGATATATTATGTCCCCATTAGTTTTTGAACTGTCGGCTCATGGGTCTTGTTGGAAACAAATTCAAACTGAATCCAACTGAGTGCAATTGTTTCCAAAATTTGTCCAATTGGGTCCAATCAGTTTTGTGCCAAAACACAACATTGAAAAAATTCAAATTGGTTCCAATTGGAAAATTGAATGGAAATTTTGGTAAGGGTTTGTTTATATCCAGGTGTGAAGAGTCATAGTGTTAGCCTTTTTAAATGACTTGGGCCCAATAGACCCTTCCCATGAAATATGCTAATTACATTCACGCATGCGTACCCTGCTGGTTGCCAAACGCCATAGAGTTGTGCACTAAGTAGACGCACAAGCGCGTCTGCGTCACGCCACCATCAGCCCCACACAAAAAGGGGCAATGTTCCATCATTTTGCCAACCAGCGGTGTAAGTGCGCACGCGTGATGTGCAATTTAAATATTTCATGGGAAGGGTCTATTTCATAGAGCTGCTTGACGGCCGATTCTGTGCTTACATACGAGTTTTTATTTCATTGCGCTGCTAACCGTAAGCACACGAAAAGGCATGCTAATCCGGTGCTTACTGCATGAAAATGAATGACGTAACAATGCAAATCCATTGTGAATGCGCAGGATGGCCGCCTTATTTTCTTGCTAACCTGTGAAATACGCTTATGCTCAAGCAAATTTTTCTGCTAAAGTTAGCACGGAAATTTGCTTACTGTTAAGCAGCTCTATAAAATTGGGCCCTGTTTAGATGACCTCCATGTTCAATGGCATCCTGTTTCACTTTTTCCAAAAAAGTGAGATATTCTTTTTTTTCCTTCTTCTTCTTCGTTAGCCCTTCCTACCTGCAGTTAAGAAATCGTTTTGGGATGCTGAAGCTCAGTGTGTCAGTCTGGGAGCAAATCTAGCAAGCTTCCATAGCTCCGAGGAAGAAGCGTACTTTGTAGCCACAGCTGCGCTCTAGTAAGTTGATCAAAGATGGCAACGTTTTTGAAAGAGAGTCGTTCACATTTTGTTGGTCATAAACAAGAATGAGAATCTTGACAGAATTCAGACTTTTTATGTCTGCCCAGTGAAAAAGGGTAGCTGCTACCTGTTTCCTGGTAATTTATTCATATGAAAATATTCCTGCTCTGTATTTTGCTTCTGTTGGACTGAGTATACTGTTCCCAAAAGCTCCTCAATATCTGGAACACTGAGGGGCCAATTTTACAAACATGAAAACAAGCTAAAATTTACCGCAACTGCGAATCATTCTTAATTGCTAAGCAAAGTGTGATGTCACAATAAAAAAAACTCTGGAAATATTCTTTTTATTCTATGCTCTATAAATATTGTTTTATTATTATTATTATTATTATTATTCTTAATATGAATTTTAGTGCTTTGTGTCGATTTCACAAAGCACTCTGATTCATCTTGTTTAAGATGAGTTGTACAGTATTACCATAGTGAATTGTATTGTGACACCACACTTTGGTTAGTAATTAAGTTTGGTACATGACCCAAGAACAACCTTTGCTCTTTGTGAAAGTGAGCACATATGGTGGCATTGTCATCATTTCCACATACCTCCTAAAATATTGATCCTTCTTTCAGACCAATTTACTGTCTGTGATGTGAGGTAGGCATACCCAGAGCTGTGGGGACTTTTATACAATGGAACAAAAGGTCCCCACAACGTTTTCTTTGTTAAACTGGGTCCCCACACCAGATTCAATAGAAAAGGGAATAATAGAACAACAATAGGAAGTCCCCACAAAGCTGTGTGCACTGGGATGGGTACTCTCACCCTGAAACAAGTTAGTTGACAAAGTAATATGAATGTCGATGCCAACCTATAGATAGTTCCCAGTAGACGCCATCTTTACGGGCAAATCGCATTTTGGCTTGCAGGCGCATCAAGCGCTCAAATTATTAACGCAGCCGCGTCA